>OY728123.1:2129846247-2131096247 GCA_963277665.1 Viscum album | reverse complement strand
AATATGATATCATATATGATCCCTTAATATTTCTTTATTAATAATATGACATTAGTATTATTGTTTCAGGTGTTACTGATTCATTTTCCTTTAGATGTTTTATTAGGTAAGTCAGGTTTGTTATGGATAGGATATATTTTGTTTATATCCAGAATTATATTAAGTTTTTAACCATTATTTTTAATCATAAAATGAAAAATATTCTTGAATGGTTACGATGGGGAATGAAAACTCACCAGGTCATGGAGACGGTAAGCCGTACGTATGCACAAGTGACAATATCATTCTATTAGTGGTGGAATAGTATGTAATTGGATGTTATATTATATATAAAGAGTAATTAACATCTTATATTTATTATTTACATCAATTATACTCATTATTATACCCATCCAAAGAATGAAGTGTTGAATAACAAACTACACCACAACATGGAGACGGTAGGTCGTACATACACACGTATGGTGACGTTGTCATTCATAGGATGGATATAAGAATGAATATGGTTGTACCATATTTATAATAAAATAAAAGTATGTATAAGGTATTGGAGTTATTATTTTGGTATGGAAAGAACAAAGAAACAGGAAGTGGAAGAATAAAAGTACTTTGAAAGAGGTGATGAAATAATTACCTCTTCTTTGGGTGCTTCCTTTTTGATTTGATCGAAAGGGACCATTAGGTTTGATTTATGATCAAATTAATACCTATTGGTTGAAGTGAGGGTAATTGGGATAATATTTGAGCTGGGTATTTCTGTTCCAAATGTATTTTGAGGTGTGAAATTAAGAGAAGGGTAAGTACCCTTTTATAAGAGAGGTGAGAGTCACTTTAGGAAAAGCTTAAAATATTATTTTATTATAAAATAATTTTCAGTTTCTAATGGATAAAAATGTATTTATTCAAAGTATAAGGTGGGTATGGGTCTAAATATTCTCAAAAATAGGTTTTAGACAAGTTTAGGTCACCATATTAACCTTATCCTTTAGATTTAACTCTTAGTTAAACAGTTTGACTTTTACCATATCTTCTGGTATTTTAATATTACATGGTTAATAAACTTACTGTAAAATTCAAAGAGATACTGAAGTGATTCTTTAATGATATATATATCATTATATAAGTTGTTTGTCTGAAACTTAGATTTTAGAAATATTATATCATTTAATAAAATAGTATTTATTTAAAAAAATCATTTATGCCAATTTTGACACTATTTAGTATTTGGGTTTTGTAAACGTCATAAAAATCTGATTTCTTCGAAAACAATAAATTTAATCAACCATAACATGTCATATTAACCTATAAAATTCGTGGAATGCATCAAAAGTCTCAATTTACATTTATTTTAATATCCATAACATCAATTATTTTGTTCTTTCATTTATAACGTAATTACTGCATCATCATCGTGTTATAAATAAATTTAATTATTTAATGTCTAAAAGTTATAAATAAAATACCATGATGTATAAAATATTTTTATCTTTCCAATGAATATTTATAGTCAAATTTATCTTATGTATAACCCTATATTAATAATGGTTTAGTTATTAAAATTTAAATTTAACACTTTTAACTCTTCTTTAAATAAAATATAATAAATGTCCTAATATAATACAAGTGGATAAAAAAGGATCATATTTTTTCCTAAGGTTGATTTTGGTCGAAATATACTTATCCAATAGAATTAGTACATGTGTGGGGGTAATTATAATACCATTTTTACCTTCAATTACCCTATTTACTTTTAACCGTGGTAAATAAAATTCAAAAGTTATTATTCACTAAAAATTATTTTCATCATATTTAACCAAATGTTACATATTTATTCCAACTATTTCTCTCTTATTTTTGAAATTCAATTCACAGAATCAGTAAAATTATGTTTTATGTAGATTTGAAAATGTGCCTAGAAGGTGGGTAAAGACGTTAAAAGGTTCAATAAAATTTTATATATCTAATGTTATTATAAGGTGACTCCAATGAATTAAATTGAATTAATATAGGTATTATTTATCTATTTTGACTTTAAATAAAATTTAAATTTAAAAACTAATTATATAAATAAAAAGTTGGTTTTAAACAATAATATAGTGTTTTTCACTATTCATAAAAAATTGAAATTTCTCAGAAAAATACCAAAACATCACCCTATGTTAATTTTGATATTATGAATCCAAAAAGTAAGTCTATTTTTAAATATAAAATTTATAAAATTTCAAAAATTGGATATTACTATTCATAACAACTTTTTAAATGGCTAGTTTGATTGGTTGTGGTGTGCTAGAACTCGAAGTTGCGTAAATCACAAGATATTGTATTATTCAAAGAGAAAAAAACTGTAGAATATTAGGGTGTTACAATATATACCATATAATTTCATTAAACCCATACTTAATATATTATATGTGGTGTGTGAATGAATCACATCCCTTTATGAGGGCGGTAGTCCACATTTCCTCAAACGAGATTATCATATTAACACTGAATGGAAGGTAAAAATATGCATATTGTAAAAGGAATAAATAAGATTAAATACATAATAAATATAATATATTACATATATAAATAGTTTTTCCATCATAATGGCTGCCATGATTGGTGGTAAAGAAGAAATGAACAATCATCGCTTCGTGAGGAAGTAGTTCGCCATACACAGAAACAATATGCTAAACAACCATTAGATGGAGGTGCGTGTAAGTGTTGGTGAAACAATTTCATAAAAACATCCTAGTATTTGGAGGATACTATTTTTGTCACACAATAATGGAAAAAAGAGATTTTAATTGGTAAAGAAGGGAAATAAAGGAAAGGAGTTTGAGAGAAGACATTACCTCTAAATTAAGAAACTCTTTTTGGTTTGTGCCAAATGGATTCCTTGTGAAGATTTATTCCTAGAGGTATGCTTCAAGGAAAAATTTAGGATTTTTGGTAGGTAATTTGGGCTTGGATTGACCGCACTTAAGAGTCTTGAGAGGTATGAGTAATGGGTAGATTTCTTGCCTTTTTATAGTGAAGGGGGAGTGAAACTTCTGTAAATACAAAATGGTATTCAATAATGGGTTGTCTATCTTACCTAAAGTTCATAAAAAATGGAAAAATAATGTATTAAAGGATAATAATGGTCGATAAAAACCTCATACGCACAAAAATATGGGAATTTTAATTATTTGGTTCCTTAACTTCTAAGATTACCCAATTTTGTCATTTTGGTTTTTATTAAAGCATATAGTTTTATAATCAAATTAATTTAACCATTTAGACTAAATTAAAGTGAGATTTATTAGAAAATATGAATAAACTGAATTTAAAACCTTATATCTAATTTATAAAATTAAAATCCCATTTTTTTGTAAATTAATTTTAAAACAATCGCATGTGACACACTAAAACGCTGATTGAACCCGTACCGCCTTAACAACGTATTTGATCGAGATCTGATATTTACCATAAGGTTATGGAAAAGTATCCATAAATCATTGAATAAAAATTATATTTTTAGTATTACTTATCTCTCTTAGACATATGGTGAATCTGAGAGAACTATTAAAACTCTAAAGGATATGCCGGTATCATATTTGATGGAATTTCAAGGATGTTGGGATCAACACCTCCCTTAGGCAGAGTTACTAAATAACAATAGTTTCCATTATTAAATTTAGATGGAACCATATGAGGCTCTTAATGGGAATATATGTAGGACTAAAACATGTTTAGTTGAAGTTTTACAGAGGAATCTAGTTGGTTTAGACCTTTTATAAGAAATTAGGGAGAAGGTCAAGTCTATTCAACAATATGTCAAAGAAGCACATAGTTGATAGAAGTGTTATGTGGATAACCATAGATGAAACAAGTAGTATGAGGTTGGTGATAATGTGTTCCTATATGTATCTCTATGGAATCTAGTTATTGGATTTGGGAATAAAATGGAGTTTACACCTAAGTACATCGGTCTATTCAAGATCCTTGATCATGTCGGTGTCATAAACTACCTCTTAGAACTCTCTCAACACCTCTCTTAATTGAATGATATGTTCCACAGACATATTTTGATTATTTTAATACTAGATACAACACATATACTAATCTAAAAATCTATATAATTATAAGATTAAAGTTCATAAAAAGACCAACCTATGGAGATATTGGATCAAATAGACAATATTTTGAGGAACAAGACCACCAATATAGTAAAAGTTTTGTGGAAGAACCATAAGTTGGAGGATACTACACAGGAACCTATGATGTGATAAGGGAAAACTAATCTTAATTTTTTCCCTTCTTGTAACAAAATTTTGAGGAAAAAATTATTTTAAGGGTGGTGGAATGTAATCACCTAGTTTTAGTAAATATTTCTCCTTCAATAAATACGATGTTTAAAAACAAATTTCACACACAAATACACAAAAAAGATCCCTAAAATATTTGATAATTAAATTATAATAATAATAGAACCTATAAAAATGAAAAAAATATAGAAATAAGTTATAATTGGATAAAAATGGTATTAAGATCACTTAAATCTTAAACTGTTCATTTTTCAATAGATGTATTTTTTTTCATATTTCATTTTAAAATTACAAAATTGAATTTTTTTAAAATGAACTCCATTTTTAATTATACATATCAAAATTATTATAACATATATTTTTGGTATTTTTTCTAAAATAATTGATTTTTATATGAATTATGAAAATACAATTTTTCCATAATAATGAATATTATTAATTTTTAGTATATAATAAAAACATATAATTTTATAAAATAATTTATTTGATTAAATATGTATTTAAAGAATAAATTTAGTTATTTTGAGGATATTTTTTAAATTAATAAAACCTATGTTTAACCTTATAGAATAGAAGTAATATTTTCATTCCAGAAAATACTGTTATTGGTATTTTCATTTAATTAAAAAATATTTTGGTAAAATTAAATTTTTGATTGATTTGAAATAATAAATGGAATTTAGTTTTCTATAATGAACCATTTGTTTTACTTAAAACAAAAAACATTGAAAATTTTATCCTACATATAAATATTATGATAAATAAAAAATTTTCCTAAATTTTGTTTAGGCGTTATGAGTGTTTATATTAAAATTTATATTTCAAACCCTTAGAAATTTTGATTGATAAAATGATTTCATATTTTAAATTAGAATTATATAATTAGTTAATAATTTAAATTTAAATTTTGGTTAAAAATTAATGTTTTCAAGGGTATAAAAATAGTTACAGTGGTAAAAGTAAATTATGGTAAAATTATTAATTCAAGGAAAATGACTAAATAGCTAAAAAATTATCCCTTAGTTGTGCATGTGAGATATGGAATTATCAATACTTTAATTATCACCATTATTGTTCATTTTAAGAGGCACCTTCCTTTGAAAATAGGATGCCTTTAATATTAAGTCATGAATATTTACAAAGATGACTTTTTATTTAATTATAAAAGGGTATCTTTCTACTACACAATGCTATAAATTTACCTTAAAATTTACTTCTTCATTTTTTAAATTTTTGTTCCACCTAGAACCATATTATACTTCCATAGTCCTCTAGTCACTATTATTTTTATTAGGGCCTTTAGTATGAATTTTTTAGAGAAAAACTATGCTCCTGATATAATTATTACCTCCTTAATCTTTTATTATTAATATTAATATTTTTAAATTATTATATATACAAAAATAAAAAGAAATTATTATAATTATTATTATAATGATATGTTATTATATTAATTTAACAAATGTTATTTACTCCTCTCCACCCTCTTATAAAAACAAAAACATTGATAGTGCGTGTGTACGGGCTACCGCCACCACAAATCGACATCTTCCATTTTTCATACCAACTCTCCAAGCTTGTATTAATAATGTAGTTGAAGAATAAATATTATATCTATTATATAAATATGATTATGAAATTTTATATAATCATATACCTAAATTATTCTTCATTCATTGAGAAATGGAAACGTTAATCTTGCGTACAGGTGGCAACCACCTCCACGATCGACCAATTTCATTTTTTCATCAACACCCAATATAGGAGGATTAAAAAATGTATCTAATATATATAAACAATAATTTAATTAAAAAATTAATATTCAAGTGATTAGGATGCTATTTTACAATACTTTTTACCCTAGACAACTCACATAAGAAATTACGAAGGAATTCATAAAACAATTCCATGTAAGAGACAAGTGAGGAAATTATATTAAAAATAAATAAAAATTGGTTATAAATAGATATCAAAAAATTAAATATATATGGATAATATTATTGAGAATTCACATACTAATATTAGTTTAATTATTCAATGATTTGAGTTCAATTGAAGAGAAAATCAGGACCCGAGGTAGGAGATCTTCTATGCCACTCTCGTTACATGTCAGTTAAACATTCTCTTTATTTTTTTCACTTTTACACAGTCTTATTATAGTGACCTAGGTTTAACATACATGGATATTATATCTTTTTAGATGAATATTTTGTACATTACAAAAATACATGCCAGAGGACTATAATAGATTAGTGTCTTTGGAAACTTAGAAAAAAATTATTCTTTCATGGTGAAAGATATTCAACATCTACCATAAAGATATACACCTTTATTACTTATATGTAAAACCTTTCTTCATAACTTAGAGAAACAAAACGCTAAAAGGGGTGAGCTAAAATGCTCAATAAGGGTAAACAAGGGTGACATGTAAGCATAAACATGAACATTGTATTATGATAACATGATCATAAAATTAGTATATCATACCGTACATATCAAAGGTCATAAACTTGAGAAATGGGATACATCTTGGTAGTTCATAAGACATGAATCATAAGAAAATAAACACCAAAATCCATGAAATCACAACTAAGAAATAAGATATATGATATGTGACATATATATAAGAATAGAAATTTTTATGTTAGGGATACCTTCCAAGACCTTTATAACATGTTAGGCTTGGGATACGACCCATGTACCTACTTTGGGCTTGGGCTAGAAACCTTTGTACCCACTTTCTTTTAGGCTTGGGCTATAATCCTTATACCCACTTTCTTTTAGACTTGGGATATAACCCATGAACCTTCTTTTTTTAGGCTTGGGAAACAAACCATGTACCTATTTCATTTAGGATTAGGATATAACCCATGTACTTTCTTTTTTTCAGGCTTGGGCTACTACCCATGTACCCTCTTTCATTTAGGATTGGGATACAACTTGTACACCCTCTTTCTTTTTGGTCTTGTTCTACAAACCAAACACCCTCTTTCTTTTTGGGCTTGGGATACAACCCATGTATCCTTTGAGATCATATAAAACATACCATTAACCAATTCATTAGAGGGAGATATAGGTCCCACCCATCTAATAGTTAAATCATTCACACATGTGAAAAAAGATAATAAAAAATTCATCATATCATGACCGATAAAAAGATAAAGGTCTTATAAACATCAAATCATGACCTATAAAAAGAAATGTGTATAATTAAAATTTCATCACATAATAACCTATGGAAAATAAATAGGTTTAATAACCATTTCATCAAATCATAACCTGTGAAAGAGAAATAGTTTTCATAAACATATAACCCATAAAAGAGAGATAGGTTTCACAAAGGCCATGACATTAAGCATGACCCATTCAGAGAAAGGATATGAATGGAACTTTTAGAGAATTTATAAAAAGGTCATGAGTGACATTAATTGATTTCATATTATATAGGAAATAGTTTTCAAATATCTTTCAAAAACATTTTTTTGAGGAAAATATCCTTTCTTCATTGAAAAAGGTTTGTTAATACATAAAACCATTTAAAGATCATTTTCTAAAAAAAATACCTTGAAAACACCTAAATAAGATTAGAAACCATTTTTAAAATATTTTTCCTTGAAAATTACTTTTAAAATAATTTCTCAAAGATTAAAATTTTAAAAATGAAAAGTAATCTTCAAAGCAATAACTATGGGTAAATCTGTATATGTCGTACGAAGTAAAAAAGAACATTCCTTTTCAATGGTAAAAAGGTTAAAAGGAATGCCTTGTTCAGAAATCAACAAGAGGTTTCCCTTGAATATATTTGTAAAATTAAAAAAGGGTAAAAATTTATTTAAAATATTATAGGATAATGGTATAATATTCTTGGAAACCCTTTTTAGAAAACATAGATTTCTGACCGAAGAAAGGGTAAAGTTCGGATTTCCTAAAAACACTTTCTTAACTATATTATGTACCGAAGAGTAGAATATGGTACTAATACATGATTATATCATGAAATAATAAATGATAAGTAAAATCATGAATATTATTGAGTTATGAATTATAATATTTAATTAAGGGAAACAATAACATAAATAATCTCATAAAGCGATGAGATTGCCTCAATAAACTCTTATAACTCGATAACCTGGGATCATACACTCCTTGTAAAACAATTAAATTACATGAATTTTAATATATCATGAAAATAAGTAGATTCATGTTATAACATGTAAAATGGAATTATATAAACCTCAAAGAAGAGTTTAGGTTCATAACAAAACATGAATCTCAAAGAAGGCAAATTGAGACAAAATTATTATACCGATTTGGTAACTTTTGAAAGCTAGGCCCTGTGGAAGAAGGATCATGAAATGGGAATGTGAATACCCAAAATTTTAATTAAAAGATACATATAATACAATAATGTGCAGTAAATATACCACACAAAAGGAAATATTGGCGAATATATCTTGTATCTCACCGAAATTAAACGTGAGATGAAGTCCCCTTACCTTGTGTCTTGACTCTCTCCATACACATACAAGATTATTGTATAATAAATATAATTTTATTATACATATTTGACATAATAATTTTATTATATCTATTATCATATATGGTTTTATTATAACCTTATATTACCCACTTGTTAATGATCTTATAACAAAGTTTCATTTCGGGTAATATTCACTTGGTTCTTCACATGTGTCTTAATTTGTTACATCGTTGGTCCTTATACTTGTATCATGATTCCAAAATTTAGATCATGATATAAATATTAGTTATATCCACTATATACATATTATCATAATTTATATCATATAGAAGTATGAAATTGAATACACCATTCATGGTGATGGTAAACTGTATGTACGCATGAACGTTGTTTTCATTTTTTATTATCGTATTGAAAGAAAGTATGTAAATTAAATATGTATATATATGTATGTATGTTTATATATCAATATTATAGTAGCATGAATATATCATACATGTAACTCCCCGACCCCAGTTACCCAGAGTAGGTGAATTATTACATAACATTGGCATGACCACAAGGGATCAAATCCCGAAAGACCAATCAGTATAACAGCCTTAGAATTACAAGATACATACATAAGTTTTACATTAAATTAGGAAATTAAAAACAAAAAAAATTGTGTCTCATTTGAACACACTAATATCCCTTTTATTATCACTACAAGTTAGTCATAATATACTTCTTCGCATCCTGGGAAAAATAAAACATAGAAAGGGGCGAGCTTAGATGCTCAGTAAGGATAACAATATAATGGAAACTTTCATAAACAAACATAAACATTTAAGGCAATGTATAATACTAAAACACAAGTCATTTACACTTAAACTTCATTATAATATGGAAAATTTAAATCAAATAAAACATTTACTTAATCACATGGATATTCTACTAGTCGAATAATCACATGTAATATCAATATCAAATTTCATAATGATGGAATGCATAATGCTGGATTTCATAACCACATAGTAAAGGCCTCATGCCAAGAATATAAATAAGATTTTTTCAAGGACATATTCCAAGACAATATTTTTTCTCATGAGACCTACCGATGCATTGAGGGGCTATAGCAGGACCTACTCATCACTTACTAAGTCCAATTCATTCCCCTTATGAAAAGGTTGAAACATAATATAAACATTCGTATTAAAACTAGAATACGAAATTTAAATACTTTATCCATAAACCATGAATGGTATAAAAATATCACATATACAGTCAAACATATAAAAAAAATTCAATATAACATGGAATATTGTATCATAATAAATTAACTTTAAACAAACATAAAATCCAATGAAGGATGTTGACATAGATAAAATCAATCCAAAAAACTATTTGAGTGAAATATATCTTTCTACTTTGTATTCATTTAAAATCACGCAATGATAAAATAAAAATTTATTTTGAAAATATTATTATAATATTGTAATGTAAGATTCAAAGGTGTTATAATAGTGGAAAATGGCCACACCTTCTGTATACGTTAAAAAACACTCTTTCCTTAATTTTGTTAAAAAGGTCATAAAATACCTTGTTTGGAAAACAACAGAAAGATTACTGTCAATTTTTTTATAAAAAGTAAAAAAGAGTATAAATTACATTAACCTATATTATAGGAAATATTAAAAATGTTTTGAAATACATTTTTAAGAAAAACGGATGTGGATGTTAAAGAAGTCCCAGTAGATACTTACGTACATACAACCTCAGATAATAAAGAGATTCTAAAATTAATGGTTACCTTATACATTTCCTTAGTTGAGGGTATGTTAAACTAATTTATAATGGTAAAATAATTGTTATTAAATTATACAATAACCACATACATAATTATGATATCATATATGATCCATTAATATTTCTTTGTTAATAATATTACATTAGTTTTATTGTTACGAGTGTTACTGATTCGTTTTAATTTATATGTTTTGTTACATAAGTCATGTTCATTATGGATAAGATATATTTTATTCCTATCCCAAATTATATTAAGTTCTTTAAAAATTATTTTTAATCATAAAATGAAAATTACTCTAAAATAGTTATGATGGGGAACAAAAACTCATCCTGTCATGGAGACGGTAAGCCATATGTACGCACGAGTGGCAATATCATTCTATTAGTGGTGAAATCATATGTAATTGGATGTTATATTATATATAAATAATCAATAAAATGTTATATTTATTATTTAAATCAATTATATTCATTGTTATACCCATCCAAATAATGAAGTGTTGAATAACAAACTACACCACGACGTGGAGATGGTAGGCCGTACATACGCACGTATGGTGACATTGTCATTCATAGGAAGGATATAATAATGAATATGGTTTTACCATATTTATAATAACATCATAGTATGTATAAGGTATTGTAGTTATTATTTGGGTATGGAAACAACAATGAAATAGGTAGTGGAAGAAGAAAAGAACTTTGAAAGAGGTAATGAAATAATTACCTCTTCTTTGGGTGATTCCTTTTGATTTTATCAAAAGGGATCCTTATGTCTAATTTATGTTCAAAGTAAAGAAACTAGGTTGAATCTAGGGTATTTGGGAGTATATTTGAGTAGTTTTTGACTGAGAAAAATGGCTTTGGAGGTGTGAAATTAAGATAAGGGGAAGTACTCTTTTATAAGAGAGGTGAGAGTCACTTTAGGAAAAGTTTACAATATTATTTTATTCTAAACTAATTTTCGGTTTCTAATGGATAAAAATAGATTTATTTCTAGGATAAGGTGGGTATAGGTAGAAATATTCTCAACCAATAGGTTTTATACAAGTTTAGGTCACTATATTAACCTTATATTTTAGATTTAACTCTTAGTTAAATAGTTTAACTTTTACCATGTCTTCTTGTATTTTTATATTACATGGTTAATAAACTTAATATAAAATTACAAGAGAACATCAAGTGGTTAATTAATGATATATATATCATTATATAAGTCTTTTGTCCAATACTTATATTTTAGTAATATTATATCATTTAATAAAATAGTATTTGTTTTAAAAACCAATTTATTCCAATTTTGACACTATTTAGTATTTGATTTTTATGAAAGTAATAAAAATCTGATTTCTTTGACAACAATAAATTTAATCAACCCTAACATGTCATATTTACCTATAAAATTTGTGTAATTCATCAAAAGTATCAATTTATATTTATTTTAATATTTATAACATCAATTATTTTAGTCTTTCATTAATAAGGTAATTACTGCATCATCATCGTGACATAAATAAGTTTAATTATTTAATTTATAAAAATAAAAACTAAAAAATCCTGATTTATTAAATCATTTCATCTTTAAAATAAATATTTATAGTTTAATTTTTCTTATGTATAACTATATATGAAAAATGGTTTAGTTATTAAAATTTAAATTTAACACTTTTAAATATTATTTAAATAAATTATAATAAATGTCCTAATATAATCAAATTGGATAAAAAAGGATCATAGTTTTGTCCTAAGGTATATTTTGGTCGAAATATACTTATCAAATAGAATTAGGACATGTGTTGGGGTAATTAAAATATCATTGTTACGTTAAATTACCATATTTACTTTTAGTCATGGTAAATAAAATTCAGAGGTTACTTTTCACCAAAAAATTATTTTCGTTATATTGAACCACATTTTACTTACTTATGTCAAATATGTCTCTCAATTTTTTGAAATTTAATTCATAGAAGCGATAAAATTACATTTTTTTTGTAGATTTGCAAATGTTCCTAGAAGGTGGGTAAAGACGTTAAAAGGTTCAATAAAATTTTATATATCTAATCTTTTTATAAAATTAATCCAATGAAATAAATTGGATTAATATTCGAATCATGTATCTATTTTTAATTTAAAATAAATTTCAATTTAATAAATAATTATATAAATAAAAGTCAGCTTCAAATAATAACACAACGTTTTTCACTACTCATCAAAAATGAAACGTTTTCAGAAAAACACCAAAAATTCACCCTAAGATAATTTAGATATTTCGAATCCAAAAATGAAGTACATTTTAAAGAATAGAATTTATAAATTTTTAAAAAGTGGGTATTTCTATTCATAATAGATTTTTAAACATCTAGTTTCATTGGTCATGGTGTGATAGAACTGAAGTTGCGTACAACGCAAGCTATTGTATTATTCAAAGAGAAACATACCATAGAAGCTTTGTGTGTTAAATTCTCCCCTCCTTCAAATAATTTTGTCCTCAAAATTTCTAGAATATTAATACATAAAGATATTTGGGTGGTTCTTCACCATAAGTTACTCAAGTTCCCATGTTGCTTCTTCCATTTTATGGTTTCTCCAAAGCACATTTACCAGACAAGTCGTTAGGTTTCTCAACACTTATTCTCCAGTATCAAGAATCTTGATAGGATTTTCACAATTATAAAAATTAGGTTTCAGTTCTATTTCTTCATAGGTGAGTACATGCGTTGGGTCAAGCATGTATTTTCTCAACAGTGATATGTGGAACAAATCATGAACTTTGGAGATACTTGGAGGCATTTCCAAATGGTAAGCTACAAATCCAATTCATTCTAGAATTTAAAAAGGTCTAATGTACCTAAGACTTAATTTACCCTTATTACAAAATCGTGAAACACCCTTCCATGGAGATACCTTCAAGAAAACATGATCTACTACTTGAAATTCCAAATCCTTCCTTCAGTTATCGACATAGATCTTTTGTCTACTTTGAACTACTTTGATGTGGGTTTGGATAATATTCACCTTTTATATTTTTTCCTCAACAAGTTCTGGGCCTATGAGTTTTCTTTCACCAACATCATTCCAACAAGTTGTTGTGCGACATCCCTTTCCATATAACGCTTCATATGGTGCCATATGAATACTTGAATGGATGCTATTATCATAGGAAAATTCTACCAGAGGAAAATATTGATCCCACATACCTTGAAAGTCAAGTGAGCAAGATCTCAAAATGTCTTCTAAGGTTTGAATAGTCTATTCTTATGGTCCATCAGTTTGAGGGTGGTAGGAAGTGCTCAAACAAAGTTCAATATCTAGGGTTTTCTGAAGACTTTTATAGAATCTTGATGTGAAACAGGGATCATGATAAGAAACAATCGATAGAAGTACTTCAATAAGTCTTACAACTTCATTAATATATAGTCTTGCTAAACGTTCAAGTGGTAAATCTTCTCTTATAGGGAGAAAATGTGTTGACTTTGTAAGATGATCAATAATGACCAATATTAAATCATTCCTTCTAGGAGTATTTGGTATCTCCTTGAAAAAGTCAATTGTAATATCATCCCATTTCCACTTAGGTATGAGAAGAGGTTTTATGACTCTTCCAGGATTTTTACTTCCAGCCTTAACCTGTTGACAAACCATACATCTTGACACATAATCAGCAATATCTATCTTCGTGTTGTCCCACAAAAAATGTTCCTTCAAATTTCTATACATATTAGTTATACTAGGGTGTATAGCGAAATTGAAGCTATGAGTATCATCCAAAAATTAAATTTTTAGATCAGGGATATTAGGAACACAAATTCTCTTCCCAAATTTCAAAATTCCATCTTCATATACGAAGTCAACCAATATCCAATCATTCACAACTTTAATTTTATTTTGAAACTCCTCTTCATCAGTCTGAGAACTTTTTATCCTTTCTAGTAAAAATGGATTTGAAACCATTTAAAAAATTATCGATGTTTCACCTTCCATGATTATTCCCATATCCTTATTTACAAGATCCATAGACATAGGATCTCTTTTAACTATCATCTTGTTCAGAACTCCATGATCCTTTCTTCTCAAATCATATTCCACCCTATTTTCCTTCCTCAGGTGGTAGTGTATTGTGAAATCAGAATCTTTAAGCAGTTCAAGCCATCTCCTTTACCTCATGTTGAGTTCTTTCTGTGAGAAAATATACTTTAAACTCTAGTGATAAGTATATATCTCAAAATTTTCACCATAGAGATAGTGTCTTCATATCTTCAAAGTAAATATTAAAACTACTTACTCAAGATCATGAGTAGGATAGTTTTGTTCATGAATTTTTACCTTATGTGATGTATAGGCAATAACTCTATCATTATACAAAAGGACACTTTGATGCATCAATATAAATTACAAACCCATCATTCTCCGATGATAGAGTCAAGATATATGAATTAGGTTATCTTTTCTTCAGTTATTCAAAACATTCTTCACACACTTTTGTCCCAACAAATTTAACCCCTTTATGTGTGAGCTTAGATAATGGATTAACCAATCAGGTAAAATTTAGTATGAAACACCGATAATAACCTACTAAACCTATAAAACTTATTACCTTAGTTATACTCATCGGTGCTGGCCATTATTGGATTTCCCTTGTCTTTGAAGGATCAACATAGATTCCATCCTTAGAGACAATATGACCAAGAAAATAAATCTCTTGAATCCAGAATTCCCACTGATTGAACTTCCCATAAAATTCATTTATTATAAGAGTCTTTAGAATAGTGCGTAAGTGATTTTAATGATCTCTGTAGCTTTTGGAGTATACCAAGATATCATCAATAAATACCACAAAATTCCTCAAGATATTCCTTGAAAACTCTTTACATTAGATCCATGAAAATAGAGGGTGAATTAGTTAGTCCAAAAGGAATTACTGTAAACATGTAATGTCCGTACCTAGTTTGAAATTCTGTCTTTGGAATGTCTTCCTTTTTCACACAAAACTGATGGTATCCACATTGATGGTCAATATTTGAAAAATATTAAGCTCCATGAAGTTGATCAAATAAATCATCAATGTGGGGTGGGGGATACTTTTCTTTATTATTATATCATTGATCTCCCTTTAGTCAGTGTACAACCTTATATATCCATCATTCTTCTTAACAAAGAGAATAGGGGCTCCCCATGGAGAAAAAATAGGGAGAATAAATCCTTTATTACCAAATTAGTTGAGTTTTTTCTTTAGTTACACTAATTCCAAAGTGTCCATTCTATAAGGGTTCTTCAATATGGGCCTTAAACCAGGAATTAAATCAATAGAAAAATCTATTTCTCATTCTGGAGAATTTTTAGGTAAATCCTTTAGAAACACATCAAAATATTATTACACAATAGGTACACCCTCTATTTGAACATTCGTTTCCTCACCCATAGTTATTTCACTCCCTTCCTCCCCAATAATTTAATTTAGTAGAGATTATGGGGGAGGATGTAGATTAGAATCATATGGTGACGTTTCTTCTCTAAAGATAAGGTATTCCTTATCATCAACAAAAATTGTAACCACCTTCTTCTAACAATAATTTTTTTCATCGTGGTCCAAAATCCAATCCATAATGAGGATTATATCAAATTAAATCATGGTTATGACGATGAGATCAAGAGATAAAACACATTTATATGCCATAATGGTAATTTATTCACAAACCATTTTTTCAATGATACTTCCCTTAGGAGTTTTGACTGACAAATCCCTTGTTAAATGAAATTGGAAATATCTAATTTTCTTAGAAAATTGGAAAGATATGAAATAATGTGATGATCCAAAATCAAATAAAGAATTGGATAAATTTGAGCGAATGATTAAAGTACCTACCACCACATCATTATAAGATTCAACCTCAGCAGTAGTGATTCCATAATCTTTACCTTTCTCTATTGTACTTTTTTGAGGTAAATTTCCTTGGACCTTAGGAAATTTATTTTCACAATTCCCCATTTCACTACAATTTTAGCATTCAAAATTGAAAGCCTCTTTCTTTCCCTTTCAATCATGATCTTGTTGGACTCTTTCTCTAGACTTGTAACAAACTCACATCCCCTTCAGGAAAGTACCTAGGTGTTTCATCCATCATTTACCACAAGATGGAAATTCAACTTTTACCTTATTTCCCTTATCTCTATTTCCAGAGTGTTCAATAGATCTATTCTTTTCTTGCTTTACTTTAAAGTTGTAAGACTTAAAGAGTTCCTTTTTTTATCTTGATAACACACGAGACTATATCTTCATACAACGAGAAGGATTGTGAGACTAATGCTCAACAAAGAAATGATTTTAACCCATCAAAGAATCAATCAATCTTACCGCTTTGGTTACGTATATAATCTGTAGCATACCTTGCTAAACTTGTAAAGTTAGCCTCATACTTTGTGACATTATTATCCTCTTTTTTCCTTATACTCAAAAATTTACCCTCTATATCCACTAGATGGTCACAAGGAAATTATTTTTATATGAAAATATATTTAAACTCCCTTCATTCTATATTTGATACTTATTCATCTTTCTTTGTGTTTTGAATTAATAAACACCATTAATCTACATCTCCTGTGAGGTGATAAACTGCCCTGAAAACTTTTTCCCTTTCGATTCTCCCCAAATCATGAAAAATTTTCTATAAGGAACTTATCCATTACGTAGCTAAAAATGGATTTTTAGTCCCATTGAATGTTAGTGGATGTTTCGTCATGAAGCGGTATAACATTGATCCTCTATGTTGTGGATTAGGGTGCTCCAAATGGGTAAGGTTATTATTCATAAACCGAGTGAGTTGTCCCAGTATGGTTATAAGTTGTTTAACACCAGTTGCATCACCAGCTCCACTATAATTATCTAGAGTATGAGGGAAATACCTACATGGATTATTTACATTGATACAGTTTCCATTCCTTCCACTAGGTGCCATTTCTAAACAATGACATACTCTAGATTAGTTTACGAATCGCAATACATAATTCCAAACTATTAAAATACCTAGAATAAATTGAACAATTTATACATATAATCCATAATCATAAAAAAAATGTTTTCTTTGAATAATTATTTACTCATAAATCCTTTATAATGGTTTTTAAAGAAAATCTGAATTATCCAAAGCATATCACCTGGGAGTGTCGTACCCAAGAGTGCAGTAAGGCTCGTTGTCGTGCATAGGTTCCTGTTTGAGTCTAGCTCAAAGCAGTGTTTTTGGGTTTTCCCCTAGATACATCTATTCCAGAGCCAACTCTACCTACTCATATCCAGACAAAGATTTATTTCTTGTAAATTTCACAAAATCACTACATTACCAAAATTCTAGGAAGTTCTTATATATGAATCCTCAAAGTATATCTTAGGGTAATACTCTCTAATTAGAGTTTTTCTAAATATAGTTTCCAAAGTCTGTAATAAACATCCTATGATACCAATTGTAACTCCCCGACCCCAGTTACCTAGATTCAGTTCATTATTACATAACACTGGCATGATCACAAGGGGATCAAATCCCAAATATCGATCAGTTTAGTATCCATGGAAGTACTAGATACATATATAAGTTTTAAATTACATTATTAAATGAAAAACAACAAAATTTTGTATCCTTTTAACACACTCATATCCCTTAGACTATCCCTACAAGTCATTCATAATATACTACCTCAAATCCTAAGAAAAATAAAACATAGAAAGGGGTGAGCTCAGATGACCAGTAAGGATAACAATATAGCAGAAGCTTTCATAAATAAGCCTAAACATGTAAGGAAATGTATAAGACTAAAACAAAAGTATTTTAATCTTAAAATTCATCATAATATGGTAAATATAAATCAAATAATTCCATTTACTTATTCACATGGATATTATACTAGTCAAATAATCACATATAATATCAATAGCTAATTTCATTATGATAGAATGCATAATGTCGGACATCATAACCACATAGTCATGGCATCATGGCAATACTACAAATAATATTTTTTAAAGGCCTTGTTCAAATACATTAGTTTGTCTCATGAGACGTAACGATGAATCAAGGGGTTATAGAAGGCTCCACCCATCACTTACCAAGTCCAATGCATTCCTCATATGAAAAGGTTGAAACATAATATAAACATTAGAATTAAAACTTTCATACTAAATGTAAATACATTAATAATTAACCATGAATTGTATAAAAATATCACACACACAGTCAAACATGTCACAAAACCTTTAATAAAATATAGAATATTGTATCATAATAAATCAACTTCAAAAAACATAAAATCCAATGAAGGATGTTGTCATAGATGAAATCAATCCAAAAAACTATTTGAGTGAAATACATCTTTCTACATTGTATTCATTTAAAATTCACATAATTATAAAAGAAAAATTTATTTTAAAAATATTCTTATAATTTTGTAAGGAAAGCTTCAAAGGTGTTATAAAAGTGGAAAATGGCTGCACCCACCGTATAAGTTAAAAAACATTATTTCCTTAATTTTGTCGAAAAGGTTATAAAGTACCTTGTTTGGAAAATGACAGAAAGATTCCTTTAAAAACATTTTATAAAAATTAAAACAAGGGTAGAAATGACTTTAACACATATTCTAGGAAATAGAAAAAATGATTTGAAATAAATTTTTAAAAAACATGGATGTGGATGATAAAGAAGTCTCATTAGATAGTGGTGAGTATTCTTGCCTGTCATGTGGGTGACCTGGGTTCGTTCCTCAACAACGACGCCAAAATTTGGTTGTGCCCAAATTTACCCTACTGGTAAAAGTGTTCATTGAAGTACAAGTAGAGATCGAATCCACAGGGACCGAAGAAGAAACCTTGAGATACTCAAATTTGTTGATGGATTTTTGGCTATGAAGTGACCAACATGGTTTTGATTTTGGATGGTTTTAAGAAACACTAAGAAACCTAAGTTAATTCAATTAAATGAAGATGGGTTGATATTAGTATTATGCTCAGGTTGAATTGAATGAATTTTACTTCTTAGAACATTTGGGTTTTATTAATTATTAATGAATCCATTCTTCAAAAAGAACACTACCTTCATTATTTTCTGGTTTGGTGCTTAATAAACACAATTACTAATCCCCTACACACTTATAGAACCAAATTAATGATCTATACAAGGTATATGGTCATTTAGTACTTGAATTTAGCTTACTCAAACATAGTGAAGATGAAGAATAAAAATAACTGAAGAATGAAAGTCTTAAATTAATTAGCCAATTAACAAAAAATCGTTCATAAAATAACATTAAATTCAGTATTTTCATCCACCTACGATCAACCAATGAAAGGGTTAGAAATCCATTGATGGTATACTCTCAATGGTGGGTGGAAGATGGATTAAAAGAATTGGATTAAAGAAATTAAAACTGCGGAAATAACAAGCACTCCTCCATGTGTGTGAATGAAATTCACACATATGTATGAACTAATTCACCACAACACAGAGATATCACTGTGATTTGTGAAAATGTAGTTTTAATAAATGAAATGGAATATATAGAAGAGAAATATTTTTATTAATAACTTATAGATACAAAAAATAAACTTACATGGAAATTGAAAGCATTATAAAGGAACTTTGGCAGCATAACCTTACAATGAAACAAGAAAAAAAATATAAATATTACATCCCAATTCCCTTCACCAACAACTCCTTATATAGGAATATTCCAAGCCTTAGATACACCCCACAACAATAAATTACATCTCCATTAATTGGGAGTGTTAAAATGAGGGTGAGAAAATCAAGGGAATTTGACGTTTTGAAGTTGATCTAGAAATTCATCCTGATTCATCCACCATTTTGACTTGTGAATTTATTATTGATGTAAGCCGAATCCGTAGGGGATGTAGAAGTGAAATATACTCATAAATCTGTCCTATATGAGCTGTAAACATTTCAGGAAGTTTTGCGCATCTGTTTGGAAGTTATGGTCAAAATAGTGGGAAGACTTTATGTGCATTCATATCGGGCCCACCATTTAAATATCAACTTCGGATCCCTTTATCATCACAAAAACTTCAGAATTATATCTATACATAGTTGAATAAAATGATACCCATATTTTTATCTTTCTTCAATAAGAATTTGAGCTTTATTGGTCTTGTTTTTTTGGCCCCATTTTTGTTTGATGTGCCTTAGGCCCATTATGCTTTCTCCAGAAAAGTTCTACATTCATCCCCAAAATCACCGTCTTCTATTGGGATTTATCCATCTATCCTAAAAGAAAAATGTTCCAAACAAAGTGATAAATCATATCCCAAAATATCAAATTCCAAAAATATATATAATGTTGTCCACAAACAGATGAATAATTGGGACTAAATTTTCATTTTAAACAAGAATTGCATTTAAGATGAGAAATGAAGTTCTATTTATGTAATGCACTAAAAACAATGTTTATGGACTTTGTAACAATGAATATAAATATATTAACAATGTATATTAGCCACTTTTAGTGACTAATCATCCAGGTAAACACCCCAAACAGTGTTAAGATGAAGCTTATGGTGGGGAGCACCATAATCCTGACATGTGTTAAACAATGACACCATCAGTGATTTTAGATATACAGGCTTGGGTAAACACCCAAAGGGGTGGCCAAGAGGCCATGAAAACACCCGAAACAGGTTTCTCTATAAGATTAGGTCATAACGGACATGATAGAACAAATCAACTATTTAATATGTTATAATAAGGGATCTTCGGAAGGTTGTAGTGATCAACACAATGATGCAACATCTAAAGGGAATCTAAATGACGGAAAAGAATCATACACACTAAAATATCATTGTGACTTTTCACAGACAGCGCACCTCCATTGGAGAGGTTTTATTATAAAAACATGACTTTATTTATCAAATTAAACAATTATATTAAAGAACACATATTCAAGATATAAAATTCAATATAATTAAACATAATTAAGAAAGAAACTAAATTCAATTTAAAGCATTCTTAAATTAAAGAGGCTATGAGAGGGATTCTAACTCAAGGTGGATCCTAGCCTTGCACTTCGGCTCTTGGTGATTTCTAACTAAAATCTTTTACTCCTCCACTGGGTATACACACCTTAACACACATGCAAGGACACCTAGCCCCTATGAACACACCCGCATGGCCATGAGCATGTGCAAGGGGATCCTTGCACATATACTTATATGCATATACCAGTCTCCACTCGCCTGCATATGCATTTATATATAAAAATGGGCACACCTAGCCCCATACATGCATAATCACTGCCATGGGTGACTATACACGTAACGGGGGAACCCACATACATATACTTACTTACCTATTCCCACGCAGGTGAGTCTCCCTTGACTTGCCGACTTGAAACCAACGAGCATGGATCAACACACTACAAAAATGATATTAATGACCTTAAAACACATGAAGGATGCTACATAACCAGTAAGAAACCAACCAATGGCATTAAAGCCTTACCTAGATTGGCAGCGGAGAACCAAATCCACTTTAAACAACACAAAACGATCTAACGCCCTATCGAAAACATAATATGGAGTAAAAACACTAAATCCCAAAATACATGTGGTTCAAGACAAGTAGTAACCATAGAATCTTACCTCAGATCAAAGCCAGTGGACTGAATCAATCTGAACTCCTTCTGGCCCCCTTCGCGAAATATAACTAACCTATGTATATAGAAATCAGTCAAAGATCTAAGTGACCAATGCTATAAATAAAATAAAATAAAAAATAGACTAAAACATACCTGTCTCCTGTGACTATACATGTCACCACCCAACATATTAGAACCACATCACCCCATGGGTCAAATCATGTTCCTGCAAAGAAAGGGGAAACATATCAATGTTTCAAAACGATACTTTCAAATTTTACATTCCTATAAATTAACAATTACTATTGCTGTTAATGGTATATAATCAATTTGGACCGAATTTCAACTTACTTTGGTTTTGTTCGATACAATGGATGAGGTCTTATTATTCTTTGTTTTTATGTTTACACTTGAGATATTTTTTTAAAAATGATGCATGTATTTGGAATTATTATTTATGTTTTTATTTCTTAGCCTGTTGGCATGGGGAATGTCCACATGAATAATTGTTTTAATATAGGGTTCAGTTGAAATTTATGCGCTTTAATGTGATTGATGTCACTAACGATGAGGACTCAATTGTTTAAATTAAAAAAAACCCTATATGGTGTTTCTCTATATAACTTATTGGAAGTATTATACACAATTTAACCACAATAATACTTCTAATTAATGGTATCATGGATCATATGGTGATATTTTCCTTGATGAAGACTACATAGTCTCTCCATGAAATGTATGTATATTGACCCTTGGTGAATACTAGGCAATGGTGTTTGTAGTTACAGAGCCAAAAATAATTTGATATTACAAGATAACATTCAATGATTTATCTATAAATTAATGATATAAGTAGGTCACGATTGATTTCTAGATTATAACTATATAATACAGGGAATCCTTGAACACCTCTCTATGGTTTATGCATGTTGTTCATATGAATCCAATATGTGGTCTCACCATGAAAGGGATGTATACCTCTACTAGTGACACCTCCAACTCATCAAATGAAATCCCCTTATGAAGAAATTACCTCAAATAATACATATAAGAGGAAATGTGTGAGGTAGTCAGCTAAGAAACCTCACCCAAAGTCATCAAGTAAGTAGTGTGTTTTCTAATTTGAATCATCAAATTTCTTAAGTATCTCTTCTTGTATAAAGAAATTATTAAGAGCCTATACTAACCCTTAAACTCTAACATTATTATTTGGTCATTGATTTCCAAGAAATTGATTATAACTATGTTTCATGGGAGTCAAGGACTCTAAGGACGGTAAATGAAAGGAAATAGATTAACATAGTAGAGCTATAGATATGTTGTTCACAGGCCACCTAGGTTTAGAGAAGGTTCTTTAGTGATTTTATGGAAATGAAATCACCCTATAACTAGGTCTACAAGTGGATAAGATATTTATTGGGATATGAGTTGTCTAACATATGTCTTAAAATTGGGATGATATGTGTAGGACTAGATTAAGATTTAGATCAAGTAAAATATTCCTAAGAGGATTGGGCCTTGTAGTGATAGGTGTGGCAATTGTACATCTAGCGTTTGATGAGGAAATACTTATGAGGATGGATTGGAATCTTGGTAGGTTCTTAGCGTGGGATGGTCCCTCTGAGTATATAAAATGTATTATGAAAGGTTTTACTCCATTTAATGGTTCAGGAGTTCAACTAAAGAGATGAAGGATGAGATGCTAGTGTGGGTATTTGGTATTGTCGGACAGATTGGCATTATAATGCCAAGAGGCGTGGTGTGATTTAGATTAGGATGAAACATGGTTAGTGGAGCTGGGTTATAATACATGATTTTGATGAGGTTTTGGACCGTATTATTGATAATATAATGTATATGGGTTTGACATGGTGTGGTTTTGTGACTTGGAAAATCATAAGGTGAATAATCCTCTTTGTCTAGTTGGATGATGAGATGTGTATCAAGGCATGGGATAATCCTCAAGAGATGAGTCTAGACTATGTGACTGAGCGGATAGACTAGGACAGGTTTGATAGGATTGGGTGAGTGGCCAACCCATGAGAGGATGATACGATGTATGGAGACACTTAGAGACACTTGGGGTTATTTATGCCATCTCATTGAGACACTTGGGGTTATTTTATGGATCCAACATACTCTAGAAATGTTCCCACACAATGTTTTAGAAAAACAATTCCATCTCATGGAAGAACCCAAGGCTTCTCTAGCTTCCAATGTTTCCTCACATATACACATCATGGCATTACAGTATACAAGTGATCTACGTCAACTATTTAGGGTAGAATCACTACCCTCCATATGTAGAAAGAAGTAAAATACCTAAGTGGGAAATGCGATAAAGAAAATAAAATAAAAAATAAACAAAAACAGACCTGTATCCTGTGACTATACATGTAACCACCCAATATATAAGAACCGCACCGCCCCATGGGTTACATCATGTTCCTACAAGCGATGGGGAAACAGTTCCATTTAATAATCTCTTCATTTTTCATTATGTTATTTATATAGCACATTGTTTGAAACACCATACCAGTACACTTAGCCATTGAAAATGCACCTATTCTACATTAGTTGAGTTTAAGATTGTGCACATAACCCTCTTCACTATGGAAGGAACCTCATAGGGACCACAATCAATGTTTAGTAGTTGATCCTACTCTTGATCCTGGTTGGGCACCAGTCCATGAACCAGATGGTCTACTTGGTCATGAGGGTGTAAACCATTTCATTATAATATACTAAGAATAAAGGTGTTGGTATCTTTTTTACCAGCAATGGGAATTTATCAAGTCTTAAGTTCCAATTGACTTCAGTTCCTAATTTAATGGCCCCTTAACTATTCGTAGATGTCAAGGGGTGTCTCCCATGGGTGTATTGTGGTGTGTAGTGTCTATCTATGATTTCTGTGGTGCTTCTGTATTGTGGGAAATGTGTATTTCATGGTCCGTTTAATAAATACATTGTTCAATTGGATAATTTACCCATAGTAAATAGTGATATACCCACTTTTTATATATAATACCATCCAAATAACCAACTTGGAAATCCGAGACCAACATTTTACTTTACCAATTCCAATTACATAATTTATGTAGCACCAACTTATGTTTTATGAACCAATCAATTAAATGGAAAGAAACTCTTCACAATAACCCATAAGATCTCATATACCATCACTCATCTCCAATTAACCCACATCATTGCATATCTAAATGACGATGAAACCTCATCACATATATATCATGATTAACAAAAAATACAACACAATGTAAGGTCTAATAAGACTCTATAGAGGAAAATATTAGTTTTTTGAAAAATCATGAACTTTTTATTGAATGCACTATTCTAATTAATGGAATACAACATGTGAATCTAACCCTACATTTTTGGAAGAATCTATTTTTAAAAAATTCACAATTTACCCAATAATTCACCACACTATGAGTTCATTACTACCCCAAAATCTAGAAAATTCACTATTAATATGAATGGTTATTTTAACTATGAACCTAACAATGCATTCCTTGTTGCCTCATTTTTTAAAAAAGAAGACTAATTCTTACCTAGAAGTACCGATCAAGAACCCTGGTGGGAGGAGAGGGAGCCGAGAGAGGGGGGCGTCCCACAGGGTGTTCGGCTATGGGGGGTCTCACGCACGACTGGAGAGGGGGATGAGGGACGTCGTCGGGGGAGATTGAGCCAAGAGGGGAGGGGGATATCGCCAGGAGAGGGAGATGAGAGGGGAGGGGGGAATGTCGCCGGAATCCGAGAGTGGAGGGGGAAGTCTTCAGAGGAGAGGGAGCTAAGAGGGGAAGGGGAACGTCGCCAGAGGAGAGGGAGGGGCTCCAAGAGGCAGAGGCGGAGGCCGGGCGGAGATCGAGATCGGGGAGGGGGTCAGGAGGTGGAGGTCAGAGATGGTTCATGTGCAGGGAGCCCTGAATTGGGTGTATTTTTTCCTACGGTTAATAAAAATTGTATGTAAATTTTTTATTTCCCAATAGTTTTGTTAAACTGTTGGGAAAACCCAACATATAATACCCTATACCAACAGTTTACTAGAACCATTGGTATAGGTTCTTTATCCAAACCGTTTTTCAAACCATTTGGAAATAAGTGTTGGTATAGTCCCAAATTCCACTAGTGAGAGATAGTGTCTCCATATCTTCAGAGAAAATATTACAACTGCTATATCAAGATCATGAGTAGGATAGTTTTGTTCATGAATTTTTAGCTGTCTTGATTCATAGGCAATAAATTTATTATTCTGTATAGGGACACAACCACATCCTTTATTTGATGCATCACTAAAAATAACAAACCCATCCTTCCACGATGGTAGAGTCAATAGAGGAGCATTGAATAATTTTCTCTTTAGTTCTTTAAAATATTCTTCACACTCTTTTGTCCACACAAATTTAACCCCTTTACGTATGATCCTAGTTAATGGGTTATCCAATCAGGCAAAATTCTGTACGAAACTCTGATAATAACCTTTTAAACCAATAAAATTGCATACCTCAGTTATACTCTTCGGTGTTGGCCATTCTTGGACTGCCATTTTCTTTAAATGATCAACAGAGATTCCATCTTTAGAGACAATATGTCCAAGAAAAGAAATCCCTTGAAGCTAGAATTCACACTTTCTAAACATCCCATATAATTCATTTCTTATAAGAGGCTTTAGAATTGTGTTCCAGTGATTTTCATGATATTTTTATATTTTGGAGTATACTAATATATCATCCACAAATACCACTACAAAGTCATTAGATATTCCTTGAAAACAATGTTCATAAGATCCATCAAAACAGAGGGTGCATTAGTCAGTCCAAAAGGTAGTACTGTAAACTCATAATGGTTGTAACTAGTTTTAAATTCTTTCTTTAGAATGTATTCCTTTTTTACATACAACTGATGGTATCCATATCAAAGGATAATCTTTGAAAAATATTGGGCTCCATGAAGTTGATCAAATAAATAATTAATGCAAGTTAGGGGATACTTTTTCTTTATTTTTATAGAATTGATCACCCTGTAGTCAATGCACAACCTTATAGATCCATATTTATTCTTAACAAAAAGATTAGGGGCTCCCCATGGAGAAACACTAGGGTTAATAAATCCTTTATTACTCAATTTCTCTAGTATTTTCTTTAGTTCCACTAATTCCACAATGGCCATTCTATAAGGGATCTTTGATATGGGCCTTGAACCAGGAAATAAATCAATGGAAAAATAAATTTCTCATTTTGGTGGATATCCTGGTAAATCCTCTGGAAACACATCAACGTATTCTTGAACAATAGGTACATACTCAATTTGAACATTCTTTTCCTCACCCATAGTTATTCCACTCCCTTCCTCCCCAATATTGAATTTAGTAGAGCTAATGGGGGTGGATCTAGATGAGAATCAGATGGTGACATTTCTCCTCTAAAGATAAGGTATTCCTTATCATTATAAAAAATTTTAACCTCCATATTCTTACAATAAATTTTTGTATCATGGTCCAAAAGCCAATCGATACCAAGGATTATATCAAATTCAATCATGGGTATGGTGATGAGATTAGTAGATAAAGCACGTCTATATACCATAATGGTAACTGATTCAAAAAACTTTTTTGTAATGATACTTCCCTTAGGAGTTTTTAATGACAACTCCCTTGTAAAATCAAATTATAAATATCTAATTTTCTTAGAAAACTTGGAATATATGAAAAAAAATGCGATGATCTAGAATCAAATTAAGCATTGGATAAATTTGAGGAAATGATTAATGTACCTACCACCACATCATTAGAAGCTCCAACCTCAGTAGTAGTGATCGCATAAGCTTGGCCTTTCTCCCTTGGCCTTTTCTGAGGTA
Source organism: Viscum album (assembly GCA_963277665.1). Lineage (NCBI taxonomy): Eukaryota > Viridiplantae > Streptophyta > Magnoliopsida > Santalales > Viscaceae > Viscum > Viscum album. The sequence continues at coordinate 2,131,068,188 of OY728123.1, read as the reverse complement.
TGTTTATTTGGTGATTAGGACATTCATTTTCATAATTCCCCATTTCTCTACAATTTTAGCATTCAATATTGAAAACCTCTTTCTTTCCCTTGCAATCAGGAGCTTGGTGGCCTTTTTATCTACACTTGTAACAAACTTCCATCCCATTCAGGAATGTACTGGGGTGTTTCTTCCCACATTTACCGTAGGATGGAAATTTAACTTTTAGCTTATTACCCTTATTTCCTTTTACGGAGTGTTCAGAAGATCTCTTCTTCTCTTAATTTAATTTAAATTCATAAGACTTAGAGAATTGCTTTTCTGTCTTGATAGCACATGAGTCTATATCATTGTACAACGAGAAGTATCGTGAGACTAATGCTCAATGGAGAAATGGTTTTGACCCATCAAAGAATCGATCAATATTACTCCTTGGGTTATGTATATAATCTGAAGCATGCCTCGCTATCCTAGTAAAGTTAACCTCATACTTTGTGACATTATCATCCTCATTTTTCCTCAGACTCAGAAATTGCCTTTCCATATCTAATCCATGGTCATGATGAAATTATTTTTCTAAGAAAAGCTCTTTAACATCCCTTCATTACATATTTGATACTTATTCATCCTCCTTTTTATTTTGAATTAATGATCACCATTGATCTGTATCTCATGTGAGGAGATAAACTGCAATGACTACCTTTTCCCTTTCCATACTCCCCAAAGCATGAAATATTTTCTCTAAGGAACTTATCCATTGCTCAGCTACAAATGGATTTGTAGAGCTATTGAATGTTAGTGGTTGTTTCCTCATGAAGCGGTCTAACATTGATCCTCCATGTTGCGGATTAGGTTTCTTCATATGGGTATGGTTATTATTCATAACCTAAGTGAGTTGTCCTAGTATGGTTTTAAGTTGTTCATCACCAGTTCCATCACTAGCTCGACTATAATTATCTTGAGTAGGAGGGAATCACTACATGGATTGTGCGCGTTAATAAACTTTATATTCCTTCCACTAGGCTCCATTTCTAAACAATGACATACACTATATTAGTTTATGAATCAAAATACATAATTCTAAACTAGTAAAATACCTAACATAAATTGAACATTTTATGCATATAATACATAATCATAAAAAATGTTTTATTTGACGAAGTATTTACTCATAAATCCTTTATAATGGTTTGTAAATAAAATGTGAATTATTCTAGGTATACCCCTCAGGAGTGTCATAATCAAGAGTGCAAAAAGGCCCATCATCATGCACAACATCCCATTTGAGTCTAGCTCAAAGCGGTGTTTTTGTGTTTTACCCCTAGTTATATCTGTGCCATAAACGCCTCTACCTACTCGTATCTAAACATAGATGTACTTATTAGAAAATTTACAAAATCTATACATTACAAAAATTATATAAATTTCTTCTATACTAATACTCAAGGTTTATCTTTGGGTAATGTTCTCTAATTAGAGTTTTTCTAAATCTAGTTTCCAAGGTTTGTACAAAACTTCCTCTGATACCAAATATAATGAACCAACACCAGTTACCTGAAGTTAGTGCATTATTACATAACATTGTCACGATCACAAGGGATTAAATTCCTAAATACCGACCAGTTTAGTAGCCTTGTAAGTACTAGATACATATATAAGTTTTACATAACATCATGAAAAGAAAAATGACAATATTATGTCTCCTCTGAACACACTCATATCCCTTAGCTTATCCTTTTAAGTCAGAAATAATATAATTTTTCGCATCCTAGAAAAAATGAAACATAAAAAGGGGTGAGCTCAGATGCTTAGTAAGGATAACAATATAATAGAAACTTTCATAGATAAGCATAAACATTTCAGACAATGTATAAGACTAAAATACAAGTCTTCTAAACTTAAACATCATCATAATATGGAAAATATAAATCAAATAATTTCACTTACTTATTCACATTGATATTCTACTTGTTTAATAATCACATGTAATATCAATATTTAATTTCATAATGATGGAATGAATAATGTCGGACATCATAACCACATAGTCAAGGCCTCATGCTTTGACTACAAATACGATTTTGTCAAGGCCTTATTCCAAGACACTACTTTGTCTCATGATACCTACCAATGAATTGAGGGGCTATAGAGGGCACTTCCTGTCACTTACTAAGTCCAATGCATTCCTCATATGAAAAGGTTGAAACATAATATAAAATTTCATTTTATAACTATCATATGAAATGTCAATACTTTAACCATAAACCATGAATGGTATAAAAATTGTACATACACAGTAAAAAATATCACAAAACCTTTAATAGAATATGGAATATTTTATCATAATAAATAAACTTGAAACAAAATTAAAATCCATTGAAGGATGTTGACATAGATAAAATCAATCCAAAAAATATTTGAGTGAAATAGATGTTTCTACTTTGTATTCATTTAACAGTCACGTAATTATAAAAGAAAACATTTATTTTGAAAATATTCTTATAATATTTTTAGTGAATCTTAAAAGGTGTTATAATGGAGGAAAATGGCTGCACCCTCCGTATAAGTTAAAAAAACATTCTTTCCTCAATTGTGTCGAAAAGACCATAAAGTACATTGTTTGAAAAACAACAGAAAGATTCATTTGAAAACATTTTATAGAAAGTAAAAAAAGGGTATAAATGAATTAAACCCATATTCTAGGAAATATTAAAAATGTTTTGATATACATTTTTAAGAAACACGGATGTGGATGAAAAGGAAGTCCCAGTAGACACTTACGTACAGACAACCTTAGATAATAAAGAGATTGTTAAATTAACTCTTAGCTTGTAATTTTCCTTAGTCGAGGGTACATTAACCTCCTCTATAATGGTGAAATAATTGTTATTAAATTATACAAGAACCACATACATAAATATGATATCATATATGATCCCTTAATATTTCTTTATTAATAATATGGCGTTGGTATTATTGTTTCAGGTCTTACTGATTCGTTTTCCTTTATATGTTTTATTACGTAAGTCAGGTTTGTTATGGATAAGATAAATTTTATTTATATCCAAAATTATATTAAGTTTTTAAGACTTATTATTAATCATCAAATGAAAAATATTCTTGAATGGTTACGATGGGGAATGAAAACTCACCAGGTCATGGAGACGGTAAGCCGTACGTACGCACAAGCGATAATATAATTCTATTAGTGGTGTAATAGTTTGTAATTGGATGTTATATTATTTATAAAGAATAATTAACATCTTATATTTATTATTTACACTAATTATACTCATTATTATACCCATCCAAGGAATGAAGAGTTGAATAACAAACTACACCATAACATAGAGACGGTAGGCCGTACATACACACGTATGGTGACATTGTCATTCATAGGATGGATATAAGAATGAATATGGTTGTACCATATTTATAATAAAATAATAGTATGTATAAGGTATTGGAGTTATTATTTTGGTATGGAAAGAAAAAAGAAACAGGATGTGGAAGAAGAAAAGTACTTTGAAAGAGGTGATGAAATAATTACCTCTTCTTTGGGTGCTTCCTTTTGATTTGATCGAAAGGGACCATTAGGTTTTCTTTATGATCAAATTAATACCTCTAGGTTTAAGTGAGGGTAATTGGGACAATATTTTAGCTGGTTTGTTCTGATACAAATGGATTTGGAGGTGTGAAATTAAGAGAAGGTTAAGTACCCTTTTATAATAGAGGTGAGAGTCACTTTAGGAAAATCTTAAAATATTATTTTATTATAAAATAATTTTCAGTTTCTAATGGATCCAAATGTATTTATTCAAATTATATGGTGGGTATGGGTCTAAATATTCTCAAAAATAGGTTTTAGACAAGTTTAGGTCACCATATTAACCTTATCCTTTAGATTTAACTCTTAGTTAAATAGTTTGACTTTTACCATGACTTCTGGTATTTTAATATTACATGGTTAATAAACTTACTGTAAAATTCCAAGAGAAGCTCAGGTGATTCTTTAATGATATATATATCATTAGATAAGTCATGTTTCTGAAACTTAGATTTTAGGAATATTATATCATTTAATAAAATAGTATTTATTTAAAAAAATCATTTATGCCAATTTTGACACAATTTAGTATTTGGTTTTTGTGAACGTCATAAAAATCTGATTTCTTCGAAAAAAATAAATTTAATCAACCATAACATGTCATATTAACCTATAAAATTCGTGGAATGCATCAAAAGTCTCAATTTACATTTATTTTAATATTTATAACATCAATTATTTTAGTCTTTCATTAATGACGTAATTACTGCATCATCATCGTGTCATAAATAAATTTAATTATTTAATGTATAAAAGTTATAAATAAAATACCTTGATTTATAAAATATTATTATATTTCCAATGAATATTTATAGTCGAATTTATCTTATGTATAACCCTATATTAATTATGGTTTAGTTATTAAAATTTGAATTTAACACTTTTTACTCTTTTTTAAATAAAATATAATAAATGTCCTAATATAATAAAAGTGGTTAAAAAAGGATCATATTTTTTCCTAAGGTTGATTTTGGTCTAAATATACTTATCCAATAGAATTAGTGCATGTGTGGGGGTAATTATAATACCATTTTTACCTTTAGTTGCCCTATTTACTTTTAACCATGGTAAATAAAATCCAAAAGTTATTATTCACCAAAAATTATTTTCATCCTATTTAACCAAATTTTACCTATTTATGCCAACTATTTCTCCCTTATTTTTGAAATTCAATTCACGGAATCAGTAAAATTATGTTTTATGTAGATTTGAAAATGTGCCTAGAAGGTGGGTAAAGACGTTAAAAGGTTCAATAAAATTTTATATATCTAATGTTATTATAAAGTGACTCCAATGAATTAAATTGGATTAATATAGGTACTATTTATCTATTTTTACTTTAAATAAAATTTAAATTTAAAAAATAATTATATAAATAAAATTTTGGTTTTAAACAATAATGTAGTGTTTTTCACTATTCATAAAAAATTGAGATTTTTCAGAAAAATACCAAAACTTCACCCTATGTTAATTTTGATATTATGAATTCAAAAAATAAGTCCATTTTTAAATATAAAATTTATAAAATTTCAAAAATTGGGTATTACTATTCATAACAACTTTTTAAATGGCCAGTTTGATTGGTCGTGGTGTGCTAGAACTAGAAAGTTGCGTACATCACAAGATATTGTATTATTAAAAGAGAGATAAACTATAGAATCTTAGGGTGTTACAATATATACCATATAATTTCATTAAACCCATACTTAATATATTATATGTGGTGTGTGAATGAATCACATCCCTTTGTGAGGGCGGTAGTCCACATTTCCTCAAACGAGATTATCATATTAACACTGAATGGAAGGTAAAAATATGCATATTATAAAAGGAATAAAGAAGATTAAATACGTAATAAATATAATATATTACATATATAAATAGTTTTTCCATCATAATGGCCGCCATGATTGATGGTAAAGAAGAAATGAACAATCATCGCTTCGTGAGGAAGTAGTTCGCCATACACAAAAACAATATGCTAAACAACCATTAGATGGAGGTGCGTGTAAGTGTAGGTCAAAAAATTTCATAAAAACATCCTAGTATTTGGATGATACTGGTTTTGTCACACAATAATGGAATAAAGAGATTTTAAGGGGTAATGAAGGGAAATAAAGGAAAGGAGCTTGAGAGAAGACATTACCTCTAAATCAGGAAACTCTTTTTGGTTTGTGCCAAAAGGATTCCTTGAAAATATTTCTTCCTAGAGGTATGATTCAAGGAAAAATTTAGGATTTTTGGGTGGTAATTTTGGCATGGATTGACTGCACTTAAGTGTCTTGAGAGGTATGAGTAATGGGTAGAGTGCTTTCCTTTTTATAGTGGAGGGGGAGTGACACTTTTGTAAAAATAAAATGACATTCAATAATGGGTTGCCTATCTTACCTAAAGTTCATAAAAAATGGAAAAATAATGTATTAAAGGATAATAATGGTCGATAAAAACCTCACACACACAAAAATATGGGAATTTTAATTATTTGGTTCCTTAACTTCTAAGAATCCCCAATTTTGTCATTATGGTTTTTATTAAAGAATATAGTTTTATAATCTAATTAATTTAACCATCTAAGTCTAAATTAAAGTGATATTTATTAGAAAATATGAATACACTTAATTCTTAACATTATATCTAATTTATAAAATTAAAATCCCATTTTTTTGTAAATTAATTTTAAAACAATTGCATGTGACACACTAAAACGCTGATTGAACCCGTACCGCCTTAACAACGTATTTACATAATATGGGTCAATATGTTAATTATAAATGATAAATTAATAAATTAATTTAATATGTTTAACATATATTAACACTTATAAGTAACTTGGTTGAATATATGTTTTTTATCAATTTTAAATCATTTTATAAGAATCATTTATATTAAAATAACATTAATGTCAATTTTGACATTATTTATTTAATGTTAATTTAAAAATATTTGTATTATATTGAAATTCAAATATATTAGGTTTAAAGGTGTATAACATGATTTATTAATCTAAAAAAAATAAATACAATTATTCAATCAATTAACTTCAGTTTTAATATTTATAGTATCAATTTTTAGTTAATTATTAACTAAATAAACATTATTTTGATGTTGCTTAAGAATTTTAAGTACTTAAACCATCTATAAAAGTTATTGACAATTTATTATAATACAATTACCCAAATATAATTAAAAATGATATATATAACTGAAAATATGATGTTTTGTACATATCTCAATGTTTTATAAATGTTAAAGGTTTGGAAAGTTCCCTTTTTATCTTTTTTCTCTAGCCTTTTTATAGGGAACTTCCATTTAATAATGTCCCAATAACCCATATATTTAGAACCAGGTGGTAAAATGGTAAAAATTTGGAAACCAATGGATTTTGGACAAGTTTAATAGTCATTTTGGTCCTTAATGTTAAGGTTTAGTCCCTTAGTAAGATTAATCGTACCTTAATCACCATAATTAATTTTAATCACATTCACGAATCATTTTGGTAAAAAAATTGTTTTGATCTTATTAGAACAAAAATCTCATACTAATTACATCCATGAATTTTGTATTATAAAAATTATAATAACAGAAGTGAGAAAATTAAGATTAATGCTAATCCCACAAACGGGGCGAAATAACGAGTTTTTGTAGTAGAAAAACGTTCAAAAGTTTGTTAAGATTTTATATTTAGTTTCAATGTGAAATTTATTCTAATGAATTAAATTGTATTAATATATGTAATATTAATATAATTTTACCTTAAAACATATTTATAATATCAATTATCCATAATAATTAATTAAACAATATGACAGTTTTTAACTAAAAAACAGTATTTTTCACTATTCATAAAAAAATATGATGTTTCTTAGAAAAATCCCAAAAATTTGCCCTAGTCTAATTTAGACATTATGAATACAAAAATGATGTTTATTTTATAAAATTAAATTTCTAAATTTTTCTAAAATTACTTTTATTATTAAAAGTGATGCATTTAAGAAAACAATATTTTTAATATAAAAGGATTTTTCCAAAAATATTATCTTTCATTATCAATATGTTTTATTTATATAAAAAAATATTTAAAAATTAGTTATTACTAAGTTTAACTGCTAGGTTATAATTATCATATTTAAATAATTAAAAAATAAAAATATTTGTTTCGTAGAAACGCATTGTTGCATGCATCGTATGCCAAGTTGGTGTTGTTTGTAATACACGCCAAGTTGGTATTGCATGTTGCACAAGCCAAGTTGGAATTGTTTATCAAATGAATGTTTGAATTAGTGTTTTAATATATATATATATAAATAACTATTTAGAGTGTCATGTGAAATGAAAAATATTTACAAGAAAAATTAATCCGAAAGAAATAACTCTTAAAATCTGAGGGTGTTACATTCTACCCACCTTAAAATGATTTTTTCCCTCAAAATTCATTTGGGTTATCAAAGGATTAATAATTCGATGTTTCATTCATAGAAACCCACATTGTAAAAATGGATACTAAAACTTACCTTAAAAAGGTAAATTTGGAACCATAATGGTTACCTAAAGTAACCTATAACTAGGTTTACACATAGGAGAACATAGCTTGGGAGTGAAGATTGGAAAGGGAAGGGAAATGTAAATATTTATAAGGAGTGATTGAGGTCATCAATAAAAAAAAGTGAATTATCAAAGGAATGTTGAGAGCCTCAAAGTCATAAATCTGTGATGGTTTAAAAGGCCATCATCTCAACAAAAATTAAGGTTTTATGACAACAATTCTTTTGATCCCTTTTAGAATGTTGAGTAATTATTGATAAATTTATATTAAAAAAATTTTATTCTTTAGTTTTTCTTTGAAATAATTTCTAATACTTCCATTAACTCATGGAATAAATGTCTAGAAATTAACTTTTATGTTTAAAGAACTAAAATATGCTTTTAACAGATCTTAAGGCCCATCAAAGAATAAAAAGTATAACTATTTGTCTCTTAGAAAAACATGCATTAATCTATATAAAGTAACACTAATAGTTCATCATAAATATTTAGTCACTATAAATAAGTATAAATTAATTAGTACATCACGTAGACCAATTGTAGGTGTGAAAACCTTATCGTCCATTGGTCATGGGTTCAAGACCCATGGCCTTGCTAGACTTGATTAGTTGGGACCCGACATACGTGATGCCCTTTTCGAAAAAAATATAAAAATTGGACATCCTTAAAATAAGGTTAATCAATGATTATCCTTTTAACCAAGGTTTTCAACATAAAATTAGTGCATAAATACTTCCTCTGGAGCTTATCTTGAACTTTACATGAATGGTTAACCATATAACCCTTTTTTAAAGGTGAAAATACAAAACTTTATAAAGAGAGTCATGAAATTTGATTAAAAAGTATTCCCCTATATAACACAAATTATATCTTGGTTTTCAAATTCCAATCATGTGAATAAAATCAGCATATATTCTCATGAAATATGGTAACAAATTTAATTACCATAGATCCTTTTTGAAAACATGCATGATTCCTCATTTCAGAGTATATTGGATTTAATCCTTAAATCCAAAAATGTTGTAAACTTCATTAGTGGTAGCATAAACCACCTATAAGAAGGTCCTTACATAGTTACAAGGTAATCGGTACTATCTGATTTACCTATTTATATCCCACATATCTTTATCCATACAACTTTATCTTAACATAAAGAACATGTTAAGGGTTACATTCCCTTAGTTAAAATTTTAATTTTTAATAGATAGCCTTTCTAGTAAATTGTAACCATTAAACATATTATTGTAAATCATTATAAAAACATAAACTAAACAGTCCATACATAACTCACCACTCTTAATTCTGGAATCCAAAGAGATAAATACTTTAATCTTTCAACTTCAATGTTTGGAAAGGACGATATCCTTACTTGGTTTATAAGTAAATCCTTAGCTTAGGTCATTGTTTTGGGTAATGACCATGTTATCCATAGATAATACATTGATCTTCATGAAAAATATTCACATTATGACCCTTTTTCCCACACAAATAACATCTTCCCCTCCATTAGAGGTATTACTCAATGTTCTTCATCCCTTCTTCTTGACATGTAGGAAGCCGAATCTTATTTCCTCTATGATCCTTACCATGAAAGTACATCTTTATCCTGTTAGAAATACCCAAAATATAACATTGTTAGTCATATACCAAGATAACTGATTCGGTATCATCACAATATCATTTTCTCCAATGATCATCTCATTTGACTGATCATCAGAAAATCTTCCATCACTTTCAACATTAATCTAGTTCCTTCTGGTTCCCTCCATTGACTAAAACTAGAATCATAATATGAGAATTACTTATCATATTAGAAAACCATTAATCATTAAAATAATTACTTATAGGATGTATAAATCAGGACACCTTCCATAATCCAAGACACCTAGGATTTATCGTAGGTTATTCATATATAACTTATATCTAAATCTTTTATGTTGGTTCATGAAGAGTTTGTGAATTCCCAAAGCATATCCCCTGGGAGTTTCAAACCACATGTGTAGAAATGCCCATTGTCATGTATTAGATTACCCTGAGTCAACCTTGGAACATCTTGTTGGAGTTTTTAACTCAAGGTATATCAATGACAGAGCCACATTAACTTGTAGTATCTAGACATGGATGTATTTATTGGAAACCACTCACTCCATCCTTTACCAAAATTCCATAACATTTTCCTAAACATTAACTCATACTTATAATTATCCTTAGAGAAATAAATAAACATATACTTAGAAATATACATAGGTATCTCACTAAAGTTTTCTCATCCTAGTTTCCAAAGGTTGGATAAACCTTTCCTCTGATACTAACTATAGAGACCCAAGCTTAACATTCATGGATATTAAATCTTTTTAGATGAATATTCAGTACATTACAAAAATACATGCCAGAGGACCGTAATAGTTTAGTATATTTGGAAACATGGAAACAAAATATTCTATCCTGGTGAAAGATCTTCAACATCACTCATAAAGATATATACCTTTATTACTTCTACCTAAAACCTTTCTTCATAACCTTCATAAAGGAAACATGAAAAGGGGTGATCTCAAATGCTCAGTAAGGTTAAAAAAGGGAGAAATGTAAGAATAAACATGAACATAGTAGTATAATAACACAATCTAAACACTAGGAGGTCGTAACCTACATATCAAAGGTCATAAATATGAGTTATGGGATAAATTTTATCAGTTTATAAGACATGAATCATAAGGAAATAAACATCATGAGTCATGAAATCATAACTAAGGAATAAGACAAAGGATTTGTGGCATACATATAAGAATAGAAATATTTACATCAAGGATACCTACCAAGACCTTTATAACAGGTTAGGATTGGGCTACAACCTATGCACCTACCTTGGTATTGGACTAGCAACCCACGTACCAAATTTATTTTAGTCTTGGGCTATATATCGTGTACCCACTTTCTTTTTGGATTGGGCTATAACCCATATAACTTCTTGTTTTTGGGCTTGTGATAGTACCTGTATACCCTATTTCATTTAATATTAGTCTACGACCCGTATACCTTCTTGTTTTCAGGCTTGGGATACTAACTGTATACCCTCTTTCATTTAGTCTTGGGCTACAACCTATACACCCTCTATCTTTTTTGGCTTAGAATACTACCCAAACACTCTCTATCTTTTTAGGATTGGAATAGAACCCATGTACCCATTGATCTCATATAAAACATATCATTACCAATTTAATTGGAGGGAGATATAGGTCCCAACCATATCATAGTAAAATCATTCACACATGTTCCACAAGATAATAAAACATTCATCATATCATGACCCATAAAAATATATAGGTCTTATAAACATCAAATCATGACACATAAAATGAAATTAGTATCATTAACATTTCATCACATAATAATCTATGGAAAAGAGATAGATTTCATAACTATTTCATTGAAGCATAACCTATGAAATAGAAATAGATTTCATAAACATATAACCCGTGAAAGAGAGATAGGTTTAATTAAGACCATGACATTAAGCATGCCCCATTAATAAAAAGGATATGAATGGAACCTTTAGATAATTTCCAAAAATGAAATTAGAAACATAAATAGATTTCATATTATATTTAAAATAGTTTTGAAATATCTTTAAAAAATGTATCTTAAAGAAAAAATCATTTCTTCTTTGAAAAAAGGCTTGTTAATAATAAAACCATTGAAAAATCATTTTCTTATAAAATACATTGAAAAAATATAAAGAATACTTGAAACCATTTTGAAAATATTTTTCCTTGAAAATTAATTTTAAATAAATTTCTTAAAGATTAAAATTTTAAAAATGGAAAGGAATCTTCAAAGGAATGATGGTGGGTAAATCTGTACATGTCGTACGAGGTAAAAAGGAATATTCCGTTTTCAGGATCAAAATGTTAAAAGGAATGACTCGTTTGGAAAGAGAAAAGAAGATTAACATGAAGATATTGGTAAAAGATAAAATGGGTAAAAATTTATTTAAAATATTATAGGATAATGGTATAATATTCTTAGAGACCCTGTTTAGAAAACATAGATTTCCGAACGAAGAAAGGGTAAAGTTATGATTTTCTAAAAACACTTTCTTAACTATATTATGTACGGAAGAGTAGAATATGGTACTAATAAATAATTATATCGTGAAATAATATATTATAATGAAACTCATTAATATTTTTGAGATATGGATAATAATATTTCATCAAGGGAAGAGATAACATAAATAATCTCGGAAAAGCGATGAGATTATCTTAATAAACTCTTGTAACTCTGTAACATGGGATCATAATCTCCATGTAAAAATAGGAAAAGATATGAATATTAATATATAATGAAAATAATTAGATTTATGTTATAACTTGTAAAATATAAGTATATACACCTCGAAGAATAGTTTAGGTTCATAACAAAACATGAATCTTAAAGAAGGAAAATTTAGACAAAAAGGTTTTACCAATTTTGTAACTTTTGAAAGCTAAAACCCATGGAAGAAGGATAATAAAATGGTAATGGGAATACACAAAATTTAAATTAAAACATAAATATAATAAAATCATGGTTAGTACATAAACCACACAAAAGGAATGATTGGGGAACATAGCTTGCATATCACAGAAATTAAAAATGATATGAAATCCCCTTACTTTGTGTCTTGACTCTCTCCGTACTCGCAAAAGCTTCCTGTATAATAAATATAAGTTTATTATACCGATTTTACTGAATAATTTTCTTATATATATTACTATATATAGTTTTATTATAACATTATATTACCCACTTTTTTAGGATCCTATATTAAAGTTTCACTTCCGATAATATTTGCTTTGTTCTTCATATGTGTCTTAATTTGTTAGATCATTGGTCCTTACACTTATATCATGATTCCAGAATTTATATAATGATATAAATATCAGTTATATACATTATATTCATATTATAATAATTTATAGAATATATAAGTATGAAATGGAATACACCATTCATGGAGACAGTAAACCGTACATACGCATGAACGTTGTTTTTATTTTTATTGTAGTATATAAAGAAATTATGTAAATTAAATATATATATATGTATGTATGTATATATAACATTATTATATTATCTTTAATATATAATATATATAATATAAGTTAATTAAACCCATCCTTAATACATTCTATGCGGTGTGTGAACGAATCACATCACTTTGAGGGGGCGGTAGTCCATACTTCCTCAAACTAGATTACCATATTTACACGAAATGAAGATAAGAATATGTGTGTTGTAAAAGGAATAAATAAGATTAAAGACATAATAAATATAATTTATTACATATATAAATTGATATTTCTATCATAATGGCCACCATGACTGGTGGTAAAGGAGAAATGAACAATCATTGCTTCGTGAGGCAGTAGTTCGCCATACACATAAACAATATGTTCACCACCCATTAGATTGAGGTGTGTGTAAGTTTAGGTCATAAAATTTGAATAAAAAAATCCTAGTATATGTAGGGTACTTGTGTTTTTTACACTATAATTTAATAAATATATTTTAATTGGTGAAGAAGGGAAATAAAGGAAAGAAGCTTTAGAGAAGACGTTACCACTAAATTGGGTAACTCCTTTTGGTTTGTACCAAAAGGCTTACTTGAGAAGATTTATTCCCAAAGGGAGGATTCAATGTATAAGGGAGGATTGTTTGGAGGAAATTTGGTCTAGGTTTTACTGATATTAAGTGGATTTATAGGTTTTAGTAATGGGTAAAGTTCTTGCCTTTTTATAGTGGAGGGGGAGTGACACTTTTGTAAATACCAAAAGGTATTCAATAATGGGTGGTCCATTTTACCAAAAGTTCCTAAAAAATGGAAAATAATGGATTAAAGGAGAAAAATGGTCTATAAAAACCTCATCAACAAAAAATATGTTAATTTTAATTATTTGGATCCTTAACTTCTAAGATTCCCAAATTTAATCATTTTGGTTTTTATTAAAACATTTAGTTTTCTAATCTAATTAATTTGACCATTAAGAGTATATTAAAGTAATATTTATTATAAAATACATATCCACTTAACTATTAACAATATATATATTTTATAAAATTAAAATTCCTTTTTTTTTTGTAAATTAATTTTAAAATAATCGCACATGACGCGTTAAAATACTACTAGATCCCAGACTATCTTAACAACATATTTACCTAATATGGGTCAATTTGTTAATTAGAAAAGATTAATTATAAAATTAATATAAAATATTTTATATATATTAACACTTACAAGTCACTTGGTATAATATAGGATTTTTATCAATTTTAAATCATTTTATAAGATTCATTTATATTATAAAAACAATAATGTCAATTTTGACATTATTTATTTAATGTTAATTTTAAAATATCAATCATATATTATAATTAAAATATATTAGGTTTACAGGTGTGTAAAATGATATATTTGTCTATAAAATGAAATAAATAGAATAATTCAATCAATTAACGTCACTTTTAATATTTATAGTATCATTTGTTTTAGTTAATTATTAACTAAATAATCATTATATAAACGTTTCTTAAGCATTTTAAGTTTCTAAACCATATATAAAAGTTATTGATAATCTATTATGATAAAAATAACCAGTATATATTTAAAAAGGATATATATATCAAAAAATATTATGTTTTTTAAATATATCGTAGTTTTATAAATGTTAAAGGTAAGGAAAGTTCCCTTTTTGTCTTTTTCCTTACTTACCCTTTTTATAGGGAACTTCCATTTAATAATGTCCCAATAACCCATATATTTATAACCAAGTGAAAAATGGTCAATTTTTTGTAACCAATGGATTTTCTATAAGTTTCCAAGTCATTTTGGTCTTTAATAATAAGGTTTAATCACTCATTAAGCTTAATTATACCTTAATCACTCCAATTAATTTAAATCACATTCATTATTCATTTTGGTCAAAAAGTTAATTTGGTATTGTTAGACAAAAAATATCATACTAATAACATCATTTTATATTATATTTTCAAAATTCTAATAAAAAAAGTGGGAAAATTAATATTAACTCTAATCCCGCATATAGGGTAAAATAATGGATTTTTATCATAGAAAAACATTCAAAAGTTTGTTAAGATTTTATATTCAATTTCAAAGTTAAATTTATTATAATGAATTAAACTGTTTTAATATATTTTATATTCATAGAATTTTATCTTAAAACATATTTATAATATCATTTAACATTAAGAATTAATTATACAAAAGGTAGTTTTTAACTAAAAAACAACAATTTTCACTATTCTTCAAAAAATGGTGTTTCTCAGAAAACTCCCAAAAATTATCCCTAGGATAATTTCAACATTATGAATTCAAAATTTATTTTTATTTTATCAAATTAAAATTATAAATTTTATTTAAATTAATTTTATTATTATAAGTGATGTATTTAAGAAAACAATATTTTTAACAGAAAAGGACTTTACCAAAAATATTATATTTCATTATCAATATGTTTTATTTATATAAAAGAAAAATATTTGAAAATTAGTTATTACTAATTTTAAATACAAGTTTATAATTATATTTTTTAAATAATTAAAACAATAAGAAGAGATGTTTCGTTGAAACTAATTGTTGTGTGCATTATACACCAAGTTGATGTTGCTTGTAGTGTAAGCCAAGTTGGTATTGCATGTGAAAGGAATGTTTTACTTAGAATTTTAATATATATATATACAAATAACTATATCTATTGTCACATGAAATGAAAAATATTTAAAATATAAATTAATTCGAAGAAAAATATTTCTCAAAATATAAAGGTGTTACACTTATTTTCATGATTTTTTTTCATATACCTATATTATATATATACCTAGTTAAATATCATTCTAATTTCTATGGTTATATATGTTTTTAGTTCCCTTCAAAATTTCCACTTTTAAGTAAACCCGATTTGAGGTAATTTTCTTATTTATTGTCTCAAGTCTAGTACCACCCCATATAATATTTTTATACCATCAATAAGATCTAAAAACGATCCTTATTTTATGGATAAAAATATTGTTTCAATTTTGGATTTATGTAAAATAATAACCCCTTTCTATATTTAAAAATATCTTTCACTTATTTGATAAAGCATCACCAAAGTATTTTGTTTTCATTCTTCCTTCTACTGACCCTTCTCTAGAATTTCCTACCTTATATTTTTATAAACAAGATCTATGGCCATTTTTCAGTTATTAAATTATAAAAAAATTTAAGCCCTTCTTCTGTTGGGAATCCTTATACTATAGCCTCCAATTATGAATTTAATCTAAATTATGAAACTCACTCCCTTCTCATGGGTTTGATTGTTCTTTTGATTTATGTATGTTTTATTTTCCCCATGTGGTATGAATATATATAATTTTAATTATGTGATGGGTGCTACTAGAAATATATATCCCTATAATTCAATGGTTAAATATTTATATCTCATGTGATTTTATGTAAGGGAATAGGGAGTGAGTCTAATCTATTATGGAACTTTATCCACTTTATGATGATGGTATCAGAAGTGACCCTTGACTTATGTTTATAATGTTATGTTTCAAGTTTTTTCTATATATTCAATGATTTATTAATCTCATTATTCTCATGTCGTTATTCAATATTTCCATGATTATGATCATCCTCCTTATGATACCATATTACACCTCTCAACTCTCAGGATATGATTTATTACCATATATATTATTTTGTTAGTATTTCGAGATCATCCTCATATTTATTTATTTTCCCGAGGTTAAATTATTAAATTTTAGATTATCTATTGAAGTTAGGAGAAATATGTGTAGTTTTAAATAAATATATTGTTTTTATATTTAAGATGATGTATTTATGTGTCTAATCTTCTAAAGACACTAAACCTTTCTATCCTTGGTTTGTATTAGTTGTAAAATTATGTTAATAACTCTTAATAAATACACATTTAAGGATTTGGATTCTATAATTTCTCTCATTTCATAGCTCTTTAGGTAGTCCCTTATTCTAATCACATCATATACGAGTCATGAATAATTGAGTAGACAACGCTTTGACCAATCCATCTTATTGACAATACCAATCCTATTCTTTTGGTATCTTGACCATTAGGGTTTACCATATAAGTGTAATCTAAATAATATGATAAATATAGGAATTTAATTATATTAAGGACACCCATAACTTTATTTTCTTAAATAATATATTACACGGGTAACCAGATTTGGCATGACCTACTGGTTGGATGATCATGGTCTTGATAAGTTTATATTTTGAAGAAATATTATTATTAGAATTTAAAATGGGATAAAATATCACAATATCTTAACAAATTTATTCCATTTATAAGTACTCATGACTTTAATGATTTAGTTTTTAATCCTTATTGCTTCAAAAAAATCAAGATGTTCAAAAAATATTGATGTGTAACTCTTTATAGTTTTCGTAGTGTGTGTTTCTAAAAAACATTTAAACCCACCTATATTTACATATATATAAAAACATAAATTTCTTATGTTTTATGAAACTATTTAATATAAAAGTTTAGAATATTTTTAGTTCATATTACCCATAATACTAAGCATGGACGAATAGTCATTAAACATATAATTTTCTAGATAGACCCTATGCACTAATACTAATGAGAATTCTAACCAAAATTCCCTTCACACATGGTTCCTTACTCAAGAGATAATTTATTTCCATAAAAATTATAATGCCTAATATGTATAAACTATAATTAATTTAAAATTCATTCTCATAACCTAATAATATCCAAATTCAAGTTAGAATAAAACTAAATCAATTGTAATACATAACATGTAACTCTATAAAAAAACACATGAATTAATAATATAAAAAAATATTTCAAAGAATAAACTAGGGAATTTTTAGGTACTAATATGAGGATAATTGAATGGGTATGGGTGGAATAAATTAATATTTTTATAAAAAAAATTAAAATAATATTATTAAATAAAATATTAATGGAGTTGAAATAAAAGTAAGATGAACATAGTTATTTTTATAATAGTTCAGATCTAATTCATCTTACTTGTACTATTCACTACTCTCAAATGTTGAGAGAAATGAAACCTACTATAATGGAATCTATGAATTTTGATGGGGTTTCACAACCCATCACTATAACTTTTTAAACCCTAATACCACAACCTCAGAATGAATGTTTTTGACATGGAGCCACAACCTTGATAGCTTCCTTTTGACGTGAAAGAATAAACCAAACATACCTTTATCCAAACCAAAGAACAATTGAATTCCTCCTAACCATTACTAGTTAGGCACAACCTGCACATACCTGTTATATAGGGTAGTATAACCTGTTAGTCCTATATTTTATTTTAGTATAATATAGTATAATAACATACACAGAAATAGATTAAAATAGTTAAGAACTATAAAACCAGTTGAACGAGAAAAGCTTAGAGTGTCAAGGTAGTAGTATTCTATTTAGAAGAAAAGGAATAAATTGATGAATTCCATCTAAGAGAGTTTGAGTGAATGATCATAAAAGATTCATCCCATTGAAAATCTTGAAAATATCCTTAACATTAATTTTGAACTAATACAATCAAAATAAACATATATAGTTTCTTTATGAATAATGTATTTTAAATATATAACCCATTTCATTTTATATTTCCTAAATAAACACAAACACATGTATTCAATAAACCAATTTGGATTTGTTTGGGGTACCACTCCCATAAATTATATATATGAATTGTATCTTAATGTGCATGAAAAACATTCCCACATGGGTTTAATTTGATAACCCATAGAACCAAAATAGGTTGTAAAGTGAAATTAATTATAATATTTAATACAACACTAAGAATATATAATAGAAAACATTAAAGTTCTTTGAATTAATCCCACAAAATATAACATCAAAAACATTTATATTATAATTATTTTAAATTTGAAACTAACATTTTCCAAAGAAAACAATGTGAATATTCACCCCATATGATGATCATTTAGATATACTTTAAATTATTCAAAAAAAATCCTTAGTATCAAAATAAGTAATTAGTAATTAAAAAATAATTAAATTAATGAAAAAATTTATCAAAAAAATCAGTAAATAAAAATATATAAATATATGAAAAAAAATTATTATAATAATAGGTACAATCACTTTTTTAGGTTGAAGTTATTACTACCAATTATAAATGATTATAGGTAAGTGATAATAGTATGTCAAATCTCATGGTTGGTTAAAATAATTATATAGTCGATTGAATTGAACATGTGATTGATATATTTTTCCGATGGTTGACCACTTATGGTTAGTATTTTACTCATTTAGTTGGTTGAAATGAATGTGTGTTCAATCAATGAATGTTGAAATTTTTAGTTAACTCTTTATAAGGTTGATCTAGTACATAGAAAATTTTTCAGTCAATCTAACATTTTAGGTATATAGGGTTAATCCTTCTGTAACTGTGGTCGATCCATTATATGCTTATGGTTGATATATTTTTCATGTGGTTAATGAATTTCTTTTCTTATAGTCACTTAACCATCAATTTTAACCCAATACTTAGTCATATTTTGAAACACAAAAACTAAAAAAATCTTATAATATATGAGGTACCAACCCATATAGTGATATAATTTTCTATGAAATTAGTTCATAAAATATATGACAAGAATGAAAATTGAAATAATAAATAATAATATCAATATCTATAAAAAAATTCTTTTGTTATCAGTACATGCATAAAACACATTTCTTTAATAATGATTAAAGGGGATAAATCAACACATTTTTAATTTTTAAATCATTATAAATAATGTGGATCAAGGAAACACTTTAATATTATAACCCTTTTTATAATTATAAAATAAAAAATAAAAAATAAAAAATTTATCTCTATTTTTAATTTTATCAAAAATATTAAATTCCCACCCTAAATGTACCACTAGTATTTACGCACACATTCCCTCCTAAGATAGACACTCATTATTATAAAAGAAACTAACCCTTTAAATGTTAGTGTTAAAAACTGAAAACTAACTTTAATAAAAATATATTTATTAGAAATTTTTTATGTTATAATTAGATTTATGAGTATTAAAGTTGTCTTAATTGAATTTAAAAGTGTAGATAAATGAATACAAAAGTAGTAAAAGACATTCTTAATTTTGTAGCTTTTAAAACCAGTGTCAATGATCCATTACAACCCAATAATATATGTAAAAATGAAATGAATAAAAAAATTTATATAAATTTGAATTTTAAAATTCATATATTCATAATTCAAAACTCCAACTAAAGATATGGTAAGTAAAAAAACAATTTTAATTTCATATTTCCAAGATCATTTTTAATTTTATCAAAGTTAAATTAATGAAAATTCTTAATAAAAATTACATAAATATTATTTTATGTAAATAAAAATTCTGAATATATATTTATTTTTAAACATGATTGCTAATAAGTGAAATCTAATATCAATTTTTTTATTCCTAGAATTTTTAATGGAGTTTTTAAATGTATAAATTATAGATGTATTTTCACAAAAAATAGGGATAATTTAAAAATAAAATCCAATATCAGATAGAGTTTATTTAATCCATAAATATTTTGAACAAAAAAATGTAACAGAAACATAATTAATTTCAGTAGTTGATAAAGCTACTGGATTTTGATTCTTATAAATCCATGAGTCTAAAAATTTACAAAAAAAGTGACACATACTTATTTTATTTTTCCTATCAATATTCCATCAATAAAAATAAAAAACACTAAAACTGATTAAATCAAAAGAAGGTATTGCATATAAAAATAAAAAAATATTCAAATAGCTTTTGACATTTTTTATTATCCTTTTAATATAATTTAAATTAATTGATTTTGGATTACTTTGAAATCTATCACAAAAAAACATTACAAAATAAATCAGGACTAGAAGTAGTTAAGTATGATAAGATTCCAATCATGCCTCTAAAAGATTTAATATCTATAGATTTTCTAGATTCATCTTTATCATGTTCACATGATGTACCCATAATATATTACTACTTTTACATGTTTCTAATCAAAATATTTCAACAATCTCTTTATAAAACTTATATTGATTAATTAAAATACCCTCATCCCTTTATCAAATTTTTTGAATGAGAATGAATTTATGTTCACCAATTAATAACATGTTAAATTTAATTGTATGATAAACCATTAGAATGATTTTTACAAGAATATCTAATTACTATATAATCAATATATATTTAAACAAGTAAAATATCTTTGAAACTCATTTTAATAAAAAAGATGGATCAAATTTTCATTTTTCAAAATCATTATTTAAAATAAATAATGAAAACCTTTCTTACCAAGATCAAATAGATTTATTTAGACTATAAACTATTTTGGAAGTTTCAAAACATGGTTAGGTTTATATCAATTCTCAAAATCCAGGGGCTATTTTATAAAAACAATTTCCTAGATAGATCTATATTGAAATTCTCTTTTTTAAATCCATTTGGAAAAGTTTGATTCAAAAATAATAATCAAAACAAAAAATAATTATTACAGATATAATATTGCGACCATAGAAAATGATTTCTTAAAATAAATTCCTTCTTCTTGATTGTTACCTTGAGTCACTAATCTTTCCTTATTTCTAATTATTTGACTTCATACATATAAATTATTTGGAATGATCCATATGATTCCTATAATTGTTTTACTCTTAATGGGTCCAAATAAAAATCATGATATATTTATATGAAATTAATTTAATAATTTATGCATTTCTATAATCCAGTTTTAATTATACAATTCTTCATCTCTATTTTGAGGTATAATATAAAATATAAAATATTTAGGGTGTTCAAAAGAATGTGGAAATCTCTAGGAAAACTCATTTTCATAGTGACCCTTAATATAAAATTAATATAATACAGTAATTGATGTACACAAATTTTAACTATTGGTAAATAATGTCTGTGTATCTTAGGTAAAATTTTACCTTAGAAAATTACACATCTACATTTTTTAATTTGTTTTTAAAATTATCATTTTATCCTAAATTTGTATTCCTGAACAAAAGTGGAGAAATTTTATTTCAACTTTTTAGTTTTATTTAAAATCATTTCATTTTATTTTGGAACTAAATTTAAATTATTTTCTTGGGCTTCATCGCATTTTAACTGATAATCCATAAGCTTGATATTTTCATGATAATTTTTTTCCTAGTCCGTAGATAATTTATCATTGGATCTTGAAGGATAATTTCTTAATTTTTCAATTTTCTTAAAGAATATACTTATATTTTCCCCAATGTTTTTTTGAATAATATATTTATCTTGTCAATCATGTGATGAAACCTCTTAGAATTTTCATATAAATCATCTTCAACGGGATTAGAATCAGATTCAAATGAGAAAGAACAATTTAGTTCACTTACTTGTTTTGATAAGGCTATTAAGCACATATTTTGTGATTATTTTGTAGAATATTATTCATCATAATAATCTGAGTCCGAAGTATAAATCTAACTATATACCCTTAATTTTCATTCCATTATAAACTATCTTGTCTTGTTCTTTTCATTCTTAATAATTGGGAAATTATTCTTTATATGTTCACTTTTTATACACACATAAGAAATAAATTTAGAATCATCATTATAAATATAAATACCTTTTCACTTCTCTTGGTAATCATTTTTATAATGATCATCTCTGAATATTTTAAGGAATACTTTCTTCACTCTATATCCTCCCTTTTATATACAAGAAACACTATCTCTTTCACTAGATTATTGGTTGGATACATAAGAGTTAGTAGAAAAATTTAGTTAAAAGAGAATTTCTTTTATTTTTTAAATATTTTCTTGAGAAATATTTTTACTCTATAACTCATATTTTAATAAAGATACATTAATCTCATTATAAGTATACTCCTTAAGATTTTTCATTCATAAATTGAAACCTTTTAAAAATTACTTTTTAGGGAAGTCTCTTAAAACATATTAAACAAAAATTAAATTATCTAAAGTTTCCCCTAAAGAACTCATGCCATTTATAAAACCAATAAATCTATGAAATGTTTGATTCATAATTTCTTCCTCACCTATCATAAAGTCTTGATATTTCCCCTTTATCATACCAAGTTTTGTTCTTACCATCTTATTAGAACCCAAATGAGTCATTTGATAAATTCTTCACATTTCATTAGCTATTTTTCATATAGATACACAACTAAATACATTTCTCCTAATTTCACAGTGTAGTTTTTCCATTACCTTTTATTTTAAAACACATGTAATTGCATCATTTTTAGTCAACACATTAGGATCAACTTCATTTACTATGTATGGTTTGATTGTACTCGAATATCTATCAATGGTAAGATGTTTAAGATAACCCTCCATTCACAATTTCCAACATTCATAGTCTATTCAACTGATTAATGGTGGCCTCCAAAGTGTACAAACATCATTAGAACTAGTTCCATACATTTCAAACAGATCCTTTTCCCGATGAATATACTATTTTCATTTTATTAACAAATATAAATATAAATATACCAAATATAGGGGCTAAGATCTAATAAGAATTTTTATTTCACAATATGTGGTTGACTGAATGGTCATTTGGGGGTTGGAAAACCGTTTTTAAAATAATTTTAAAATGTTATTGTTAAAGATAATTATTAATATAGATGAAATAAAAATGTAATGAACATAAGGTTTTTTTATATAAGATCAAATCTAATTTATTCTATATATACTATTCACACATCTAAAATATAGAGAGAAATAAAACCCACTATAATGAAATATGTGACTTTTTATAGAGATTCACAACATTTTATGGTGACTTTTAAACCCTCGATACGCAAACCAAGACTAACTTTTTCTCACATGAAGTAACAACCAATCTAACTTTATTTTCGTGAGGTGGAAGTAAACAAACCTTCCTTTATCTAGACCAAGGCGCAACTAAATTCCCCATACCATTTACCAATTTAGTAGAACATTTACATATCTTTCGTATGGGTTGGTATAACCCAACAATCTTAACTTTTATATGCAATATAACCAAATATAATAATGCACACATATATAGATAAAAATAATTTAGAACCACAGAACTAGTTGATTAAGAAGATTTTAGAGTATCGAGTTAGTTGTCTTGTCTTCTGAAGAAAAGTATGAAAATGATGAAGTTCGACCGAGAGATTTTGAGCGAATGATCTCAAACGGTGTACCCCAAAATGAATCTTAAAAATATCTTCAACATCAATTTAAAACTATTTTTATCAAAACTAATATATAGATTTCATTCATGGACAACAGATCCAAAATATAAAAGACATTACATTTCATCTTTCCAGAAGAAACACATCCATGCATATTCAAAGAACTACATTAGTGTTTTCATGGTTTCATTCCCATGTATACTACACTTGAATTCTCTATAAAGTTACCATAATTTTTTTTTCACATGATATCACATAAATATTCTATAAAACTAAAATAAAATTTAAAGTGGAACTTGTTATAACATTTAATACATCATAAGAGACCCATAATAAAAACAATAATGTTTTTTTAATACTCTCATAAAATATGTGGGGAAAAAATTTCATATTCTAAACATTTTAAATATTAAATTTTCATTTTCAAAGATACCATCATGAGTTTTAAACAAACATGATGAGCATTTAATCCATCATGAAATTATTACAAAAAAACTTACTTAACATAAAAATAATTAATTACTAATTAATAAATAATTAAATCAATGTAAAAAATTTAACAAAAACTTGTAGAAAATAAAAATATATAAAGATATAGAAAACATGGAAAATAGTGCATGCTAAAAATAGCTATGATTTCATGCATAGGATGAGTTTCTTTTAGTAGGTTATAACATTCAGTTGGTTATAACTCATGATATGTTAAATCTCATGGTAGTTTAAAATAAACACATGATTGATTGACTTAAATAGGTGGTCAAACCATTTAAATCATGGAAGAACCCTTATAATTATCATTTCAATCTTGTTGTGAGTTGAAATAAGCATTTTATTGATCAATGAATTTGTTATATTTTTAGTTAATACTTTGTGTGGATGATCCGTCACATAAAAAAATTGGAGTTTGTTTGACATTGTAGATATACATGGTTTATCCTTTCATACTTTTAGTCAATTTAATATACTTACAATTGACCAATTATATGCCTATGGTCAGTGACTTGTTTATGTTGTTGATTTATTGCCTATCTCATGGTCACTTAACTTCCACAGTCAATATAATAATGAATCATATTTAAAAATATGTACTAGCACCAAACTTTCAAAATATAAGGTACTAACCAATTTGGTGATGTAATTTTTTTCAAAAACCATTTCATAAAATAAATTTTAAACAAAAAAACCAAAAAACATTAGTTAATACTACAAATAGAAATAATATAATTTCTTTTATATGTAAAAGAAGAAAACACTTTTCTTTACTCAGGTTTAAAGGGGATAAAGAAATAAATTTGTAATTATCAAAACAAAATAAACAAAGTGGTTCCAAGAGACACTTTAATAATAATAAACTAAATAGTTGAAAAATTAATAATTTTAAACATTATATAAAAATTTATGAACAAATCATAAATAAATTCATTATAAAACATAATTATTTAGCATAATTTATGGACATTCCACAAAATAAATAAATATGAACTTTTTATAAATATTCTAATATTAACTATTTCATATTCTCAATTTTCCTAGAATTTAATATGAACTCATACATATTAAAAATATGTGATATATTATGAGAAAAGTTTACAATTATATAAATATTTCATATTTTATGTAAATACATTACAAAAATGAAACATCGCATAATTTCTATAAAATATTTTCAATATAATTATTTATATTCTAATTTATGAAAAATTCACAAATAAATATAAAAACTTTTATATTTAAACTCCTTTTAATATTTTTAAACAATTTATAAATTATTCACCATGTAAATCGACTTGATAAGAAGATTACATATTTAATTTTTTTTGGTAAGAATTAAATCCCATCAGATTTGAGGAGGCCATCTAGGAGGGAATGATGAAGTGTTTTAGGAATTTAAAAAAAATTAATTTTTCTTCAAAATTCTAAAAACCATTACCATTTTGGATAGAGATCATGTAATGATGGTTTCACTATTAATTTTGGATAATTACCCTTATATAAGATACTATTTATTCTTTCATTTCCTTTGTATTATCTTATTTAATCATAAGTATCCAGATTATTTTGGGTTGACTTTATTATTGTGACCATAACTATATTATGGTGGTCCTATGGAATAATATTTAAAGCCAACTTTTGTCAACATCTACCATGATATGGTCTTCCCTAATGGTGTAAGTCACCATGAAATAGTGATTAAATGATACATTGATGTGATATTGAATAAAAATACATTATTTTTTATGATGCTTTCCTATTGTTGTTTTTAATAATCTAGTATGCGATCATGTAACTTTCATAGGACCATTACGATTTTTGTTCACATTTTGTGATGTGGTATATAAATTTATCTAAATCAAGACTATTTTAAAATGTAATGTGCTATAATTCTAGCAACAATAAATTTTTTAATTTATTTGTTAGTTTGAAAATACATTATAAATTATATAAAAGTGGATTTCATAGCATAAATATATTTTATTAGAGACAACACTGATATAAACACAATATAAAATATCAATAAAATAAATGTAGTTCCATATGATCTTATAATTGTGTTAGAATAAATATATAAATGTAAAGTGGCATACATTTATTAATTAATCTAACTATCTAAGATTCTTGAAACAAGATTGATATTGATTACTAAGATACAGTTAATGAGATCCTTCATTCTAGGGTATCCATGGGTTATTTCAATCCTAAAAAAATATGGAAGGATTATCTATTCCACACGGTTTTCTAAAAAATGGGTAAAGAGAATGAGAGAGAGAGGGGGAGATGTAGATATTCCACCTGAGTATTTTTTCAATGTATTGACACACTATTCACCCAAAGCTTAAACCTATTTATATAAACATATAAAGATATTATTTGGTTATAAAATTATAATACATATTAATTAATCTTTAATCAAAATTTCTAATATCACAACCCTCTAAAATATACGGTTCAATCCTTATAATGATTAGTTAATAGTTAAAATAATTCATGACATTCAAACTCCAAAAATCATTATAAAAATTTTATTAGATTGATGTATGATAGGTAGAGTTAAATTATCCAAAAAATAAAATAATTATTATATAACACATGGAACTATTCAATCTACACCATGATGTGGTGTATCCCAACAAATACAACAATGCAATCTAAGACACAATTCCATTTCCATGAATTTTAGAGAATATTTCCATCAGAAAATACTTACATTAACCATATAAAATATTTTTTGTTAAATATATAAATTCTCTCAATATATATCTTTATTAAAAATATTATAAAAATAAAGAGAAAAATAAAACCCTCATGATTATCTAGAACCATAACAATATGTTTTGATACTAATTTTAAGGTTAATGCGAGAGATGAAAAAACTGGAGGGGGGGGGGATTTTTGGTTAATAAAACACAATATATCAAAGTAATTGGTATTATACAGGTTAATGTTTTGACCCATTAATGAAATCAATGGATTTTGTGATATTGGGAAAGTTAAAACACACATGACACAATAGTTTATACAAGGCTCACACACTCTTTTCATCTAGTTGATAATCATTGTTGTCTAATGATTGTGATGCAATAATTTATATAATAGTGTTATAATGAAAGAGAATATGGATTAGAGTAGTAATATTGTTATGAATTATATATAAATGATATATATAGTCTATTATCAAGAAGTTTATAA
This sequence comes from Viscum album, assembly GCA_963277665.1. Taxonomy (NCBI): domain Eukaryota; kingdom Viridiplantae; phylum Streptophyta; class Magnoliopsida; order Santalales; family Viscaceae; genus Viscum; species Viscum album. The sequence goes on along the minus strand of OY728123.1, from coordinate 2,131,040,108 downwards.
TCTACCTTTTCTCACCTAAATAACTTATAGGTTTATATCAAATGTTCACCTTCCTTTACTAAAATTTATTCTAATACTCTCTCGAGTTTATGGATAGACATATCAATGTTTCATCATCAATATCAAAGAAAAACATATAATATATATCATGTTTACTTTACCATAAGGTATTGGGGTTGACTATGTTATGGTCTATTTTGTCAAATCAAGATATAAAAATAACATCTATTTTTATATTTATATTTCTCCATTTTCCAATAGTCATTTTTCTCCCTTAATCACATATATTTAATGTGTCATGGAATAGTCATAATGATGACACTATAATGATCCTCAAATCCAACATGAAAGAGTTAGTTTTGTATCCATTTTTATCCTGAGCATGTTTTATAAAATATTTTCTTCCCAATATGAAATTATTTAACCCATTGGTGTTGTGTTGTGTTTATTTTTAGTAATTGACAATTTCAATATTTTTTTAGAGGATAATCTTATATGGAGTGTAAAGTGTACAAGCATATTTTAAGTATTATAATCTCTATTCTAAAGAAGAAATGTCAATAATTTGGAAAAGTTTGTTTCTTTCTTCATTTATATATTGTTAAGTAATCTATTTAAGACACTACCATTTGTTATATTATATGAATTTTATTCATCTATTATTGATTGGAAAATATTGTTGAAGTTCACTACTTCTTTTAATTTCATATATGTCTAGAATGTTTAACAATATGTAAAATATGAAAATTTCCATAATGAATAGAGTTTAATAAGATGAAATGATTTATCTCATCAAAGATAGAAGTGATATGGTTGTTCATATAAAAGATGTGATAATAAATCAATATGATTGTCATAATTTAAGGCTTCGGTTTATAGAGACATATTTATTGGATGATGGCATGTCAAAGAAACCGAATTTAAGTTTAACATGAGGCTACATTGATTGGAAATATGTTTTAATGAAGTTTTGAGTTTAATTGATATTATACATGTTATGAGTGATTTTTAATTGAGTTTATAAGATTTATGATGGTTTGATAAATCCTTAAAGTCATTTAATGTAATTTTGAGATGAATTAAAGTGGCAGATATATGTTAAACTTTTTTTGATAATCTAGGATATGATATTAAGATGTTCAAAGATAATTTCAATGATTTTTAGAGACCATATCTAATGTCTCTAGGTTCCAAATAAATGGAAAAGTATTTCTTAATTTATTATAAATAATGAATTGTAAATCTACTTTCATTTTTTTACAATGATATATAATATCACACAGATGGTACATAAGTTTCTTATAATGATACAAAATATCTCTTAGAATAATGATATGTGGGAAATGAAATGTTTTAACTAATATATGTATATATATAATTTATTTTTTATTGCATGAGATATAAAAATTGATATGTAAGGTTGTTTGGTTAATATTAAAGATAAATTTTGAGCTCTGAGGTATAAGTAAGAGATAAAATTTGTATTTGTAATATTCACTCTAATGTTCTAAGTGATAAGGAAGAAACATTATAGGATATGTAAAAACCTTTATGATGATATATAAAATATTTTTGAGTATTTAATAATATTTTTAATGTGAATCATACATATATTAATTCAAATGATGTTGATTTATTATTTCAAAGATTAAAATATAACTATTCTATTATCAAGATGTGATTTAAGACTTGATTTATTGATTAGATTTAAATGAAAATATTTCACCATGAATAAATCCCAACCTAATAGGTAATTATTCCTGTATTCATGGTTATATGAATATTGTTTTATGGGTTTTATAGAAATTAAAACTAGAAGTGTCCATGTTATTTGGAGAAATAAATACTATAATATTTATGAGGAATTAAATGAGGATTTCCTATTAAGAATAAAAAAATAAATAATTCATTAAAAAACATAATTAGCTTAAATGATAATTGAAATTTTAGAATCATTGAGGTTTTAATGAGGAGACCGTGATAACAATATTTCATTAAGATTTTTTATATTTTGAATATTTGGATTATAGAAACCATGTTTACAAACTTATTCTATGTTTATAAATAAGAATAATACTTTTATAATTTAATGATATTAAGGAAGAGACCAATGTTGTAAAATTAAGATATCCCATTATATTAGAGGAATTGAGAGAGTATATTATCTATACGACTTCTTTATATCATAAGGGTTGATGAATTAAATAAGTAATGATTCTTCAATTGAAATAACACCCTGAGTGTTGAAGAAGATGAGAATATTAAGAGAGGTTAATGTTGTTATTTTTGAAAATATAAACCATTAAAGGATATTGAGAAGTTCAGTCTATGATTTATCTATATCTTAAATACTAAAAACATTTGACAAAAATTTTGTGATTTCTATATATAAGGGACATACATGATGATTTATTATTATTGAGGATGGATATCATATTCATCATTCCATTTGAGACTCAAAATTTCAAATAGACCATACTTCAAAGGATCCAACTAAACTTGGTATTTATAATATCAGGATCGATGCCTATTCCAAAGAAGAAATCAAGTGGGAGCATGTTATTTCTGGTTGGGGCCATGCAGTGTACTTTTTTGGTGTCAGGATAAAGGGTTCGAGTACATCTTCTTTTACATGGTGGATTCTTAATAATAAAATAGAAAATGTGTGCGTGTGGGATAACAACCACTATATACCAAGGACTAGCTCCGATAATGTGATTGAACCTCATAAATTATTTTTATTGCATTATTGTGATTTTATTCTCATATTACCTACATGAAAACCAAAGGTGAGATGAGAGTTTGGTATGCATTCACCCTTACAGGTGTAAAGGTAATGAGGGAAAATTCTAATATATGAAAAATTAGACCACACTAATTTATCCCATCTGAAACCTTCTTCTTTAAATGGATTGATCCACTATAGTATGATCTCTTAATCTTCCTCCATGAGCTTGATGAATATGACTTGCTTGTGTGAAATTAAAGAACCTTTACAACTTTCTAGTCTTAATCAAATATATTTAATCACCTGTATAATATTAGTTTCCGCAGTGAAATAATATTCATAAATTCTTTATTCTGGTGATGAATTCCCAACCTCACTTAATGTGTGTGATTGATTCCCCAAATATATTCAATATTTTTATATGAAATATTGAATCATGCATTGGTCAAATTACTCTCAACTCAATCAAAAAAATTCATAATGTATAATATTGAAGAAAAACCTAGCACATATAATATAATATTTTTATTATTTTATTTAAATTTAATCTGGTTAGTTTAATGCTTCTTTGGACTACCTTGAATATCTCACTTCCTTTTATGCCACTGTATTCCTGAAAATGGTATGCAATATTTTTTGTGAATAAATTCTTATTCACCATTACACACATTTACATGTGCAATAAATAATGAATGTGTCTATCTTCATGTACATGCAGTCATACAGAACTGACACTCTAGATCTCTTCGCATGAACTAGCTTCACATTAGGGCTTTATGTAAGGGATTCAGGTAAGCACTCCATGTGAACCTCTTCTTCCCCATTTTCTTGAAACAATTTTTCCATGAGAGTCTTAAATTTCTTTTCTGATATCTATAAGTGTTGATGATCACTTATTCATGATATAAAGATTATCCATGAATACCCATCGTGTGATTAGATAATGAGGGTTTCTTTCACCTTCATGTGAACAAATTGCATGAGTGCTCTGTAACCTAAAAAATGTGATCTGTCTTAATTATTCACATTGTAAAAACACATTACCCCATCTCTTGCATATATTTTTATAGAGGAGGTTCCATTAACTTATCTTTAATAAAAATTCAATGTTTTATAAAATAAAAAATCATTAAATACTTAAATGCTTCCAAAGATCTCAATTTCAATATGTGATGCTGGATTGATCACAGGATTCACATGATCGCATCACATGATCACTTCATTTTTAATTAGACACCTTAATGACTCAACTGATCAACGTATTATTCACATGACACTAATATGGATAGTTTATGGACAATAACCAAAATATTCATGTGAAAGAAGCTGTAATTGACAGAAGCTTCATGTGATTAAAGTTACTTTATTCTTCACATGATGACATCACATGAGGGATATGTATTCATGAAATATAATTTGTGATTGTCTACATGTCTTAGTTTATTATCACCATTCGATCATGTGATCCATATATAATCATGTGATGGCTCCATGTGATGGACTCATGATCATCAATTATTCCCAGTCAAATTAAGTTCATTGAGTAATTATACACATGAAAGAAAAAAATAATTCATGCATGGGTTTAGTTCGATCGACCATGGGGATTTATAACTATATATAGCCAATAGTGTGACTACCTCTTTTCTAGATTGTGAATTCTGGTTCATTGATGGAAATTAGGTTAAATATGATGGATATTCAAATACACAATGCACGAGATCAATCCTATGGCTCATATTTATCTGATCAAATGGGTAGTGTTATATCAACATGTTTTTAATATAGATTAATAATGCATGATACACCATGTTCCACTTCAAACTATACCATGTTTGAAAAGAACTATATCATACTCTATATTCCATTAACAACCCATGGAGTATCATATGGTCTTCTCCTATAGCCACACCTACACACATCGAGGTTCATGGGCTGTACTGACCCATGTTGGCCCACCTTACCACTCCATAATCTCCCAATTTGAGTGTTGCCCAATGGAACTATACACCATCCCACTCTAAACCCCTTGACACTCCATTATAGGCTTTCAGGATAGCTACTGTGTGGGGAGCTATGTTCCCATATGTACGATTGAGCTTCCCCTATTTCAAGCTTAAGGTTGAGAATTTTTTTTACTAAAACTTCATAAAAATATGCCTTCTTAAAATTTATCATGATATATATATCTCTATGTGTGTACTTATTTTTTATGGAATTCAAAAAAACTTCTAATTCTTTTTTTCATGGACCTTACTTCTTTATTCTTCTGCAAAAAATTATATAAATAATGTTCTCTTTTAATCACATCTCTTTGAAATCTAATGATCAGTTCATCAATTTCTATACCAGAGAAGAATAATGTCTAAGAGTGACATCTAAGTCTAGTAAATGAATCCATAACAATTTTCCAAGAATTACTTCTTCATCTTCAATTCCCCAAACACATATTGAAAAAAAAATTAATACTGAACCGAAGAACCTAGTATTTTCATATATAAATATCACATATCACCTTGTATCGATGTATTTACTCAGTTATCTGAAGAATTCACCTCACGCGCACCACCTTTTTTCAAATTACTCCATTTGTTCCTCCCGCTTCTGGATAGAATGTGTCGGTGTCACCTCCTCCAGTGGTCTTTGATCCCAGATCCTCCCACAGGGCTCCTTTTCATGGTACCTCCTTCAAATATTCTCTCTATTCTCCATTTTAAGGCTCCTCCTAGCCATGATTTCTGGAACAATCCCCTCCCCCTTTGGTGGTTTATAAAGATGGTATGCACCTCTCAATTGAGGTTCTAGCTACGACCTTTGTTGAAGCTGAATCGAAGTTGGTGGCACGTTTTGCTGGTGGAAGGTCTCCGGTATCAGTCTTACAACATTGTTTTCGGATTGTGGGGTCTTCTCTCTCCGACAAAGATCTAGGCTCTCCACCTCAATGCCTCCTACATTTTCTTTAGCTCAGAGGATGATTTTGTCCAAGCTTGGTGTAGGGATCAGAGATTCCTTGGAAAGTGATGTTTCAACCTTTTTCACTAGTTGCAGGATGTTCACAAGGTGAAGGAAATCACTTTGGAAGCAGTTTGGGTGAATCTTTCGGGCATTCCACTTCCCTTTCAAAATGATGGTTTCCTTATGGTCATTGGAGATTCTTAGGGGGGGGGGGTTTCTTATGTTCGCATTATCAAACCTGGAGTTATTCAGAAGACTCTGTAGTGCGTATATAAGTGGAAATGAACATATCTTACCCTCCTCTATATCGCATATTCCTTCAATTCAAGGAATCCTTTTGTTGGTCACATACCATCCTCTATCCGGCGTATCAAAGGTATTGCTCTTCATGTTGTATTTTGGGCCACTCCTCTCTGGTTTTCATGAAACATTTTCAAGGTGGCTGACATCATCCCCCTCATGATGTTTCGGTGTGTGTCTATCCGTCAGTGTCCCATAATCCTTCAATAGTCAAGGCCTTTCCCACAAGTGTTGTGGTTGGCTCAACCTCGGAGGCCCCTGCCCCCCTTTGGTGTCCTTGGTGACTCCTTCTACTAGCTTTGCGAGTCAGGAGGGTGATTCATCCCCCCTCATTATTTCTTGTCCTAACAACCCCATTTCTCCCTTATCCCCTCTACTTCTGAAGCTTCAGAAGTCCCTCATGGTGGATTCCCTGCCATCCTTTCTCCCGCCTTAGGCCTCCTCCTTTTCTCCCCCTCTTCTATTGCCCCCATTTCCGGTCCCCAAGCCCCTTTTGTTAGATTTTCTAGCTCTCAAGGTTTCCTTCCCTCCCATGCCTCCCCCTATTTTCCTTGGCTCTCCCCCTTTACCTAAACCTGATGGATCTCTTCTATCTTACCCTATTCCCAATCCCCCTACCATGAGGATGATTGTCTTAATCCTCCTACCATGTCTTCATCTTGTGGCCAAAACTCGAGGTACCCCCGTCCTTTGAAGGTGGACTTTTCATCTCCTCATACTTCTCCCATTAGTGCATGTAGATGCACAAGAGCTCAATATCATAAATTGAAGGATACCTATCCCTTTTTCTTAGCGATGGCCAGGAGTCTAAGGGAAAATGCTAGGAATTACAATCTTCAATGATTAATTTCATTATATGGAATGCCTGTGGCCTCGGATCATGGGTGATGTCAGAATTACTCTTCTCAAAAGATCATAAGCACAAGGTTAGTCTCGTTGATGTTTTTGAACATAAGAAAAATTCTTCTAGAATTATTGAGTTCCCTAGAAGTCTAATGATTTATGAGTACATTCATGCAGAGACTTTCAATATACTCATATGGATCTTCTAGAATCATGGAATCTTGGTGGACCTCATTCAATCAGGCTACCAAAATATTATCACCAAGATCTCTCATGATAAATGAACCTTCTTCACTACCATTGTTTACGGGATCTATGACAACAAGTAGCGTGAGATCTTATGGCATGAATTATCCTTGTTCGACCCCAAAAAATTTACTTAGATTTATAGAGGGGATTTCAATGTGATTGCAGCACCTCAGGAAAAGCAGGGAAGGGGTCCATTCCCCAAAAATGAGAGTTTGGCATTTTCTCATTTCATGGTGGCCAATGGTCTCATGGATCTTGGCATCACTGGAGACCAATTTACATAGTGAAATAATCAACATAGATCCTACTGTTCATGGAGTCGGTTCGACCGCTGCATTGACAACATGCAATCCATCACGTTGTTTTTTAGTATTGAAGTCAGGCACATGACTTGCAGTGTCTCTTACCATTCCCTGCTTATGATCACTCAATCCTAGAGACAGTCAACTCCCGAATCTTTCAGATATTATGGAAACTAGTATAAAATTTATGGATTTCAAAAATTGGTTAACGAATCATGGAATGTTCCCACCCAGGGTAGGACATAGATCACTCTCCAAAAAAAGCTTAGAAGGATCAAAAGCAGGATTCAGGACTTGGAGAAATCCTTTCTCCCTAGTGATAGGGAGATGGAAATTGTTGATAAAGAAATTGTTGTGTTGGAGTATAATCTTGAACAAAACTAAGATTATAGGGTTTTTGAAGTGCTTTCACTGAAAATGGAATGTTTTTATGATATGATTCTTCGATACGAGTGCATAGTGAGGGAGAGATCGCGGATCAGGTGGATTGATGAAGGTGAAAAAAATAACACATTCTTATATGCATGCATCAAAGAAAGGAAACTAAAGGTTCAACTCAACATTAAATTATAGGATGGGTATTTCACGAATGATAGAGATGAAGTGGGTCACCTTTCTTATTACTACTTCAAGGATATGTTGGTAGGCCTGAACCCTCATATTCTTGATGGTTACCTTGGTGGAGAGGCTGTCTTTATGGATGCCATTTCCAACCAAGTTATTGTTCAGGAAATTGAACTTATAGAAACTATCCCAGAAGGATCTAAAACACATAAAGATGTTTTTCTCCTTGAAGCTGATTGTTCCCCAGACCGGATTCCTTCTCAGGCTCTTTTTACAAATATTCATGGGAAGTGGTCAAACATGATGTTATTTAGGTCATTCAAGACCATTTCTGGGGTGACTGCCTTCCAAGAGTGTCTTGTTCCACATCCTTGGTTCTTTTTCCTAAAGAGAAGAATCCATCTTCCATATTTAACTATCACCCGGTCATTATGTGAAATTTCCCCTACAAATCCCTTGAATTCATACTCAACACTAGACTTGAGGAGTTTCTTGCACGATGGATTTCTATGGAGCAGTATAGCTTTGTGAAGGGACATTCAATTCAGGGTTCGATTGCCCTGACACAAGAAATGATTCATGAAATCAACACTAAATATCATGTATCATATCTGGTGGTTAAACTAGACATGAATTACATTTATGAACGTGTTTAATGGGGATTCATCAACATGGTACTCTTAGGTATGGGTTTCTCCCCTGTTTGTATGATCTATTTTTTACTTTGCTTTAGTTCTTCCTGGATGGATATTCACTTTATGGGAAAATACCATGGTTTCTTGAAGGCTTCCGGGGGTTTAAGATAGGGAGACCCCATCTCCATGAGCCGCTTTCTCCTATCCCATGATATCCTCAGTCTCCTCCTTCCTCAAAGTATGGACACTGGCATGATCCACCCTTGTAGAAGAAAATGGAATATCCCCTCCATCTTCCATATCATGTTCTCTGATGACACCCTTATCTTCTTGAATGATTCTAAGTGATCCATCAATGGACTCATCAAGGTTTTATAGGAATATTATCATTGGAGTGGGAAAGTCATTAATAAGAGTAAAAGTAATTTATTCATATCAAGTAAGTGCGGCCCCAACGAGGCTATTCATATTTTTTACCTTCTTGACATACAAAGTGGTAGCCTAACTAAGAATTATTTGGGAGCTCCTCTTTCTTTAGGTCACCTTCAAATTTAGGATTTCGATCATATTTTTAACAGAATCAATGATAGAGTCCTCAATTGGAAAAACAAGTACCTTTAATTCGGGGGCTGGTTCTCTATGGTGAATATTGTACTTCTCCCAACACCTATCCACACGCTCTCTTGTGTTAAGGTTCCAAATGGGATGATTTATAATATTTAAAATATCCTCACCCACTTTATTTGGAATTCCTAGGATGAGGGAAAACATTCTTGGGTCTCCTGGGAGAATATGGCGAGGCCCATTTAGGAAGGTCGGATCGACGTTCGTAGTCTTGTTGATACTATTCTTTACATGCATTCTAAAATGGCCTAGGAACTTCATGATCATCTCAACCTATAGGGAAAGAATATGGGAAGAAATTTGATGGATGGCTCGATGATGGTTAAGGGCCACATGTCTCCCTTCATGGATACGCTTCTCCCCCTGTTCACTACTATCCAGTCTCATGTTCAGTGAATCATTGGGGAGGGAAAGGTGTCATTATTTTATGACAACTAGGCAGGATAAATTCTCATATTCCTAGGGTTACCAGCCTATAACATCATGTATACCAAGGCTATCAGGTTTTTGGCCTTCATCAATGCTATTCTCAATAGGAAGCAGAAAGCCTCCTTTCACCTTATCACCACTAATGAGAAACCCAATAGGTTTGTTTTCCCCCTCATCCTCAGACACCTTTTCTTTTAGGGATGGTCACTGTATTTTGGTTCCTCACCTGTATGATGACTAATGGAATGGAACCATATTGAACAAGAGTATCCAAACCAACTTTAACTTTATCACTTGGAGGCCGTGATATGGTGCAGTTTCCACAGACAAAAACATTTGGAAATTTAGAATCTACATGACCTCCCTCTACTTGTGTTGTTCTGTGCCTAACGTGGAGAGTAGTGATCACCTCTTCTTCAAGGATGAATGTGCTTATGAGGTCAGGATCTACTTTAGAAGTTTTATTGCTATCCAGGCACAACCTCTGTTGGTTTTCCCCTTGTTCGAGCATTGGTTTAGTGGTTCGAGAAATACAAGGGTGAACATATGGCTAGAGTGATTATTTTACATGAGAGATTTGGAGTCTTTGGAAAGCACGGAACATAGCGAGGTTCGAGGAAACAATTTCTACTGGGAGAGACATTATTTCTCATACCTGAAGTTTGCTACTCGATCTGGCCAGGTGTATTGATAATTGGTGGAATACTACCTCCCTACATCTCTTATAAATGGTGACCTAGGTGAATCCTTCTCCCCCTATTGATCATGGCCAATGGATCAAATAGAAACTATCTCACTCATGAATGAAATGGAATAATGATGGATCTTGTATTTTGGGTGTCACGTGGGGAGGTGGGGTGATCTGAAACTCTAGAGGCACCTTTGTGTTTGCCTTATAGGTGTACCTTGGAAGTGGATCATCCCTGAAAGCGGAGCCCCTTGCCTTTCTGTCAGGCCTTACTCTCTCCAGTCAAGGCAACATTGATATAGTGGAAGCAGAAACTGACTCTCAGATTCTTTTCAAAGTTCTTTTGGGAACCAAACATGTTCCCTGGTCAATCATGTATCCCATCAAGAAGAGTCACACTCTTCTCTCCAAAAATATCTGATTGAGTCACACACGCCTTAGGGAAACAAGGTGGATGATCATATGGTGAAGCTTGCGGTGCATGGTACATGTACGTCTTATTTCTATAACATTAGCAATTTGAATCCTGAGGGGGTTAACCGTATTAGAGTGGATGGCCTTGGTCTCCATTAATTCCACCCCCTAGGACACTCACTCTCTTTGTATACTTTTCATCTTTCCATATTTTTAAACAAAGAATCTATAATGATGATTATTAGATGAATATTCAATAAATTTCACAAATACACCCCCAAGGACCATATTGGTTCAGTGTCTTTGGAGACTAGGTAATCAATCTTCTTATTTAATTAAATATCTTCAACATCTCCCATAAATATCTTCCCCTTCTGTAATCTTTATAAATATACCTTACATAAAACATTTCTTCATAACCTGGGGAAAATAAATATAAGAATGGGTGAGCTCAGATGCCTAGTAAGGGTAAACATAAGAAATATCATTCTTTTATCATATAAAATAAAAATATAACCATAAATTCATGATATCATGAATATAACTCAAAATGTTCATACCCAACCTATCATAGATCATAAGCATGAGTCATGGAATAAATTATTTTTATTCAAAAATACATGATTAAGATTGAGAAATCATCATTATTCATGTACCAAAATCTCATGTCACATTAGTTTTGCACTAACATACGTATATAAACCATTTAATTTTTCATGGTTAACTACTAAGACCATAAAACATAGTGGATTGGGCATAATAACACATTTCCCATTGTGTATCAATCCCATTAACCTATATCTCATTGTGGATCAAGCCCATCATCCTATTTATCATTGCAGATCAAGCACATTGAATTGTTTCTAATTGTTATCTCATGAGATATAAAGATTTACCCAATTAATTGGAGGGAGATTCATTCCCCACCTGTCACATAATTATAGTCATACATATGTATTCTACAAGATAATAAAATATTCATCATATCAAAACCCATGAAAAGAAATAGGTTTCATAAACATATCGTCATATCATAACCTATGGAAAAGAAATAGGTTTTATAAACACTTTATTATTTCATCATAACATAACACATGAAAAAAGGAATGGGTTTTATAAACATATTTTCATCATAAACATAAACCATTCAAATAATGTGTAAGAATAATGTCTTTGGTTCAAATCCCAAAAAATTAATGAATAATATCAAATGATATCATCTTATATGGAAATTTATTTTTAAATATTACATGGAACATTTCTTAAAAAAATAACATTCTTTTAAAATCAAATTTTTAATGTTATAAATTAATAAAATATTTCAGAAACCTATTTCTTTGAAAATTTCCTTGAAAAATTATAAGGGAAGCTTCTAAAATCATTAAAAAAATTTCTTAAAAAAATATCTTTTCCAATTTGATTTTTATAAAAAATAGAACATTTTCAAAATCCATTTATTTTAAAATAAACTTGAAACTTATAAAGGAATCATTAAATCATTTATTGGTCATGATTTTTGGAAATATCCTCTATGTCATACATGTTAAAAAAAGATTCATTTCACATTTTTGGCAAAAGCCAAATAGGAATTATTTAGAAAATGACATGAATATTCCTTTCATTTTTTTAAAAGTCATAAAAGCGTAAAAATTTAGTTAACACTTATAGGAGAGTAATAAAAAAAATTTAATACATTTTTAAAAACCATTTATATGGAAGATAAATGTGGTTTAAACCAAAGAGATAAATAAAGTCATTTTTCTTAAAAAAATTCTTTAAAGTATTGAGTGCGTAGAGGAAAATTAATGAAAAACATGAATTCTCAAGAAAAAAAGAGTATAAGAAAATTCATGAGTTTTTTGATATATGGATAATAATATTTCATCACCAAAATCATAAATATAAACAATCTTTATAAATAATGATATTGTGTTATAAAACCCTTAACACTTTGGAAACATTGAATCATAATCCCCATGAAATAATAACATTAAATGAAAATTAAAATATAATTATAATAAATAAATTTATTATATTACATGTCAAAGGGGATTTATATACACCTTATGAAATATGATAGGTGTATAATAGAACATATTTCCCAAAGAAGGAATGTTTAGATAAAAAATCCATTACTAGATTAGAAACTTTTGAATAATTAGACCCATTAAAGAATAAAATAAAATGAAACTTTAAATATAATAAAAATAATGATATTAATGGAATAACATGTCAATGGGGAAGTATATACATCACAAAAAATAAATGAGTAGTAATTATTTGATATGCCTTCTAGAAATAAAAGAGACACTCAAAATTTGTTACCTTAAAATTCAAATTTCATCATAAATATTAAAAAATACTGTATAATAAATATATGTTTATTATAAATATGTTATATAAACTTATTAATTTTTATAATACCACATATTATTTAATTATATCATTTTATTACCTTTTTGTTAACAATTTATTGTTAAAATCATGTTTTAGGTAATAACTGCTTCATTTTTCCTGTATGTTTTGATTTGGTATTTTTAGCCATTTTAATTTGATAATGGTTCCATAATCTATGGAATGTTAAAAATAATATAAATATCATAAATATATTTCTTATATATTTATTTATATTATTATATAAAATTGAGGGATAGAAAATGAAATACACTATTTATGGAGACGGTAGGTCGTACATACGCATGAATGCTACTTTAATTTTCTTGAAAGATAAAATGAAATAAAGGTATATAATATATTAAACTTATATAATAATTTTTATTTCATATATATCACATATGTTTATTAAAACTATCCTTATTTCTTTCCATTTAATGCGTAAGTGAAGAATGAATCACATCGCTTCATGAAGTGGTAGTCCACTATACACATGAACCATGTTATTGTATTCCCATGAAATAGAAGTTATGAAGGTATATGTGTTATTATCATTATAGAAGTATAATAATATCATAAATATAATATATAATCATTTAATACATCATTATATCCAACCATGATAGGTAGTGATGAAAAATGAATTATATTAGTTCGTGAGGCGATAGTCCGTTGTAAATAAGATCAACTATTTCATTTTCTATTTAATGGATGAGGAGAGTGAAATAGGTTATTAAATTAACATAATAACATATTATTATATGTTATATACTTGTTGTATTGTATTTAAATTAATATAACATGAATTATGGTGGTAAGATAATAATTAATAAGAAATATTTTAGTAAAGACAATTACCTTCGCTTAGAACAACCCCCTTTGGATATCTTATTTAGGACCCTAGGGTTGGTATTTAGGGATGACCAGAATATCTATAAAATGGATAAGGATTTATTGGATGTATTATTATTGTAACAAGTCTTAATAGGTGTGGATAAGTGGGGGTAGGATGTGGCCTTTTATAATGGTGGTGGAGTGAAATATTTGTAAATACCCAAAACTATTCAATAATGGGAAGTCACTCTCACCCCATATAACTCATTTTATATATATATAATGGATTATATTGATTATATGGTTAATAAAAAACTCAAAAATAAACAAACCCATGTTTAATACATGGTATTTATTAGCATGTAATTTTACTTAATTTTACCATTTTCTTTTTCACCACATTAACTTGTATCTTTTTATTTACCTAGGGAATTTATCCTTTAAGAATAAAATTAAAATGATTAATATTAGATAATTTTTAACTAGTTATTATAAATATTAAATAAATTTTATTAAATAAAAAATCCATTTTGTGTAACATTAATCTTAACACAAACCCATGTAACACACAAAACCTTATTTTAACCTTAACCGTGGTAATTAATTTTTATTATCTTTATTAATATTTATAACTATAAATTAATTTGAAATTATTATATAATATAAATTATTTTTATTTAAACTATTAAATATATTTTATCAAATTAAAATCAAATATGTGGAAGAATGTAATTTAATATTAATCTCGTAGACGTGACGAAAAAGCAGTTTTCTAAAGAGAAATGTTTCAAAAGATTAAAAAAAATTTACACGGTAATTCTATATGAAATTCATTTAAATTAACAATATTGGATTAATTATAATATAATTCATCAAATTTTAATTTTTAAACCATTCTAAATTATAGTGTAATCTTATAAATTCTTTGAACAAAAATGCATTTTTCAATTTAAATCAATATTTTTCAATATTCATCAACTTTTTTGAAAAATCAACAGAACTCAACCTAAGATAATTTTTACATGTTTATTTAAAAAATAAGTTAAAATTTTAAAATAAAGTTTCTAAAATTTTTAAGAAATAATTCTAAAAATAAGTGCGTGAAATGTGATAAAACCGATTTTTTTAGAAAAACACAATTTCTATCATAAAAATGCATTTATTCTTATCTCATGCCTATAAGACACATAAGTTGAATGTTAAATTTTTTATTGAATATATAATATATAAATTTAATTAAAATCATTCAAAAGAAGTTATTTATATAATTTATTGTGATAAAATCTCTTTATGAGCATAATTGTTTTTAGAAAATTATTTTATTTATTTTGTAATGGTTTTGTTTTTAAATTTATTATTAATTTGTAACAAAGTAATTTATTTAATATATAGTTGTAAAAAATATATTTTCATAATATTTTTAATCCTATTAATACCCTCAACTCCAATGGCTTGGTAATAACTATCATATATAGTAATAAAATTTTAATAATATGTTGTGTTTTGTTCAAAATCAGTGTTGTGTGTAATGAAATCTAAACTTGGTGTTACATGTAATTAATGCTATAAAAAATAAATTTATTTAAAAAAATATTTCTAAAAATAATGTTATGTTACATTATATTGACCTTAAAATAAATTCCACCTTGAAAATTCTATCACTCTTATACAAATAACTAAGGATACTTTTGTATCAATAAGTTTTGAGGTTTTAACATAACTTCCTCAATCTAGCAGTTCTACCAGAAATTATTGACTATTTGAGTGGGTTTTTTTATAAATTATCTGTATAACATATAATCTCTACAATTTGTTTCTCACATAAAATATTATGATTTAGTGGCATGACCTTTCAGTTCAATACATGTGTTAGATAAGGAGTGTACTTATTTAGGAGATATACATATAAGCTACCATTCCTATATGATCATAAATTTCAAAGAAACAAATATTTATAGGTATAAATTCCTTTTATACTATATGAAAAATTTCATCTTTAGTTGTAATTTAATAAATTTCTTCCTCATCTCTTACTATATGAAATGAATATTAATGATGAATTTTTCATGACTGGGGCACTAAAATTGTCATAAGATTATTAAGTCATTTCTTTAACCTCAAAATATTGACCAGAAACACTATTGAGCAAAATTTATCCTATAAAATCCAAGGTTAAACATAATCCATTCCATGAATTGTTAACATTAAGGATCTCCTAAGTTAAACCAAAATTGAAATAAAAAAAAAATAAGAATGAAGGTCACTAAATTTTCAAAAAAAAAAACTTATCAATAATCCCCCCCAAAAAATGACCTAGATCTTAAAGTCAGATAAAAAATATGTGAATACATTGATCCTATATTCTATTAAAACATGGTAATATACAAAATTACGATAAAACCTTAATGAAAATATACTTTCTTTCAAATATTAACTCTTTCCTCATTCATTAAATAAAATCATAGATTATTGAATATATTCCATAAATAAAAAATTTTGAAAACTCCATCAATGATAACATACAACACTTTTTCATCAATTCATTAATCAGTTCCAAGGTAATAAATACAATATAATTTAATTTATCAATATAAATAAATTTTTTATCCAAAATAAACACCATTTTCACAACATGAGGAATATAGTAAGGGATATCTTCCCTTAATCATGTGTTTTCTATAAAATATCACATTTACATTAAATAACTTTTTTAGGTAATAAATACCATTAAATATATTATTTCAAATTATTATTGAAATTTTTTTCTAGAAATTTTATTATTTATTTTATAATTCTTGAATTTCAATACATAAACACTTCAATAATTACACTTAATTCTTAAACCATTAACTAGGATTCATAATCCTATTTCTTAACACCTCATTCATTTCATTTTTCATTTGTAGTCTCTTCATAAATAAAAAAACCTTTACCTGTAACACCTTATTGATCATATTAATGAGATTTTACCCTATGGAATAAATTTTTATGATGATCATACTTTCCAGATTTATAACATTCAACCATTGATAATACTTTAGGGAAACAATTATTCTTCTAAATTTCATTAACTAAAGTTTAAATTTTTTCTCATAAATTATTTACTCAATGTACTTCTTCTCCAAACATGAAATATCTTCTCGCTCATTTGAGACATTATATCATGGGATTATTACCAAATTATTGACATATAAAAAGATGGATATTATTTTCTCTATGGTCTCTACGTCATGAACAATCAATGAACTATATCCTTCTCTTTTTAGTGATTCTAATAGTTAGTTAAGGTGAAATTTTTTAATAACATATCATGATAATTGATTAGGAATAATAAAATTTACACCTAATCCAGTCATCATCCCATTTGGTTATTAATGAACACATTATTTATCACATTCATTATTAACCCAGTTCCTTATGTTTCCCTCCATTTAATAAAACCAAAAAGACTAGTGTGAGAAACAATATTCATAGTTGAAAACCACATAATCATGAAAATTTATTTATATGATTTCTAAGTCATCAAACCATATTTTCAATAAAATACACCTTAAGTTTAACCTAGGTTATTCATCGTCATTGTATTTTTAAATTCTTTATGATGGTTCATAAAGAGTTTGTTAATTTCCAAAGCATATCCTAGGGGAGTTTCAAAAAATGTGTACAATAAGGCTCATTGTCATGAACTAGGTGATGATCAAGACCTTTTAAATAATCCATTATTAGACTTATTAATCCTATGTACCTCTTTTCTATAGCCACTTCTATTTGTAGTATCCATACATCGATGTTATTTCTTTGAAACCACTCACTCTATCCTTTACCAAAATTCCATGGAAATTTCCCATACTTAAATCATTCTTATAATTATCCTTATAAATATCCCTAGATGTATCTTTATAAATATACCTAGTGATACCTTTTATGTTTTATCACACAAGTTTTTAAAGGTTAACTAAACATTTCTATAATACCAACTCTAACAAACCAAGATTTTCATACATAGATATCAAATATTTTGAGATTAATATTCAATATTTTTCCCGAATACATGCACAAAGACTATATTGTTTTAGTTTATTTAGAGCCTAATTACTCAATATTATTATTTAATAAAAGATATTAAAAATATCCATTAAATATATTCACCTTTTTTACTATTCGTAAACATACTCTAAATAAATCCTTTATTTACAACATATGGAAAGTAAACATAAGAAAGGGTGATCTCAAATGATCAATAATGAAAAATATGGGAGATAACATTATATGATCATACAAAAGAATAAGATAAAAATAAGGGCATTAGATAATGAAAGTAACTTGAAAATTTCATTCCCAACCTATCATAGATCATAAACATGAGTCATGGATTAAATAATTTTTATTCAAAAAATACATTATTCATAAGAATGTGAAATCATTTTAATTAATGAACTATAAGATCATTTCATAAAAGTGTGGAACAAAAATAAGTATATAACCCATTTAATTTTTCAAGCTTAACTACCAAGGTAATAAAATATAGTGGATCATTCCTCATTACCTATTTCCTATTGTTGATCAATCCCATCAGCCTGTTTCCCATTGTGGATTAATCCCATCACCCTATTTCACATTGTAGATCAATCCCATTGACTTTTTTCCCATTATTACCTCATTTGATATAAAGATTTACCTAATTAATTATAGGTATATATATATACAACCAATCAACTATTGAAAATCATACATTTGTTTTTGAAAATATCATAAAACATTTATTGTATCAGAACCCATAAAAAATTGGGTTTCATAAACATTTCATTATAACATAATCTATGGAAAAGAAACGAGTTTCATAAAAACATAAAAATTTAATCATAGAATAAAATATAAAAAAGGAATGGTTTTCATAAAAATATTTTAATCATAAACATAAATAATTAATAGAAATACTGATAATGATTTCCTTATTTTGAATCTCCAGTAATTAATGAGTAACTTCAAAGGATGTCATATTGTTTAGAAAATGATTTTGGAATATCACTTGAAACATTTATTGTGAAAAATAACCTTTCTTTCAAAATAAAATTTTTTAAAGTTAGAGAAAAATAAAATATTACATAAATAATTTTCCTTTAAAATAACATTGAAAATTATAAAGGAAGATTATATAGTCGTTTACAAAATTTCTTGACGAACATATCCTTTTCACATTGAAAAAACTCTTTAAAACATATTTTTATCAGAATAATATTATTTTAAAACTACATTGAATCTTATGAATGAATATTTAAATCATTTATCAATGATTATGGAAGGGAATATTTTTCATTCCATACACATTAAAACAAAGTTCCCTTTCACATTTTTGGTAAAAGCCAAATGGGAATTGTTTGGAAAATGACATGAAGATTCATTTTATCTTTTTTAAAAAAATTCATACAAGGGTAAAAATATATTTAAATAATAATATTATATTAGTAAAAACATTTTTTAAAACGTGTTTTTTGAAAACATATATATGAAAGAAAAAGGATTTTTAAAGGAAGATAGAAATAAAGTTAGTTTTTCTTAAAAATGTTCTCTTGAACCCATGATTACATAAAGAGAGGAAAATGAAGGGAAAAAATTTATTTTCATAAAAAAACATTGGGATAATATAATAAAATACATTATTGATATATTTATCATAATATTTCATCATAAAAATGATAAATATAAACAATCCTGATAAATGATCAGATTATAACATAAAACCATTACCACTTTGCTAACATTTAATCATAAGACACTTAAAAGAATAAAATTAAATTAAACTTAAAATATCATGATAATAAATGAATTAATTATATGACATGTAAATTGGGATTTATATACAACTCATAAAATAATATAAATGCATAACATAACATATGTCCCAAATAAGGAAAATTGAGTCAAAAATCTCTTACCACATTGGAGACTTTTGAATCATAAGCCCCATTAATGAACAACATCAAATGGAACTTTAAATATCATAAAATAATAATATTCATGACATAAAATTTCAATATGGTAGTATATACAATACACAAAAGAAACAAGTGGTGATTATGACATATTTCTCCTAGAAATAAAAGAAAGACTAAAAATCTCTTACCTTAAGTATTAAATTCCTTCGAAAACGTTCAAACGTCCTATATAATAAAAATATTTTTTTAAAAAAAATATATTATAAATCAAAAATAATATGTATAATAACAAATAGTATTTACTTATTACCTTTTAATAGCTGTTTATTAATAGTTCCTTTTTAAAATCATGTTTTAGGAAATATCTGCATCATTTTTCACGTATGTTTGGATTTCCTATTTTTATGCCTTTTAATTTGATAATTGTTCAATAATATAAATAATTTTAACTATGATATAAATACAATATATGTATTTAGTATATATTTATTTATATTAATCCATAAAATTTAGATATTGAAAATGAAATACACCATTCATAGAGACGGTACGTCGTATGTATGCTTGAACGCTGTAGTCTGTCGTACAGATTTTCGATGTCATAATATTTACATGGAATATAAACTAAGAAAGAATATGTGATATTAAAATTATATAAGTATTATAATATAATAAATATCATATATACACATTAAATACATCATTATATCCATCCGTGAGAGGTGGTGATGGAAAATGAATTACATTGTCTCGCGAGGAGATAGTCCACCGTACACAAGATCAATGATTTAATATTAAATTTGAGGGAAGACGAGATTGATATAGTTTATTACATAAAAATAATAAAATATCATTATATTTCAGATATTGGTGAAATATATTGAAATTAATACAACATGAATGATGGTGGTAAAATAATAATTAATAAGAAAGAGTCTAGTGAAGACAATTACCTTTGATTTCAATAATACCCTTTGGATATCTTATTAAGGACACCAGGGTTATTAATTTGGGATTAAATATTTCTCTAAAACATGGATAAATATTTTTGAGAGGTATTTTTCAGTGGTTGGTCTATATAAAGGTCTTAATAGGTGTGAATAAGTGAGATGAGTATGTATCTTTTAATAATGGGGGAGGAGAGACATTTTTGTAAATACCCAAAATTATCCAATAATAGAAAATTAATATAACCCAATGCCTCTAAAAAATTTATAAATAATGTTTTTGAGGAATTATATTTTCTAGAAATAGCTAAAAAATACTTTTTTTAAAATTTTATTCCTCAACCTTTAAGTTTACTTAATTTTACCATTTTAGTTTTCACCACAATAACTTGTATCTTTTTATTTACCTAGGTAATTTATCATTTAAGAATAAAATTAAAATTATCCTTATTAGATAATTTGGACCAATTTATTATAAATATCTTATAATATTTATTAAATAAAAATCTTTTCTGTGTGTAAAAATAATTTTAACACAAACGCATATAATGCGCAAAACCCCGTTTTAACCTTTATTGGGGTAATTAATATTTATTGTCTTTGTTAAAATTTATAACTAGAAATTAATTTAAACTTAATATATAATATAAATTATTATAATTGAATATATGGAACAAATTTTATTAAATTAAATTTATATAATAGGCATAATTTAATTTAAAATTAATCCTTTAGATGTTATGAAAAATGATTTTCCAAAGGAAAACTTTTCAATCCTTTTAAACGTTTATATATCAAAATTCCATATGAAATTGATTAAAATAAAATATATTAGATTAATTAAAATATAATTGATCTAATTTTAATTTTTAAACCATTTTAAAACAAAATTTAACCTTATAAACCCTTTAAACAAATAGGCAGTTTTCAATATAAACTTGTATTTTTCACTATTCATCTAAACAGTAATCTTTTTTGAAAAATACCAAAAATTCAAACTAAGATGATTTTTACATGTTTAATGATAAAATTAAGCTATGTTTTTAAAATATATTTTATAAAAATGAAAAAGATTAATTTTCAAATTATGTGTGAAAAATGCGATAAAACTATATTTTAGAAAAAATACGATTTTAAGCATTAAATTGGATTTATTCTTATCTCATTACTATAAAAAACATAAGATTAAAATTAAAACATTTTATTAAATATATAATATATAAATTTTATTAAAATATTTTACTAAAAGTGAATTATTTAAATTATCTATATAAAACATGTTTGTGTGCATAAAAGTAGTTTTTTGAAAATGATTTTTTTATTTAATGATTTTTTTTATTTTAATTTCAAATTAATTTTTTTAAAAATAATTTATTAATATATTTATGGAAGATATGTATTTTAATAACTTATTTAATCCTATTCATACACACAATTCCAATGTCTAGGCAATAACTATCATATTAAATAATAACATTTTAACAGTATATCTAATTTTGTTTAAACTCGGTTTTCTGTGTGATGAAAGACAAAATCAGTGTTTCATGTAAAAAAAGACATTGAAAAAAAAAATTATTTAAAAAAAAATATTTCACCAAATCTTAGGGTGTTACACTAAGCTAAGAAATCCCCCCATTGTATTTTTTTTCAATATCTCTTCACATCAACACATTTCAAAAGTCAATAAGCGTATTAAAAATTTATCCCCTTATAGACTATTAAATATTAAGGGTAAGTAGGGGTCTTAAAAATCCTAAATTTTCTAAAATATATGCTCTTTGTATGATTATTTCTTTATTACTTATGATATAGGGATGGTTTCACATGGGTTTTCAAAGAAAAGTGACTTTTGTCAATCAACTCTAAGTATAATTGGTTTAACACAATTTAGAAAAAAAGAGAGATATAAAAAAGGTTGTATAAGAAATCTATAAAATACCATAGATGTCAAATCATGTACATATTTTCTCAATTATCATATAAGCGGCTATTAAGATAAGAAATACATGATTCTACACACACTTCATAAAAAACATCAGAATGTTCAGGCGCATAAGAATAAATCCCCCATTATCCATTCTTTTTAGTAACCAATCACTCCCCTGTAATGAATATTATTAATAAAATTAATAATTTCTGATGAGATTGTGATCAACATTCCTCAATATCAAATTTTATAAATCCATTCAGAAGTTCCACATTCACTATGTATTAAAGATTTAATTACTTCATCTCATCAATGATAACCCTTAAGGGATGCAACCATCTCCTTCAATTTCATTCCTGGTAGTAAAAAATCACTCACACACATATATATAAGGGAATAATAAGGGACCTATTGTTTTTTAAGAAATAACATTTAGAATGAGATATTCTTCTCAATATGGACATTTTATTCTTCTTATATTCAATATGAGATATGAAAACTTTCTTAGTTTTTTCAGATTATGTGATTGATTTTTCCTCATAGACTGATACATATGATGTGGATGCATTTTCCAACTTAGTACTGGAT
Source organism: Viscum album (assembly GCA_963277665.1). NCBI lineage: Eukaryota > Viridiplantae > Streptophyta > Magnoliopsida > Santalales > Viscaceae > Viscum > Viscum album. The sequence goes on along the minus strand of OY728123.1, from coordinate 2,131,016,751 downwards.
TTTTTTTAAACTGGTAGAAATATAATGAAATGTTTTGTGTCATGCTCGATTTTTTAACACCTTTTACACTTTTTATGTCATAATTTGTAGATGAATTATCATCAACATTAACTTAAACTCTCATTAATTCTATTCTTTTACCTTTGAAATATTTTTATGTTACTCTATTTGTTTTTCCTTGAAAAGTTTACCAATATTGATGACCAAGAACTGTTTATTAATGCTAATTGTTATTTTATGATACTCTTACAATTTACTAGTGATTTTATAATAATTACATTCTATTCTCTCATCTCATTTATATTGTGAGAGATATCACTTGTTAAAAAACATTTCATTTCATATCTTTGTGGCCTTTTGACCAAATTTTACAAAAAAATATTTCAAAAATTCAATTTTTTTAGTGTTGATAGTTTAAATGAAGCATTAGTCACATGATTCTCTTTCTAATAATATGATCTAATCTGTTTAGAATTGCTCTCACTTGATTCATGCATCATTATTGATAATGAAATATTATACCATAATGAATAATATTTATGACCAAACATCCCACAACACTAGTAGTAGAATATATACCCCAATCTTCTTGATTGTTAGTTGTTCTACTCTCTATATTTTTTTGTCGTTTCTTATATTTTGAGTAATTCTTCTTTAGAGGAAACCTTGTGGATGAATTAGTCAACTATTCATTTATAGAATATGTTTTATTATTTATTCCATTGGTTATGAATTTTTAGTCTTCCCTCTCATATGTGAACTATTAGAGATAATAGATATTCATTGAGACAGATTAGGAGTACAAAAAACCTATCTCCATAAACCCTTCTTTTAGATAGTTTGTGATGATTCAATTTTATGATCAACTACAACGATGAAGTATTATCTCATTTGTTTAACTCATTTTTAGATGTAAGACACAATGATTTTGTCCCAGATAATTCTTCATCTTTCTCATTAATATTTTCACATAAATTATTAACTATATTATCAAATTTAGCTATCTTCAATTTGTATTGTTTATTTTATTAAAAAAGTTCTCATTCTTTCTGGTAAATATCGTCATTTTCAACTAGTTTTTATTCTATATTTTAAAACATTATTTATAAATCAATCGTATTATTCTTATATACCCTTATTTCTTTAAGATGTGTCTTCTCATTTTTGAAAATTTATTTATTCTCAATGGTGAACTTATCAATTTATTTATTCATTAATTTATTTTTATTCTTGAGTTTCATATTTTCCACATGAATATCTTCTTGATTTTATTTTAACATCCATTATAGTTCAATTATCTTACCACATTTAGATTCTTAAAACAAGTCTTTAGGTTTCTTAATTTTTCGTATAAGAATCATAATATTATTAGAAGATATCTTATCTTCTGATTCCCTATTTTTTTATGAAAATTCATCAATTAATATGCTCATAATATTAGGCTTTATTCAGATGGAGGAATGGGAGTGGAAACCAACAAACGTCTTTACAGACCGTATCAGCTCTAATCATCAGTGGAGTCTCAACCTATTCTCTTATGTTTCAAATCATCACTCAGATCGTTTCAGATCCGAGAGCCATAAAAAGAAAAATGGAAGTGAATCGGTAAACTTCTCTTCTTTCTCCGAATTCTCGAGTGGTCCACTTTCCCTAATCAAGGACCGGGTCTCTTAGAGAATTATCCACAAAAAATATAAAGAACATGTCTCTGCCTTGGAAGGGGAAATTAATGAGTGAATGGATCTATGCAAATATTCTTTTATTGCATGAATTTATCTTTCAAAAGGTATAAAACCCTGTAAACAAAAGGATTTGATTTATTTTATTTCATCTCTTTGGGGTTTCTCAGATTTGAAGTGCATTTCACTCAGCCTAGGTTTTTTCCATGTTATTTTCCCCTCTACAGAGTTGAAGGGAATAAAATGAAGTGCGGGTATAGTGAATTTGTGACTCGTGATTTTGAGAATCCATAATTGGAGTTTGAACTTTAACTTAAATGGTTTTAAGGAAACCTTTGCCAAAGTTTGGGTTAAAATTTATGGTTTAAACTTCGTTATTTGGCACCATGAGATACTGTTTGACATTACTTCAGCAATAGGATTCCCCATTAGAATGGATCTGGCTACAGAGAGGGTGAGTTTTAGACATTATGATAGAGTACTGGTTGAAATTGATCTCAACTATTCTCTCATTCATAAGGTGATACTGTCAACGCCTCAAGATGAGGTTTGTTTAAAAATTTAATATGAACCCCCCCCACTTCCGTGACTCATGTGTCATATTGGGTCACTCTATTGAGGTTTGTATGGCCAACACTATTTGTTCCAACTGTGATACTAAAGGACATGACTCAACTCACTATTGAATAAACCCAAAGAATGAAAATGACCTACTTGCAGTAGTATTGCCCAAGGACCAAAGTGTCATTGCTCCATCTTTTTCCCTAACTCATGAACCCGCTTAGTTAAAGAAAATGACTGAATTAGAAATACTAAACAAAAAAGTTTAACCCTATTGATAAAACTAATCCTGAGGATTCTTCCCTCCTTCGAGTAAAGGACAGATTGGATGAACGTCATGTAACCAAAAAGGCATTGGTTGATTTGGTTGATGAAGATAATAATCCTTGTATAATTTCCTACTTTAGAGATGTTTTATATAAAGTAATTGTGAAGGAGCATGATGAGGTGGATTCTATTGATAGTCAGGCAGAAAAAGAGGTATCGGTTCAGGATGAAGTGGATTTCAACTTGTGGAAGGAACAAAAAATGATTGATGCCAAAGCTCAGAAAGTGAAATCAATGACAACCATAGCTAACTTGGTGAAACCTTCACCCACAAGGCCCTCCTCTTCATGTGAGAAAAGACTAGGTAAGGCTTTGAATTTTTATACTCCTATTGTGGGTCGTGACTCTAATTTTAAAAGGCAGCATATTTCTGGTTCTAATGCTCTTAAATTGGACAGAGGCTTGTATTTAAAGGTTACTCAAGGTAATATTTTTTACCTATTTTAGATAGTAATGGAATACTTGACCCTTGAAATGTAATCCTTCCATGTGTTTCTCCTACTAAACCAAATAGTGGCTCTAAAACAGTTACAATGGCCCTTTAAGATCTAGATTTTCCTGCCCCTTCTAAGTAGGGCGAGGGCTTGGAGTTGTTGTCTCTTACAGAAAAATATTTCACCTAATGTATAATAGTGGTACTACCTCAATGGATCATTCTAATACCAAGAAGGGAAGGGAGTCTGTAGATATACCAGACCATGCTGTTGATGGAGAAAAGATCCATGTTCATCGAGACAAGACTTCTACTCTCCATCATGTTCAACAAATATCTTCTTCTGGACATCAAAAAGGTATGGAGTTTCTCATTCCTACTACCACCTACCAATATAAAGAGAAAGGATATGGTCATTCTACTCTTTCTGGTAGATATTATGTCCAATATAGGGGAAAAGTTCACTCTAAAGTGAATACATGCAACTCATTTGATTTTATTTCCTCTGAAAGAAGTGATGAAGAAGTAAAAAAATCTAAACGTATACTCGTTGTGAAAGAAATAATGGTTTTAAAAGATTAAAAACTCTTGGATGATGGAGGTGGACAATGGTTTCAAGCTAAAACTGGTTGAAGAGGAAGACTTCCTCATGTATGAGGTGGGAGACTCCCTCACCACCGTATAAGCACTAGATCACAAGTTACTTGATCCCCTCACCTTATTGTGTTTTGGAATGTTTTATCTTTGTATGGTACTCTTCCACTCATAAAATTTATTTAATAAATAGGCCCTCGAGCCTCAACCTTTAAAAAAATGCTCATAATATTTATCTTCTTTGAATTAAAACTATTCTTATACTTATTCTACTTCAATTGTAGTGTCTTATTATTTTCTTCATTTTAGTATATGTCAAAAACATTCTTCTTTGGATAGTTATCAGAAAAATAACCACTACTATTAAAATTCTGGTATTTGTGTAATTTTTTACATTTTCATTTCCAAATTCCCCTTTTCGACATTCTTGTAAATAAGGCCACCATTTTAATGAATTCGTCTCTATCTTCCTCATCCACAGAGTCACTTGATTCAAGTTCTTCTTCAACCCTATATTTACCCATTTTTATGGATTCAAAATCTATATTGTCACTTTATTTATTCTTTAATACATGTTTTTTATTATTTCATATTCTATGTTAATATTGTGATGCTCTTATAGTAATATATATTATTTTTCTTCTAATGGAGAAACCTTTGGATGAAATCTATCTTGAAATTTTCTCATTAACATTTTAGAGTGGTTGAGTCATCAAACTTCTCACCAAAACATATGATGTTACTAACAATTTCATTTACTCTTGAACAGTATTAATTAACACTTTAGTCACCACCCATTATGATATCATCAAATAAATGTCTCTATATTTTCATCTTATCTTCTTTTATTTTAATATTTAATTCAAATAATGGTTCTTATTTTATCCTAGATCTCCTTGATGGTTTGGATTCCCATCACTTTAGTGTATAACTTTTCTAATAAGACCATAAATATTTTATTTTGGGACTTTCTATCCATATACATTTTTTTATAAATTTAATAGGAATATTCTCCTCATAGGGTGGAAACACAACTGTAACTGCATCTATCACTTCCACCCCAAGTGATAGGAGATATATTAAAATACTACTTATCTAGTGATGATAGTTTTCAATATTAAAAATGGGTACACATATACTATTTACTGAATTCATGTTATCCAACCAGAGAAGTCTGATGAATCTTTTAGAGGAGACCTTTTCTCCGATACCCTAGAAATACCCAGATTAGTGTGAGATCATCAAGTGGGGTTGGGGTAAATTAGTGATAACTTTCATTTTTACAAATTGTTTCTTTTCAATTAAATATATATTTTCAATTAAAGCATTAATAAACTATTTTTGTGCCTCTCAGTCTCAACTAGAGTAATAATTTAAATTTAAAGGCACAAAATATAAATGTTTATGAGGTTTGGTACAAAGACCTACTCCTTTATATGTTTTTTAGTACCTATAAAATTAATTCTCTACTATACCAGAAGGTTATTACAAAAATTAACTACTTATACACCCAATTTAAAATGGTTATACCCCCCCAGACCTAATTCACCTTTAGTAGTTTGTTAGACCACCAAAATACACCTTGTTCTGTAGTGATTAGTTAGACCCCAAATTATAATATCCAATAATTGGTTGGACCCCAGTTGCAACCTTATTCTTCAAATGGATTTGATCCACTATGGAATGATCTATTGATCTTACTCTAGGAGATTTATGAATCTATATTTATCATGTGAAGTTCATGAACATTTGAAATTACCGGTCTTACTCAAATATAACTGATCACCTCTATAAGATCAGCTTCCTCAGTGTAAAAATGATCAAGAAATTCTTCATTCTAGTGAATAATTCCTAGCCCCACTTAATGTGTTCCATTGATGAAAAAATTATCTTCAATATTTTTCTATATAAGACTGAATCATGAACTATTCAAATTAAAATAAGCTAAATCACATCAATTTAATGGTGTATAATATTAGTAAAAACTCTAGAACATATATAATAATATTCTAATTATTTTATATGCATTTAATAAATTTAGTTTAATATTTATTGAGACTACCTTGAATATCTCACTACTTTATAGCCCAATATCTTTGTGAAATTGGTATCTATTGGTTTGTGGTGACTCAAATCCAATTCAATGTTTCACACATTTACAAGTGCATTAAATAATACTTGTTCTCGTCTTTATGTATTTGTGTTCATGCACAACTAACTCTCTAGTTGTATTTTCATGACCCATCATGACATTTAGGATTATAATAAGGGATTTTCATAAGAACATAACATGAACCTATTCTTCCTATTTCATGTGAAAATGGTTTTCTATAGGATTATTATCCTTATGTTCTTGATACCTATAAGGACCACTTGGTTCTTCCTTTTGAGACAAGGATTTTCCACAAAGACCCTTCGTGTGATCAGATCATGTGGGTTGCCTTCACCATTATGTGGAAATTTTGTGTGGGTTATTTATTTCCTAAAATAGAAGATATCTTTCAAGAATTCAGATGATAAAAAATAATTCTCTTATCCCTTTTATATATATTTATTGATGATGTTCAATTGAATCACATTCGATAAAAATATTGTGTTTGATAAAAATGACAAGACAAAAATCTTTAAACACTCATAATGATCTTGGATTCAACATGTGATGTTGGAGGCATCAAACAATTCACAAAATCTCTTACAATTATCACTTCATTGACCATGAATCACCTTGGTTCTTTACATGGTAGAATTATTCTTCACGCGACACTGAGATGGATAGTTGATAAGAAACCATATAAATCTTCACATGAAAGAAATTATAAATGATGAAATATTTTTTGAATCAAAGTTATATTCTTCTTAAAAAAATGGATCTATGTTCATGTGATGTTGCTGGTTATTATATGAATATATCATTTTATTCTTCCCATTTTATTAAATTATCCATAAATCATCAAATTATGTATTCATGTGATGGAATCATGATCAATGATTTTTCCCAACTGAACCAACTTTATCATGTAAATCCATGCATAAAAGTCAAAGATTTTATGCATGGGTTTGTTTGATTAAACTTTTGGATTCATCAATGGAGATATATGATAGTGATACTACCTATTTTCTAGAGTTTTCATTAAGGTTTGTCAATGAAAAGGAGGATAAATATGATGTATATTCTAGTATGTGATACACGAGAACCATCAGAAGACACATATTTATCTGATCGTATAGGAAGTGTTATATCCATAAGTTTTTTAATACGAATGTATAGTGCACACTATATTACATCCCACATAAAACTATTACATGGTTGGGAAGTACTATATAATACTTTAAATCTCAATGGCCACTATGAGGTCCATTCCCATACCAACACCTTCACACATCAGTGCTCATGGGCTACACCGAACCACATTGGCCTACATACCCACTCAATGCGCTCTCACACCTATGTGCTATCCTATGGGCCTGCCTCTACACTGGGCCACTCTCTCACCCATACAAAATCATTACAATCTTATGGGGTGGCTACTATATGGTGATCTATTCTCCCATAAGTGTAGTTGATTTGGCCAACTTTCAAGATTGGGGTTGGCCTTTTTTACTAAAAATCGATAAAAATATTCCTTCTTAATATTCATTGAAATATATATATATATATGTACTTATATTTTTTCATGGACTTAAAAAAATTCCTCATGCATTTTTAAAGGCATTAACTTCTTTCTTCTTCCTCTAAAAACAATATTATAACCACTGTTATCTCTTAAGATCATGTATTTGATATAGAAAGACCAGTTCATCAATTGTCAAACTAGACAAGGGGAATTTTCTAAGAGTGGTATATAATTCTATTTATCAAATCCATTAAATTTTTTCAAGCATCACAACTTCATCCCAAATTCTCCAAAAACATATTGACACATCATGGAAAATAGATTCAATACCTGGGCTCAACATTTTTGTTGTTTTGATTTTCTACCCTAAATGATTTATTAAGTGTATGATTAAATAAGACTATGAGATCTCTTCAGAACTAACCATGGTTAAATAATCTATAAATAATTTTTATAACATGAATTAAATGGAATTAAAAACCTTAATAAAGTTCTTATCAAAATAAGATGATAAAGATGAATCTCTTCTACTTAAAAGTAATCAAAGTATTGTTAATTCTATAATATCTATTGATAATTTTCCACTAAAATAAATTAGTGATTGGAATATAAAACTCATGTTCCAAGAGGGAGAATTTTTTCCTCATGTTTCATGTATCACCCCAATAGTTTATCATATTTTCCTTTATATTTTTTTGATATCTTTTCAGAACACACAACACCCAATTTAAACAAAACAACATTTAGTCACATTTTGCATAATAAATTAAATTATAACACTTTTATAGTGTTTATATAGTGAATTTATATATTATATATACAAAAACGTATTTTTACACCCATTTAATATATTTTATATATCAATAATATAAGAACAAACCGACTATTATATATAAAATATTATATTTTTATAAAGGTACTTTTGTGACCTTTTAATGAAGAACCCATTTTAAATATGTAACTTTAATTGATTTAATATGTCAAAATAAACTTTATATTTTAAATAAAAACATAAAAATTAGGTTAGGGTGAATTTTTAATTTTTTTGAAACATACCTTTTTTTAATGAATAAATTAAAATACTGAATTTTAGTGCAAAGTAAATTTTTCATCAAATTTATTTATAAGGTTAAATTATATTTTTATTTGGTTTTAAATTTTAATTAGACTATATTTTATTTAATTAATAAAATTTATATCATTGTAATCAAATTCACTTTTAAATTGATTATAAAAACATAGCAAACTTCTAGACGCTGTTTACTTTAAAAACCCGCATTGTCGTCTTGCCTACGAGATTAAATTTAAATCAATTTAAGCCACTTCTATGATTGAAATTTGGAAATATGAATTAAATATTTGGAATAAGGATATTTTATAATTTATAATAATTCCAAATTTGTTTTGGGTCGAAATTATAATTTTTTTGGATCCACTTGAAACATAAAAAACGTGCATAGAATTCCTTTGTCAAAATATTACAAGAGTGCCCCTCCTCCTCCAATATAAATGGCCTCCTCTCCTCACACTTCCTCACACATCTCAATCAACTTTTTATCTACCAATATATAACAAAACATCTCTTAAAAATTAATATCCTCATCCTATAAGCCTCCAATGGGGTATAAATCCATCCAAGGAAGCCTTTTGGAACAAACCAAAATATGTTACCCGATTAAGCAATAACGTATTCTCTCAAGCTCTCTAGTTTCATTTACATTCTCCACTCGCTATACTATTATTCTTACATACTGAAATAACAAAAATAGTATCTTAAATATACTAGGATGTTTTTATGTTGTTAATTATACCTACACTTACACACACATCCAAATAATGGGTAACAAACATATTGTTTTTGTGTACGACGAACTTCTACCTCACGAAATGTTGATTGATCATTTTTTCCTTTACCACCTATATGGGGACCATTATGATGTAAAATATGTTCATATAAGTTATATATGATATTTATAATGTCTTTATACCTCTTTAATTTTTTTATAACACCAACCCTCATGCAATCTATTTTTTGGGAATATGATAACATCGTTTGAGGAAGTGTGGACTACCTCACCCTCATAGCGATGTGATTCGTTCAAATTATAAATGGAATGAATAAAGATGGTTTTAACGAACCTATATAACATATATAACATTGATATGATAATGGAATTATAATATAAATGTTTATCATTTACTTTTCATTCTTTTAAATACAACAAAGTAATGAAAGTAGTGTTTATGCGTATGTACGACCTACCGTCTCTATGAATGTTGCATTTCATTTCTTGTCTTCAAATTTTATAGATTACCCAAAATGAATATGTACTGAATATAAATGATAATTAAATACTGGTTTATATTATTTATAATATTAAATAATTATCTATTTAATAGGAATGAAAAATCAAAAATCAAAATATACTTGAGAAAACTAGGCAATTAACACCCGAAATTATTAAAATAATGAAAGAGTGTTAACAAACGGGTAATGAAAATTAATAAGAAATTAATATATGATATTATAAACATGATTATAGTTATGGTATAATTCTATAACATATTTTAAACCACTATTAAGGAGTATAAAGACCACATAAGAAAAGGAAGGTTAGGTTAGGTGAATTTCGTCTCAATTTACATTCTATTGAGAATTATTTGTTATGATACACCAATTCACTTTTATTTGGTGTATATACAACCTTTTAATATGTTATATCATGAATATAATTAATATCATTATATCATATGCTTAATTTAAATTTCTTCTATAATGGAGATTGTGATTTAATGTTTCAAATTGGTATGTGACACTTTGGAATGTTTGGAGATTATTCTCCCAAAGAATGTTCTTAATGATTATATTTAAAATATCACTTCATTATGTGATTGTTAACTTTATCTCGAAACAATCAATTTATATTAATAATTTTTCAGAAATTTACTTTAGTATACATATTCTTATATAATGGATATTAATATTTCCCAAACAATATATCATTTTTACAAATAGTGTTCACTTTAACAGTTATTTGATTAACTGAGGAATTATTGATAAATTCATATTATTTATTCAATATGGAAATTTGAGAAGGCATATTATTTATTTTTATTAATTTATATGAGGAATTATTTGGACTAGTAATGATGGGTGTTGTCCGGACTTTATATATCCCCTCGATGCATCGATAGGTTCCCATGAGATGATTAAGTTTTCCAAATTAAACGAGTTACTATTCGTAGTTTAAAATGTATTGTGAAATGTTTTGACAGTATATGTATTCATGTGCCTTAGACATGAAATCTAATAATTAATAATTTATTTAATCAAAATTTTATTTATTATCTATCCATGAGATTTTGTGTTGACATATATATGGATGTATTCTATTCTTAGTTTATTGATTAGGTGGCATGTGTTTTAGATTCTTACCTTTCCATATTGATTTTTCATTATATAATTATTTGAATGGCATGAGATATCATTTATTTACCTTGAAATGTTAATTTATACCTATTGATTCATTATTTATTCTTCTTTACTTACCTTTACTGAGCATTTGAGCTCACCCTTATTTTCTTTTCTTTCCCCATGTTTTGGAGAATAAATCTTTGAATAAGATTTATTGGATTCATTTTATTTAATTTTATTATCTATCATGTTTTTATTTTATATTTATAAATATATTATGGGTATCATGTATGTAATCTAGATTTTCAAGGCTTCTAAACTGATCGATCATTTAGTATTTTATTCCTTTTAATCATTCCAATGTAATAAAATAATGCACCATCTTTGGGATTCTGGGGTCAGGGCATTACAGTTCGTATCATAGGAAGTTTAGAAACGACCTTAGAAATTAGATTTAGAAAACTTAGATTTGGGATCACAACACTAAATTACACATTAAGGATAAGTATACAAGAACGTCATAGAATTTTGGTAAGCTAGTGATTATGTGGGTATTCCTAGCAATACATCTCTATTTAGATACTACAAGAAGATGTGGTTCTAGAATAGACGTACCTAGGGGTACAACTCTGAAAAGGTGTTACGGGCCAGACCCAAGGTTACCGTGTACACTACAATGGTCCTTACTATGTACGTGGCCTGACACTCTATGGGGATATACTTAGGATAGTTCACATTTTATTTACCAACCATTATGATGGATTTGGAAGTAAATAATTCCCCAAAGTATCCAAAGTTTATGATTCTAGGATGTATGATGCATAAATTTTTGTTATGTGATATACCATATTGGAATTATACATTATGATTTTATGAACTAGTCCATTATATTTCATTGTTTAGAAATGTCACCTAGAAGGATGAATTGTGTCAATACGCATAGAAAATACAGAGATTTATCTCTAGAGAAAACCAATACAGCTGATATTATAGTGGAACAAATCATGGAAATATTAGGGAAACGTAATAAAGTTATGAAAAACAACATTTCTTGAATGGAGTAACATATTCCATGGAGAGACTATCCAATTCTTGATTGATTTTTATGCTAGAGTCCCCCATCATTTCGTGGGACTACTAATCTAATTGTAGCAGAACAATGAATTAAGTCTCTAGATAAGATATTTACAGACTTGGAATGCAATGAATAGAAATATGTTACACTTGTAGTCTATTTTCTCTAAGGTGATTCTGATAAATGGTGTAACTAGATCAAAAATACTATCGTGGAATAACAAATATAACTCATCAAATTAATAAACTTTAAGGAGACTTTCTTTGATAAATACTTCCCTTGTTATCAAAAAATTGATATAAAGAGGAAGTTCCTTAGCTTAAATAAAAATAAAGAAGAGAGATTTTCAGATTATTAAGCTACCATTAAAATGTTAGGTTGGTATGATACAAATTATATACATAAAATAGAGTGCAAGATCAACCAATTATTTGATGGTATTAAGCCAAGTCTTCGAAGGGAATTGGTTTCAAAGAATTGTCTATCATATGATGAAATAATTCTATTTTCCATTAAGATGGAGAAGGAATTCTCAAGATCCTATGTATTCAAGGAAAACCAAGAGAATAAGAGGAAATATGAGCATCAATAAAAAGGTAATTCATACAAGAAGAATAATAAATCTCTAAATTTTTCACCTTGTGAAAAATTTGGGAAACATCACCTTGGTAATTGTTTGAAGGGACTGGTATTTTTCAATAAATACGGTGATAAGGGTCACCAGGCTTATGAATGCAAGGGGAAGAAACTGATCAATGGTGTATAATGCAATAATTGTAATGAGATAGGACATTATTCTAATGATTTCCATAAGAATCAAGGGAATCCACCTCAAAATAGGCTAATAAAAGATGCACAAGTTTATGAAATCACTTTAGTAGAGTTATAAATTTCAAATAACATGGTGGAAAGTACACTAATCCTATCTTAAAATTTTCCAATGCGTTATTTGATTCTAGATTTTCACATTCTTTCATATCTATCTAGTTTTTCAAGTAAATTCAACATATACCATTTTATTTAATAAGGGACTTGTCGGTAAAAACTCTTAAGGGAAGTGTCATTTCAAAAAAGATATGTCGATAAGTCCTAATTATTAAACATAAGTAAGGATTATGTACTAACCTTATAATAATACCTATGGTTGACTTTGATATAATCCTCAGTATGGACTGGATCTCAAAATATGATACAAAAATTTATTGTAAGATGAAGGAAGTTATGATTTGTGAGGAATATGTAGAATCCCTTATCTTTAGAGTAGAAGTTTTCTTACATAATTATTATTTAGATCCACTATCAGTAGCTCTATGGAAAGAAATAATTATATAAGAAGAGAAAACAACATCTAGTGAAGAATAATTTGATCTTCAAATCGATGATATAACTATTATACAATAATACATTGACGTCTTTCCTGAGCAATTACCTAGACATCCCCCATAGTGTGAAGTTGAATTTTCTATGGATTTAATCCATGATCCAAGGCCAATATCAATGACTCCCTATAGAATGGACACAGTGGAATTATGGAAGTAACTAGAGTGTTTGGGTAATAAGGTCTTTATTCTCTATAGTGCTTCACCATGGGGATCCCCTATACTATTTGTTAAAAAGAAATATGGATCCATGATATTTTGTGTTGATTATATGGAAACCAATGTCATTACAATAATGAACAAGTATCCTATACCTATCACTGATGACTTGTTTGATCAAATTCACAGATCCCAATATTTTTTAAAGATTTATATTTATTCTAGATATCACCAATTACGAGTGAAGAAGGAAGACATTCCGAAGATTTATTTTTGGACAATGTATAGAAATTATGAGTTTATAGTAATTCCACATGAATCGACTAATGTTCACTATGTTTTTATGGTCTTAATTAATAGTGTATTAAATGAATATCTTGAAAATTGTATTGAAGGTATTCATTGATGGTATTTTGGTGTATTCTAAAATCTATGAGAAGTATGAGAATCAATTTCGTATCATTATTAAGACTGTTAGGATAGAAGAGTTATATGAGAAATTCAGTAAATAAAATTTCTGGTTTCAAGAAGTTTATTTTCTTGGCTATATTATCTCCAAGGATGGAATATCAGTTGATCCTACAAAGATAAAGGCAATCATAGAATGTCTTATACCAACAAACATAACCCAGATATGTATTTTCATTGGTTTGGAAGGATATTATCAATGATTCATTCAGAATTTTTCCCAATTATCTAATATGTTAAGCAATATTACATGTAAAGAGGTTAATTTTTTCTATGAAAAGGATTGTAAAGAATTAAATGATAAACTAAAGATAAGATTAGTCAATGATCCTTTGTTTACTCTACCATTCGTGAGGGATGGGTATGTCATATATAGTGATGCATAAAAGAGGGGAATTAGTTGTGTCTTAATAAAAAATGATATTGTTATTGTATATACATCAAGGTAAGTGAATAATAATGAACAAAAATATCCAACCCATGATCTTGAGTTAGTGGCTGTAATTTTTAAGTTGAAAATATGGAGACATTATCTCTATGGTGAAAGATTTGAGATATACATGGATCATAAGAGCCTGAAATACATATTCTCACAAAAAAGATCAATATGAGACAAAGGCGATGACTCGAGCTACTAAAGGATTATGATTTCTCAAAACACTATCACCCTATGAAAGAGAATAAGGCAGAAGATGCTTTGAGTAGGAATGATCATAGGGTTATTACCCAAATGAGGATTGAGAAGGATATTAGGGTTATGAATCTAGTAAAGATGGATATGGTAATTTTTAAGGAAGGGGAGACATAAAAAATTTATCAAATGATTGAAAAAACATATTTATTATAGAGGATAAATAATTATCAATCTAATTATGATGAATTTTAGAAGAAAATTAAAGGCGTGAATGATGGAAAATTAGGAAAACTTTTTTTGTGAGGATTGCATTCTAAAATTTGGAAAGAGTCTATGTATACCATCTATACCTGAGCTAAAAATAGAATTATTATAAGATGCTCATAGCAAAAATATCTCTATAAAGACAAGGATAAAAAATATGTATAGGGAATTGAAGGATAATTTTTTGAGGGATAACATGAAGCTGGAAATTGATGATTAGGTATCTAGATGCTTGGTTTGTTCACAAGTGAAAGCTGCAAGGAAACATCCTAAAAGAGTCATACAATCACTTCCAATTCCGATATTGTGGAGGGTTTTCTAACATGGTAATTTACTTTTATCATAATATATCAAGAAATTGATGAAAAATAAATAATAAATAAATATGGATAATAGTTTAGTTGATTAATATGGTATTTAAGAAAGGTTACCATATATTTATCTTAAACAAATTTCGAAGAGTGAAGACTATTTGTGGAATTACTAATCAAGGTGGTTATATTAATGATGAATGATAAAACAAATCAACATAATATATATAAAAAACATTTGAATAAATAATACTACAAAATTTTAAGCAAAAAATGTAATGAAAGATGATGAGTTGGCCGTGTAATTTAGGAAAAAAGAAATGCATGGAGAAAAAAAAACACAAGAAACATATCAAGGATATTGTACTGAGAAGAAAAATATTATTATATTGTCTTATAAGAGGTCACAATATATACTATTAAAATAAATATATGGGTTTTGGTTTTAATGGAAGAAATCTTGAGAGACAAAGTAGATAATCAATCTATAAATAAATAAAAGGACTGTTTAGGTTGAACAAATCACTGAAAAGAAAGAACTCAAATGTTTATGATACATTTTCCAAAGATGAATATGTTTGTAATTATAAAAATATATTTTATAGGAGTAATAAATCTACATATTTATCAAAATATTTTTTGGTAATATTTCAAGCTCAAGAAGATACATTGAAGAAATATATACTAACAGAAAGAATCTCATGTGCTTTAATCATTGAATTAAAGAAGAAAATTCCACACAAATAATTATATAAGAATGATAATAAGGCCATTTTTATTATGGAGAATAGTAATTTGAAAACTAAAAGAGTAAACATCAATACCTCTATCATTAATGGAGTAAAAAATAAATAATCTACTTAATCAGGATCCAAATCTCAACCTTATTTATCTGACTAAATAAATTTATAGATCCACCTTATTCCCATATACTTTGTGTTTGTTTTTCTGTAAATGTAATTCAGGTTGATGGATATAAATTGAGATATTGAATAATTAGTTACCAATAAAAGTTTTACATTCAAAATGAGTATATATCTTTCATATGATCCAGATAATTGGTATACTAAATCTTATTTTATGAAGTGATTATCTTGGATGAAGTCATTATTAAAGTGTACCAGTTATTGGGAATACATGCTTTGAGAAATATACTTATCATTTAATATAAATATTCAATTTTTAGGAAAGTGCTGCAAAATATAACTGAAAAGGTCTATTTTTTGAATTATCTAATCCTTGTTTTAAAAGAAAAAATGATAATGTTATTGTAGAGTTAGAATGTTTAATTACAATTAAAATTTAAATAATTTGAGAAAGTACATGGCTATTAATTTCTAGTGTTGAAAATTTTGTTAATTACTCTGGTTTTCCACACCGATCATTACTTTAGTAGACTTAGAGTTGATAAATTCTTAACTTAACAATTTATTACCAGACTTTGACTTTATTATCAATAAGGCTAAGAGATTAAAAAAATTAGAAACATATTAACATTAATTTTACATATGTGTATTGGTAAAAAATGTTAAAGGGAAGACTGTTAAAATCATTGGTGTTCAATTGTATTTGTTTGAAATAATTCATGATGTCAATATATTTTGAGAAGAGAAGATTTGAAGGAGTTTAAAGTAAACAAGCATATGTGAAGAGTGATGTTCCCAAACAAGGATAATATTATATATTAATATGAGAAAACAATAGAACACCATGATACATGGAGTTTTCAAGTCACATGATTATCATTATAAAGGATAATTATTAATCAAGGGGCAACGGTGAGTTTTCATTAACAATTATATATTTCAAAATAAGTTAGTTTTTAGGTTTTCAATGGATTTAATTTATAGATACTCTTTATTAGCTATTATGTTTAAATAATGGTTGTATTTGTCTATTACATGGTATTTTATATCAATTTAGTAGGTTTTAATAAGCTAGAAAATATGATATATTATATGAAGTTTTATGTTTAATATGATTTCATATTGTGTTTTCATGAAGATACAATAATGTTTGTTTTTTTATAAGTTAGTTGTGAATATCCATACTAGTGATTATAATTCCTGAAGGTTATCAATTATATATATATTTGATAATTTCATGTAAAATAAACAAAATTAAAGTTAAAACTAATTATTTAATAATTAAAAATTAGTCTATATAATTTTTGGAGTTTAGTAGTGATTATAAATGTTCTAAATGTTTTTTAATTTAGACGAAATGATTTATAAAATTTTGATAAATTCCAAAAGTCCTTAGATGTATTTTGTGAAGAATTGAAGTAGTTAAGATTGATTGGAGATGTGATGAGAAGTATAAAAATTATATATATAAGTTCTTAGTTATTTTTAATTAATTATATAGTCCATACCTAAGATTTATGATTTTCAATAAAATTGAAAATAAATTATTAACATCATGCCCAATACTAGATAAAAATTTATTTGGATTTCTTCACCGTGATATTTAATATCACAAATATGGTACTTAAGTTTCATATATTTATATGAAATATCTTCCAAAATACTAATATATGGTAATGGAATATAATCCTCTATGATATTTGAATTCTATTTAAATATTGAATAATATCTTTAAAGTGATACATAATATTTTAAAATGAATATGTAAGATAAATTATAATATTCTTGATTATACTTAATATTAAAATTGGAATTCACAATATTAACTATAATGTTTCAAGTGACCAAAAAGGTATGGTTGAGGATATGTAATATCATTTCTGATGAGATGTAATACTTTTTCAATGTTTATGTTATATTTATCATTTTAATCATAAGTACATTAATTTATATGATTCTATGGTGTTATTTGAAAAATTAAAATATCATGTTATTGTTATCAGGTAATGATTCATGTCTTTATTCTCTAATGATATTTAAATGAGATTATTATTTCATGATTGAAGCATCAATATAAAACTTGTTTTTCACGCACTCATGAATTTATGACAACAATTTTTATATTTTACCGAAATTCAATAAAAAAGTGATTGAGTTTTTTTGAAGAAATAAATGTGTAAAATTTCATGAAGAATAAAGTGAGGATTTCATTAAGAAAATATGTTTAAAAAATAGGTATTAATTAAATGAATATCTTTGAGAACAGTGAATGAGAATTGCATACATAGAATCATAAAATTTTAAATAATCAGATCTTGATGTAAAATTTACATGGAGATTTATATATTTTGAGTATTTGAAATATGGAAAAATAGTAACATGATTATAATATGTTTATAAAGAAGAATAAAAGTTTATAAATTTTATGAAATTGAGCGAGATACTGACATTGGGTTATTTATGATATCCAATTATTTTTTAGAATTTTAGAGAGGAATTTGGATCTATTAATTATATATATCACATGTGATTAAAAATAAATAACAAACATAGATACCATTGAAAGATCACCATGAGGATTGAGTAATAAGGTATTTTTTATAGAGTTTTATGTTGTTATTACTAAACCTATCATATTTTGAAGAATATTTAGAAAAAAAGCTTTTGATTCCTCAATATCATTAGAACTAAATAAGTGAGAGATAACCTTGTGATTACTGTACAAAATTTGAATCATTGAATATTGTTATAATCTTGATGAGGGATATCACATTCATTTATTAAATTGGATACACGATCATTCCTTTTGATCATACATCAAAGGATCCAACCAAATCTAGTATTAAGGAGAGTATGACTAGTTATTATAAGCTCTTAAGAAGAAATGAAGGGGTGATTACTATTATCAACTGGTTCCATGTATCATAATTAATTTGTTATAAAGTAAAATTCTCAAGGATATTACCATTACCCTAGTTTATATTTGATTATAAAATATTATTCATGTCTGTGTTGGCTAACAACCTCAACATACCAAGGAATAGATCAGACATTGTGAGTGAACCTTGTAAATACTCATGTATTGTGATCTTGTGCTTTATTGTTTATATTACATAATAAAAATTTAAGGTCATATTGTAGTTTGATATGTATTCACCCAAATAGGTGTAGATTTTAAAATGGAAACAGTATAAATTATAAACTGTGGGCCTCATTGATTCACCACCCTCTTAGTGTGGATGCAGTGATCCTTATGGAACAATAATTGGTATTAGAGATCTAGGTTCCAATTTTATTTACATTCTCAAAATTATAATTTTTGAAGATTCTGATGTTTTATTTTTATCTCTGAAATTATTTAAGAATTAAAAATTTGAATAAGTAGTCAGGTTCCCTATCGAAAAAACTATGGAAAATTTCTTTGCTAAGATATTGATGAACTAGAAGAAAAGATAAGTAAAAGGATTATGAAATTCCTCATCAAAGAAAGAAGGTAGATTTGAATCTTAAAAAATTAATGGTAATAAAATTAGAGTTAAATATATATATATATATATAATTTACTTATTGAAGAAACTAGTGATGAGAAGAAATAAATCATGTGTAAGGTGGAAGAAAACACTAATTCCATATCTTGTAATCATATAAAAATCAGACCCAATATAAAGGAAGAAGATTTGGTAGAGAAATTAACTATTGATAAGATGGAATACATTACCCCTCAGTAGTTTGAAATTAATTTGGGGCAACTAATGCTTCATTCCAAGATTTTATTATGGATAAATGAAGTACAATTGGGGAAGATCAACATTTAAAAGAATAATGTGACAATTTATGTACATATTTTAATATAAATCTGAAAAATCACCCTAAATATATTTTAAGTTTTATCTTTAGTTATTTTAAATATCATAGGGAATAATTAAAAAACATGATGACGTTTCTGAAAAAAATATAGGAATCACTGTCGAAAATTTATCGAATTTTTCAGAACTCTCCAAAAACATTGAGTTCAAAACTACATGAAATTTTGATATTGAAGAAAAATTACATATAATTAAAAATGACTTGTTTAATGTAGTATTGGAGAAAAATTAAGACTTATAATCACTTGAGATGAATCTCAATTCATTGTAATAAAAGATAATGGATATAAATGATGTCAATAATGCTTAACTGATGATCAAACAAAATGACATAAACAATCTACGAGATTTAATGCAAATGAAAAACAAGATAAATGAAGATAATTTTGAGATTATAACAAATGATTATGAAGAAATATATTGGAGTAGTGGTGATCATAAATACACTATAAATATAAATTCTATTGAGTTGGAAGCTAAACTGATAAATCTAGAATTTGTTAAAGTTAAATATTCATTAGAAGTTGAGAAAAGTATAGCTTCAAAATATACTTATAATGATGTTTATTGTGATAAATTATATATATCTAGTCTCAATGAAGAGATAATATAAGGATAAATATACTATAATATTGAAGTAATAAGTATCCCTTCTTCAAGAAAAACTTATATGAATTAATTATATTTTCATAAAAATGTTTAAGTTATAAAGAATTATATGAAAAACATGTGTTGAAAAAATTATGGTAACCCACCAATACATTGCGGGTGCAAGG
Organism: Viscum album; assembly: GCA_963277665.1. Taxonomy (NCBI): domain Eukaryota; kingdom Viridiplantae; phylum Streptophyta; class Magnoliopsida; order Santalales; family Viscaceae; genus Viscum; species Viscum album. The sequence goes on along the minus strand of OY728123.1, from coordinate 2,130,996,330 downwards.
AAGAAAGTGTAGAAGTAGTTCACCTTAAAAATAGACCCAATGGGATGATAAAATCACACAATCCAATAGGGTTTCAACGATATCCAAATAATGTATAGATGTAAGAAACCACGATTTATTGGATCCTATGTATACTGTGGTTGTTTTGGGTATAAAAAAATTTACTGTTGGTAAAATGATGTTAAGAGAAATAAATACAAAATCAAGGGTAATAAAAAATGAGTTAATACCAAGTACACAAAAAAATATAAAAATATATTTTTCTAAAATATATTTGGATACTCAGAGAATCTCACCAGTACAAAAAGTATATTTAATGTCACCTTTTTTCACGTTAGTTTTTGAGATCCGATGTGAAAAGCTCTAAAAATTGATTTTTCACATCGGTTATTATATATACGGCGTGAAAATATATTTTCTCTGATTTTTCACTTCGATTATATATTAACTGACATGGAAAATCCATTTTCTCTGATATTTGACATTAGTTATATAATAACCGACGTAAAAAAATCATTTTTCACGACTTTTTCATGTTGGTTATTTAAAAACCAATGTTAAAGGTATTTTTTACATTAGTTATTTAATAACCGACATATAAAATGATTACAAAAATATATTTCATTTCCCACTATTCAATTTGATAGGTCACAGATCTCAAATAGAGATACGAATCAAAAGTTATGGTTATTAGAAGTTGATCATCTCTAAACCAAGTCTTAGGGAATGCCAATTTCTGAAGGCTATAACTTTTAATCAATAACTCCATTTTAGCTTCATGACCTATCAAATATAATATTGGTAAATGAACTACATGTTTGAAAATATTTTTAATGTTATTTATTTAATAAATGATGTGAAAAATACATTCTAACATTGGTTATTAAATAACTGACGTGAAAAATTGAAGAAAATTGATTTTTCACATCGATTATATAAGAACCGACATGAAAAATCAGTTAAAATTTTAATATATTTTCATGAAGGTTATCATAAAACTAACGTGAAATATAATTTTAATATCCGACCAATGTGAAATTTCAATATTTTAAATCGTGACATCGAAATTTTGAATTGCCGCCTAAAATTTTTAATACCTTGTAAACTTTTATCAACTCAATTATATGTTTTAATTATATGCATATCCTAATTTAATGATTATTTATTTCAACCATCATCATTCCCCCAAATCTACTTGTTTGATCTTAAATGTGAATCAATTATTTCTTCTTTCTGTGAACTCATTAAGGTATTTATTATTATTTAACCATAATTGATGGTTTTTATGATTTTTTTATTAATTGATATAACATTGAATTATTATTTCTTTCAACAATCATCTTTACACGAACTCGACTTGTTTAATATTCCATGCAAATCCACTATTTCTTTTTTCCTGGATCTCTTCAAGGCATTTGTAATAATGTTTCCATGATTTGTAGTTTTTATGAGCAATTTTCTTAATTGATATACCATTTATTGATTCTTATTTTATTATAATGATTGATAATTTTTTATATCATTTTAAAACTACAAATACTATTTTGGATTCTAAAATTCCTTCTAATATGATGCTATGGTTAGCTCATTTGATATTTCCCTGAAACAAATATATCAAACTTCTGATGGGCATAACTTTTGATCCGTAACTCCATTTGAGCTCTACGGCCTGTTAAATTTAATCTTGAAAAATTATCTACAATATGGTAAACATTTTAAACATTATTTATTTAAAAACAGATGTTAAAAATAAATTTTAATGTCGGTTTTTTAAAAATGATGTAAACAATGGTTTTTTAACGTCATTTACAGATGGTATTTCACATAGATTTTTTGAAAATAGCGATTAAAAACCATAGAAACTCATTTTTAACGTTGATTATTAAATAGTAAATGTAAAAAATCACATTTTTAACATCTCATTCAATAGTTTCTCCTCAATAAAAATGTTAAAAAAATAATAAAACCAATGTAAAAAAGGTTTAGGTACTAGTGTCTACACGATATTAATAATAAATATGGTTAGAGTTATTTAGCATACTGGTCCTAGTCAAACAAGTATATGATAAAATCATTTTAAATAATAATACCAAAACATATAAGAAATAAAAAAGTGGGGAAAATTAATACGATTACCTTATTCTTTATGAAAAAGAAATTTTATGAGAAAAATACACCTAATAAGCCTATGGAGGAATATATACCAAGAAAAAAATATTCTTATATTCTAGGAGAAGAGGACACACCATAGAATATTTCAAGTAATACATGGGTAGTGGTTTTTATATAAGATATCTTATGAAAAAAATTTAATCAATCCAAATAAGAAACCATAGGATTGGTTTAGTCGAAGGAATCACTATAAATAAAGATCTCATTTTTTATGAGTGGTTATATAAAGTTAAAAATCTAAGTGGTTATGAAAAGCTATGGGGATGGCTCAAACAAGATATACCTGTATCAAAATATTTTTTGATCATATTTGCAGATCAACAAGATATGTTGAATAAAATTAATATAGCATAAAGAATCTCATGTGCTTTAATGGTGGAAGTAAAGAAGTTAATTTCACACTATAAAATTTACATGAATTAAATTAAAACCATTCTTCCCATGAAGACTACTATATTGAAAAATAAGGGGGAAAGCATGAAGATAATTATTCTAATTAGAGATTAAATGAAATGAGTTACTTGTTTGCAAAGTAACTCTCAACCTTACACATCTCACTAATAATCTTTGGAGATCCACCTTATTATAATATATATTGTGTTTGTTTTCTATTTCTAGGATTTACAGGTGATTTATGTAGAGGGGAAATGAAAAAATGATAAATCAATGTAACAACTAGAAGAATTTTAAATATTTTAAATGATTAAAAAAATTACCTTGAAGATTATTTAATGAAGTGATCATCATAAATGAAGTATTTGATTATGTTAAACCATTCAGGGGAGAAGTTTTATAAAATATTATAGAAGTAATTATTTTTATAAAAACCAAGAGTTTTTTTAAATGGGTTGGAAAATTTTGTTGAACATTTATGATTGTTTTACTCTATTATCATTTATTTAAAATAATAAATTTTGATATTCATAGATTAAAATGTATTTTTAAATAATAATACAATGTGAGAAGAATTTGATGAAATACATGGATATGAATTTCCAGTGTTCAAAAATTGGTTATTCATGCTTTTGTTTCTATATTTAGAAGTTACCAGTTTTAATTTTATTGAATTAATTAACAATTTAACAATTGGTTATTATCCATTTTATATATTTTCAAAAAATGGTGGAGAATAAATTATTGAGAAACATTTTGGCATTCCATTTCCATTGGAGTATTGGAAACAAATAAAAAAAGGGATATTATTGAACCTACTTGTGTTCTATTTTATTTATTTAGAAACAATTTATTATTTATATATGTTTTGACAAGATAACACTATAAGGAGTGTGAACCACCAAAAAATATGTAAATAATGAATTTACCAAGAATGGATTTCATCATATGTTGAGTTGATTGACCAGAAAATTCATTGAGTCTTGGAGTTTTGATATACCATGATTTTTATGCTAAATGAGAAATGTAAATCAAGGGAAAAGATGAGTTTCTATCATTATTTTTATATTTTAAAGGATGAAATTTTAGATGTTTTTTAATATTATAATGTATGGAGACTATTCATCTACTATTGATTGGAAAATATTGTTGAATAATTGCACTTCTTGGTATTTAACACCAGTTTAGTAAGTTTTAACAAGATATAAAAATGATAAGTTCCTTATATTATTAACTATAATAAGATTTCATGTTACATATGTATGAAGAAATATTGAATATGGTTGTTGAGAAGATCTATTTAAATATCCATCCATTTGATTATCATCCAAGAAGGATGATTTTTATATAGATATGATTATTGGATGATGATATGTCAATGAAACTAAATTAAAGTGGAAATTGATTATGTATTTGTTATAAATTAGTTTTGAAGAATTATTTTTTTAATAGAGATTATACATATTCCAAATTCATTGAAATTGAGATAAAAATTATCAAGGTTTTATAAATTCTAAATTTTATTTGATGTATTTTAAGAGTAATTGAACTGGTTAAGACTGATTATAGTTGTGTAGAGAAGTATGGAGATGAGATTTTAATGTTTTGAGATAAATTTAAGAATTATGATGTTCATACATAACATTTATGAGCTTCTATAAATTATTAAGAAGCATCTAGAATGTCTCAAAGATAAAAAATGGAAAAGCACAAAGTTTTTTTACTATGATACTTAATGTCACACAAATGATACATATGTTTATTATACTGATATGAAATATATCCAATATTAATAATACATGACAAAGGTATTTTTTACTATTATATGTAATATATATTTAATATTTAATAAGATATTCAATGTGACATGTAATCTTCTGTAGTGAATGTGTAAGATCGATTCTTAGTTTTTAGAGTATACATAAAATGAAAGTTAGCATACATAATATTATCTAGGAACATTCAAGTGATACTGATGATAAATTAAATGATACATAATATCCTTTATAATGACACATATTATCTTTTTGATGGATAAGTATGATTTATCAAGTGAATCATGAGGATATTAATTTAGATGCTTCCAAGTTGAACTTTCAAAGATTCAAATATCCTAATTATGTTATCATGTCATGATTAAATCATTTATTTTTTTTTATCAATATTTAAATTAGATGATTATTCCATAAATTAAGCATCATACCCAAACTACTTATGAATTTGTTCATACATGTGTGAAAACAATATTATAGAATTTTTGTAATTTAAATGAAGTATAAGTGAAGTCTTTTAAAGAAATAAATGATGAAATATTTTTGAAGAATTAAATGAGGATTTATGAAGAAAAATATCTTCAGAAAATAAGGAGGAATAAAATTATTATATCTGAAGATCTTGATTCAGAATTACAAAAATAAGAATCATGGTGTTTTGAATGATGATATTTCAATGCTATGATTTTATTTTGGATTATGTATTCAAAATATTAGAAATATGGAAGTAATATTCTTGTGATTATACTGGGTTTTTAAATTATAAGAAGAGTTCAAGAACTATATGATATTGAGTGAGAAACTAATTCTATATTATTTCAATTATCCCATTACCTTTGAGTAATTAAACTGCATACTAGATTGATGTCATCTATATATTATGATATTAGAAGAAATACATAACCAATGTTACTACCATTGAATGAAAACCCTTAGCATTGATGAGGAAGATAATATTGAGATGTCAACATTGTTACTATTATACATCTGAAGCATCAAAGTCTATTGGGAAGACCCACTAATGATTCCATTATATTTTAGTGACTAAAGAAGATTGACATATCCATTGAAATTTCTATATAGAATATGAAAAATTAATTATTTATAAAATATTTATAAAGGAGATCAAATACATTTATTCTATTGGAGACTAAAGCATTCCTATCAATCATACTTCAATATATTTGGATGAATTTTGAATAGAGAAGATTAACAATTATTGGCATGAGTTCATAAGATTAAAGAATGTGGTGGTTACTATTTATGGTTGGTGTCATGTAGTGTACTGAGTTAGTTCTAGGATAATGTTTTAAACATCATCCCCTTTATTTTGGTAAATTATTAACAATAAAATATTAGTTGTGTTTGTGTGGTATTATTAAAACAATACAATGAAGAAAATATAACACATTATGAGTGAATCACATAAATCCTTCTTTGTTGTGTTATTTCACATTCCTACTTATATTACATTCATGAAAAAAGATTGTGAGATGTGATTTTGATATCCATTTACCATAACTAGTGTAGTGGTAAGATTTGGACCAAACTAATTTAAACCCAATATGGTTACACTGATCGTGGTGGAAAAATATACCTGTACCGTGATCATTTCCTTAATGGGTCCTCATGGTGAAACATTAATTCTATTCCCTGAGTTCCAAAAACCATGACCATCATAGTTGTGAGTTCTTTTATCCTTGTATACAAAAAATGTCCAACCATTAAACTTATTTTGGGACACATCATTGTTATCCACTAGGATAACAAGAAACATAAACCACTAATTTTTTTATTTCACATTTATTCCATCATAATTCATTTTAGGAAATTAACAACAATGTGTTCTATTAATTACCATGATAAAATATGTGATACCTCAGAATTAATTCATTAATTTACTTCCATCTCAATAGTAATAAAATTATAACTCATCCTTGGGAATATTGTAAATAAATACAACATGATACTGTGAAAATAACTCATGAAAAAGTAATAAAAATAAATAATTAATAGCAATATTCTAATGTGTATGTATTTATAAACATCACCCCATTAGATTGCTTAATGTTTTTGAGATCTCTCTAATGCTCAGTGTAAATATTAATTAAATATTGAAGATATCTCAATCGAGATATTCTCAAATCAATTTTATCAATTTACTTTATTAGTGGTTGTTCAATCTCTAAGGGGTCATCATATACCACACATGTCTACGAAGAGAAGAAATATTTATAGCACTAATAACTCTAAAATTTTAGATAATCCATATAAATCCCATGACTGGAATATAGAAATTTTAACATTACGATTTAATAAAATTTATGAACTAAATCATATACAATATTTAAACACATTAAATCTAGTAAAAATTAATATTAATAATGAGATACTTTGTCACTATAATTATAAATAGTGAAAAAATAGCAAAGTTTTTCAATCAATTTTTGACACATAGAGTGTCCGTTTTTGTGTTGTTCGATTATATCTGTCTCAAGTGACCCAATAAATATTTTTCTTAATGTTTCTATATTCAGAGCATATTTGAAATAGTTTCCTTTTTAAAGTGATCAATTTTAGTAAATATTTTGTAGGGAAATATATTTTTATTAGATATTGTATAACCCATTCATTAATTTTATACACATATCATCTCAATGAGTAAAATATAACCCAATTTACACAATTATATACTTTAATGTATATAATTATAATGTATTTTGTAGTTCGTTTGGGATATTTTTTTCATTTTCCACATGATATGAACAAGGAAAAGTTGATATGGGTTTTTATTATGAATTTATAATGTATTTTGAATCAGTTTCATGCATTTTTTAATACTACATGTCCCAAATTACTGAAGGTATTATTTACATAATATTGAATGGTATTTAGAGCATGTTTGAACACTTTTTATCATTAAATCAGATAATTTAAGCAAAAAATTATAAATTAAAGATTATTTTTCATAGATAATGTTTGAATGAAGTTTCAATTTCATGAGATACTTATCCCAACACCTTAAATATCCTTCAATTTTCATTGGGATATAATTTGATAGATATCATAGTATGTGTTGTAAATTTTGAAAAATATGTGAATTATAAGAAAAACAAACAGTTGATATAGGTTTTTTTAAATTACATCCTCATGGGTATCGGTTTCCCACTCTATTATATTATTCAAGTCATAAATGACTCTAGAACTTTTTTTCCAAATTTGGTTGGAATTTAGAGAATTCTTTAGGTATTTTGACTATCAAAGTGGTCAATTATTGTTAAAAAATAGAAATTCAAACTACCTTTAATAAGATATTACATAGTTCAAGAATTTCATTAATTCACCACTCATTCCGAATAGTTCCTAAAATATTTTAATTATAAATATGTTTCAATTTAATAAATATTGATTTTTGTTGTTATTCTGGGTTCTAGAACACATTATGAATAACCCTGAATTGATATAAGTTTTTTTCCATTTTATCACAAAAAAAGTGGTGGTTTCATTTGTTGTGGACCCTATATTACACAAGTAAACAAAGGAATATTTTCTTACAATTGGATAGGATTTAGATAATGTTTGAAAACTTATCACTAACAGTACATAGAGTTATTGTTAAAATATTTATATAAAAACAATTTTTTTCATGTCTAAAACATTAGTTTTATCTTTTTATCTTCTTGATATTTTTTAAATTCTATAATTTTTTTCCTAATGTTATTTGATAGATATTAGAGTCTATTTGGACCATTTTGGACACTTAGCATATGATATGAATTACAAAAAACAATTATAATATTTTTTTTTAAAAAATTAACCCCCTGGGTGTCATTTTGATCAATTTTTTAATCATAGAATTTGAAAATGATATGATTATTATATATTATTTAAAGTATATTTAATGAATTTTTATCATTAAAGTGGAAATTTCCTGTTAACAATTTGTTACAAAAATGATTTTTATTACCTAATGAATGACAAAAATGTTGGTTTCACTCATAACTCATTCGGATTAGTCAAAATAACTAAATTTTTATGATTTTATTGATATAATAGTTACTTTAGATGTGTTTTAACATTCATCACATGTTTTTATTGATAAAAAAATTAAATGGGTTCCTCTGAGTGGAATCATTTTCCGTCCTCCCAAGCAATAAGGATTATCCTTAGTAGCAATAAGAGAGGGAGGAAAATATGTGGAATATCTATGGTCATATCACCCTATAAACCTCAATATCTTCTTAAAATTACCTCCATTGTCTCTCCCAAATCCTTTATTTCCTTTTTCTCCCACTCAATATTTACCTTCAATTTTTGTATAATTGTATCCATTAGTTAATCATTCATCTCAGGCATAACCATCACTTAACCCCTGTGTTATTTTATCCATTATAATCATAATATAGACTATATTATGTCTAAAATTATGGTTATAATGATATAATTGGATTGATAGGTGGTTTAGATGATGGTCTGTTGTGGGAATGTTAAGGGGTTTGGGATGATGGGATAAATCTCCTTGTATATTCATGGATCTTTATTGAAGCCTCAAACGATTCTTCCTCAACCATTATTTTCAAAGTCCACACATTGATACCATATTGGTTTGGTGTGTTGTTTTTTTAGTGTGGGTTCATAGTGTTCCTAGTTGTGTTCACAAAGTTTATAGATATTAGATTCATTTATTTTTCAGTTTTAGACATCTAACGCATGTGATGAAAAATAACAAAAAAAAAATAGGTTCTTTTATAATTAAATACCCATCAAGTGTCACTTTCAATTTGTTTTTAGATTCTATATATCATAAATTATGTAAAATGGTTGTCCCAAAAATAATGTGTATTTGAAAGGTGGTTTATAAATTTTGACTATTAAACCAATATTTTATTCCAAAAACATATACATACATCATATGACTTATAAATGCTCAAAACATTTTAAGAAATTATTACCAATGTTATCTAATTGATTCATGTTAATGATTATTACCTCATGCATCTAAAACATATATTGAAAAATATTGTTAATTAATAGATTAATAACAATCAATATTTAAAACTAAGTAAAATCTATTTTATAGGTTGTTATATTAGAATAACCACCAATATAGTTGGTTTTGTTATAGGTTGGAGACTACAGGACTACACAAACTATAAAATTTTATCCTGAAGTTGTGTAATCAATTTTTCTTTTCATTAAAGATGCTCTCAATAGTATCTCTTGCTTCACATGAAAATCAATTATATTCTCATTCACCTAATCCAGAACTTGTAAATGTATCCCTCATAATGCCACCTCGACATACCTAAGGGAACAATGTTGTTTTTCAATACCACATGTTACTATATATCTAAGTTCATCAAACCAAATATATTGATTAATGAATTAATTATTTCTTTTAATGGAGTCATATTCATCCTCATATAACCTTCTAACTCTTCAATGATTTGATCTTGAAAAAGGTGTTATACTAAATCACAAGAAATATAAATATTTTAAATGAAAAAAATAAATATTTTAATAGTAATAAATGTTTTAGAGGATAAAAAACCTTAGGGTTATTCTCTTGATGGTGGAAAATAAATACTTCCTTAGGGTCAATGAGAGTTTCACTTTCAAGTAACTTCTTTAAAAAAACTATTATGAAAAATTATATGTGAATGAAATTTGAAAAATTAAAAAATAACATACCCCATGTCATATCTAGGATGTGTGGAGAGACCTCAATTTATAAAGAGTCGCTTTTAATTCAGGGTTACTTGACTGAAGTTAGAACTTTTCTCATAATATAGATTAATGTAATTTTGGTAAAAAATTTTGAAATATTAAAAACAAATTAAAAATTACTCATCATATTCTCCTGATATGACCAATATTTTTCTAATATAGTTTAATAATTAGGTATAATACCTTTTTGGGATATGCTAAATAATATTATTAGATGTTGTATATGGTTTCCATTTCTCCTACTTTACCTTCCCCTTATAATATTTCCATAATTAACAACATGCTAAAAAAATATAGTAAACATTTATCAGGTAATGATCATTAATTTTCTTTTTCTATATATACTTGATATTTTAATGTGAGAAATATGACATTTAAATCAGAAATATAAAATATATTGTATAGTTACCTTCACATCCTCCCAGAGATAGTTAACTGTTTTTAAAGGAAAACATCATATTCAAGTATTATTAAAGAGAACCTCCAAGGGTCATATATAACTCTCTCAAATTGACTAATAAGTGTATTTTTATTACCACCAATGGGTTGGAAGGTTTCATTAACTATAAAAGGGTACTATAATTCCCTAAGACAATACCCCTATTAGCCTCTACCTAAACCAGAATATGTATGATAAAATTACAACACTATGACAATAATGACTATAAAAACTTATATTTTTATGATACAATATATTTATTATTAATTTTAGTTTTTTCATTGAATTTGGAGGTTGATATAGCACCATTAGATTCTCTTGGTAGATATCCCACTACACCTATTATTTTACTAGGCTATACAATGGGTGGGTATAAAAAATTTGTTCGGTTGAGTCATGGGTGGTGATGAAAACTCTATGGGATGTGTCATGGGAGATGAGATTCCTATGAGCTATCCAGTACTTTTTATTCCATTCTATAAAAACTCATCCATCATGTTTTGTTTAAATCTTATTTTATGGAACAATAACATAATACACTTTCATAGTTTTAGAGGAAAAAATAAAGTGATAATTTTTTCATTCATCTCAATATAATAAGTTAATGTCATTAAATATTGTTAATTTAATATTATCAATTTTGGTCCCAAGGGTTGGATTAACCGAATAAATTTTCAAAAAAATAAAAAATAAAATAAACTTATGGTTTTATGTTAGTCGAGGGAATATTCTTAGTTACCCATAGTATCATTTAGTATCATCTGAATGAAATAAAAGAAATAATCTTATGCAACTGATTTTTTATCTACATTTATAATGTAAAATAAAAACATATTTTCATCACTTGATTGTTTTTGACGCTTTCTTCGGGGCACACATCCATCCGTCAAGGACACACTGTGTTGTTTCCCCACATTCCCTCATCCAAAAGGCAGGTGGTGTCCCTCACTTATTTAGGGACATTTTCTATTTGATCGAAATGGGATAATGGGATGTCGATTCATCCTTTCATGGATTTCTCCTTGGTTCTCGTTACCTAGTCCAGATCTCCCTTGAAGATTAAGAAATTTTTTATGAAACTCTTTCTTAGTGATATATCTTAAAGGAAATTGTTTAATTACACTGCTTATATCGAGACATTTCAAGGGGTCATGTTAGGGTAACAAACTTTGATTAGGGGAGTAGTCATGTTGGACATCACTGGTTTGTCTAGATGCTGAAACACTGATGCGTCTGGGTTTCTTCTCCTTATGACAGGGCTTCTCAATAGTGAGGAAGCCCGAGGCATCCCATGTTGAGTGTGGATAATTAAATTCCATTCTTTGAGGTTTTCCTCAGCTTTCTATTTTTTAAATAGGGTATGTTATGAGTTTAACATCTAGCGGAGATAGACCGGACTAATCAGAACACATATGGTAGTGTATCAAATGGGTGCATCCCCAAGAGGGATCACCTAGGGGTTTTACTGGATGAGTGGATCAAAATATCTAATGAAGACAAATTTTATGATACTTGCATCCTTGTTAAGGGAATGCCAGGGTTTATTATTGGCTAGGATTGAACCTCAGGGAGGTTTCCTACGTACCCTATATGGACAAAAGAGATAAAAACCCACATAGTTCGAATGGGTGATGAATCTAAGTGTGCACATAGGACAACGACCCGAAGGCATGGTTAGGATTATACATGGTTTTCCACCCATCACAAGATGGATACTCTTGGTTGGATGGTTATGGATTGTGTGTGGGGATTATGCATGGTTATCTGACTAGGTGGATGGCATGATCTCAGTGGGATGTGGTGGCTTGGGTAAGAATCATGATGGGTGATGGATGGTTGAATAAAGTGGATGGTGAATGAGAAGGAACCATCATTAAAGTGAAGATAGTGTTGGGATTGAACCTCAAGAAGGATTCCTACATATCACCATGGTAGGGAATCAAAGTCCACATAGTTAGGTGGGGTGAGGGGACACCTAAGGAGGTGGCCCATGAGAATGAACACATGGATGGGATCCAGAGGAAGTAGAAACTCTGGGTTAGGTCATGACCTACTTGAAACCCAAATGATAAGGGAGAAACCAGGATGAGACATGGGTGATGGGATTGAACCTCAGGGAGGCTTCCTACATACACCTATAGAAGGGAATCAAAGTCCATGTAGTTCAGGATGGGGGAATAGAATTGGGGTGTACGGATTGGAAAATGACATGACGATATACTGGGGATTATGTGTGGTTAGTAGCCCAAGTTGATCTCACGCCTAGGGGTAGACCACGAATTTCGGTCCCAACATAGGGGACCAAATTTTCATAACATTGTTTGGGAACTAGAATGGATTACCATTGGTTGGGGACTATAAGGGTTTACTTTTGGTTGGGGACTATATTGGCTTACCATTGGTTGGGGGCTAAAAAGGCTTACCGTTGGTTGGGGACTACAACATCTTACCATTGGTTGGGGACTATAATTGATTATCATTTATTGGGGACTACAACGACTTACCGTTGGTTGGGGTTGAACCTAATGGAGGCTTCCTATGTACCCTAACTTTTAGATAGGGATAAAAACCCACATAGTTCCGATGCATATAGTTTAGAGTCATTCAGGACAAAGAGGGGCATACAGTTTAACGTCATGCTGGATAGAGGTGAAATGATGTGAAGTGGCCGAGACCAATGGGTGTTGGGCTTGAACCTCATGGAGGCTTCCTGTGTACCTTTATCGGAAAGGTAAAGGATCAAAGCCCACATATTTTAGTATGGGTATATAGTTTAACGTCATGCAGGATGAATCTGGACCAACATGAAGCTGTCGGGTACGATGGATGATGGGCTTGAACCTCAGGGAGTATTCCTATGTACCTTTATCAGAAATTGAAAGGATCAAAGTCTACATTGTTTGGTAGGGGGTTGGGGCTTTCATGTTAAGGTGTCCTAGGAAGGATTCCATGGTTAATGCTTACTCTAAGCCAACGCGAGTCATGATTGATGTGAGAAACAAGAGGTAGAAAAGACCTGATGACCACATCATGAAAGGTGTGTTCAGGAGGAATAAAGTGGGGATTATGCATGGTTAGCAGCCCAGGGAGATAGAGATTGGGACTTAATCTATGATGGAGGCCTAATAGTGATAAATACCAAAGGGAGAGGGACGTGGTAGTGAAGGTCCCTGTCCCATTTCTCCTCTAGTCTTTGAACACTAAAGAAAAGACGAGGTTCAAGGATGCTAAATCCCATAAGAAAGGATAGGGACTTACACCAAGATGGTTTCCCTTCCCCATGGACATATTTCATTCAAGAAAAGAGGATCTAATTTTATGTGAGGAAGATCTCACTCCCGTGGAGACTAGTGGGTGTAGAGAATTTCCAAGATGGGGCACCCCATGTATATTGCACAGAGAGATGCTATAGTTTAAGATCATGTGATGAGGAAGATTGTACTTGGTAGTTTAAAATTTTATAGCTCAGATGATGAGTATTCACTTCTCACCCCTAGTACTTACATAACTGATACCCACCCACACTTGGAGAGGGGAAGGCATTAGTAATTCCACGATGAGGTGGTGTTATGGAGTGATCCATTGAGGGGATCACGTTAGCATGGATATATGAAGAAGCAATAGTCGTTATCATGCCTATGAAAAAAAGCATGAGGATAAAAAACACAATATGAAGCACTGCCTAAGGGACCTTGAAATCACTTCATAAAAACCTAGAGGGTCATACGCGAGAAGGGTTTTTGAAGAAAAGGGATTCACATGAAGGGGCCACGAGAAGATCTGGTGCCCCACAAAGTGGAAAGACTCTGTGAAGAGGTATGCTTCGCGAAGTGGAGTGGACTAGCCTAGGCATGGGGTATACATGCGTATAAAGGATGTTTCGTGAAGTGAAAGTGATTTTGCTGAGAAGTAAATCACAGAGCACGGGTTTCTTTCAAGGAATGGAGCTACAAATTAATGTACTTCATAAAGCATAGTGATCATAGCTTAGAATGGGTTCACATGTGCATGGAAGGTAATTTGAGAAGCATGAGTGCTTGGCGAAGACCCAAGTACCCTTAGGGAGCTCCTTCCTTGGAGATAGACCATGGGATTCGTTAAGGGAATCCCTGATCAAAGAGGTGTTGTATTTGAGCTAAGGAAATGGTACTTCACCATGATCAAATGCCTTGGATAGATCATTTTCTCAATGTTTTACAGAGTAGAAGGTGCTTCATGATTTTAGAGCTAAGAAGATGAAAGGTCAGGGTATCAGCCCTTTGGGTCCAAGGGAAGCCTGATATTTATAGGTGATAGGAATCGCGGAGCACTAACAGCTTTTTGTGATGCCACGTGGCACTTTATGATCATATTTGGGTTGAGTCACGTTTTTTGTAGCCGTGGAGTTGACTGTCATCCGCTCCCTAGTGCAGAGGCCTCCTGAATTCCCACCACAACACTCGCAGAGGATTTTTTCAATTTCAAAGGGATCAAAGAGGCAATCTAGTTCCATCCACGGTTTGAATTTCCATGTCAATTTCTATGAAACTATAGATCCTACTGCCTCTTTTAATCTGTGTTGATCGCATAGGGGGCCTCACCTTTGCACCGTCCATGGTGCTGAAGGGATTTGTAAAGGGGATTCATGAAGCATCCTGTTTGGCATTGGTTTGATCTTTGAAAATTTTCCCCTACACACATTTTTACAACAAAGAATTCCACCCTCAGACTTGGAGCTGAGGAGAAAATGAGGGTCCAAGTCTAAGGGTAGATTGCCAACATATTTAGGCCAATCATAAAGAAATGCCATGAAGCAGGTTCATGATTCGGACAAGCGAGTCGCGGGTTGAGAACGCCATGAAGCTCGTCGTGGTCAGGCATGCTGCAAAGGCTAGAGGGAGTTGTATATAAATAAAGGAGTATGAATCTTATTTTATTTCTACCCATCTCCACATTTTCATGCTTGGTCCCTTGAATCATTAAGCTTCATATGCTCTATAACCACTCTTTGCAAATCGTTCCCTTCTTTCTCTATGGCGCTCAATGATTCTTCTGACTCTATGATCTTGCGCTCTGCCGCTTTTCTTACAAGGTCTGTGGTAGGTCCCTGTAAAATGTCTCTACGATTGAGATCTATGACCAAGGTCTGTGATCCAGGACAAAAAATTCAAAAATTTGAGATGGAATGGATCACCAGGACGTTGCCAGAGGGATCCCTACAAATGCTGCAGGGAGGTAAAAGATGGTTGATAACCTGGGGATTGGGGAATTTGTGAAGATCCATTTCGACCACAAATAATTGGTGGAGATATTGTTGGGAAGCTATAAGAACTACCCTTTTTGAAAAATACTTCCCCTATATGGATTTGGAATGAGGGATGACTTTCTCATTCACGATGCAAGTAGGGAAAAACCATCCTATTGGTTCTGAAGTACATCGTGCCAATGCAAGTGGTTTAGGGTGGCTGACGGTCATACTTGGGAGGATTATACACCCATTAATGTCGTCTTTCTGTATAACCATGTGAGAAATGTTGGTGGCAAGGCGTTTCAACTAGAGGTATCTCCCTCGCAGTACCACTCCATTTTGAAGGTGGTCTGGGGGAACTCGGAGAAGGGGTGGACTGATGAGTGGTATTTTTGCCAGAGCAGTAATTTCGCAGATGACTAGGCATGGGGTTACTTGGTATGTTCCTCGTGCAAGGAGTTCGAGCTGGAGTTGAGCTGAGTGGACCTATATGAGGCGGTATGGGCCTCCCGACTCCACATCTACCAACCAATGTAGCTTATGTTGGAGTTTCTGAGAAGGTGGTCGTTGAGGACCAACACCTTCCATTTTCACCGTGGGGAGGTTGGTATTAGCCTCTGGGACCTACAAAAAATATATGGGATTCTGATATTGGGGGTGAAGTATGACAAGTTCCTTCCTTTCATGAATACATAGAAGGACCAGGAGCAGATGACACTGCTGGAAAAGGAATTTATGGACTTGGTTATAGGTTAGGACAAGAAGTTAGTGAGGGATGTTCAATTTAAGGTATGATTTAGGCAGTTTTATAATTCTCCTTTATATGAAAAGATTCATATGAGGCCTCCCACATGCCTGAAGGGGGTCTAGCACAACAAAGAGGGCTCCTACTGGAAACTCCTAGAGGATATCTAGGGGAAGACATGGGTTTTTAGTATCATCATTGAGAAAGAACCTGTGGTTAGGTTGGTTGTGTTTATCTCGATTCTCATTTGGGTCTAGATACTACCAGTAAGGGATACAAACATAGGAATACGACTGAGAATGATTATCATGGAATCCATGTTGGCGATGGGGGAGCGGGTCAATCTGGGGATCATGATGCTGGCTAAACTATACAAGGTACTATGGCATATCACTGAGGTTAATAACCCAGACAGGGGGTGCGGCCATTCCATATTCTCTATGGGTGGATAGTGGAACACATGAACACTTACGAATACATGAACCCCATTTCTCCTCCCATGTCAGATTTCTGATCGGCCATTATGAATGCGGTGGAAAGTTTCCCGACCAACCTAACCCTACCACTGGTGTTGGACTGGGTTTGGAAGGTGGATGAGTTCAACTTACACCTGTTCCCATTTCCAATAGGTGTCTTCAATGATGACGGCTCGGGAATAGAGGAGCAACTGTCCTCCCTCTTGGCCTTTCAGGATAGATTGCTAGTGGCGTGGGTTGATCGAGAGCCTCTATGTTATCCGTGCACCCTGTATCACCAGACAAGACAGTTCTAGTGCATACAGAGGCCGCCCTCATAGGTCTACTTGGGTGTACTCCATGAGAACCATCCATGTGTGATGAGGAAGATGTGGTTCATGTTCACACAGGAGGATCAGAAGATGTGGAATGAGCTACCTCTGCCCACATTTATCTTTGGGCTTGTGACGGATTATGCCAAAAGTTGGGAGGAATCCTACTGAGGGGAGATGCTAAAGAGGCGAACCCTCTGTGCAAGTGACGGAGTGCCTCCTCAAACTCGAGGTTGAGGCCTGAAAGCAGTAAGAACATCTCGTGGTGTCAAGGCTGCAGTAGTGGAGAGACCTTCACCGATCGAGAGGCAGGAAATAGTGGAAGACTTGTTGGTCCTAGGAGAGAAAAGTTTGCCAGATGGGAGTCTACCTAGGGGGTTTTGTAGGATAAACACTCCGGATTTGGGGAAGCGGAAATAACATATAGACATTCCTAAGGATGTTTCCTTCCTAGAAGCTTGAGACATTTGGGATTTCAACAAATAACTCCTCAAACCTTCCAAGATGTGGATCCCATCTGAAGAATCTCGGGATGGATTTGATGGGAATTGATCCCACAAGGGTCGTCTTTGTAGTATCTCAGGAAAAAGTGGAGCAGTACATCGCTGAGTTGGAGGAATTCGTGCACTCTCAGGGTGCTCTACGTCTGATAATAGATTGGGTGAAAGTGATTCTAGGTCGAACAGTCACTTTGCATTTATCTGCCACTGAAATGAGGGAGTGATTCCCTCTTCTGGAAGAATCGGAAGAGTCATCCTTGGGGGAAGAGGCTGGAAGAGGGAGGCCCCCAGAGGAAGGTGAGGTCGGTAACTCAGACCTAGAACAGTTTTTCTAGTGTCTTGAGGTAAACCTTAAACCATTCTCCTATGTTCCTCATTCAAGTCACTTATGCCTTCTCAACTAGTATTTGACCTGTGTAGGAGGTTCTCAAATTCCAAAAACACTCCCACACAATAGTAGATGCAGTTGTGAGAGATTCTAGATCTGTACTCATGAAAATAGAGATTACTATGCTGAGTGGAGTTGCAACACCCATGGTGGTTCTCCCGGAGCCTTCGGATTTCCCAAACATATATGGGGGGCCACGCCTCAAAATTCCAGCAGCAACAGATCTGGGGTGAGACCAACAATTTTATCTCTGTAAGTCTTATTTATAGAAATCGTAACAGTTTTCTACTGATTAGGTCAATAGATGCCTCTTTATTTTTTGTATACAGATTTCTTCAAATGGTGTGGGACAACATAGAGAGGATGACTAAGACCCATGGTGCTGATTTTCCCAGGGGAATGCTGGTGGTTGTGGAAGCATGCATCCATACTAACCAAGCCATAGCGCTCCCAATCACATATGGGATAGTCAGCAGGACCATACCTAGAATCATAGAGGTGGAATCTGATGAAGAGGATCAATTGGATGGTGTGGGACCTCAACTACCCAACTGAACACTAGATGAGGATCCTACTAATGAGTTTCTAGAGGCGCTCCCCATACATATACCCACTGAACCCAAGGACTGGTACGAGATAACGTCGATCAAGAGGATAAGAAGGTCATCTGTCGCTGGTCATTGAAGCTGATCAAGTGCTTCATCAGGGGGACCTCACAAGCACAATGGATAGACCATATGGGGAAGCTTCATTCCTAGCTGTGTGACCTATGCATGGTAGGAGTGGATTCCCATCACTCTCATATGCTAATTAGAGACTTCATGGAAGATAAAATATGGGAGAATGACTTTGGCCTCAGTGTGGGATAGAAGTGGAGGAAGTCTGTGGACAACAAGAGGCTCCAAAATGCTAAAAATGATACCCATTGGTTGATAATATGGGAAAAAAAGTATTATTATTTCCTCACCATGCAACCGTGTATCATCTCATAGTTGAAGTCCCAGTTAGAAGAGGCTGAGTAATAGATGATACAAGCCTTTGAAGAGATGGATATCATCCAATCCGATGAGGATAAGGACTGGATTGAGGCAAATGAACTGCACCCCATTTCCATCGAGGTGGAGTATGAGCTTAATAGGAAATAGTGGATCTTGGATTCTACTATCCGAAGAGTGGAAGAACTAGGACACTCCATTGAAGAGGTCAACCCATCTATGGGAGGGGAAAATCCTTGGGTGCTGTAATTTGTGTAGACTCATAAATGTGATTTCATGATTTTCTTATTTATTGTAGTCACATTCATGAGTTCTTCTATTTGTTTTGGTTTTCTAAATTTCAATCTCATTCGTGAAATATCAAGCGACCAATCCCTAAGATCATGTGGGTCATGACCGATGTGAGGAACAAGGGATGATTACATCACTATTTCATTTAAATATAGGAGTGCCAACCTGGCTCTAGGCATCTAGGATCTGAAAAACTGATTCATATTTCCAGGAAGAAAGAGAGAGGCCTGACTGGAGAGGGAAGTTCTTAGAGTAGTCAAATTGCCATCTTCCCAATGTTCCCTAGTGCACAAGTGGGGTAATGCTAGGAGCGTTAGAATTAATTCAAATAGAGGGGAGCATAATGTGTGAATCATGGTACCCAAAATTCGAAACTCCGTAAGGATAGAGTGTTAATGAAGGATAATTTTTGAGCATGTTTGAAACAGAGTGTCCCTATTGAATTAGCGAAAAATGGGGATAAAAAATGAGGTCCAACTACTGAACATGTTCGAAAAATGGGTCCTGACATGAAATGTCATCCATTATTCCTCCAGAATGTTAGCCTATGACAATATGATATCTATAGGCTGAGCATCTGTACTGTTAGGGGGTTCTTTCAAGCATGAAAGAGGATGAGGGTATAAATAAAGTCCACACAAAGCATGGAGGGTGGATTTATGGGTTTTTTGAATGGAGTGCAACACTCTTGATATTATGAAACCATGGTGAATGCACATTGGGTTAGCGCATTAGTCTGATCAAGGATCGTATGCATTTCTTGAAAGTATGTCTCTGGAAAGAACATAGAGTGGCTCGCAATTTTACATCATACTAATGAGGATGATAGACATGTATTTCAAAATTGTACAGTGAGGATGATGCACATAGTTTTAAGGTCATACCTCATGGACCAAGGATAATTGTTTAAATTCATGTTTCATGTACTATAGGCTACAAGTTTTAGGTCATAGAGTTTGGCCCGTGATCGGGGCCGTGGGGCCAAAAGGGTTAATGACCCTGGGGCTGGGCCTAAGGCGAAATGCATGGGAATCGCTATATATTTGATAAGGGTGAGAATAAAGACAAACATATTTCTTGAGCATAGCGTGGTCAGAGATGAACACCGGTGGGGGAAATTCTCTCTAGAAAGGAAGATGATACAACCCATAACTGTCATGGGGCATCCTCAGTGTAGAACTGTAGTTTAAAGTCATATGTCTAGGACATGATTACCCAGAATGTAAATGCAGGGTGCGGTACATATCCTGACGTTAATGAGGACTATGAGAGTCCACACTATACCATGTGTTCCAAATGGGATTTGTTTTGGACCATATACCATAGGTTGTCTAACTTGGGGCTGGACCTGCAGGAAAGTGCTCAGGCATTCCTATGTACCCCATGAGGATGGGAATCAAGCCATACGTAGTTTTGGATAACCTGTGTAGTTTATCATCATATGGTAGGAAGGAGAGTGTAAGGAGAGATCCCAAAGGGGGAGTACGTGGTGTGGTCATTATAGATCCAATGTTAATGAGGACCAAGGTAGTCCATATCACCCCATGTAACCCCAGGGGAAATCTTAGGTCGAGAGACCGAAGATAGTGAAAATTTGGGTTGGGCCCAAGAAAATGTGTCTGAGTGTTTCTATGTACCCCATTAGGATGGAAATCAATCCATATGTAGTTATCATATTTTAGTTTATCATCATGTGGGACGAAAGGCATGTGTGTTTCAACTGCACTAGTACACATCCTATAAAAAACCACTAAGACCACACATTTTAACGTCATGTATAAAATATGAAACATTTTTAAGTCATGTGAGACCAAAAATCATAGTTTAAAGTCACATGGAATGGATTCTACCAAAAGGAAGAGGTTTTATATGAGATTCATAAGGTTTGATAAAGCATACCCGACGTGAATGAGGGCAAGGTCCACACCACACCATGCACAATTCCAAAGGAGAAACCTCAGGACGAGGGGCCAGAAAAGATCAGAGAATATGGGGTTGAACCCAAAGACAAAATGTTCTAGCATTACTACATATCCGATAAGGATGGGAATAAATTCATACGTAGTTTTGAAGGTGCAGTTTAACATCATACAGGATGAGTGGAAAGAGAGACTAGATCCTAAAAGGGGAGTACATGGTGCAACTATTGAAAACCTGACATGAATGAGGACATAACTACACATACACCACACCATGTAATCCTATAAAATTCAGGTCCAAAAGGTCAAACAGAAGTGATAATTAGCGGATCTTGAGCTGGACCTGAAGACAAAATGTCCGGGCGTTCCTATGTATCCAATAAAGATGGGAATCAATCCATACGTAGTTCTAAAGGTTTCATGCAGTTTAACTTCATATGACAAGGACATAGAGAGATCATAGTTTAAGGTCATAGAGCTCAGACCATAGGAAGTGAGTCTCTTCCAAATAGGTGTAAACCTTGACCAAATCCCTAAGCCCATGTGATCCATGCTCGATATGGGAAACAAGGTAGGAGAAGGTCTTCACAATATGTGGAATATAGAGAAAATGGGTAACAATGTGAAGCTTTAAATGACACCACACTGTGGATTTGTCCTCTTAATGTGTAAGAGGACACTAAGGGATAACACCAAGAGTGTTGATATTCCACTTGTACATGATGGAGCGGAAAAATATGTAAATCATTCAACCAATATTTAAGGCTTAATGGAGGTGGCATAACGATGGATGTTGACTGTTGAACATGTTTGAAACAAAGCATCTATATCATGTGACTTGAAATGGGAAAAAACATTTAGCATCGACCACTGACTATATTCACAACGTAGGACTTATGTTAAATTTCCATTCTAAATCCTTGGGGACATTGGCCTAAGATAGTAGGAGAGCCTTGGGGCCTAGCATCCATACCGTTTGGGGGTATTTTTGGATGTGAAAGATGATGGAAACCCCAAAAAAGGGAAACATGAAGCATGGAAATGGATGGAATCATGTCCATATCAAACACAACACTCTATGTTTTAAACCATAGTGTTCCAGGACACATTGGTGAATCACCAAAGAGGGTTGAGGGGCCCAATTTGGAAGCATACGACTCAAGAAGATGAGTGGAGGGAAGGAGGATATAGAGCTCTCAAGAGAGAGGTACATGGCATGGATATTTTAAACCCAATGTGAATGAGAGAATAATCCCATAACAGACCACATACCCCCTCCAAAAGTACTCAGGATAGAGACATGAAAGATGAGGAGGTTTATATACAATAAGGCTAGACCTGGAGACAAAATATTCAGGCGTTCCTACATATCCCATGAGGATGGGAATCAATCCACACATAGTTCTGGAATATGTCGTACAATTTAGCATCATGTGACCTTGAAGAAGATAGGAGGGGGTACCTCGATAAGGAATGTATATAGAATAGTGAATAACATGACGTGAATAAGGGCGCAAGCCCATATATGACACAATGCTCATAATTCGAGGTGAGAAATTAGGCTAAGTTTCCTAGAGAAAGGATAGATGAACCTAATCTGAACCCAAAGAAATTTTTTTGGGTTTTCCTATATATCCCTTGGGGTTGAGAATAAATCTAAATGTAGTTCTCAAGATGTCATGTAGTTTAACTTCATGTGACTATGACATGGTATATCTTAGCTTATGGTCATAGAGCTCAGATCATAGATGCCCAGTTTAATGTCATGTGTGTGGGACAGATGGGTGTAAATGGTGAATCCCCATGCCTGTCATTTTAGATACCATGGGATGACAATAATGATTGAGGATAACTGCAAACCATGTTTAGAACACATTATTTGTATTGTGTGGCTAGGGATGGGGATCAACAATTGAGTGTCCACCATTGACCATATTCTCAATGCGTGACTTGTATCAAATTATCATCCCAAATCCTCGAGGACATTGGCCGGAGATGGTAAGAGAGCCCTAGGGCCTAGAATCCATACTGTTAGGGGGTCTTTTTGAATGTAAAAGGTGACGAAAACCCAAATGATGGGATGTGTAAAGCGTGGTGGTTCCCGTGTAGTTTAAGGTCTTGAGGTAACAACGATGGATGAAGGAGGGATTTCTCGAGGGGATATGTGTGGCGTGGGGAAAATATCCCAACGTGAATGAGGGCATAGAGTCCATACCACACCATACAATCCTGAATGAGAACTTGGGATAGGGGGTCGAAAAGGTCGAGGGACCTAAGGAAGGGCCACAGATGGAGAGTCCCAACCATCTTGTTGTTTATCATCATGCAAGACGAGTACTGAGTAGTTTTACGTCCTTTAGTTCAGACTGATCACATTGTTTAATGTCGTGCGGTGAAGAAGGTGGTGATATTAGTTTAAGGTCATAGAGCTCGGACGGAAATCATGGGACCCTTTAGGATATTGGCATACCAAATATCCTAATCCCATGTGAGAAATTCTCTATGTTGGAAACAAGAAATCATATCAGGTTCTTCTCAAGATATAAGGGAATAATAATAAAGGAAAGAGATCAATTGGGATTAATCCCAACCAGACCAACATTCCTACTCAGGGCATACTGACGTTCGAAGATATAATATGACATCATGAATCACTAAACCCAATTTTTGGGACATAAAGTGGTGGTGATAATGATGGAGGATGACAATTGAACATGTTCGAAACACAACATCCATATCGTGTGACTTGAAATGGGAATAGAAAATGAGCATTGACCACTGACCACAGTCAAAATGCGAGACTTTTATTGAAGTTTAATTCAAAATCCTCTAGGATATTGGCCTAAAATGGTTGAAGATCCATAAAGCCAAGCATTCGTACCATTTGAGGGTCCTTTTAGATGTGAATATTGACTGAGACCCAAATAAAGGGGATGCATGAAGCATGAGTATTCCTGTGCAGTTTAATGTCATGTAGGGTGAGAAAAAAAGACGGATATCTCCAAGGATGGGGTACATAGTGCGGTCATGATAAACTCGACGTGAATGAAGGCGAGTGAAGCCCACACCACACCATGTGTTTCAAGAAACATTCAGGCCTAGAGGTCGGAGCCAAAGTAAGATCTTGAAGTTTGGGGTTGGGCATATGGATGAAATGGCTGGGAATTTCTACATATCCCATAAGGATGGGAGTCAAGCTAAACATTGTTCTGAAAGGTCCATGAAGTATAACGTCATATGGTAGGGATGTGGGAGGATAGAAAAAGAGGATGGGAACATGGTGTGATCATTATAAACTTGGCATAAATGGGGCCAAAGATGTCTACACTACCCTGTGTGAGATCCTCCAAGAGAACTATAACCAGGGGTAGTCAAAGAGAAGGATTTGGGGCCTGGACTCTAATATGTGGCATCCAATAATTCCTACATATCCCATGAGGATGGGAATCAATCCATACATAGTTCTTGAGATGATGTGAAATTTAACATCATGCGGTGAGTACGTTGGGATATATTAGTTTAAGGTCATAGATCTCAGACTATATTTCAGTTTATTATCATGCCAGATGAGTTTAGGGTAGTTTTATATCATTTAGGTATGAAATATTGTGCATTTTAATGTCGTGTAGATAAGACGGAACAGTTTAAGGTCATGTTGAACCCTATCTTACTCAGGCAAAGTACTTCTTGAGAAATTTTTTATTGGTGGGAGGCGTGATATGCTCACCATCCATGGTAACTAGAGAGTATGTTCTATTTGGGTAAACCTTGTGAATGATGTAAGTTCTTTCCCATTTGGGATCCTATTTCAGTGGCTTCCTGCTGGTTATCATCGGCGTTCTCATGGCCAATACCATGTCACCTTGTAAGAAATAGTGAAAGTGAACTTTGTTGTTGAAATATCTTGCTATCTTGTTCTGATGCATCTCTAGATTGTGTAGAACTACAAGAAAACATCCTCTTAGCAGGGGTTTTTTTTAATATAGCGGCGGTTTACAGAAACCGCCGCTAAACTACGCGTCAGCAATCTATTAGTGGCAGTTTTATGCATTTCGCAGCGGTCAAAGAAAAGCGTCGTAGTACCTCTTTTCTTGGCGGTTTTTGGTAAATTTAACGGTGGTTTTATGGGCTATTTAATTAGCAGCGGCTATAATCGCCGCGAAATTCAGGCGTGTCATGTGCCTTCTTAGAGGTAGTTAAAACTGCCGCTAATTCTGACGTGATTTCGCGGTGGTTTTAACCACCGCTAAGTGTATTTCCGATTACATTTAGTGGCGGTTTAAACCGCCGCTAAATGTATAAGTGGTAAAACATTAGCGGCGGTTAAAACCGCCACGAAATGCTGACACGAAAAAATAGCATTTCTGCTTATACTGCACCACTGCCCTGAAAAATAAACCAAACAAGAATTATAAGAAAAATAAAATTCTTAACAACAATTACGTGGGCAATTCCTCTTGTAACTAATATGCGAAACATCATTTAATAACATCAAAGGGGCCATGCATTAACATACCACATATCAACTTCTACAGAAAGACATATGGGATTCTCAAACAACAACTAGGCATGATATATCAACTATAACTACTAATATGGGAAACATCATTTCAAAACCTTTTCATCACCTAAATACATCACCTCAACCCCAGAGACATTTAGCATCCCGAGACAGAATAGAGAATCAGGAATTTTGGTAGTATTCTTATGCTTATAATGCGAAAAATGATCACCTATCCAACAAAATAATAATTTAAAAGGGTCACTAATTTGAAAAGGTATATTACCCTATTGAAAATGGCCATGATGCTGATAAAAATAAGAAAGTTTTGGAATGGATAGGTTGAGAGGTTTCCCTTCTACCATTCATGCTTCTATAACCAACATGAAGACCTAGATTCCCAAATGTGAATCCCCAATAGAGAAGAGACCTCCATTTAAAAACATGGCCAAGTATCCTGCTAACCAAAGACTTAGTGATACATGTAGTCTCACCTGGTATCCCCATGAGGAATACTCTCCAACTTCTAGAGTAGCACAAAATGATCCCATGACATTACAAAATTGTCGAGAAGGGCATAGATGAGGGCGTACGATAGATGTCTGAGCCCCACTTCCATAAAAGAAGATATTAATCCAATCATTGAATTAAATAGTCAAATTCAAGTACAAATTCTCTTTCTACCTCTCCTTTACAATGGAAAGAATGTCACCTGCTAAGGTCTGAGTCTATTTATTTCCATCCCAAACATTCTCAAAGGGAAGGAATTAATCATATGTTTCCACTAATAGAAGTATTCCCCCAAGCAAAAAAATATTTCATTGGCCAATTTATACCTCACCATGGGCTAGATAAATATTTTTGGTTCCTAGAAACCATAAACTAATCAACTCACTATGGAATTATGGTTTATGGTACATGATAAACTAAAAAATATATGTCTCCTCGTAATGATGAATAGCATGCAATTGATAGGGGATTTTTATGTAGATCTACCTAACCCAAAATGGACATTCCCATTCATCAGAGAAATTACCACTAGGGTGCAAATCACACTTTTAGCTCAAGCCACTTTTTTGGTTTTGTAGAGAGAAGATGGGCATGTTTGAGTAAATATGAGAAATCAATTGATGAGTGAGAAGGGAAAGGCGCTGAAGTGAGGTGGTGAGGTTTGTGTTAGCTGGTTTTGGGTAGCTGGTGGTGAGATAGAGGGAGTTCATCCACACCATCTCATGGAGTAGTTTTTGGTTTTAGTCCATGTAGTTAGACTTGTTTTAGAAACATTGACTACTTTTTTAATTGTTCTTTTTCTACTGTCTTTTGACTATTATGGTATATATATTCCTTTAGTATTCCACATTCCTTTTCATTTTGTGTATACATATATGCAATGTGTTTGATCATGTTGGGATAAATTTTCCCCTTTTTGTGTTTTTTGATGCATTGGTGCTTGCCTCCAACCCACGAGGATTGAGAATAACCTTCGGGTATGTAACAGAATGGGTCAGTTAACACGTTTGAGGGTTACCCGGGTCAATTCAATACACAACCTCAATGGCAACTCTTCCTAGAATTAAATTAAAGATGAGAGTGACCCCTATATCCAACCTCCTACAGGCCCCGGGTTGATGACTAGAATAGGGGTATAAAAAATAAGGATGAGAGGAATTACCATCATATGTACCAAAAATAAAAAAAGAATAACACTGAACAAAATCATAATATATATATATATATATATATAAATTTAAATCAACAATAATACTTTAAAGAATGAATACGTAAAAAAATAAAAACTCCAAGATAAAAAAACCAAATAAATCTCCATGGTAGTGATTTCACAACAAACACCAAACACAAAGATAGTACAACCCAACTTAGTCACAAAACATATCCTAGGAATCATGAATTTTTTATATATATAGGGTTTATCATAATATTTATCCATAGTATGATTATACAGAATACCTCTAATGAAAAAGTTAAAGGAGTATAATAACAAATCATTGAACAAACAACATAACTAGTAAGAACCAAGTAGGTCAACTCTTGAATATACTCACCAAGACTCGATTAATAAATATCATAATCATGCATAGTAAAATAATATCAGATGAATATGACACAAAGGCACCCTAAAACCAATTTCTTATTTTTTTCACTATCGCACCCTAATATCAAATGTCATATTCTCCCAATATCTTTAACATTTATTCCATAGAATACTATATCTTATATTACAACCATACTACAAACCTTATCCATAACATCATCATTATCCAATAGCCTCTATCACATATCACATATCATCAACACTTCTCAAATCCAGTACTGTTGGGAATCAAAATCATGAAGGAAATTAACCTAATTCCCTCCACCTACCATGAAAAGCCTCTAATATATATCCTTACATCAACACCACAATAGCCCATCCCATAAATACCACTTATAGTCCACTATTTTACTTACATCATATCATTATCTCAGTACACCATAGGGACTTATAGTGCACGTAGTTTATAATCATCATCAATAACTCAAAGGGTTTTCTAATACGTAATGTACCTTCACATAAATAACCATTAGGGTCTTCTATTTCACTATATAATTTATAAGTATGATCTTACCCACCTCAATACATCAAAGATAGTTCTAAAACTAGAAGGGAGAGTGGAGATGGGGGAGTAGGCATGCATCCATTCCCTCACCAACCCGAATGTTAGGGGAAACAACCTAGTACCTAGAGCTTGTTGGGATTCGAGAAGGGTATCTAACTCAAGTGGGATGTATTCAAAAACCAAAAATAATAATATTTACGTATATTTATAGACACACACAAGACCAACATAAGACATAAATAAACAAATAGAACTTATATATCTAGTAAAAATCACCACACTACTACTACCGCACATTACCATCACTACTAACTATAACACAATGACCATCCCCACATCTTATACAAAGATCCACAATAAAGATGAATAATTTTCCATCATACCTCATCATTTATCCCATTTATAGATTCATTTCACCAACCATATTACATTATTTATATTTTATATTAATCATATTTAATGACAAACCATGCAACCATCACCCATATTTATCCCAACTATTAACCATTAATTAAAAGGATTATTTTTTTAATATTTACCCATGATATTTTTTAATTCCATCAAACCCCATGTCATGATCATGATTAAAAACTATATTCCATTCCATAAAGAAAATACCAAACATTCATTTTTCATATAACCAAGTCATGTCCCATAACAACCCACTCATTCCCTCTTTTCAACCATGTAAAGGAGGAAATATCCCCACTACACAATCCATAATCTCAATTTTATTCCATAATACCACCCACTTAATCTTTTCAACTATACTCATCTGTACTCTATGATTTATATAACTATTCAATATTAACCTATTGTGTCATAAATCATTGAATCCATGTTCAAACCTCCAATGAAATGATCACCTACCAATCATTCTCAATATTATCACCATGCCTGAATTCTATCAAAACTTTTTATATTTCAAACCTATTCAAATGGATACATACCTGGAAAAGACGGGTCGCTGGAGATAGAGGTTGTGGAGTCGCCGGAGACGGAGGTCATGAGGTCGCCGGAGGTCACGTGTCGCTGGACGGTTGGGGGTCACCGGACGGGTGGGGGTCGAGGGTTGCGGGTCACCAAGGGGGTTAGGAGAAGAAGGGAGGGCGCGGGGGTTTGGGGGATCGATCGGGGTGGGGGTAGGGAAGAGTCAGAATTATTAAATTAAATTTTGGGTTTCGTGGAGGTTTACTAAAAACCATCGCGAAACCTTTTGGCGAAAACGTTTAGCGGCGGTTTTGTGAATTGGCGCCACAAAACAGCCTCTAAACCCGATTTTTGTTGTAGTATAGGTCACAAATCCTATTCTCGTTGAGTGATTCCAATTCATCCAGATGGATATTGACTACCTTATCTGGTGTCTGCTGATTGTAGATAACTGTGCACAATTAAGGCAACTAAATATTGATGGGAAAGGTCGTCTCTGTTCTTTACACCTGGGAATATAGGGTCAACTGAGTGGAATTGCGAGTCATCATCCGATAAGCCCAGATAGAATTAGGGAGTTTGTCCAGCCAAATATTCTTGTTTTGACCAACCATATTCTATAGAATGTTAGATAGGGTTTTGTTGACCGCCTCGATCTGACCATTTTCTTGTGCATGATAGTGGGTGGTATGGTTAGAAAGAATGTTGTACTTGGCTTAAAACTTATTTAGTTTTTCTACCCATATTTTGGTGTCTTTATCAGTTAGGATGGTATGAGGGACTACAAATTGATAGATGATATTGAAGACCACAAATTCAGTGATAGAATGGGCCTTGAACTCCTTAGGAGGAACTTCCTCTGCCCACTTGGAAAATAAATCTTCAGTGGCCAGGATGAACCTGCACTGGTGACTTGTTGCTGGTGGGTATGGTCCCATGACATCAAGTACCCAAACCAAAAATGGAAAAGAGTACTTGGTAATGTAGAGAGGTTCTGGCAGCCTATGAATAAAATTATCATGTATTTGGCATGCATGACACCTCTTGGAGAACTCGATACAATCAAATATCATAAAGGGCCATAAATAACCCAATATTTGAATCTGATGGGAGAGTTTCAGTCATGTATAATGAGCCCTGAAAGAACAGGCGTGAACCTCCCACATGACCTGGGAAATCTTACCTCCCAGAATGAAAATGAGGATAATCCCATCAAACCCACGTCTATAGAGGATCTTCTCAAGACTGGGACCACTCTAGAGGGTGAACTATAATTCATGACGTCAGATTCTCTCATGCTCGACTTGATCTGCTGGGAGATTACCATATTGGAGGTACTTGATAAAGTGGGTCCTCTAGATAGGAGTTACTTATAACACCACATCAGGGGGACCTGGGGGTACTGACGTGGAGGTACCGACGATAAGGTGGCTTACCTACGGGCTATCATCATCATCCGGAGTAACAAGAATGATGACTCTCTGATGCGCTACATGAATAATCTAATAATCCCGATCAGGCTCTGTAAGAGATACAACCATGCTGGCCAAGGAATCGGCTTGATCGTTCTAGGACTGAGGGCTATGTGTAACTTCTAATCCAGATGAGAACTGGCCCATCAGCTGGTGGGTACATTCCAACAATGGTACGAGCTCCGGATTCCTGACGACAGAGTCACCGTTGACCTACTTGATGACTAATTTGGAGCCCCCCTTCACATGTAGGTGGGTAACATGAATCTCGAGGGATAGATCGAGACCAATAATAAGAGATTGGCACTATGACTCATTGTTGGTACATCCTTCTGAAAACAAGAATGAATATGGTTGGACAACTTGCGCATGCATGATTAAAATGATAACTAGGACCATTCTGTTGAGTCTTGGATCATTTAGTCTTCTATTGGTAGATATTTGGGAAGCACCATCAAAATACATATACCAATATGGAATGTCTTCATATACTAAAAGGATGACCTCATTTAGAAATTCAAGATCCAGAGACCTGTCGTTGGGAGCCAGATCTATGACAATGAAGTATGCCAATGCTTGTCCCTTGATAGCCTTCTAGGGTATAAACTTGATCTAAAACTATTGGAGGATCACTTCCCTCTGAGATAGATGGCCTATCAACATGGGGTGGTTTAGAATGTACTCAGTGGATCCACTAAGGACACTAGTGATATCTCATGTTACTATAGGTAGTGTCATAATTTCTGCACTACAAATACCAATGCAAGGTAGCACTTCTCGATATAGGAATATATAGTATCTGCATCGATGAGCATGTGACTGAGATAATATAAATTGTTCGTTGTTCCCTCATTATTCTACTGGGCGAGAAGGGTGCCAATAGATCGTTCCAAAGCAGTCACATTAAGGACCAATGACTTTCAATAAATGGGTGGCATCTGGAATAGAGGATGTAATAGATATAACTCGATTTCCTCAAATCTATTCTGACACTCCTCACCCCAATGATTATAGGCACCTTTCTTCATGATTCGGGAAAATGGATTACACTTTCCAACCAGATTTGTGATGAATTTTTGTATGTAGGATAAGTGTCCTTGAAAGCCTCATAGTTCCCAAATTTTTCTTGGAGGAGGCATCTAAATGATGGCCTTAATCTTATATGTATTGATCTTGGTGCCTCTATATCTGATAAAAAAGCCAAGAAAATTTTTGTAGGTGACTCTGAAATCACACTTCAAGGGGTTCATCATCATATGGCGGGAATTGAGGAATCCAAAAACATTTTCAAGATTAATGAGATGGTCTTGACATTAGTGGGATTTGACCACCAAATCATCCACATACAATTCCACCATTTTCCCAAGGATTGGCTTCAATATGCAGTGCAAGGGAAGTTGATATGTGGAACCATGATTTTTTAGAATGAAAGTCATTACCCAATAACAAAAGGTACCATGAGGTGCTCTGAAGTATGTAGATTCTTTATCTTCAAGGGACATTTGGATTTGGTTATACCCAGAATACCTATCTAAGAAGGAGAGAGTATAGAACCAAGCAGTGGTGTCCATTGACAGTTCCGTTGTAGGAAGGGTAAAATCATAATTTAGACAATAATGGTTGAGATCTCAAAAGTTGATGTAGAATCTAATCTATCCATTCTTCTTCCTGATGGGATCAGTGTTAGCTAACCATCTGGGGTACTAGACCTCTTTAATGAAGTTATCTCTGATGAGATTATCAACCTTGGCCTTGACCATGGAATTGTGAGAAGGATTCATCTTTATGGGAGGTTGTTTGAACCCGTGATGATTTTTCAGAAGACCAAGGTGGTGGAAGACGACCTGAGGATATAGTCCTGACATCTCATCATAACTCTAGGAAAACACATCACAATGCTTCTTCATGAAGTCCAAGTATCTCTATTTCTCTTCGACAGGTATAGAAGCACCGATCAAGGTTGGTTTCAGATCTGTCTTATTGTTGAGTTCCACCTATACCAGGTCATTGACCATGGTAGAGACATCCTCTTCGAATCCAGGAGGGGACTCCTCCAAATCTTATTCTTCATTAACGAAGGAAATATCCTTGGAATGGGGCAATTATTTAGACTCAAAAGATCATGACATGACATTGGGGCTAGTCTGAGCGACTATGGAATCCACATCTAGGAGCTCCTCTACTGCCAAAACCATGGTGATGAAGGTTGTTGACCTAATCCCATCTGGCCTTCGGCCCAATGGGCCATGCTTGACGATATAAAAGACATAGTTATGCATTTCCTTGAGCTGTTTTATCCTATCCTATTGAAAGAATAAAGTATAATGTATTTTCGTTGCCATGGGGTGGACATTCGGATACCTTATGGGAGTTGGGGGATCTAGGATCACCCAAGCCTAATTCGTACAGAAATACGAGGTGATATTCTGATATCCCCTAGAGTTGGGAATTTAATTTCCCATCATTCCTGAAACAAAAACGGATTTCCCTAAGTTTGGGTTTGTGGCCTCCAATAAGTGTACTAGGAAAATGTAGGCATCATCCAGGTCTGTCCATGGGTTGGTCACATCCGTAGCATGTTTAACCTTGTTAGCCTGAATCTGGTTGTCCTTTCTCTTGTAATAGTCAGCATCCAGATAGAGTTCTTCACAAGAGGCAAAGGGAGATGCATCACCTTAGAGAATTACCACTCAACAATTAAGGGAGTAATTAAGGAATTGGTGATAATAATAAGAGACCGCCACATGCAGGAGGACCCATGGCCTACCCATGAATTCGTTGTAGGCGGTGTCTTGTGAGACAACGATGAACTCAGTGTTGGAAACCAGACCACCGAACTGGGTCTTCATGTAGATATTTATAACTAGTGCCTGTTACTTCCTATGATAAACTTGAATTTTTAGGTCAGAGGAACTTAGATCATCTTTAGACAACCCCACCATTTGGAGTTTCTTGGTCAAGATTTGGTTTATCCCTGACCCTTTGTCAACAAGACAATGGTGAACATTGATGCCATTAAAATTGATAGTGATGTATAGTGAATGAATATTCCCTTATATGGGAGAGAATTAATTTTCTCTAGAGAAAGATATAATGGACTAACATTCAAAATGCTTGACTTCCTCAGTATGAAAGGCTTCTACGGCTGTTACCTCCATCTCAAACAGGAGGGGGCTTCTTAAAGCCTCAGAAAGGAATTTATGCAAATCTATTGACAGAGATCCTCAAAGGAATTATGGAAATAAGCTTTATGATATCATACTTCTATTCCAAGAGTGAAATTCAACTTACAGGATGTGGTTCTGTGGTAGGAGGCAAGATGTGCCTTTCTGGATGAACTGGTGACTGACTGGTGTTGGGAATGTCCTGCTGCTCGTTATTCAAAACTCACGGAGCGAATTATAGATGAGGGATATATGATTGATGCCTATCTATAAAAAAATGTGGAGGATCCCGAAATGGTTGATATGGATCCTACAGATCAACTAATACAAACGGTGGTGAAGGCACACCTGGTGAAACCAGATGGGGAGGCTGCGCATGCTGAACTCCACGCCTGGCCTGTTATCTAGTTTCAGTGGCATGTATAACCTGTATGGAAGTATAGATCAAGAAATTATGAAAATTCATATAACCAGAGCTCTGTCGATGCTCTAAATGGCTGGGGACATTGGGGGGGATCTTTCTGGAATTCTTCGCCATCGGGAATCATGTAGGGGTTTACTAGCTCCATGGTGTTAACCGAAGTGTACCCTTGATCGCCACTTGAGGATTCCTCCATTACTGGATGAATTCTAGTGTCATTTTTAAATTGCATGGGCATAAAATTTATGAGATTATGGGATGCCGATGAAATCAATGGGGTAATATTCTTTCCCTTATGTCACCTATGATTGCCCTTTCGGGGAGAGGAAGACCAAGATGCCGACATCGAAGTAGTGGTTGTGGGTGACATGGTGAATTCTGAAGGCTCAAGTAAATTCAAACATGCATTGATAATACCATGGTCACATGAGACTATCTTACAGGATATACAATCATTATATTTTTGAGACCCATGGTTAAGAACCTGCTGCCACTCACCCTCGCTGTCACCGTTGTTGTCAGGCTGCATGAATACACATGCCACCTTTTTCGGGGTTGGGCCTAACCTGAAAATGTTGTTATTAACCTGGTATTGGATCCAGTATTTAAACACATAAAACTTCTTGAGGGTTCTTCCTATTATCCAGTTATAGTGGCATTAATTGGGGAGATCAGTGAGATCTACCTCTTTGAGCCTCCTCCATTCCAGATACCATAGAATTCCCTATTCTAAGGCTCTTCGGAAATAACTGGAGACATAAGCCTCATTAAATGAGTAGGTCTAGTTAATTATATCTCGAAAGGGGGATATGGGATCCTGGTCCTGATGGGGGGTTGGAGGATCCTATTTCGGAGGTGGAACTTGGTTATCTCTCTTAGGTGGTGGCGACACGTTACGCGGGGCTGCCTTCCGATTCTAAGGAGAGCCCTACTAGGCCGGAGGCTGTTCCTGAGGTGGTGGTCCTCTAAGAGGCTATGAAGATGGATCTACTAGTAAAAAATCCAGCTTCCTCAGAGCCTCTATCTATGATACCATGACAGGCTCATCCATAGTGGCTCTTCTCGAGGGAACTACCGGAGGCAACGTGCATGCCTTCTTGGCATGCTGTAAAGATTCCTCTTGATGCTGGTGTTTGTCCGAGAAATCCTGAAATCCCCCTAAATAGTTATACATGATAAGAGTGGGGACCAGTTCAGTTTTCAAATTCCACACACACATTGTCAGCTGTTGTTCCCCAGTTAGTCACATATCTGAGGAGTATGTGAGGCCTTTCCACTAGGAGACAAAGTTCGCGACGTGCTCTTCAGGCCTCTACTTGAATTGAAGAGGTATGAAATACTATTATTCTAGGTGGTAGAGATGAATTGGTAAATAAACTACCTACGAAGATCCTTCTAGCCAGCTACTAACCCAATGGGTAACTAGCTATACCAGACAGACACTGGCCCTTCTGATGTTATACAAAACACTGGAGTTTGGATGCCTCCTTCTATGTTGGAGTTCCCGGCATGGGTCCAGACCTTGAGATGAAGTGGGCCAGATGCTGCAAATGATCACTCGTCCCACCAAGGTGGGGGGGGGGGGGGGTAGGATTTATGAATCTAGGGGGTGATTGGAATATCATCCACCCTTTCCGGATATGGATTACCATTAGGAAAAATTTCCACCTGTCAAGTTTCCCAAGCCTTGAGGTGGGAAATGAGAACTTCCATTAGATCATCTAGACGAGGATTCCTATCTTAGTGAGGGTCTTTGACTAATATTTCATTGGAATATTCCTCAACATGATAATCAGAAACAATTGCTTGTGGAGCGATTGGTGGGATGACATGCAGGACAGCTGGGGTAATGACCTGTGGAGTGGCTGGGTGAACTTGAGCCAGGTCCTGAAGATTATCGTGTCACTAAGGTTGATTTAGCGATACATATCATGGAGTCTTGCTATAACCTCTGACTTCTACCATTTCTATGTGGGTAGGATGGTCAGGGTCACCCGGAGGCAACTCACCAAGGGGAATTTGTACTTGTGCCTACTACCCCAGTTGAGGATCACTGTAGTCTGGATGACACTCCACATCACATTCAGCAGGGAGGTCATCGACCATACTCTTATGATCCATGAGCTGTTGACGCAATGATACCTTTTCAAGATCATCTTCTGTCTTCTGCACTAAGCTAGATGGGTAAGAGGGTTTGACAGCCCCAAGTCACTCTTTTCCATTATTGGGATTCTGGTCAAGGGAAAATGAATCGGTAGGTACGGTAAGGCCCAAAAAATTTCTTTTCTGGAAAGTAACCCTTCCCAAAATATCCAATAGTTGTGGAAATCCCCTAGGGGGTATGTTTTATTCAAGTAGATCTAGCTCGTTCTCTCCCTCTGATTGGTCATCCATGTTTACCGTGGCTATAACTAGAGGCATATCCTCAAAATCACTTAGCAAGTCAGGTTGGAGATGGATAGAAATGAAATTAAGAGCTACATACTACCCCCAGCTGCGGACATGGATGTGGGGGGGGGGGCTACATGGTAATTCTACAGATCGCTTTAAATCATCAAATGCATCATTGTTGGAGGGTCTGATGGTGACCGGGTGACCCAAGTCACTGGGCCACAAAGAGCACAACTAAGTCGACCATACGAAATTGCTGGCCAATATCTTCAAAGTTCTCCTAACTCTTGGGGTAATCCACCCATTAATAACAGAGATGGAAGTGTGTCACCTAGAGAGTTTGGCGAAAGAACGTGACCTCCTCCTGGTTAAGTGATTTCGGTGCACTGAAGTTCGAGGTTGCAACGGGCTATAACATCTCTTAGAAATAATCCACTACAAGGATGTCCCAAAAACTCCTCAGCACAGACTCAAGATCTGGCCCTTTTTGGTCCCATTTATTGACTGAGGGTGGATGAGGGACTAATAATGACACTGAGGTAGAGCATTGAGATGGTAGACTGGCCAGTGGAGTATACAATGAATGAGCAGACAAGACACCACATCATGGGATGTCCTCCAAATAATGAAACTACTGCGCCACTACATCTCAGTTAGATGGTCTAGAATCCACAGCTTCCCACATAGGGGATGTGGTTAACGACGGTGGGTAATGCTGTTGTTTTTCCTCCATTGGTCTCCATAATAAATCTCTGTGATCTCTGGTTGAGGTAGAGAAAGATCCTATGGATGATGTGGAGGATTTCATGACCAATCCTTAGAATGGGGAAAACTATTCCTCCTCCTGGATGTATCTACGGAGGGAGGAAAGAATCCATTAGACCTCACATTCTAGAAGGATGAGGCTTATATTCCTTGTTCCTACCCCATCCCAAGACACAGTGGATTGAGATGAGGGTTCCATTACTGAATTAAATTCTGCCTCAGAATCTGAAAAGTAGATGGGTTTAATCATGGTCTGAAACTTCTCAGAATTATTTCTTTAGAAGCAGCGACTTGCCCTCCTACCTCGGGATGGTTCTTCCAGACATGGTAGGTTTTTAGTAAGAGGAAAAACATCGGCCGAACTTGTACTGGGGTGAAAATGACTTCTGACTAGGTGAGTCGGGGTGCAAGGAGAACCCATCAAAATGTCAAAATGAACATGGGGAGGGCCCCCATGTCCACTGACTAGCACGCAAAGGGAATCCCCGTGAGAGGTGTTAGAGAGGGTAGGATCTCCGCTGGAGTTGGTGGGAGAATTGGTAGTACCTACATGATTTCTTACCTTAGTAGTGACGGTATGAGGGGGGCTTTGTACTTGTAAATCTGAACACTGGTAGGACCTCTGTACTAAATGACAATAAAGCAGGGCATGCCTTTGGTTCTTTGATTACCAGGATGAGGTGGACCTTCATGTTAAAGATCTGTGACTGGAGGAGCAACTCCATACCTGGGATCACGAGAGCAGAAGATACCACCATGATGGATGTCAGTGCGGCGGGGTGGACCTTCGCTCGAACTGACGGTGGCATGGGGAAGACCTCCATGCCAGTCTTGGAAGAGGGGAGTACCTACACTCTCATTAGTGGTGGCATAAGGATGAAATTTGTGACATATGTCATCGCTACGGGTTGCCCCGCGATGGGCTCCACCTGTGTCGGCGACCTTGAGAGTCATCCGAACCTACCAATGGGGTAGTTGGGGCCTTGATCCAGTTTGGGAGTATAGGTGCCCCTATTTAGTATAAAAAAAATATGGTATATTTCGTTGGTGGAATGGGACATAAGATATATTTATGATGAACCCCCCAGAAGACATCCTCCTCAGCTTGCACCTGATGTTGAAGTCGGGTTAACCGGACCAGGCCCGATGGTTTAGGAGTATAATTCACCCACTCCTCAGCATGTAGGGTTGGGTGGTGGTGTTGATGCAGCCTAGTGGGATCACTCCTTGGTTTCCTCTGAGAGAAGATCATAGCTGGGCTAGCTCGGACATCCCTCACCTCATTGAAGAAAGGGATAGATTCATTAGAGGGATATGGGGAGAGGCTCTATAAATGGTTGTATTTGGAGTGGGTAGAAGTGGATACCAGTGTGGCCCTTGGGTGTGGTGGCGACAGTAAGGAATAGAAGTCTCTAGGTCCTATAGAGTTATGTCTTTATTTGAGATAGTCTCTTATTCCTTGTACAGTCAGATGAGATCATTAATCACCCAACTTTGGACGATCTTTGATGATGAAATAGGGTGTGAGTGCCGAACAACTATGGATGTGGAAGCCAACGCAGAAGAGATGAAACCATGCGATATTTCCGCATTGGTGTTTCCCTAGCCTCTGCATCGGTGGGTGGGTGGTGATCGATTTCCTATCATAGCAGCTTGGGTCCTGAAAAGTAGGGAGATACAACCATTTGTGATGAAAGAAGGAAAGCGATGTCTAGTTCCCTAGCTTCATCCCATATCCCATGTCTGGTAAGAAGGATCCACACCGACAACATCATAAACTGGGATTTCTAACATTCAACTTCCCTAATCTCTTGTGAGTTTCATGCTAAACCCACTATTTTCTTGGCAGGACTTGGCACCAGATAGATGGATCCAGTGACACACATATCCTCTCATGTCTCTAATGCTAATAATCTCCACATTGAGAAGATGAACTTCACATCGGGTTCACCATTTCTATTTCTGACGCTTTCACTGGGGATCACATCTATCCGTTGAGGACACACTGCATTGTTTCCTCGCATTCCCTCATTCCAAAGGTTTGTTTCATCCATCTCTTATTCAGGGATTTTTTCCCATGGATTAAAATGGGATGATGGGATGTCAGTTCCTCATTTCTTGGATTCCTCATCAGATCTCATTACCTAGTTTGGGTCTACCTTAAAGATTAAAACATTGTTCGTGAAACTCTTCTCTGGCTCTATATCTTCATGGATGCTGGTTAATTACACTGCTTCTATCAGGACATTCCAAGGGGTCAAGTCAGGGAAGAAGCCTTCCATTAGGGGAGTAGTCACGTTGGACATCGCTGGCGTGTTTGGACGCTGAAATACAGATGTGTCTAGGTTTCTTCCCCATATGATAGGGCTTCTATAGGGTGCAAAATCCCGAGGCAATCCATGTTGAGTGTGGGGAATTATATTCCATAGGCATGTCTATAAGTTTTTCCCTAGCTTCTCATGTTTGACATAGGGTATACCATTAGTTTAACATCTCATAGAGATGGACCAGACTGATCGGAACACTGGCGGTAGTGGATCAGATGGATGCGTCCCCAAGAGGGATCACCTAGGGATTTACTGGATGAGTGGATCAAAATGTCTAAAGAATATGGTTATTAGGATGCTTGAGTCCCTATTAAGGGGATTCTAGGGTTTACCATTGGTTGGGATTAAACCTCATGGAGGTTTACTACATACCCTATATGAACAAAAGGGATCAAAACCCATGTAGTTCAAATGAGTGATGAATCAGGGTTTTCACGGAGGACAACGACCCGAAGACATGTTGTGG
This sequence comes from Viscum album, assembly GCA_963277665.1. Taxonomy (NCBI): domain Eukaryota; kingdom Viridiplantae; phylum Streptophyta; class Magnoliopsida; order Santalales; family Viscaceae; genus Viscum; species Viscum album. The sequence goes on along the minus strand of OY728123.1, from coordinate 2,130,955,920 downwards.
CATATGCTTGGTTAGTATCCCATCACAAGAGGGATACTCTTGGTTGGATGGTTATGGATTTTTTGTGGGTATTATGCATGGTTAGCTTCCTAGGTGGATGGCATGATCTCACCGGGATGTGGTGTCTTGGGTAGAAATCAGGATGGGTGATGGATGGTTGAATGAAGTGGATGGTGAATGTGATGTATCCATCATGAAGGTGATGATAATGTCATGATTGAACCTCTAGGAGAATTTTTAATTATCCCCATGGTAAGGAATCAAAGTCCACATAGTTCAGTGGGGTGATGGGACACCTGAGGAGACGAATCATGAGAATGAATGCATAAATGAGACCTAGAGAAAGTAGAAATTCCAGGTTAGGGAATGACATTCTCGAAATGAAAAGGCTCAAGTGAGTGACCGGGATGAGACATGGGTGATGGGATTGAACCTCAGGGAGGCTTCCTACATATCCCCATGGTAGAGAATCAATGTCCATGTAGTTTAAGATGGGGGAATAGAATTGGTGTGTAGGCATAAGACTACAACCCAACGATATGTTGGGGCTTACGTGTGGTTTGAAGCCCAGGTTGATCTGATGCCTAGGAGTAAACCAAGGATGTGGGTCCCATCAAAGGGAACCAAAACAACTTATTGTTGTTTGGGAAATATAATGGATTACCATTGGTTGGGGACTACAATGTATTACCATTGGTTAGAGACTGTAAAGGCTTACCATTGTTTGGGGACTACAAAGGCTTACCATTGGTTGGGGACTATAATGGCTTACCATTGGTTGGGGACTACAATTGCTTACCATTGGTTGGGGACTACAAGGTCTTACCATTGATTGGGGACTACAATGACTTACCATTTGTTAGTAAATACAATGGATTACCATTGGTTGGTGTTGAACCTAACAGAGACTTCCAAAATACCTTGACTAGAAGACATGGATCAAAAACCACATAGTTCAGATTCATACAGTTTAGAATCATGCATGATGAAAAGGAGCATACAATTTAATGTCTCACAGGGCAGAGGTGAACCAATGTTAAGTAGCCGGGACCAATACGTTTCGGGCTTGAAACTCAGGGAGGATTCCTACATACCTTTCTCAAAAAGGGAAAAGATCAAAGTCCATGTAGTTTGGTGGGGGTATACATTTTAACATCATGCAGTATGAAGGTGGACCAATGTGAAGTGGTCGGGGAAAATGGATGATGGGATTAAACCTCATGGAACCTTCCTACACAACTTACTTAGAAAGGGAAAGGATCCAAGTCTATGTAGTTAGGTAGGGGGTTGGGGATTACATTTTAAGGTGGACCATAAAGGATTATAGGGTTGATGCTTACTCGAATACCACGTGAGTCATTCTTGGACTGAGAAACAAGTGGCAGAAAGACCTGGCGACCGTGTCGTGAAACGTGCGTATGTGAGAAATGAAGCTGGGATTATGCATGGTTAACGGCCCAGGGATATGTAGATTGGGACTTACTATAGGATGGGGGCCCAATGGTGATAAATCCAAAAGGGGGAGAGATGGGGTAGTGAAGGTCCCTATGCCCATTTATCCTCTAGTCTTTTTATACCGAATAAGAGAGGAGGATCAAGGATGCTACCTCCCGTAAGAAGGGATGGGGGATTACCCCAAGATGGTTGCCCTTACCCATAGTCAGATGACATTCCATAAAAAAGGATCTCATTCAATGTGAGGAATATCTCTCTCTTGTGGAGACTAGTGGGTGGGAGAATGTCCGATATGTGGAACCCCATGTATATTTCATGGGGAGAGGCTAGAGTTTAACGTCATGTACTGAGGAGGATGATGCTCAACAGTTTAATGTCTTATAGCTCAGATGATGAGGTTTCACTCCTCACCATTATGACTTACATAACTGATACTCACCCACACTTGGGAAAGGGAAGGCATTGGTAATTACCTGACGAGGCAGTGTTATAAAGTGATCCATTGAGTGGCTCACGTTAGCATGGCTTTGTGAAGAAGAAATAACCATTAGTGTGCCTATGACAATATGCATGAGGCTAAGAAGAACAATACGAAGCACTACCCAAGGGAACTTGAAATCACTTCATACAAACCTGGAGGGTCGAATGAGATAAGGGTTTTCAAAGCGAAGGGATTCACTAGAAGGGACCATGCGTAGATTTGGTTCCCCACAAAGTGGAAAGACTTCGCAAAAGGGTTTGATTTGCAATGTGGAGTGGCCTAGCCTAGGAATGGTGTATACATGCATATAAAGGCTCCTTCATAAATTTAATGTGATTTTTCAGAGTAGATCTTCATAGAACATGGGTTTCTTGTAAATCTTGAAACTGCAAACAAATGTACTTCACAAAGCACAAATATCCTTCCCTAGCATGGGGTTCACTTGTGCATGGAAGGTACATCACGAATCATGAGTGCTTGTCTAAGACCCAAGTCCCCTTAGAGAGATCCTTCCTTGGAAATGGCCCATGGGATTCGCGAAGGGAATCCATGTTCAAAGAGGGGTTGTATTTGAGCTAAGGAAAAGGTACTTTACTATGATAAAATACCATGAATAGATCATTCTCAGATGTTTCACAGAGCAGAAGGTGGTTTAAGATTTGAGAGCTAATAAGGAGAAAGGTTGGGGTATCTATCTTTTGGGTATGAGGGAACACTATTGGAAATATAATATTTTCCAATGGTTCACAACCGTTGGGAAAGACCCTCTAACCGTTGGTATATGATATACCAACGGTTCTGATAACCGTGGGGAAGTAAGACGTTGGGAAAAGGTTTTCCCAACGGTTTAATAGAAACCGTTGGCATAGGCTCACAAAAGCCACCCTATCCCAACGGTTCTGCCAAACCGTTTGGATAGTTTTTCCCAACGGTTTGGGAGAACCGTTGGGAAATATCAGTTTTGGGATAGTTTTCCCAATGGTTCTCCCCAAATTGTTTGGATATCCCCATGGATGAACTCTTTCCCAACGGTTTAGAACCGTTGGGAAAAGAGATATTTACCAACGGTTCAATGAACCGTTGGTAAAAACTTCTTTAGGATTATATGCCAACGGTTTTAAACCATTGGCATATCCTATGCTGCAAATTGCAGCAGCCTGCAATTTGCACAGCCCCTGTCCATCAGGCCCCTCTCCATTAGGCCTCATTTTGACCTCATTTTCAATCCAATTATTGTACCTGCAATAAAATAAAACATACATATACAATTACGAACAAATTCATACACATTTAACATATAATGGATCCTGAAACTATACACATCCATAATTAAATTAGACTTCATAACGTAATTATAAACGTACATAATTCATATAGAATTCAATTTAAAATTTAGATGACAATTATATGTGGAATCCAAAATTCAATTCATAATTTGATCGGTTTTTTCTATACCATATATTTTTACCTCAAATAATGTCCATTTTAAACAAAATACATACACCTGAAGTGATACCAGCCACACCGCACCTCAGATTGAGGCGGGGTTGACTCGTACACGTCACATTTGACCCATGGATCGTTGTGCTAAAGTATCGACACAATCCGAATGCGTTTGGTCGGTTTTCTGTATGCCAGTTGATGTTTTTCACTTAAAATGACGTCCTTTTGAAACAAAAGACGGACACTATGAGTGGTGCCGACCACACCGCGTCTCTAATTGAGGCGGGGTTGATTCATACACGTCAAATATGACCCATGGATCGTTCTCCTAAAGTCTAAATGGAAACCGAATGCGTTTGGTCAGTTTTCCGTATGTACATAAAATGTTGTCCATTTTAAACAAAAGAGTGACACTTAGACTAATCCTGGCCACACCGCGACTCAGATTCATCCCGGCTTGGCTCGTACATGTCACATATGACCCATGGATCGTTGTGACAAATTATCAAAAGATTCCGAATGCGTTTTGTCAGTTTTGCGTACGCCAGTTGTTCTTTTCATTTATAATCATGTCCATTTAAAAAAAAGAGACAGATTTAGAGCGGTGTCGGCCACACCGCGTCTCAGATTAAGACGGGGTTGACTTTTACACGTCACATATGACTCATGGATCGTTGTGCTAAAGTATCGATAGAATCCGAATGCATTTGGTCATTCTTCCGTATGTCAGTTGATGCCTTTCACTTAAAATGATGTCCTTTAAAAAAAAAGACGGACACTTTGAGTGGTGTCAGCCGCACTGCATGTCAAATTGAGGCGGGGATGATTCGTACACGTCACATATGACCCATGGATTGTTCTCCTAAAGTTTCAACGGAAACCGAATTCGTTTGGTCATTTTTCCGTATGTACTTAAAATGGTGTCCATTTTAAACAAAAGAGAGCCACTTAGACTTATCCTGGCCACACCGCGACTCGGATTCATCCCGGGTTGGCTCGTACACGTCACATATGACCCATGGATTGTTGGGATAAATTATCAACAGATTCGGAATGCGTTTGGTCGGTTTTCCGTATGTCAGTTGATGCTTTTCACTTAAAATGACGTCCTTTTGAAACAAAAGACGGACACTTTGAGTGGTGCCGGCCACACCACATCTCCGGATTGAGCTGAAACCACCGTGAAACATTCAAATTATTATTCGTGATGTGTACGCGCAGACTACACGTCAATCGGACATGTGGTTTGCGCGGTACGACTTAATATTCGTGTTTTAAGTGATGCGTGCGCTTCGTAAACGTGCGTGAGGGGGGTACAAACGGGCCGAATGAAGTTGGAATGGCCTGAAATAAGATGAAAAATATGGGAGAGTGATTTATGAAGTGTTCGAGCAGACGACACGTCAATCGGACGTGCCGTGTGCCCGTGGTGACCGACAACGTAGTTCTGGTGTCATAAACGGCCAAAACGGGCATCCAACGGTCAAATTCATAGCGGACGACCTCAGATTGAGATGACACCACCGTGCAACATTCCAATTATTATTTGTGATGTGTACGCGCAGACGGAACGTCAATCGGACATGCAGTTTGCGCGGTACGGCTCAATATTCGTATTTTAAGTGATGCGCGCGCTTCGTAAACGCGTGTGAGGGGGGTCCAAACGGGCCGAACGAAGTCGGAATGTCCTGAAATCAGACGAAAAATACGGGTGAGTGATTTCTGAAGTGTTCGAGCAGACGGCACGTCAATTGGACGTGCCATGTGCCCGCGGTGACCGACAAGGCAGTTCTGGTGTCACAAACGGCCAAAATGGGCGTCAAACGGTCAAATTCATAGCGGACGACCTCGGATTGAGCTGAAACCACCGTGAAACATTATAATTATTATTCGTGACGTGTACACGCAGACGGAACGTCAATCGGACGTGCGGTTTGTGCGGTACGGCTCAATATTCATGTTTTAAGTGATGTGCGTGCTTCGTAAACACGCGTGAGGGTGGTCCAAACGGGCCGAACGATTTCGGAATGTCCTGAAATCAGATGACAAATACGGGTGAGTAATTTATAAAGTGGTCGAGCAGAGGGCACGTCAATCGGACGTGCCGTGTGCCCGCGGTGACCGACAACGCAGTTCTGGTGTCATAAACGGCCAAAACGGGCGTCAAACAGTCAAATTCATAGCGGACGACCTCGGATTGACCAGAAACCACCGTGCAACATTCTAATTATTATTCGTGACGTGTACGCGCAGACGGAACGTCAATCAGACATGCTTTTTGCACGGTACGGCTCAATATTCATGTTTTAAGTGATGTGTGCGCTTCGTAAACGCGCGTGAGGGGGGTCCAAATGGTCCGAACGAAGTCGGAATGGCCTTAAATCAGACGAAAAATACGGGAGAGTGATTTATGATGTGGTCGAGAAGACAGAACGTCAATCGGACGTGTCGTGTGCCCGCGGTGACCGACAACGCAGTTCTGGTGTCATAAATGACCAAAACTGGCGTCCAACGGTCAAATTCATAGCGGACGACCTCAGATTGACCTGAAACCACCGTGGAACATTCTAATTATAATTTTTGATGTGTACGCGTAGACGGCACGTCAATCGGACGTGCGGTTTGCGCGGTACAGCTCAATATTCGTATTTTAAGTGATGCACGCGCTTCGTAAACGCGCGTGAGGGGGGTCCAAATGGGCCGAACGAAGTCGGAATGGCCTGAAATCAGACGAAACATATGGGTGAGTGATTTCAGAAGTGGTTGAGCAGACGGCACGTCAATTGGACGTTCCATATGCCCGCGGTGACAGACAACGCAGTTCTGGTGTCATAAACGGCCAAAACGGGCGTCAAACGGTCAAATTCATAGCGGACGACCTCGCATTGAGCTCAAATCACCGAGAAACATTCTAATTGTTATTCGCGACGTGTACGCGCAGACGGCACATCAATCGAACGTGCGGTTTGCGCGGTACGGATCAATTTTCATGTTTTAAGTGATGTGCGCGCTTCGTAAACGCGCGTGAGGGTGGTCCAAACGAGCCGAATGATTTCGGAATGGCCTGAAATCAGACGAAAAAATACGGGTGAGTGATTTATGAAGTGGTCGAGTAGACGGAACGTCTATCGGACGTGCCGTGTGCCCGCGGTGACCGACACCGCAGTTCTGGTGTCATAAACAGCCAAAACGGGCGTCAAACGGTCAAATTCATAGCAGACGACCTCCGATTGACCTGAAACCATCGTGAAAGATTCTAATTATTATTCGTGACGTGTACGCGTAGACGGCACGTCAATCGGACGTGCGGTTTGCGCGGTACGACTCAATATTCGTGTTTTAAGTGATGCGCGCGCTTCGTAAACGCGCATGAGGGGGGTCCAAACGGGCCGAACGAAGTCGGAATGGCCTGAAATCAGACGACAAATACGGGATAGTGATTTATGAAGTGGTCGAATAGACGGCACGTCAATCGGACGTGCCGTGTGCCCGCGGTGACCAACAACGCAGTTCTGGTGTCATAAACGGCCAAAACGGGCGTCAAACGGTCAAATTCATAGAGGACGACCTAGGATTGACCTGAAACCACCGTGCAACATTCTAATTATTATTCGTGACGTGTACGCGCAGACGGCACGTCAATTGGACGTGTGGTTTGCGTGGTACGACTCAATATTCGTGTTTTAAGTGAGGCGCGTGTTTCGTACACGCGCGTTAGGGGGGTCCAAACGGAACGAACGAAGTCAGAATGGCCTGAAATCAGACAAAAAATACGGGAGAGGGATTTCTAAAGTGGTCGAGCAGACAGCACGTCAATCGGACGTGCCGTGTGCCCGCGGTGACCGACAACGCAGTTCTGGTGTCATAAGCGGCCAAAACGGGCGTCCAATGGTCAAATTCATAGCGGACGACCTCGGATTGACCTGAAACCACCGTGAAACATTCTAATCATTATTCGTGACGTGTACACATAGACGACACGTCAATTAGACATGCGGTTTGCGCGGTACGGCTCAATATTCATTTTTTAAGTGATGCACCCGCTTCGTAAACGCGCGTGAGGGTGGTCCAAACGGGCCGAACGATTTCGGAATGGCCTGAAATCAGACGACAAATACGGGTGAGTGATTTATGAAGTGTTCGGGAAGACGACACGTCAATCGAACGTGCCGTGTGCCCGCGGTGACCGACAACGCAGTTCTGGTGTCATAAACGGCCAAAACGGGCGTCAAACGGTCAAATTCATAGCGGACGACCTCGGATTGAGCTGAAACCACCGTGAAACATTCTAATTATTATTCGTGACATGTACGCGCAGACGGCACGTCAATAGGACATGCGGTTTGCACGGTACGGCTCAATTTTCATGTTTTAGGTGATGCAGGCGCTTCGTAAACGCGCGTGAGGGTGGTCCAAACAGGACGAACGATTTCGGAATGGCCTCAAATTAGACGAAAAATACGGGAGAGTGATTTCCGAAGTGGTCGAGCAGACGGCACATCAATCGGACGTGCCGTGTTCCCGCGGTGACCGACAACGCAGTTCTGGTGTCAAAAACGGCCAAAACGGGCGTCCAACGGTCAAATTCATAGTGGACGACCTCAGATTGAGCTGAAACCATTGTGTAACATTCTAATTATTATTCTTGACGTGTACGCGCAGACAGAATGTCAATAGGGCATGCGGTTTGCGCGGTACTGCTCAATATTCGTATTTTAAGTGATGCACGCGCTTTGTAAATGCGCGTGAGGGGGGTCCAAACGGGCCGAACTAAGTCAGAATAGCTTGAAATCAGAAGAAAATTACGGGTGAGTGATTACTGAAGTGTTCGAGCAGACGACACATCAATTGGACGTGCCATGTGCCCGCAGTGACCGACAACGCAGTTCTGGTGTCATAAACGGCCAAAACGGGCATCAAAAGGTCAAATTCATAGCCTAAGACCTTGGATTGAGCTGAAACCACCGTGAAACATTCTGATTATTATTCGTGACGTGTACGCGCAGACGACACATTAATCGGACATGCGGTTTGCGCAGTACGGCTCAATATTTGTGTTTTAAGTGATGCGCGCGCTTCGTAAATGCGCGTGAGGGTGGTCCAAACGGGACGAATGATTTAAAAATGGCCTGAAATCAGACGAAAAATATGGGTGAGTGATTTATGAAGTGTTCGAGCAGACGACACGTCAATCGGACGTGCCGTGTGCCCGCGGTGACCGACAACGCAGTTCTGGTGTCATAAACGGCCAAAACGGGCGTCAAACGGTCATATTCATAGCGGACGACCTCAGATTGACCTGAAACCACCGCGCAACATTCTAATTATTATTTGTGACGTGTATGCGCATACGACACGTCAATCGGACGTGTGGTTTGCGCGGTACGGCTCAATATTCGTGTTTTAAGTGATGCGCGTGCTTCGTAAACGCGCGTGAGGGGGGTCCAAACGGGCCGAACGAAGTCGGAATGGCCTGAAATCAGACTACAAATATGGAAGAGTGATTTATGAAGTGGTCGAGTAGACGGAACGTCAATCGGACGTGCCGTGTGCCCGTGGTGACCGACAACGCAGTTCTGGTGTCACAAAAGGCCAAAACGGGCGTCAAACAGTCAAATTCATAGCGGACAACCTCGGATTGAGCTGAAACCACCGTGAAACATTCTAATTATTATTCGTGACGTGTAAGCGCAGACGACACATCAATCGGACGTGCGGTTTGCACGGTACGGCTCAATATTCGTGTTTTAAGTGATGCACGTGCTTCGTAAACGCGTGTGAGGGTGGTCCAAACGGGCCAAACGATTTCATAATGGCCTGAAATCAGATGACAAATACGAGTGAGTGATTTATGAAGTGGTCGAGTAGACGGCAAGTCAATCGAACTTGCCGTGTGTCCGCGGTGACCGACAACGCAGTTCTGGTGTCATAAACGGCCAAAACGGGCATCAAACGGTCAAATTCATAGCGGATGACCTCGGATTGAGCTACAACCACCGGGAAACATTCTAATTATTATTCGTGACGTGTACGTGTAGACGGCACGTCAATCGGACGTGCGGTTTGCGCGGTACGGCTCAATATTCATGTTTTAAGTGATGCGCGCGCTTCGTAAACGCGCGTGAGGGTGGTCCAAACGGGTCGAACGATTTCGTAATGGCCTGAAATCAGACGACAAATACGGGTGAGTGATTTATGAATTGGTCGAGCTGACGGCACGTCAATCGGACGTGCCGTGTCCCCGCGGTGACCGACAACGCAGTTCTGGTGTCATAAACAGCCAAAACGGGCGTCAAACGGTCAAATTCATAGAGGACGACCTCGGATTGACCTGAAACCACCGTGCAACATTCTAATTATTATTCGTGATGTGTAAGCGCAGACGGAACGTCAATCAGACGTGCGGTTTGCGCGGTACGACTCAATATTCGTGTTTTAAGTGATGCGCGCGCTTCGTAAACGCGCGTGAGGGGGGTCCAAACGGGCCGAACGAAGTCGGAATGGCCTGAAATCAGACTACAAATACGGGAGAGTGATTTCTGAAGTGGTCGAGTAGACAACACGTCAATCGGACGTCCCGTGTGCCCGCGGTGACCGACAACGCAGTTCTGGTGTCATAAACGGCCAAAACGGGCGTCAAACGGTCAAATTCATAGCGGACGACCTCAGATTGAGCTGAAACCACCATGAAACATTCTAATTATTATTAGTAACGTGTATGCGTAGACGGAACGTCAATCGGACGTGCGGTTTGCGCGGTACGGCTCAATATTCGTGTTTTAAGTGATGCACGCGCTTCGTAAATGCGTGTGAGGGTGGTCCAAATGGGCCGAACGATTTCGGAATGGCCTGAAATCAGACGAAAAATACGGGTGTGTGATTTATGAAGTGGTCGAGCAGATGGCACATCAATCGAACGTGCCGTGTGCCCGCGGTGACCGACAACGCAGTTCTGGTGTCACAAACGGCCAAAACCAGCATCAAACGGTCAAATTCATAGCGGAAGACCTCATATTGAGCTGAAACCACCGTGAAACATTCTAATTATTATTCGTGATGCGTAGGCGCAGACGGCACGTCAATCGGACATGCGGTTTGCGCGGTACGGCTCAATATTCATGTTTTAAGTGATGCGCGCGCTTCGTAAACGCGCGTGAGGGTGGTCCAAACGGGCCGAACGATTTTGGAATGTCCTGAAATCAGACGACAAATACGGGAGAGTGATTTCTGAAGTGGTCGAGCAGACGGCACGTCAATCGGATGTGCCGTGTGCCCGCGGTGACTGACAATGCAGTTCTGGTGTCATAAACGGCCAAAACGGGCGTCCAACGGTCAAATTCATAGCGGACGACCACAGATTGAGCTGAAACCACCGTGCAATAGTCTAATTATTATTCGTGACGTGTACGCGCATACGGAACGTCAATCGGACGTGCGGTTTGCACGGTACGACTCAATATTCGTGTTTTAAGTGATGTGCGCGCTTCGTAAACGCGCGTTAGGGGGGTCTAAACCAGCCGAACGAAGTCGGAATGGCCTGAAATCAGACAAAAAATACGGGAGAGTGCTTTCTGAAGTGGTCGAGCAGACGACACGTCAATTGGACGTGCCTTGTGCCCGCGGTGACCGACAACGCAGTTCTGGTGTCATAAACGGCCAAAACGGGCGTCAAACGGTCAAATTCATAGCGGACGACCTCAGATTGAGCTGAAAAATCCCTGAAACATTATAATTATTATTCGTGACGTGTACGCGCAGACGGAACGTCAATCGGACGTGTGGTTTGCGCGGTACGGCTCAATATTCGTGTTTTAAGTGATGCGCGCGCTTCGTAAACGCGCGTGAGGGTGGTCCAAACGGGCCGAACGATTTCAGAATGGCCTGAAATCAGACGAAAAATACAGGTGAGTGAATTATGAAGTGGTCGAGCAGACGGCACATCAATCGGACGTGCCGTGTGCCCGCGGTGACCGACAACGCAGTTCTGGTGTCATAAACGACCCAAACGGGCGTCAAACGGTCAAATTCATAGCGGAAGACCTCGGGTTGACCTGAAACCACCGTGCAACATTCTAATTATTATTCTTGACGTGTAAGATCAGACGGAACGTTAATCAGATGTGCGGTTTGCGCGGTACAGCTCAATATTCGTGTTTTAAGTGATGCGCTCGCTTCGTAAACGCGCGTGAGGGGGGTCCAAATGCGCCGAACGAAGTCGGAATGACCTAAAATCAGACTACAAATACAGGAGAGTGATTTTTGAAGTGTTCGAGTAGACGACACGTCAATCGGACGTGCCGTGTGCCCGCGGTGACCGACAACGCAGTTCTGGTGTCATAAACGGCCAAAACGGGCGTCAAACGGTCAAATTCATAGAGGACGACCTCGAATTGACCTGAAACCACCGTGAAACATTCTAATTATTATTCGTGACGTGTACGCGCAGACAGAACGTCAATAGGACGTGCGGTTTGCGCAGTACGACTAAATATTCGTGTTTTAAGTGATGCGTGCGCTTCGTAAACACGCGTTAGGGGGGTCCAAACGGGCCGAACGAAGTCAGAATGACCTGAAATCAGACGACAAATATGGAAGAGTGATTTCTGAAGTGTTCGAGCAGACGACACATCAATCGGACGTGCCGTGTGCCCGCGGTGACCGACAACGCAGTTCTGGTGTCATAAATGGCCAAAACGGGAGTCAAACGGTCAAATTCATAGTGGACGGCCTCGGATTGACCTGAAACCATTGTGAAACATTCAAATTATTATTCGTGATGTGTACGCGCAGACGTCACATCAATCGGACGTGCGGTTTGCGCGGTACGGCTCAATATTCGTGTTTTAAGTGATGCGCGCGCATCGTAAACGCGCGTGAGGGGGGTCCAAACGGGCCGAACGAAGTCGGAATGGCCTGAAATCAGACGACAAATACAGGTGAGTTATTTCTGAATTGGTCGAGCAGACGACACGTCAATCGGACGTGCCGTGTGCCCGCGGTGATCGACAACGCAGTTCTGGTGTCATAAACGGCCAAAACGGGCGTCAAACGGTCAAATTCATAGAGGATGACCTCAGATTGAGCTGCAACCACCGTGAAACATTCTAATTATTATTCGTGACGTGTACGAGAAGACGTAACGTCACTCAGACGTGCGGTTTGCGCGGTATGGCTCAATATTCGTGTTTTAAGTGATGCGCGCGCTTCATAAACGCGTGTGAGGGGGGTCCAAACGGGACGAACGATTTCAGAATGGCCTGAAATCAGACGAAAAATACGGGAGAGTGATTTCTGAAGTGGTCGAGCAGACGGAACGTCAATCGGACGTGCCGTGTGCCCGCGGTGACCGACAACGCAGTTCTGGTGTCATAAACGGCCAAAACGAGCGTCCAACGGTCAAATTCATAGTGGACGACCTCAGATTGAGCTGAAACCACCGTGCAACATTCTAATTATTATTTTTGATGTGTACGCATAGACGGCACGTCAATCGGACATGCGGTTTGCGCGGTACGGCTCAATATTCATATTTTATGTGATGCACGCGCTTCGTAAACGCGCGTGAGGGGGGTCCAAACTGGCCGAACGAAGTCGGAATGACCTGAAATCAGACGACAAATACAGGTGAGTGATTTCTGAACTGGTCGAGTAGACGACACGTCAATTGGACGTGCCATGTGCCCGCGGTGACCAACAACGCAGTTTTGGTGTCATAAACGGCCAAAATACTGTCCATTTTAAACAAAATAGAGACACTTTGAGTGGTGTCGGCCACACCGCGCCTCGGATTGAGGTGGAGTTGACTCGTACATGTCACATATGACCCATGGATCATTCTCCTAAAGTTTAAACAGAAACTGAATGCGTTTGGTCGGTTTTCCGTATGTCATTTTTTGTTTTCACTAAAAATGAAGTCCATTTTAAACAAAATAGAGACACTTTGAGTGGTGTCGGGCACACCGCACCTCGGATTGAGGTGGCGTTGACTCGTACACGTCACATATGACCCATGGATTGTTCTCCTAAAGTTTCAACAGAAACCGAATGCATTTGGTCGGTTTTCCGTATGTACTTAAAATACTGTCCATTTTAAACAAAAGAAAGTCACTTAGAGTGGTCCCGACCACACCGCATCTTGGATTTAGGCGGGGTTGACTTGTACACGTCTCAAATGTCCCATGGATCGTTTTCTTAAAGTATCAACACAATCCGAATGCGTTTGGCTGGTTTTCCGTATGACAGTTGATGTTTTTCACTTAAAATGATGTCCTTTTGAAACAAAAGACATACACTTTGAGTTGTTCCGACCACACCGCGCCTCGGATTGAGGCGGGGTTGATTCGTACACGTCACATATGACCCATGGACCGTTGTCCTAAAGCATCAACACATTTCGAATGCGTTTGGTCAGTTTTTCTTATGTAACTTTTTGTTTTCACTTAAAATCTTATGGAAATTCATATAGAATATTTTCATATCATATTTAGTATGGATTAGATTTTAGTTGATCGTGCTATGAAACATTTCAGAGCTAATGAAATTACGGAAGGTGGAGGGGCTGTCTGGGGGGCTGTCCGGGGGGGGGGGGCTGTCCGGTGGGTGTCCGGGGGCTGTCCGTGGACCAAGGAGGAGGGTGGGGGGGCTGTGCGGGGTCTGTTCGGGGGGTGTTTGGGGGTTGTTCAGGGGGTTTTCCGGGGTTGTTTAGGGGGCTGTCCGGGGGTTGTTCAGGGGGTTGTTCAGGGGTTGTTCAGGGGTTGTTCATGGGTTGTTCAGGGGGTTGTCCGGGGTTGTTCAGGGGGCTGTCCGGGGGGTGTTTGGGGGGTTGTCCGGGGTCCAAGGGGGAGGGTGGGGGGGGGGGGGGGTTGTCCGGGGGGCTGTCTGGGGGGATATCCGGGGTCCAGGGTGGACAGTTGTGGGCTGTACGGGGGGCTGTCCAGGGGTTGTCCGCGGGGCTGTCCGGGGGGTTTTTGGGGGGTGTTCGGGGTCCAAGGGGTAGGGGGGGTTGTCCAGGGTCCAAGAATGATGGGGGTTGTCCAGGGAGTTCTCAAACACACAACCACTAAAAGACAACAACATCCACAAAAACAGACAATATATAAAAATAACTCAACTCCAATACTATACTACGAGTCTAGATAAAACTAACAACTAGAATAGATTAAACATCGAATCTCAGTAATATAAGTCAAAAATGTAACGGATCAATATGTCCCACATCAGCATCACCATCACCATCATCATCATCAGCATCACCCTCGTCATCATCATCCTCATTGTCCTCACCCTCCACAGCGCCTTCCTCCTTGCCTTCGCCCTCCTCCTCGCCCTCCCCATCTCCCTCCTCTTCCGCATCAGACTCCTCGCCATCATCATCTTCAAGCTGGACATCGGCCTGACCACCACTGGAACTGCCACCTGGTGCACCATATATAGAAGGTATCGATGACATGTATTCTTCAATCGCTGGGCTGACCTCTACTGGAAGTGTTGGATGTAGAACTTCAATAAATTTCATAAATGCACTGTTTGCCCTAGCAGACTATTCTACCATCTCTGTGGCCCTTTTCTCAGCCTGTTCTGCCTGTGCCCTAACTTGCTGCTGCTCGGTGGCACTACAACTCATACCTGAGGTAGGCTAATACCTCGTCGGGGCTATCCTAGGTCGGCAGCGTACTCTGCCAGAATGATCCTCTCCCAACACCTGATGTAAGTGATCAGATGGCCCAAAATTGTCTGCTTCTTGGGCATCGAGGGCCTCTAAAGCATCATGTTACAAGTATAAATATATTATTAAGTTACAAAATAGATATTAAAATATAAAATCAATATATTAAAACTTACAATCTGCTGCTGAGTCGCTTCGTTGAAAGCACTTCCATCCTTTTTTCGTCTACTCGAGCAAAAAAGTTTTGATCGAGGCACACGTCCTTCAAAATTTTGTACTTGCCTCTACAATGACATTTAAAACAAAATTTATATAAAAACTTTAGAAAATGATTAAATAATTGAGGAAACAAAAGAAAATGTAAGTCGTAAAGAAAACTTATAAACAATTGTCATACCTACTGCCTCTCATGATCCGGCATCGTTATGCGTCCTAGTGTATGGAGGTATTTTTTTGCATCAATGTTTTTTTTTATTTTTTCCAGATGATTCCTAAATAAAATTCGATAATGCAAAGGATAATATTAATGCAAAACTTGAAAGTTATTATTTAAATACCTCAAATGTAATTCATACCTTAAACTGGGTACTCGTCCAACGAGTAATCATCTGACGATACTGCTCTATAGGACAATCATCCACGACTGGTACCGCCTCTAACTCAGTGCCAACTCTAGCACGCCAGCCAATATACATCTCATGCTTGTAGGCTCTCCAAAGCTCACCTAAATCCTTTAGACATTCCAGTCGTGCACCCTCACCATCAGGAAAATTAAATCGAAGCTGAAATCAAAATATTAATTCATATAAATACAAAAATAATTCATGGGATTAAATACAACATATTTTTTTACCCATATCTCTGCCCAAGCTCTATCTTTGACCTCATGTTGTAACGCCCTGACCCCAGCTACCCAGAGTCGGTGCATTACTTCGTAACATTGGCATGATCACAAAAGATCAAGTCTCGAAAGACCGATTAGTTTAGTAGCCTTGGAAACACTAGATACATTCATAATTCTTTCATTACATCAAAAAGTAAACAAACTACAATAACATGGTCTTCATAGTCCACACTCATATCCTCACTGACTATTCTTGCAAGTCAGTCATAATACACTTCTTCACATCCTGGAAAATATTAAAACATTGAAAGGGGTGAGCTCAGATGCTCAGTAAGGATAACAATATTACGGAAGCTTTTATAAGAAAACATAAGCATTTAAGGCAATGTATAACTAAAACAAAAGCCTTATTGAACTTGAACTTCAGCATAATATGGAAAAAGTAAAATAAAATAATTCCATTACTTACTCTCATGGATATTCTACTAGACGAATAATCACATGAAATATCAATAACCACTTTCATAATGAGGGAATGTATAATGCCAGACATTCTGAAACAATTTGTCAAGGCCTCGACCAAGACGTCTAAAATGATTAAGGCCTCGACCAAAACCATAAATCAAATTGGGAAAGGGCCTCGGCCAATTCCACGTCTAGTTGTCTCATGAGACCTACCGATGCATCGAGGAGCTATAGCGGGCTCCACCCGTCACATATTAAGTCCAACACATTCCTCATATGAATAGGTTTAAACATAGCATAAATATTCGTATTAAAACTAGCATACGAAATGTCAACAATTTCTCCATAAGCTATGGATGGTATAAAAATAACACATCCACAGTCAAATATTTCACAAAATGTTCAATGGAAGTTTTGTATCATAAATCAATTTCAATTAAACTTAAAACCCATCAAAGGATGTTCACATGGATGAAATCAAAGCAATTTGAGAGTAATATCTCTCCTTTTTGAAATCATTTAAAAGTCCCATAATTATAAAATAATACATTTACTTTGAAGATGTTCTTCTAAGCTTGTTAGGGAAGCTTCGACGAAGTTATAATGGTGGAAAATAGCCGCACCCGCCGTATAAGTTAAAAAAAACATTCTTACCTTAAATTTGTCAAAGAGGTCAAAAAGTACATTGTTTGGAAAACGACGGTAAGATTCCTTTCAAAAATGTATAAGGGTGTAAATGACTTTAACACATTTTCCATTTAATAGTCAAAATGTTTTGAAAGACATTTTTAAGAAACATGGATGTGGATGATAACGAGGTCCCAGTAGATAATTATGTATAAACAACCTTGGATAATGAAGAGGTTGTGAAGTAAACCCTTACCTTGTACTTTTCCTTGGTTGGGGTAGGTTAACCTCCTGTATAATGGTGAACTAATTGTTATTAAATTATACAAGAATCATATATATTCATATGATATCATATATGATCTTTTAACATTGCTTTGTTAACAATATCTTAGATTTATCGTTGTTTCGGGTGTAAACTTACTCGTTTTCTTTTATATGTTTTGTTATGTAAGTCGTGTTTTTCATGGATAGGTTGTATCTTATTCATATCTAGAATGATATCATGTCCTTAAAAATTATTTTTAAATCATCAAATGATAATTATACTTTAATGGATACTACGGAGAATGAATATCATCGCGTTCGTGGAGACGGTAGTCCGTACGTACGCACGAGCGACAATATCATTATTTTGATATTAAAATAATATATAATTGGATAATATATAATATATAAAGAATCATTATCATGTTATATTTATTATTTACATGAATTACATATCATTATTATACCCATCTAAATAATAATATATTGAATAACAATTACACCACGACGTGGAGACGGTAAGCCGTACGTACGCACATATGGTGACATGTCATTCAAATGATGGGTAGAATACTGATTATGGTTGTTCCATATTTATAATAACATCACAGTATATAGAAGATACTGGAGTTATAAATTTATACTTTAAATAATAAACAAAGAGGGAGTGGAAGAAGAAAGAAACATGAAAGAGGGTGATGAAAATGTTACCTCTTCTTCGGGTTCTTCCTTTTGATTTGATCAAAAGGACTCCTTAGGATGGCTTTTTGACTAAAGTAAAGCTTCTAGGATGAAGGGAGAGAAGTTGGGAGAGTATTTGGGCAGAGGTTGGCCGAACCAAAAGGCTTGGAAGTGTGAATAAGGTGGTAGAGGTGGGGGCCTTTTATAAGAGGAGAGGAGGGGCTCTTTTGGAAAGATTGAAATGTTACATTATTATACAATGCTTTTCGGATTATAAAGGTCCCACACTTATATAATTCTTGGCTAAGGTGATAATAGTTCGAAATCTCCTCATCCAATAGGCTTTGGACAAGTGTAAGCCTTGGATTTTTCATTATCTTCTCATTTTATTTAAATCGTTAAATAATGAGGTCATCGCTGCATCATAATGATGTCATAAATAATTTAATTTATTTAATGTCTAAAAATTATAAAAAAAATACTATGATGTAGGAAATCTTTTTATATTTCTAATGAATATTTATAGTCAATATTTGGATCTGTGTAACCCCACTTAAAAACTGTTTTAGTAAAACAACTCATGTTTGTGTCAATTTAATTTTAACATTAAATAAATATATATTAATGTCATTTTTCAACTAAAGTGGCTCCATGGGGTCCCCAAGTTGACCCATGGGTTGTATTGGTCGGCCATGACTCATCCAATAGTAGTAGGACAAGTGTCAAGCTCATCTCATATTATTAAAACATTATTTTTACCTTAAACTACACTAATCACCTCTAATCGCGATTAAGAACTTAAAAGTTACTATTCACCAAAAAATTATTTTAATCTCATTGAACCACATTTTACTTCTTAATGAAAACCATGTATGTCGGATTTTTGAAAATAAAATCACATAAGTGGTAATATTTCATTTTAACGAAAAATCAGTTTTTAACAACCACTTAGTGGTTTCACTATTCATAAAAAATTGAAGTTTTTCAGAATAAGGCCAAAATTTCACCCTAAGCTATAATTGATATTCCGAATTCAAAAATTATGTCTATTTCACAAAATTACAAACATATAAGATGTATTAATTAATTTTATAATTAATTCCCGCTGTTGCAACAAATAGCGTGTTTTTAGGAAACAATTTATATCAAAAGATTGGCAATTGTTTATGTCCAATTTCAATGTTAAATTAATTATAATGACCACCATTGGATAAAATGGTAAAAATATATTCTAATTATACTTTAAAACCACTAAATATTATAATTTATCACTATAAATTATTTTGATTAAAAAAGTTGTTTTTAAGTATTTTTCACTATTCATAAAAATTTAGAAGTTCTCAGAAAAATACCAAAAATTCAACATAGGCTAATTTCAATATTCTGAATCCAAAAATGAAGTCCATTTTGATAAATAAAATTTATAAAATTTCAAAAAGTAGGTATTACTATTCACAACGGCTAGTTTAGTTAGTTGTGGTGTGTGTTAGAGCTCGAGGTTGCGTACAACACACGCTATTGCATTATTCGAAGGGAAACGTACAGTGGAAGATTGGGGTGTTACATTCTCCCCTCCTTCAAATAATTGCGTCCTCACAATTTCTAGGGTATTACTGCATAAAAAGACTCGGGTGGTTTTTCATCATAAATTCCTCAGGTTCCCACGTTGCCTCTTCCATTTTATGATTTCTCCACAAAACCTTCACCAGACGAGTCGTCCGGTTTCTCAGCACCTGCTCCCTCACATCAAGAATCCTGACGGGCTCTTCACAATAGGAAATATCGGGTTCCAGTTCTAATTCCTCATAGGTGAGTACATGCGTTGGGTCAGGCATGTATTTCCTCAACAGAGATACGTGGAACACATCGTGAACATTGGAGAGACTTGGAGGCATTGCCAATCGGTAAGCTACAACCCCAATTCGTTCTAGAATTTCGAAAGGTCCGATGTACCTGGGACTCAATTTACCTTTCTTACCAAAACGTATGACTCCCTTCCATGGAGATACCTTTAGGAAAACATGATCACCGACTTGAAATTCCAAATCCTTCCTTCGATTATCGGCATAGCTCTTCTGACTACTTTGAGCTGATTTGATGTGATTTTGGATTACTTTCACCTTTTCCACCGTTTCCTCCACCAGTTCTGGGCCTACAAGTTTTCTTTCACCAACGTCATCCCAACAGGTTGGTGTATGACATCTCTTTCCGTATAACGCTTCATATGGTGCCATCTGAATACTCGAATAAAAGCTATTGTTATAGGAAAATTCTACCAGTGGTAAGTATTGATCCCACATACCCTGAAAGTCAAGAGAGCATGATCTCAACATGTCTTCTAAGGTTTGAATAGTCCGTTCTGATTGTCCATCTGTTTGAGGGTGATAGGCAGTGCTCAAACGAAGTTCAGTATCCAAGGCCTTTTGAAGACTTTTCCAGAATCTTGAAGTAAAATGAGGATCACGATTAGAAACAATCGATAGGGGTACTCCATGAAGTCTTACAACTTCATTAATATATAGTCTTGCTAGACGTTCAAGTGGTAGATCCTCCCGTATAGCAAGAAAATGTGCTGACTTAGTAAGCCGATCAACAATGACCCATATTGCATCATTCCTTCTAGGAGTCTTTGGTAGTCCCATGACAAAGTCCATCGTAATATTATCCCATTTCCACTCAGGTATGGGAAGAGGTTGCAATACTCCACCAGGATGTTGCCTTCCAGCTTTAACTTGTTGACAAACCATACACCTCGACACAAAATCAAAAATCTCCCTCTTCATATTGTCCCACCAAAAATGTTCCTTCAAATCTCTATACATTTTGGTGCTCCCAGGGTGTATAGAGAAGTTGGAACTATGAGCATCATCCAGCAATTCCCTTTTTAGATCAGGTATATCGGGAACACAAAGTCTCTTCCCGAATTTCAAAATTCCATCCTTATACACAAAGTCCCTCAATCTTCCATCATTCACACCTTTAATCTTCTTCTTAAATTATTCATCATTGGTCTGAGAACTCTTAATCGTTTCTAGTAATGATGGTTTGGAAACCATTTGAAAAAGCATTGATGTTTCACCTTCCCTAGTTATTCCCATGTCCATCTTCACTAGATCCAAGAAAATTGGATCCCTTTCAATTCTCATCACATTCAAAACTCCATGGTATTTTCAACCCAAAGCATCTGCCACCTTGTTTGCCTTCCCCGGGTGGTAATGTATCGTGCAATCATAATCCTTGAGTAGTTCAAGCCATCGCCTTTGCCTCATGTTGAGTTCTTTTTGTGTGAAAATATACTTCAAACTCTTGTGATCAGTATAAATCTCACATTTTTCACCATTGAGGTAATGTCTCCATATCTTTAAAGAAAAGATCACAGCTGCTAACTCAATATCATGAGTAGGATAGTTTTGCTCATGAATTTTTAGCTGTCGTGATGCATAGGCAATGACCTTATCATTCTGCATAAGGACACAACCGAGTCCTTTCTTCGATGCATCACTATAAATAACAAACCCATCATTCCCCGATGGTAGAGTCAATACAGGGGAATTGACTAATCTTCTATTTAGTTCTTCAAAACATTCTTCACACTCTTTTGTCCAGACAAATTTAATCCCTTTACGTGTGAGCTTTGTGAATGGGTTAGCCAATCTGGAAAAATTCTGGACGAAACGTCGATAATAACCTGCTAAACCAATAAAACTGCGTACCTCAGTTATACTTGTCGGTGCTGGCCATTCTTGGATTGCCTTGGTTTTAGAAGGATCAACAGAAATTCCATCCTTAGAGACAATATGGCCAAGAAAAGAAATCTCATGAAGCCAGAATTCACACTTGCTAAATTTCCCATATAATTCATGTCTTCTAAGAGTCTTCAGGATAATGCGTAAGTGATTTTCATGATCTTCGTGGCTTTTGGAGTATACCAAGATATCATCAACAAATACCACTACAAAGTCATCAATATATTCCTTGAAAACTCTATTCATTAGATCCATGAAAACAGAGGGTTCATTAGTCAACCCAAAAGGCATTACTGTAAACTCGTAATGCCCGTACCTTGTTCGAAATGCTGTCTTTGGAACGTCTTCCTTCTTCACACACAACTGATGGTATCCAGACCGAAGGTCAATCTTTGAAAAGTATTGAGCTCCACGCAGTTGGTCAAACAAATCATCAATGCGAGGTAGGGGATACTTGTTCTTTATTGTTATAGCATTGATCTCCCTATAGTCAATGCACAACCTCATAGATCCATCTTTCTTATTAACAAAAAGAACAGGGGCTCCCCAAGGAGAAACACTAGGAAGAATAAATCCCTTATTACTCAATTCCTCTAGTTGTTTCTTTAGTTCAACTAATTCCACAGTGGCCATTCTATAAGGGGTCTTTGATATGGGCCTTGATCCAGGAATTAAATCAATGGAAAACTCAACTTCTCGTTCTGGAGGATGTCCAGGTAAATCTTCCGAAAAAACATCAACATATTCTCTCACAATAGGTACATCCTCTATTTGAATATTCCTTTCCTCACCCTCAGTAATTTCCTTCTCTTCCTCCCCAATAATTGAATTCAGTTGAGCTACTGGGGGTGGATCTAGATAAGAATTATGTGGCGACGATTCGGCTCTAAATATAAGGTGTTCCTTATCATCATCATCATGAATCGTAACCTCTTTCTTCTTACAATAAATTTTTGCATCATGGTCCGAAGGCCAATCCATACCGAGGATTATATCAAATTCAATCATGGGTATGACGATGAGATCAGCAGGTAAAGAACATTTAGGTGATCTAATGGGAACTAATCGACAAAACTTTGTTGCAACAATACTTCCCTTAGGGGTTTTGACCGACAACTCCCTTTTTAAATAAAATTGGAAATATCTAATTTTCTTAGCAAACTGGGAAGATATGAAACAATGAGATGATCCAGAATCAAATAATGCATTTGCTAAACTTGAGGAAACCATTAAATTACCTGCCACCACGTCTTTCGGAGCTTCCACCTCAGCAGTAGTGATAGCATAAGCCTGGCCCTAATCCCTTGGCCTCTTCTGAGGTAAGTTCCCCTGACGCTTAGGAAATTCATTTGCATAATGTCCCTTCTCTCTACAATTATAACATTCCACGTTTACAACCGCTTTCTTTCCCTTGCATTCATGAGCTTGGTGGCCTTTTTCACCACACTTGTAACATACTCCTTTTCCTTTTAGACAGGCACCAGGGTGCTTCCTACCGCAGTTATCACAGGGTGGAAATTCATTTCTACCCTTCTTCCATGTTTCCTTATTTCCTTTCCCAGAGTTTTCAGCAGATCTCTTCTTATCTTGCTTTGATTTAAAGTCATAAGACTTAGAGAATTCATTTTCCGTCTTGATAGCGCACGAGACAATACCTTCGTATGAAGAGAAGGTTTGTGATACTAAAGCTCGACGGAGAAATGGTTTCAACCCATCAAAGAAACGATTAGTCTTACTTCTTGGGTTACGTATGTAATCTGCAGCATACCTTTCTAACCTTGTAAAGTTAGCCTCATACTTTGCGACATTCTCATCCTCCTTCTGCCTCAGACTCAGAAATTGCCTTTCCATATCCGCTCGATGGTCTCGAGGAAAGTATTTTTCTAAGAACAACTCTTTGAACTCCTGCCATTCCATGTTTGTTAATTCATCATCTTCCTTTGTGTTTTGAATTAGTGACCACCATTGATCGGCATCCCCAGTGAGGCGGTAAACTGCCATGACAACATTCTCCCTTTCACTACTCCCCAAGGCATGAAATATTTTCTCTAAGGAATTTATCCATTTCTCAGCTACTATAGGATTTGTACTCCCATTGAAGGTTGGCGGTTGTTTCCTCATGAAACGGTCTAGCATTGATCCTCCATGTTGCGGATCAGGGTGCTCCATACGAGTAAGGTTGTTATTCATAACCTGCGTGAGTTGTCCCAGTACAGTGAGAAGCTGATCGGCACCAGTTGTATCACTAGCTCCACCATAATTATCCTGAGCAGGAGGGAAATCCCTACACGGAGTGCTTGCATTGATACAGTTTCCATTCCTTCCACTAGGAGCCATTTCTAAATAATGGCATAAACTAGATTAGTTCATGAATCAAAATACATAATTCCATACTTGTAAAACACTTAACATAAATTTAACTAATTATGGATATAATCCATAATTATAAAAATGTTTTCTTTGAGGAAGTATATACTCGTAACCCTTCATAGTGGTTTGTAAAGAAAATGGGAATTATCCAAAGCATATCCCCCGGGAGTGTCGTAACCAAGAGTGCAGCAAGGCCCGTTGTCGTGCACCAGTTCCCGTTCGAGTCTAGCTCAAAGCGGTGTTTTCGGATTTTACCCCTAGGTACATCTGTGCCAGAGCCGCCTCTACCTGCTCGTATCCAGACAGGGATGTATTGCTCGGAAAACTCACAACATCTCTACAATACCAAAATTCTAGGAAGTTCTTCTATACTAATCCTCAAAGTCTATCTTCGGGATATGTGCTCTAATCAGAGTTTATCTAAATCTAGGTTCCAAGGTTAGTACTAAACTGCCTCTGATACCAACTGTAACGCCCCGACCCCAGCTACCAAGAGTCGGTGCATTACTTCGTAACATTGGCATGATCACAAAAGATCAAGTCTCGAAAGACCGATTAGTTTAGTAGCCTTGGAAACACTAGATACATTCATAATTATTTTATTACATCAAAAAGTAAACAAACTACAATAACATGGTCTTCATAGTCCACACTCATATCCTCACTGACTATTCTTGCAAGTCAGTCATAATACACTTCTTCACATCCTGGAAAATATTAAAACATTGAAAGGGGTGAGCTCAGATGCTCCGTAAGGATAACAATATTGCAGAAGCTTTTATAAGAAAACATAAGCATTTAAGGCAATGTATAACTAAAACAAAAGCCTTATTGAACTTGAACTTCAGCATAATATGGAAAAAGTAAAATAAAATAATGCCATTACTTACTCTCATGGATATTCTACTAGACGAATAATCACATGAAATATCAATAACCACTTTCATAATGAGGGAATGTATAATGCCAGACATTCTGAAACACTTTGTCAAGGCCTCGGCCAAGATGTCTAAAATGATTAAGGCCTCGACCAAAACCATAAATCAAATTGGGAAAGGGCCTCGGCCAATTCCACGTCTAGTTGTCTCATGAGACCTACCGATGCATCGAGGAGCTATAGCGGGCTCCACCCGTCACATATTAAGTCCAATACATTCCTCATATGAATAGGTTTAAACATAGCATAAATATTCGTATTAAAACTAGCATACGAAATGTCAACAATTTCTCCACAAGATATGGATGGTATAAAAATAACACATCCACAGTCAAATATTTCACAAAATGTTCAATGGAAGTTTTGTATCATAAATCAATTTCAATTAAACTTAAAACCCATCAAAGGATGTTGACATGGATGAAATCAAAGCTATTTGAGAGTAATATCTCTCCTTTTTGAAATCATTTAAAAGACCCATAATTATAAAATAATACATTTACTTTGAAGATATTCTTATAAGCTTGTTAGGGATGCTTCGACGAAGTTATAATGGTGGAAAATAGCCGCACTCGCCGTATAAGTTAAAAAAAACATTCTTACCTTAAATTTGTCAAAGAGGTCAAAAAGTAAATTGTTTGGAAAACGACGGTAAGATTCCTTTAAAAAATGTATAAGGGTATAAATGTCTTTAACACATTTTCCATTTAATAGTCAAAATGTTTTGAAAGACATTTTTAAGAAACATGGATGTGGATGATAACGAGGTCCCAGTAGATAATTATGTATAAACAACCTTGGATAATGAAGAGGTTGTGAAGTAAACCCTTACCTTGTACTTTTACTTGGTTGGGGTAGGTTAACCTCCTGTATAATGGTGAAATAATTGTTATTAAATTATACAAGAATCATATATATTCATATGATATCATATATGATCTTTTAACATTGCTTTGTTAACAATATCTTAGATTTATCATTGTTTCGGGTGTTAACTTACTCGTTTTCTTTTATATGTTTTGTTACGTAAGTCATGTTTTTCATGGATAGGTTTTATCTTATTCATATCCAGAATGATATCATGTCCTTAAACATTATTTTTAAATCATCAAATGATAATTATACTTGAATGGATACGACGGAGAATGAATCTCATCGCGTTCGTGGAGACGGTAGTCCGTACGTACGCACGAGCGACAATATCATTATTTTGATATTAAAATAATATATAATTGGATAGTATATAATATATAAAGAATCGTTATCATGTTATATTTATTATTTACATGAATTACATATCATTATTATACCCATCTAAATAATAATATATTGAATAACAATTACACCACGACGTGGAGACGGTAAGCCGTACGTACGCACGTATGGTGACATGTCATTCAAATGATGGGTAGAATACTGATTATGGTTGTTCCATATTTATAATAACATCACAGTATATAGAAGATACTGGAGTTATAATTTTATAATTGAAATAATAAGCAAAGAGGGAGTGGAAGAAGAAAGAAACTTGAAAGAGGGTGATGAAAATGTTACCTCTTCTTCGGGTTCTTCCTTTTGATTTGATCAAAAGGACTCCTTAGGATGGCTTTATGACTAAGGTAAAGCTTCTAGGATGAAGGGAGAGAAGTTGGGAGAGTATGTGGGCAGAGGTTGGCCGAACCAAAAGGCTTGGAAGTGTGAATAAGGTGGTAGAGGTGGGGGCCTTTTATAAGAGGAGAGGAGGGGGTCTTTTGGAAAGATTGAAATGTTACATTATTATACAATGATTTTCAGATTCTAAAGGTCCCACACTTATATAATTCGTGTATAAGGTGATAAGAGTTAGAAATAGCCTTATCCAATAGGCTTTGGACAAGTGTAAGCCTTGGATTTTGCATTATCTTCTCATTTTATTTAAATCGTTAAATAATGAGGTCATCACTGCATCATAATGATGTCATAAATAATTTAATTTATTTAATGTCTAAAAATTATAAAAAAATACTATGATGTAGGAAATATTTTTAGATTTATAATGAATATTTATAGTCAATATTTGGATCTATGTAACCCCACTTAAAAACTGTTTTAGTAAAACAACTCATGTTTGTGTCAATTTAATTTTAACATTAAATAAATATATATTAATGTCATTTTCCAACTAAAGTGGCTCCATGGGGTCCCCAAGTTGACCCATGGGTTGTCTTGGTCGGCCATGACTCATCCAATAGTAGTAGGACAAGTGTCAAGCTCATCTCATATTATTAAAACATTATTTTTACCTTAAACTACACTAATCACCTCTAATCGCGATTAAGAACTTAAAAGTTACTATTCACCAAAAAATTATTTTAATCTCATTGAACCACATTTTACTTCTTAATGAAAACCATGTATGTCGGATTTTTGAAAATCAAATCACATAAGTGGTAATATTTCATTTTAACGAAAAATCAGTTTTTAACAACCACTTAGTGGTTTCACTATTCATAAAAAATTGAAGTTTTTCAGAATAAGGCCAAAATTTCACCATAAGCTATAATTGATATTCCGAATTCAAAAATGATGACTATTTCACAAAATTCCAAACATATAAGTTGTATTAATTAATTTTATAATTAATTCCCGCTGTTACAACAAATAGCGTGTTTTTAAGAAACAATTTATATCAAAAGATTGGCAACTGTTTATGTCCAATTTCAATGTTAAATTAATTATAATGACCACCATTGGATAAAATGGTAAAAATATATTCTAATTATACTTTAAAACCACTAAATATTATAATTTATCACTATAAATTATTTTTATTAAAAAAGTTGTTTTTAAGTATTTTTCACTATTCATAAAAATTTAGAAGTTCTCAGAAAAATACCAAAAATTCAACATAGGCTAATTTCAATATTCCGAATCCAAAAATGATGTCCATTTTGATAAATAAAATTTATAAAATTTCAAAAAGTAGGTATTACTATTCACAACGGCTAGTTTAGTTAGTTGTGGTGTGTGTTAGTGCTCGAGGTTGCGTACAACACACGCTATTGCATTATTCGAAGGGAAACGTACAGTAGAAGCTTGGGGTGTTACACATGTGGCAAATGTCTCCATGACAGCGGGCTGACGGGAATGATGTCAGAGTATTTGGGAAGCGTCGCCAGAAAACTCCGACATTGCTGCCCTGTTTTCTCAATCATCTGATTGTCTTCATTATATTCCACCATAACCTGTGTGCGACGGTTCCACACCGAACACATGCGTGTACGACCCCGCCCCCGCCTCCTGTCAGTAGATGTATCTGTCATGAAAGAAAAAAAAATATTTTATCAAAACATGTTATAATGAAAATAAATATTTCTATAAAAATTTGTTAGGGTTTTATAAATATACCTGCGCTAGTCTGATCAATGAGTGGCGTCGGATCCCCAGAACCTGATGGAACACCCTCTGGTGGAACAGGAGTCGAAGATGATGGAATATAAAATCTCAGAGAGACAGAAGTAGAAGGAAAAGAAGATGGAACAGCTGTATGACCTGATGCTAACTGGGGAGTGGGAATCATCATGGGATGTGAAAATGATGCGGCAGAAGATGCAGAAGGTAGCGAAAACATGGGAGGCCTAAATACCCCGTGTGTCCCTAACGACACACCAGTATCAGAATGTGGGAAGGCTGAAATGTCAGTGGGAGGGGCAGGGTCTAGTCAGGCACGCACAGCTCTATG
Organism: Viscum album; assembly: GCA_963277665.1. Lineage (NCBI taxonomy): Eukaryota > Viridiplantae > Streptophyta > Magnoliopsida > Santalales > Viscaceae > Viscum > Viscum album. Next base: position 2,130,927,218 of record OY728123.1, on the reverse strand, counting down.
TCCACCTCTGGTACGAACCCTCCTCGTACCACCGGCTTGAGTACTAGGACCAGTACTAGCCTCCTCGTCGAATAAATGTCGACGTAACGGTGGATCCTACAAAAAAGTTTACAAAAAAAATTAATCACATGACATTATATATTCTGTAAATATATACATATATATATATATATATATATATATTTGAAATAAAGTACTCACTATAGGAACTAATGGTGGAATGCCCATCTCCTCCATCCGATGATTGTTCTCCGCCATTTTTTTCTTCGTCTCTCTTCAATTGGATGCATTTTCTGCATTTGAAAACAAATATGTAATTAATTAGAAAAAGAAAATTAATGTGTAAACCAAAAAACTAAATATATGAGGGAATGAGGGGATTCATTGGTAATTTAGCTATCAATTTTTTTAGAAGAGCTTGAATGAATTTAATAAAACATACAAGTTGTAATGTTCACCAAGTTAGAAATATTGTTTGATTTGGTTTGAATACAGTTCAATTCCAAATTAGAAAATGCAATTCAAATAAAACAGCAACCAATAAACACTGAAATTTCACATAACGGTCAAGTCAGCTAAAACATATTTTTGATCAATACTAAATAAATATGAATATTACCAACCTTAACAACCCAACTCGAGGTAAACCAAAAGAATTGAGAACATGGATGAATGATTCTATATATTTCCAATCACAACTTCAGGTTCACAATCAACTCTGAAAATTGAGCTATTGGAGTCATCAAAAGAAATAAATGGATTGGTTCCAATGGTAATAGGGACAGTGTCAATTCCATCATCAGCATCATCAGAAATATGTCTTGGAATTACTTCAACTATGAAACCTAATTCAGGTTGAAGTTGATCTTTGACATAAAAAACTTGTTTAGCCATTGATTCCAACACATATGGTTCTTCGGTAGAAAGATTGCGGGTCATATTAATTACTCTAAATCCACAATCATCAATAAATGTGCCATGTCTCGTCATCGAATCAAACCAATGGCATTTCATCATTGTGACTCGTCCACGAGAGTAATAATCCAATATTATTATTTTCTCAATGACTCCATAATAACCCACATTTTCAAGTCGTGGTCTACTATCTGATGCACTGGCATAACAATCTGTTGTGGCAGTAACCATAATACCATCATGTTGTGTTCTCATGTTTTTGGCTCGTTCAGTGATAATAAATCTGTACCCATTGATAACAATTGATTTACAGTCACGAACTACAGTATTAGGACCAAAAGACAAAGCTCTTATTTCCTCAGAGACAGAGTCAGCAGAAAAACTCAATACCTGCAATATAAATGACAGTTAAACTTAAGTAAATATTGAAATAATTAATTTAAACAGTAATATTTTTACCTTCAATTTTAACCAAGCAGAAAACTCTTTGCTATGCAAAGTCTCTCTCCTTCTCAAAGATAAAGATCGATGCTTCCTATTTATCATTGTTTTATGTTCCCTGTAGATAAAAAAAATCTGAATAGTTTAACAGATATATATGTAAGATATACATATTCAATTTTGTTACCTGATATAGTCATCGAACAAATCACAGTTGAACAAAACTGTGCGATGTGCTATCTCCCTCTCTTCATGGCTTAATGTCTTCAATGTATATGATCCAAGAATTCCTCCTGTTTGAGGAAGTGATGGAAAAATAGGTTCAATTTTCTCATATTTTTCTTCTTCATTTCTCATTGGTCTGTTCATTCTTGTAGTAAGATCAGACAAATACATCGAACAGAAATCCATACATTCTTGAGCTAAGTAACCGTTCACGATAGAACTTTCAGGATGATTCTTGTTTTGAACATAAGACTGCAATGTGAACATATTTCTTTCAGTTGGATACATCCAACAAAAATAAACAGGTCCTCCGAGAAGTATTTCAGTTGGAATATGGACAGTCAGATGCAGCATGCATGTGAAAAATGATGGGGGAAATATTTTCTCCAACTCACACAAAATTAATAGGGCATCTGTCAACATTTTTTTCAAGAAATACTTTGACAACTTCTTATCACAAAGATCTCTAAACAAATGTCACAACCGAATAACACCCAACCTAACATTATTGGACAAAAGATGACGGATTTCTATTGGAAGCAACTCATGCAGTAGAACGTGATAATCATGAGTCTTCAAAGATTTTAGCTTCAACTCTCTTCTGTTTACCCGTTTAGATATGTTGCTTGAATAGCCATCAGGAACACTAATAGTCTCTAATACTTCCAAAAATTGTTTTTTTTTCAGTAGGTGTCATCACATAAGAATCACATGGAAGTTGCCATTTATTTTCACTGATACGCACAGGATGCAATTCTGGTCTGATGCCCCAATCCACCAAGTCATGTCGAGATCGTAAATAATCTTTTGTCTTCCCCTTGAAATTTAGAAGAACTGAAAGCAACATTTCACATATATTCTTTTCAATATGCATTACGTCTAAGAAATGATGTAGAAAATTGGTTGACCAATAAGGCAAATCAAAAAATATACTCCTCTTCCTCCAATTGTAACAGGTTTCTGTGGAAACATTCTTTCTCTTTCCAGATTTCACTTGACCCTTCCCGAACGAAAAATTGAAATCTTTCAATTCATTAAGCACATCAGTTCCAGACATACGCTGATGTGGATCATCGGCCTCTATAGTATTATCAAATCTTCGACGATTCATTCTATATAGATGATCCTTTGGAAAAAATCATCGATGTCCAATAAAACTGAAACTACAACGATGTTTCACTCTTCTGGATCGTGTATTCTTCATACAAACTGGACATGACAGTTTTCCCTTCGTGCTTCATCCAGACATCATTGCATAAGCCGGAAAATCATTGATCGTCCACAGAAGCGCAGCACGCATCTGAAATATGTCTTTCGAACATGCATCATATGTGCGCACACCCACATCCCAAAGAAGTTTCAACTCTTTTATTAAAGGTTTCATGTATACATCAATATCAATGCCGGGATCAGAAGGACCAGATATGAGTATACTCATGAAAGTGAAAGATTTTTTCATACACAACCATGGGGGAAGATTATAAATGTGTATAAAAATTTTCCATGTGCTGTGCGAAGTAAGCATTTGCCCAAACGGATTAAAACCGTCGCATGAAAGACCCAACCTCACATTACGCACGTCAGCTGCAAAATCAGGATGTCGAGCATCAAATCTCTTCCATGAAAATCCATCTGCAGGATGAACCAAATCATCATTAGTCTTCTTTCTCTCGGTATCATGCCATCTCATTTTTATTGATATGTCATCAGACATAAAAAGATTCTGGAGTCTGGGGATCAATGAAAAGTGCCACATTACTTTTTGTGGAACGCGGGATGGTGTTCCATCAGATTTTGACTTCCAGCGGGATGTGCCACATTTTATACATTCTTTTCGTTCAGCGGTTTCTTCCCAGAATAAACTGCAATCTTTCGGGCAAGCATGAATTTTGTTTCTGGAAAATCCAAGTTCTTCAACTAACTTCCATACCATATAGTGGTTTGAGGGAATATCTGCATCATCTGGAAGTAAATCCTTCAAGAGGGTAAGAATGTAATCGATTTCTGTATTAGAAATCCCATACATAGTTTTTCCATGAAACAATCGGATTAAAAAATTCCATCTTTTTCATTTTATCGCATTGTCGATATACTGGAGTCGTGGTAGCATCATTCAATTTTTTCACCCTACCAATATCATCATTTTCACTAGATGCATCAGTTGTCCTCATATCGACGTCTTCTTGAGTCGAAATCCTTTCTTTTTCATGATGACGAATAAACGGAAACCGATCATCTAACAAATTCTCCATTCCAGTCCTTTCATTTCGATCATCACCAATTTGAGATTTCATTTTCTCCCCATTGTGATACCACACAAAGTAGTTTGCTTGAAAACCATTTTTGGTTATGTGGTAGCTGACTTCTTCACGACTCAACCAAGGTCTACCAACACAATTGGAACAAGGGCTGTGTATGCAACCACTATCTGAAGCATTGTGAAATGAAAAATCTATAAAGCTCTCCAAATTGTTTTGAAAATTGCTTGAGATATGATCGGTTTCATACATCCAACTTCTGTCCATTCTGTAAAAAGAATTCATATAAGTCATTTTGTCATAAAAAATTCAATAGGATTGAACTTTAATAGAAAATACATTTAAGTAAACGATAAAGGAAGAAAATAATCATGGTATCAACTACACATGTGAAAAAAACATACTAATGTGTTATTGAAAAAATGTAAAACCAACAAGAACTTAATGTGTTATCACATCAGAGCATGCCTCATCCCATAACCATATTAGTAGGGTACCCTCGTGGACAGCCCCGCCCACCCTCATAGACAACCCACCCACCGCCGTGGACACCCCCTACCCCCTAGACAGCCCAACCACCCCCGTGGACAACCCACCCACCCCCCTCGACACCCCTTCTCCCTATGGATAGCCCCCCACCCCCTTGGAAAGCCCGCCCACCCCCCCTGGACACCCCTACCCCCTGTGGCCAGCCCACCCACCCCCCCTGGACAGCCCGCCCACCCCTCCTTGACAGCCCGGCCACTCCCGTGGACAGCCCGTCCACCCTTGTGGACAGCCCGCCCACCCCCGTACCCCCCTGGACACCCCGTACCCCCCCCCCCCGGGATAGACCCGCCCACCCTCCCAAACAGCCCACAACCCCTCCCCTGCAACCCCACCACCACCACCTAGACATACCAACCCCCCTGGACACCCCACACACCCCTCCCCCACCAGGACACCCCACCCAGACCCCCAGGACAGCCCACACCCCTTGGACAGCCCCGCCCACCCCCGTGGACAGCCTTTCCCACCCCCGTGGATAGACCACCCACCCCCCTCGACACCCCTTCTCCCTATGGACAGCCCCCACCCCCTTGGATAGCCCGCCCACCCCCTGGACACCCCTACCCCCTTGGCCAGCCCACCCACCCCCACTGGACAGCCCGCCCACCCCTCCTTGACAGCCCGGCCACCCCCGTGGACAGCCCGTCCACCCTTGTGGATTGCCCGCCCACCCCCGTACCCCCCTGGACACCCCGTACCCCCCTGGATAGCCCCACCCACCCTCCCAAACAGCCCACACCCCCCTTCCCTGCAACCCCACCACCACCACCTAGACATACCACCCCACCTGGACACTCCACACACACCTCCCCCACCAGGACACCCCACCCAGACCCCCAGGACAACCCACACCCCATGGACAACCCCGCCCACCCCCATGGACACCCCCTACCCCCTAGACAGTCCAACCACCCCCGTGGACAGCCCACCCACCCCCCTCGACACCCCTTCTCCCTATGGACAGCCTCCCACCCCCTTGGATAGCCCGCCCACCCCCCTGGACACCCCTACCCCCCGTGGCCAGCCCACCCACCCCCCCTGGACAGCCCGCCCACCCCTCCTTGACAGCCCGACCACCCCCGCGGACAGCCCGTCCACCCTTGTGGACAACCCGCCCACCCCCGTACCCCCCTGGACACCCCGTACCCCCCTGGATAGCCCCGCCCACCCTCCCAAACAGCCCACACCCCCTCCCCTGCAACCCCACCACCACCACCTAGACATACCACCCCCCTGGACACCCCACACACCCCTCCCCCACCAGGACACCCCACCCAGACCCCTAGGACAACCCACACCCCCTAGACAGCCCCGTGGACAGCCTTTCCCACCCCCGTGGACACCTCCGCCCACCCCCGTGGACAACCCACCCACCCCCGTGGACACCCCCTACCCCCACAATCCATTATCCAAAACATATCAAATTGGTTTGAACACAATCCATAATTCCCACAATCCATTATCCAAAACATTTAAACGTTCACGATAGCCTCCCCCAACTCTGATTTACATGTTTTGAACACTCTCCTTCCAAACATAGAATACAAAAACATTAAAGAATTCTTCAAAAACACAAACAATATCCTATTTAGATATTAATTTCAATAATCAATTAAACCACCAACACCTGGAAAAAATCTATTCATTAAAACAACTACAAAAATATGGTTGAGATCAAATTTTACCTATTCGTATGGGGTGTACCTATTGGGATGGGGGGTGCTGGGGTTCTGATTCGTGAGAGAAGTGGGGGGATGGGGTTCGCTAGAGCAGCGGTGCGAATATATTAGGGCTCTGTCCGAATGGGGAGAGGAGATGGCGATCTGGAATTTGGGGGAAAACTTTGCCAACGGTTTATAAAAACCGTTGGCAAACGCACACATTTCCCAACGGTTCTAGTGAACCGTTGGGAAATGTGTGAGTTTAACACCCCTTTCCCAACGGTTCCAGTGAACCATTGGGAAAGGGTCACACATTTCCCAACGGTTCCAGTGAACCGTTGGGAAATGTGTGAGTTTAGCACCCTTTGCCAATGGTTCCAGTGAACCGTTGGCAAAGGGTCCACCTAAATTCCATTTGCCAATGGTTTTGTTAAACCGTTTGCAAAGGCTCACTATACCAACGGTTTAAGTAAACCGTTGGTATACTACCGTTGGGATAACACCAAATTCCAGTAGTGGAAGCTTGGTATTTATAGGTGATAGGTGGCACAAAGCTCTGATAGCTCGTTACAAATCCATGTGGTGCTTTACGATCAGCAGAGGATTGAGTCAAGTTTTCTATAACCGTTGAGTTGAATGTCATCCCCTCCTTGGCACAAAGGCAACCAAAATTCCATCCATGGTGATTGTGGAGGCTTTTGTCAATTTCCATGGGATAGTAGAGGCGATCTGGTTGCCTCTATAGTGCGAAGCTCCCCATCAATTGTGTCACAATAAGAGAGTCTTCCGCCTATTTTAATCTGCTGCAATCACAGAGGGGGGTTCAGCTTTGAGCCGGCTGTGGTACTAAGGGCTTTCTGAAGGGGCTTTGCGAAGTAGACCATTTGGCATTGGTGAGCTCTTTGTGAATTTTTACTCTACACACATTTTAGTTCCAACAATGATGCATAATAATTTTTTTATTAATTGTTCTATCACAACTGTAAATAGGGCCTTTAATAGTGATAGTAAAAGGTATTTATCAGAACTTTAGAAGCTCAGATAATGTAAACGATGTTAAATGGTTAGCTTTAACAGTACTCGTAAAAAGAATTGATAAAGTGTCCCTTTAACAGATCTTAAAAAGCACTGATACAAGGGGAATTTATCAGCAGTTTTTTTAGCGCTGATAAAGGGGCCTTTCATAGCACTTTTTTTGGTGCTCTTAAAGGGTACCTTAATCAATGATTTTTTAGAGCTGTTAAAATTTTCCTTTAACAATGCTAAAACAATGCTGATAAAGGACCCACTGATAAAGGGTATATATGTTTTCACGTCCCATATCAGTGTTTCCCCCTTTTTCCCTTTATTAGTGCTTCCCCCACCCCTTTATCAACACTTGAGACAATCCCATCCCTAGCGTGCAACCCTTCCTCTAGCGAGTTTTGAATCTGAGACCTCTAGCTTATACACCATCACTTTTCCACTCCCATATACTATTTAGTTTTACATTTTTGTGATCTATCTATATATTTATATATATTTAATTATATTTTGTTATCCATATATTTACATATTTATATATATATGTTTATATATATAGTTATATATATATATATAATTAAATATACAAACACACAAACAAAGATATATATATATATATATATTAAAATGGATATTAACTCTAAAAATCCTTAAAACACATAAAAATATTAAGAAACTATGAAAACCCTAAAACCACTAAAAACCATGAAATGATCATGACATCTGATCCTAGAGTCTATTTTAGCTAAAAACTAGTAAAATCAAAGACCATGAAATGAGATTTGATATTATATGAGGTAAGATATGAACATACACATGGATTAAAAGTTATTTCTATTTGAATTTTATGAAACTGGGGTCGGTGACATAAAACTCAACTTTGGAGGTCTTCTAGGACTTTTGGGGGTTGAAAAACTAGAGAATGATCTTAGAACTCAGTTTGAGACCATTTTCGGCATTGATCTCATTGTAAGCTTTGATTTTATATGTGGTAGGGCCCAAACAGACAAAAGAGTTCATTTTTTGACTCTCTTGAAACTCTAATATATTTTATTCATTTGATTATCATATGATTTAAATATCATGTAGTTTTATCTCATTTCATAAGATTCTATTTAAATTGTTAATGAGTTGAAATGGACTCCCAAATCAAAATTCATGATCTTTTTGGGTCTTTAGGGTTTTAGGGGTTTTAAGTGTTTTTCACAATAGACGCCCTTTCAAACGACGACAACTTCTGAACTGGGTGTCCCTTTCACCTCTACCACGTATCAAATCAAATATTGTGATGATATATACACCTTGGTGACCCAAGAGAACCATAAATATCATATATTAAGAAAAAAAGGCCCATAAGTCCTCCTAACAAGTTTAACTTCTGCTATGGATGTCTGTTAATGATTGTTTTTGAAATATAACCTTTATCAATACTAGTAAGAAATGGATAATAAAGGGGGTATTTGTCATCACTTCCAAAAAAAATAACACATAAAGACTTCCCTTTTATCAGTACTTTTTTAGAAGCGTTTATAAAAACCCCTCTTTATTAGTATTTTTCCAAAAGCTCTGATAAATTCTAGTTTTATTAGGACTTTTTTATTAGTGCTGATAAAGGGGATTTGTTAATGATTTTTTAAAAGAATAGATAAAGGCCCCACTTTAATAGTTTTTGTTTTTAGAACTCTTAAATAACAGTTTTAATAGCACTAAAAATCACTATTAAAGACTACCTTTAACAACTTGTTTTAGCACTGAGAGGGGGGGGGGGGGGGGGTTAACAGTGCTTTTAGAGAACACTATTTAAACCATAGAATGAGATAATCCCAATTTTGTAGTAGTGAATATATAAGTTGATAGAATTCACAAAAAAATGTATATTCATTTGAATTCCTAGGATTTTGGAGTTATCAAAGAATCATAATTAAATGAGTGATATTTGTTTTTCAGAATGAAAATAATTTGTTATTTATAGATAATTATATTTAAAAACTAGTATTGTTAATCTTAAACCACTTATGAAAAAATTCATAATGTTTCTACTAAATATAATGAAATTTTATTATGGATGTTTTTCCCTTAATCATGGTGATGTGTGTTTAATAAATAACCATAAATAGTAGATTTTAAAAATGTATTCAAATGGTTAAATGAAAATTTTATACTCATTATATAGTAATAACTTACTATCTTAATGTGGATACAAATGACATTTTTAACAAACAATGTTGATTCATTAGAATATATTAAACATGATCTAGAGTATATTATGTTACCTTTCTAATGTGGAAACCATGAAAATATATTTTTTATCTAAATTATCTTTAACATCATCAGGATATTAAATAAAAATGTATACATTCACACATCAAGTAACCCTCATAAATTAACTCCAGTAGAAATTATTTGTTATAAATATTCCACTGTAATTTATTCATGTACCCTTAAATTAGGTACACAAATTTAACTGTATTGGTGCATGAATTCTAAATCCAATAACTAAATTCCTTGTAAAATGAATAAAAACCAAAAAATACTGGTGGGAATATCTTCTCCTAAATAAAAATTGTAAGAATTATCCAATCCTATATATTTAAAAAATCATTGGGTCAAACTTTTAATAAAAATAATTACATAATGAGGATACTAAGTTCAATCAAATGATCAATAAAATTAGTAGTTATTTTTTATAAGAATTAAATCCCAAATTATTATGTTATTTTTAGGGATCATCAAAACAAGAAATGTTTTTGAGTGATGTTAACATAATTTTATAAATTATAGAATCAACCATTATGAAACATATCTATTTAAAAAATAATAATTAATGCCCCTTTCAATTAATTTCATAGTGTATATTAAATAGTAGGAGAGTATGCCTTAACTGTATTACATGATTGTATATGTAGTTATTTTTATCAAATACATTTCCAAAAAATCAAATCATAAATTTATAGTATTTTTTGACCACCTATTAATAGTAAAAATTCTCAAAAAGAAATTATCGCACACATTTTTTTAAAATATGCATGAAATCTAGGTTATTCCTCAAAAGTTATTTTTCATTATAAAATATCTAAATAAATAATTTTTTCCCTATAATTACTATTATTAATATTATAATAATAGAAATATAATTTATTAAAAGGGAAGACTGTTAGAGTCATAAATTTTGAAATATTTCTATTTTCTGAGTTGTGTTAGAAAGTGAACACCTATCATTTATTTTTATTTTAGGATGTAATCTCTTATACCATGAAATGAAAATTTCTCATTTATGAAATTATTATGTTGAGAATGAAATCACGTGTCTCTAATGTATTACCACTTATTGAAAAATTTCATACAAATTTTTACTCTAATTAGGTAACACCATTATATTTTGAAACATGTTTTCACAAAATTAATATTATGTTCGATATATCTCTCCACAAAAATTCCTAAACTAAAAATATTTTTGACATATTAGATGAATATTAATAATAAAATACAATATTAATAAAATATCTCATAAATAAAAAATTCTAATCAGTTAAAAATGCATAAAAAATTGGATTAAGAACACAAAATGTTTTAAAATTGTATTTTTTTAATGTTTTTATTTACATATTTCATTTAAAAGAAAATTTTATAAATCATAAAATTTTAATTTTTTAAAAAAATTTCATTAATTTATAATTTAAAAATTATTTTAGGGTGAATTTTGGAAAATTGTTTAATCTAATTGATTTTTATATAAATAATGAAAAATACTGATTTTTTCTAATACCCTCACTTTATGACATTATTTAAATACAAGAATAAAAAACCTAAACCGTTTTTATATAAAAATATTCTTATAAAATAGAATAATCATTTTTTATATATTATATTGGATGTTTGATACTCATATTTAGCATTTTTGAAATATAAGTAATATTTTTCTGTAGAAACATTTTTTATTCGCTTATATTAAAAATTAATTTTCATCAATTATTGAAATTAATTATAAAAATTGTATTTATTATTTCAGATCATAATTTTAATTTTATGTAATATGGTAAATTTTATTTTTAGTCATAAAATAATGATTAGTAATATTAAATTTAATAACCACAAAAATGTTAAAACTGTTATTTTCATAGTATTATTTTATTAACATTATGTAATTGTTTTCTAATAAAATAAATCAATATATTCAAAAAAATGAATCTAATATAATTTTTAAACCCAGATATAAATATATTAACACTAATTCAATTGTTAATAAGTACTAAGTATGGTTTCAAACACATAATGTTGAAAATAAAAGTTTTTCTACAAAACAATTTTTTCTAAAAAATAGTTTTTTTGAAGTTAATTTTCTCTATTTCGAAATTTCATTATATTATATAAGGATTAATTTTTTATAGTATAATTTTTTAGGATGGGTTACCATATAATTTTTTTAAAATAGAAATTAGTTTTTAATAAAATACTTACCAAGATAAAAATTAAAATGATAAAATATAAAACTATTAAAAGACATAAAACATGTTTAAAAATTATGTGAAAATGAATTTTAGAGGATTTAACAGTCTTATTTCACCCCACACAAAATTATTTATTAATTTTTTAATTGTTTATCCTTGAACTATTTCATTCCATCATTTAAAATTTAGTAGGTATTTACTAAAGTTCAATTTTATTCAAATTTTAAAAGAGGCTCACTTCTAGTTCATTCCGTTAGAATTTACAAATAATTAACTATACAAAAGCCTAATGTAGTGTATTTTTAACTCACTACCCACTTATTATAATTATCATACTTTCCAAAATAACATGTTATGGAGCATTAAAGGGAGAACATCCAAGGAGAGATGTAATTTTCACAACTGAGTTATCTTATTTTATATATTGTTCTACAAACTAAAATTTGTTGTATCCATGAAATTATGATAACATTATACTTATTAATTTTATGATACGTAATCATACTAATGTAATATCCAATTTCCTCCTTCCTCAAAAACCCTTCAAAAAATGAAAATTTCTTCATGCGCACTTGTGGTTACCACCTCCATGAACGAAATGTTCTATTTTTCATAGAAACATTACATGGATGATGTAAAAGATATATTTAATGAGAAAATATGATATTTATCAAATTATTTAAATTATAAAATTATAATTATTTTATTTTTTCTACCCCTCCCATTTTATGGAAAATTATATTGTTGTCTGTGTGTATGTGTGGATTACTACCTCCATGGAAGATCTTATATTTATTTCCACAACCACCTAACATGGATGAATTTAAAAAATTTATTAATTTAGAAATATGATATTTATGACACTATTAATATTCTATAAGTATAATAGTGGACATTATATAAGTGATATTATTAATAAATGATCATAATAAATATAACTATTTTAAATGAACATATTGAGGCACCTTCCTTAATTTAAGTCCATTTTTAGAAAATATAAGAAAATTTCTGAATATTTTATTAATGTAAAAATAATATACATAAAATTACATAAATATATATATTTTGATACAATTTTACACTTCATTTTACCACATTAAATATAGTGAAGAATGTTTAAGGAAATTGACCAAATCACCTCAAGTAACTGACAAAAGTGAATACTATTTAATACATAAATAAAAAATGATAATAAATAGACCTTAGATAATGAAATATAGAAGTAAAAGTTTCTAAAGAAATATTTTATTAAAAATAATTTCAATATTTCGGAAGTTAGGCACATATATAAAATGAATGAGGATCCGAGTTAAAGGGTTGGTCATCTGAATTTGGTTTCATTGAGATATGGTGTGTATTCACCACTTATTTCTTTTTTATGGTGTATTTAATGGTTATAAAATTACATTATAATAATTTTTAATAAAATATAAGGTATTTTAAAATCCATATCATTTTCTACCTTTCAGGTATTATTAATTTGAAATATTATGACATTATAAGGTGTTTGTTAACTCAATTCTCATTCATTGAGTTTTGATTGTTCTTTTTTACCTTTCCTCATATAATTCGGGATACTTTTCTTATTTATTGTATTATGTGGTATTTTATATTTTTTTCTATGTATTTACATTTATACCACATAAAACCCCATTTTAAATGTATCTTTCTTTATGAATTTTGATATTCCTAAGGGATTTGGTGTACTCAATCTTCCTTTATTTGAGTATAAATATTATTCTTTGGGAATCATTATTATAAGATTGATAATTTATTATATTTCATATTTTATAGGATATTTCATCTTTTTTACTATGTGTAATATTATAGTTTTAACATTAATGTCATTTCTCAATCAATTTCATTCTCATAAAGGTAATATTTTTTATGAAAAAATCTCATCTCGTTTAAAGAATGGTTTTTTTCAATTTCCATGTCATTATTCTTGAAAATAGTTTAATTTATTATATTTAATTCCAAATATGAGTTTAATAATGTGACCATTATATTTCATAACTCTTATTTTCAATGGTATGTTTTGGTTACTCATTTTGACATTGTGGGCTTTCAATAATAGTATTTTAAAATATTTAAAGTGTTTTCCATCTTTCAAAATAAAACTTTTTATCTTACACTCCAATTTAATTTTTTACAACCTTTATTCATTTTCAATGATATATTATTAATGTTTCATTTGTAAAATTAATTTTTTTTTATTTTTTTGCTTCACCTACTCAAAAAATGACTTGAATGGGACCCATAACGTTTTTTGTCTATAATGACAAAAATGTTTTCCAAAAAAAAACTGATTTATGGTTTTATTTCCAATTTACTCTCTATATTTAAATTATTTATTACCATAGAAATTATTTTTAATGATAAACACTACACATATCTTTTGTGTTGAATTTATTTTTTTCCTTAATCATTTATATTCCCAAGGTAAATTTTGGTGATATCATTTTAGAGATGTTATGATACACATTTTTATCAATCATTTCTTTATAATGTGATTAATGATTGTTTACTAGTAGATCAAATGTATATAGATGATGACGGATGCGATCCTATTTCTCCATCCAATGAATTGGTTGAATTTTTTTTTCTCTTGATCTCATAGTGGGTACATGAGTAGTAGCCCAAGCCTAAGATGTAACTTTAGTTGTGAACCCAAGACTACGAGCGTAAAAATGAAGTAACCCAATAACAAGAGGATAAATGTGTTATTACCAAATTCAAAGAGTGTAAAAATGTCTCTATCCCATGCCAAAGATGGTAAATGAGATGTTAGCCCAAAACCAAGAGGGTATACATGTTTCTATCCCAATCCCATGTGTCTATATAGGTGGTATCCCTTGAGCACAATGATACACATGTAGTATCCCAAACCTAGGAGTTAAGAAATAAATGAATTTTTTTACAACATAAAGAGTAAGAATTATTGGATTCATACAAAACATAAATAATTAACATACATGGATTTTTTCATAACTTAAAATATGGTCATTGTAACACCCCAATCTTCTACGGTATGCTTCTCTTTGAATAATACAGTAGCATGTGTTGTACGCATCTTCGAGTTCTAACACACACCACAACCAATCAAACTAGCAGTTATGAATAGTAATAACCACTTTTTGAACTTTAATAAATTTTTTCTTTCAAAATCGACTTCATTTTTGGATTCAGAATATCGAAATTAGTTTAGGGTGATTTTTTGGTATTTTTCTGAAAACATTCAATTTTTTATGAATAATGAAAAAACATTGAGTTATAGTTTAAAACAGATTTTTTATTTAAATAATTATTTACTTTATTTAAATTTAATTAAGGTCAAAATAGATACATAATACCTATATAAGTTCAATGTAATTAATTGGAGTTAGTTTAGAATAATTTTAGATATATAAAAAGTTTATGGAACTTTACACTGTCTTTTACCCACCTCCTAGGAGAATTTGAAAATTCTCATAAAACTTAATTTTACCACTTCTGTGAGGGGAATTTCAAAAATCCGAGAGAAATGGTTAATATCAAGGAGTAAAATGTGGTTTAATAAGATTAAAATAATTTTTGGTGAATAGAAACTTTTTACTTTTATTTACCACGGTTAAAAGTAAATAGGGTAATTAAGGGTAAAAATGATATTAATATTACCCCAACACTTGTTCTAATTCTATTGGAGGAGTGTATCTCGAAAAAAACAACCTTAGGAATAAAATATTATAATTTAGGTCCACTTGGATTATATTAGGACATTACTAATTATTTAATTCAAAGAAGAGTTAAAAGAGTTAAAATCAAAGTTTAATTACAAAAACATTTTTAATATAGGGTTATAAATTAGATAAATTAGATTATAAATATTAATTATAAATATAAAAATATTTCCTACATAATGGTATTTTATTTATATTTTTTAGACATTAAATAATTTTATTTATTTATTACACAATGGTGATACAGTAATTACCTAATTAATGAAATATTAAAATAATTGATATTATAAATATTAAAATAAATGTAATTTGAAAATATTTATGAATTCCACTTTATTTTTAGGTAAATATGACATATTATGATTGGTTATATAAATTCTTTTCGAAGTAATATTGCTCTTATGAAATTATCAAAAACAAAATACCTAATAGTGTCAAAATTGACATAAAAGAGTTTTTAAAAAGAATATTATATTATTAATTTATATTCTTTTCCTAAAAATCTAAGGTTTAGCTAAAATACTTATATAATGATAGGTGTATTAGTAATGGACCACTTGGGGGTTTTTTGGATGTATATAGTAAGTTTATTAACTATATAATATAAAAATACAAAGTGACATGGTAAATTTCAAACTAATTAACTAAGAGTTAAAACTAAATGATATGGTTAATATAATGACCCAAACCTATATAAAACCTATTGGTTGAATGGATTTTGAACTATAAACACCTTAACATTTAAATAATCCACTTTGGATCCATTATAAAATTAATATTAATTTATTATAAAATAATATTTCTAGCTTTTCCTAAGGTTCCCCTCACCCCTCTTATAAAAGGGCACTCCGCCTTCTCTCAAATTCATACCTTCAAAGCCTTTTGGCTCGGCCAAAACCTGCCCAAATATCCTATAATCTTTCCTCAATTCATCCTAGAGCCCTTAGTTTGATCATAAAGCCATCCTAAGGAGCCTTTTTGATCAAATCAAAAGAAAGAACCTGAAGAAGAGGTAATGTTTTCACCACACTCATTCAAGTTCCTTTCTTCTTCAACTTCTTATTTCTTTGTTATTTCCATTATAAAATAATAAATCCAGTATATTCTATATACTGTGATGTTATTATAAATATGGTACAACAATATTCACTATTCTATCCATCCTTTGAATGACATGTCACCATACGTGCATACGTACGGCTTACCGTCTCCACATCGTGGTGTAATTGTTATTCAATATATTATTATTTGGATGGGTATAATAATGATATGTAATTCGTGTAAATAATAAATATAGCATGATAATGATTCTGTATATATGATATACCATCCAATTATATATTATTTTAATATCAAAAGAGTGATATTGTCGCTCGTGCATATGTACGGACTACTGTCTCCACGAACGAGATGAGATTCATTCCCCATCATATCCATTCAAGTATAATTCTCATTTGATGATTAAAAATAATGTTTAACGAATTGATATCATTCAGGATATGAATAATATACATCCCATCCATAACAAATACGGCTCACATAACAAATAATATAAAGGAAAATGAATCTGTTAACACCCAAAACGATGATAATACTAAGATATTATTAACAATCAATGTTTAAAGATCATATATGATATCATATTAATGTATATGATTCTTTTATAATTTAATAACAATTATTTAAACATTATACAGGAGGTTAACATACCCTCAACCAAGGAAAAGTACAAGGTAAGGGTTTATTTCACAATCTCTTCATTATCCGAGGTTGTTTATACATAATTATCTACTGGGACCTCATTATCATCCATATCTATGTTTCTTAAAAATGTATTTCAAATAATTCATACTATTTTAAAGAATATGGGTTAAAGTCATTTATACCCTTGTTGACTTTTTATAAGAAGTTTATAAAGGAATCTTTCTGTCATTTTCTGAACAAGGTCCTTTTTATCCTTTTCGACAGAATTAAGGTAAGAATGTATTTTTTAACATATATAGTGGGTGTGGCTATTTTTCACCATTATAAAATCGTCGAATCTTACATTACAAGCTTATAAGAACATTTTCAAATTAAATTTTATCTTTTATAATTATTTTACTTTTAAATTATTTAAAAAAAAGAGATATTTCTCTCAAATAGTTTTGATTTCATCTATGTCAATATCCTTTGATGGATTTTAAGATTATTTGAAGTTTATTTATTATGATACAAAACTTTCATATTGTATTGAAGGTTTTGTGATATGTTTGACTGTGGATGTGTAAATTTTTATACCATTCATGGTTTATGGAGAAAGTATTGACATTTCGTATGCTTGTTTTAATGCGAATGTTTATGTTATGTTTACACCTGTTCATATGAGAAATGCATTGGACTTAATAAGTGACGGGTGGAGCCCACTATAGCTCCTCGATGCATAAATTGGTCTCATGAGACAAACTAGTGTCTTGGAATGAGGCTTTGACAAAATCTTATTTGTACTCTTGGCACGAGGCCTTGGCTACGTGGTTATGATAGTTTGGCATTATTCATTCTATCATTATGAAAGTGGTTATTGATATTGCATGTGATTATTCGACTAGTAGAATATCCATGTGAATAAGTAAATGGAATTATTTCATTTTATCTTTTCCATATTATGTTGAATTTTAAGTTTAAAAGGATTTTTTTAGTTATACATTGCCTTAAATGTTTTTGCATATTTATTAAAGTTTCCTCTATATTGTTATCCTTACTGAGCATCTGAACTCACCCCTTTCAATGTTTTATTTTTCTCCGGATGTGAAGAAGTAATTTATGAATGACCTGTAGGGATAATATGAGGGGATATGAGTACAAGATGTTTTTGTAGTAGTTTTCACTTTACGATGTAATATAAACTTAATGAATGTATCTAGTGATTCCAAGTCTACTAAACTAATCGGTCCTTCGGGACTTGATCTTTTGTGATCATGAAAATGTTATGTAATAATGCACTGAATCTGGGTAACTGGGGTCGGGGCGTTATAGTTGGTATCAGAGGAAGTTTAGTACAAACCTTGGAAGCTAGATTTAGATAAACTCTGATTAGAGCACAAAGCCCTAAGATAGACCTTGAGGATTAGTATAGAAGAACTTCCTAGAATTTTGGTATTGTAGAGATTTTGTGATTTTTTTGAGCAATACATCCCTGTATGGATACGAGCAGGTAGAGGCGACTTTGGCACAGATGTACCTAGGGGTAAAACCCAAAAACACCACTTTGAGCTAGACTCGAACGTGAACCGGTGCACGACAACGGGCCTGGCTACACTCTTGGTTATGACACTCCTAGGGGATATGCTTAGGATAATTCTAATTTTCTTTACAAACCATTTTGAAGGGTTTATGAGTATATAATTTCTCAAAGAAAACATTTTTATTTTTATGGATTATATCTATAAATATTTCAATTTATGTTAAGTGTTTTACAAGTATGTAATTATGTATTTTGATTCATAAACTGATCTAGTTTATGCCATTATTTAGAAATTGCACCTAGTGGAAGAAATGGAAACCGTATCAATGCACACACACCATGTAAGGATTTCCCTCCTGATCAAGATAATTATAGTGGAGCTGGTGATGCAACTGGTGCTGATCAGCTAACCACCATACTGGGACAACTCACTCAGGTTATGAATAATAACATTACCTTTATGGAGCACACTAATCCGAACTATGGACGATCAATGTTAGATCGCTTCATGAGGAAATGAACACCAAAATTCAATGGGAGTACGAATCCATTGGTATCTAAGCAATGGATAAGTTCCCTAGAAAAAATATTTCAGGATTTGGGGAGTAGTGAAAGGGAAAAAGTTATCATGGTAGTTTACCTACTCACTGGAGATGCTGATCAATGGTGGTCCTTGATTCAAAACAAAAAGGATGACGAGGAAGTATCAAATATGGAATGGACGGAGTTCAAAGAATTTTTCTTAGAAAAATACTTTCCTTGTGACCATCGAGAAGATATGGAAAGACAATTTCTGAGTCTGAGATGAAAGGAAGATGAGATTGCCATAAAGTATGATGCTAACATTACAAGGTTAGCAAGGTATGCTTGAGATTATATACTTAACCCAAGAAGTAAGATTGATCATTTCTTTGATGGGTTAAAACTGTTTCTCCGTCGAGCATTAGTCTCAGAAACCTTCTCATGGTACGAAGATTTTGTCTCATGTGTTATCAAGACAGAAAAGGAATTATCTAAGT
The DNA here is from genome assembly GCA_963277665.1 of Viscum album. NCBI lineage: Eukaryota > Viridiplantae > Streptophyta > Magnoliopsida > Santalales > Viscaceae > Viscum > Viscum album. Next base: position 2,130,907,737 of record OY728123.1, on the reverse strand, counting down.
CTTATGACTTTAAAGAAAAGAAGGAGAAGAATAGATTTGATGATCACTCTGGGAATGAAAATAAGGGGGAGAAGGGAAAAGTTGAATATCCATCCTGCAGTAAATTTGGGAAGAAACACCCCGATACTTGATTAAAAGGAATGGGAGTCTGTTATAAGTGTGGTGAAAAAGTCCCCCAAGATCGTGATTGCAAGGGGAAAAAGAAATATACCGATGTCCAATGAAAAAATTGTAGGGAGATGGGACATTATGCAAATGAATTTACTAAGTGTTCGGGGAACTTACCTCAGAAAAGTCCAAGGGATCAAGGCCAAGCTTATGCTATCACTACTGTTGAGGTAGAAGCTCCGAAAGATGTGGTGGCAGGTAATTTAATGGTTTCCTCATTTTTAGGAAATGCACTATTTGATTATAGATCATCACATTGTTTCATATCTTCCCAGTTTTCTAAGAAAATTTGATTTTTCCAATTTCATTTAACAAGGGAGTTGTCAATTAAAACTCCTAGGGGAAGTATTATTGCCACAAAGTTTTGTGAATCGGTCCCCATTAGAGCACATAAATGATCTTTATCTGCAGATCTCATCATCATACCTATGATTGAATTTGATATAATCCTTGGTATGGATTGTCTTTCAGGCCATGATGCAAAAATTTATTTTAAGAAGAAGGAGGTTACTATTTTTGATGATGATGATAAGGAACACCTAATCTTTAGAGCGAAATTGTCATCTCCTAATTCTTACCTAGATCCACCCCCAGTAGCTCAACTAAAGTCAATTATCGGGGAGGAAGAGAATGAAATGACTATGGGTGAGGAAAGGAATGTTCAAATAGAGGATGTACATATTGTGGAAGAATATGTAGATGTGTTTCTGGAAGATTTACCTAGGCATCCTCTAGAATGAGAAGTTGAGTTTTCCATTGATTTAATTCCTGAATCAAGGCCTATATCGAAGACCCCTTATAGAATGGCCATTGTGGAATTCGTTGAACTAAATAAACAACTAGATGAATTGAGTAATAATGGATTTATTATCCCTAGTGTTTCTCCATGGGGAGCCCCAATTATTTTTGTTAAAAAGAAAGATGGATCTATGAGGTTATGTATCGACTATAGGGAGATCAATGCTATAATAATAAAGAACAAGTATCTCCTACCTCACATTGACAATTTATTTGGCCAACTGCATGGAGGTCAATACTTTTCAAAGATTGACCTTCAATATGGATATCATCAGTTGTGTGTGAAGAAGGAAGACATTCCAAAGAAAGCATTTCAAACCAGGTACGGGCATTACGAGTTTACAGTAATGCATTTTGGATTGACTAATGCACCCTCTGTATTCATGGATCTAATGAATAGATTTTTCAAGGAATATCTCGATGAATTTTTGGTGGTATTTATTGATGATATCTTGGTATAATAAACAAGATACAAAGATCATGAAATCACTTTCGCATTATCCTGAAGACTCTGAGAAGACATGAATTATATGAGAAGTTTAGCAAGTGTGAATTCTGTCTTCAGGAGATTTCTTTTCTTGGCCATATTGTCTCTAAACATGGAATCTCTATTGATACTTCTAAAACCAAGGCAATCCAAGAATGGCCTCCACCAATGAGTATAACTGAGGTATGCAGTTTTATTGGTTTAACATGTTATTATTGACATTTCATCCAAAAGTTTGCTCGACTGGATAACCCATTAACGAAGCTCACACGTAAAGGGGTTAAATTTGTTTGAAAAAAAGAGTGTGAAGAATGTTTCGAAGAACTAAAGAGAAGATTATTCAATGCTCCTATATTGACTCTATTATCGGGGAATGATGGGTTCGTTATTTATAGTGATGCATCGAAGAAAGGACTTGGTTGTGTCCTTATGTGTAATGATAGGGTTATTTCCTATGCATCACGATAGTTGAAAATTCATGAGAAAAACTATCCTACTCATGATCTCGAGTTAGAAGATGTGATATTTTCTTTGAAGATATAGAGACACTACCTCTATGGTGAAAAATGTGAGATTTATACTGATCACAAGAGTTTGAAGTATATTTTCTCACAAAAAGAACTCAACATGAGGCAAAGGAGACGACTTGAATTACTCAAGGATTATGATTGCACGATACACTACCACCCGAGGAAGGAAAATAAGGTGGAAGATGCTTTGAGAAGAAAAGATCATGGAGTTTTGAACAATATGAAAATTAAAAGGGATACAATTTTCATGGATCTAGTAAAGATGGACATGGGAATAACCATGGAAGGTGAAACATCAATGATTTTTCAAATGGTTGCCAAAACATCTTTACTAGAAAGGATTAAGAGTTCTCAGACAGATGATGAATAATTTCAAAAGAAGATTAAAGCTGTGAATGATGGGAGATTGAGAGACTTTGTGTATGAAGAAGGAATTTTAAAATATGGGAAGAGACTTTGTGTTCCCAATATACCTGATCTGAAAAAGGAATTGTTAGATGATGCTTATATCTCCAATTTCTCTATACACCATGGGAGCACCAAAATGTATAGAGATTTTAAGGAACATTTTTTGTGGGACAACATGAAGAGGGAGATTTCCGATTTTGTGTCATGATGTGTGGTTTGTAAACATGTGAAATCTGGAAGACAACATCCTGGTGGAGTATTTCAACCTCTTCCCATACCGGAGTGGAAAATGGGACAATATTACGATGGACTTTGTCATGGGGATACCAAAGACTCATAGAAGGAATGATGCAATATGGGTTATTGTTGATCATCTTACCAATTCAGCACATTTTCTTGCTATAAGAGAAGATCTACAATTGGAATGTCTAGCAAGACTATATATTAATGAAGTTTTAAGACTTCATGGAGTACCCCTATTGATTGTTTCTGATCATGATCCCCGTTTTAGTTCAAGATTCTGGAAGAGTCTTCAAAAGGCCTTGGATACTAAACTTTGTTTGAGCACTCACTACCACCCTCAAACAGATGGACAATTAGAACGGACTATTCAAACCTGAGATCTTTATCACTTGAATTTCGGGGTATGTGGGATCAATATTTACCTCTGGTAGAATTTTCCTATAACAATAGCTTCCATTAAAGTATTTAGATGGCACCATATGAAGCATTATATAGAAAGAGATGTCACACACCAACCTGTTGGGATGACATTGGTGAAAGAAAACTTGTATACCCAGAAATGGTGGAGGAAATGATAGAAAAGGTAAAGGTAATCCAAAACCACATCAAAGTAGCTCAAAGTAGGTAGAAGATCTATGCTGATAACCGAAGGAAGGATTTGGAATTTCTGGTAGGAGATCATGTTTTCTTGATGGTATCTTAATGGAAGGGAGTTATACGTTTCGATAAGAAGGGTAAATTGAGTCCCAGGTACATCGAAACTTTCAAAATTCTAGAATGAATTGGGGTTGTAGCTTACCATTTGGCAATGCCTCCAAGTCTCTCCAATGTTCATGATGTGTTACATGTATCACTATTGAGGAAATATAAGCCTGACCCAATGCATGTACTCACCTATGAGGAATTAGAACTGGAACTCGATCTGTCTTATTACGAAGAGCCCATCATGATTCTTGATACGGGAGAACAAGTACTAAGAAACCAGATGACTCGTCTGGTAAAAGTTTTGTGGAGAAACGATAAGATGGAAGACGCAATGTGGGAACCCTAGGGAAATATGATGAAGAACCACCCAAGTCTTTTCATGCAGTAGTATTCTAGAAATTTCAAGGGTGAAATTATTTGAAGGAGGGGAGAATGTAACACCCCAAGCTTCCACGATACGCTTCTCTTTGAATAAGGCAGTAGCGTGTGTTATACGCAACTTCGAGTTCTAACACACACCACAACCAATCAAACTAACCGTTATGAATAGTAATATCCAATTTTTAAAATTTATAAATTTTATTATTTAAAATGGAGTTCGGTTTTGGATTCGGAATATCGAAATTATCTTAGGGTGAATTTTTGGTATTTTTTCTGAAAACATTCAATTTTTGATGAATAGTGAAAAAAACTAAGTTATAGTTTAAAACCGAATTTTTATTTAAATAATTATTTATTTTATTTAAATTTAATTAAGGATAAAATAGATACATAATACCTATATAATTTCAATGTAATTCATTGGAGTTAGTTTAGAATAATTTTTGATATATAAAAATTTTATGGAACTTATCACCGTCTTTTACCCACCTTCTATGAGAATTTGGAAATTATCATAAAAATTAATTTTACCACTTATGTGAGTGGAATTTAGAAAATCCAAGAGACACGGTTAATATCAAGTAGAAAAGTGTGGTTCAATAGGATAAAAATAATTTTTGGTGAATAGAAACTTTTTACTTTTATTTACCACCGTTAAAAGTAAATAGGGCAATTAAGGGTAAAAATGATATTAATATTACCCTAAAACATGTCCTAATTATATTGGAAAACTTTATCTCGACCAAAAACAACCTTATTAATAATATAGTATCATTTAGGTCCACTAGTATTAGATTAGGACATTAATTATTATTTAATTCAAAGAAGAGTTAAAAGAGTTAAAATCGATGTTTAATTACTAAAACATTTTTAATATAGGGTTATATATATAATAAACTAGAATATAAATTTTCATTAGAAAGGTAAATAGATTTCCTACATAAGGGTATTTTATTTATAATTTTTATACATTAAATAATTTAATTTATTTATGACACAATGGTGATGCAGTAATTACCTAATTAATGAAACATTAAAGTAATTGATATTATAAATATCAAAATAAAAGTAATTTGAGAGTTTTTATGAATTTCACTAAATTTTTAAGTTAATATGACATATTATGATTATTTAAATAAATTGTTTTCGAAGTAATACTACTGTTATGAAATTATCAAAAACAAAATACCCAATAGTGTCAAAATTGACATAAAAGAGTTTTTAAAATAAATATTATATTATTAATTTATATTCTATTCCAAAAAATATAAGGTTCGGAAAAAGGACTTATATAAGGATAGGTTTATTATTAATGGACCACTTGGGGGTTTCTTGGATGTATATATTATGTTTATTAACTATGTAATATAAAAATACAAAGTGACATGGTAAATGTCAAACTAATTAACTAAGAGTTATAACTAAAAGATAAGGTTAATATAATGACCCAAAACTATATAGAACATATTGGTTTAATGGTTTTAGACCTATAACCACATTGAAATTTAAATAATCCACTTTGGAGCCATTATAAGCCGAAAATGAATTTATTATAAAATAATATTTCTTGCTTTTCCTAAGGTGCCCCTCACCCCTCTTATAAAAGGGCACTCCCCCTTCTCTCAAATTCATAGCTTCAAAGCCTTTTTGTTCAACCAAACCCTACCCAAATATCCTCTAAACTTCCATCAATTAAACCTATAGGCTTTAGTTTGATCATAAAGCCAACCTATGGAACCCTTTTGATCAAATCAAAAGGAAGAACCCGAAGAAGAGATAATGTTTTCACCACCCTCTTTCAAGTTCCTTTCTTCTTCAACTTCTTCTTTCTTTGTTATTTCAATTCTAAAATAATTACTCCAGTATATTATATATACTATAATATTATTATAAAGATGGTACAACCATATTCAGTATTCTATCCATCCTTTCAATGACATGTCACCATACGTGCGTACTTACGGCTTACCGTCTCCACATCGTGGTGTAATTGTTATTCAATATATTATTATTTGGATGGGTATAATAATGATGTTTAATTCATTTAAATAATAAATATAACATTATAATGATTATTTATATAATATAAACCATCCAATTATATATTATTTTAATATCAAAAGAGTGATATTGTCTCTCATGCGTACGTACGGACAACGGTCTCCACGAACGCGATGAGATTCATTCCCCATCGTATCCATTCAATTATAATTCTCATTTGATGATTAAAAATAATGTTTAAGTACTTGATATCATTATATATATGAATAATATACATACCATCCATAAAACATATGTCTCACATAACAAAAAATATAATTGAAAATGAATCTGTTAATACCCGAAACGATGATAATACTAAGATATTATTAACAATCAATGTTTACAGATCATATATGATATCATATTAATGTATATTATTCTTGTATAATTTAATAAAAATTATTTCACCATTATACATGAGGTTAATCTACCCTCAACCATGTAAAATTACAAGGTAAGGTTTTATTTCACAATCTCTTCATTATCCAAGGTTGTTTATACATAATTATCTACTAGGACCTCTTTATCATCCACATCCATGTTTCTTAAAAATGTATTTCAAATAATTATTAGTATTTTATAGACTATGGGTTAAAGTCATTTATACCCTTTTTGACTTTTTATAAGAAGTTTATAAAGGAATGTTTCTTTTGTTTTCTAAACAAGGTCCTTTTTATCCTTTTCGACAGAATTAAGGTAAGAATGTATTTTTTAACATATACAGTGGGTGTGGCTATTTTTCGCCATCATAAAATAGTCAAAGATTATATTACAAGATTATAAGAATAATTTCAAAGTAAATTTTTTCTTTTATAATTATGTTACTTTTAAATGATTTCAAAAAAAGAGATATTTCTCTCAAATAGTTTTGACTTCATCTATGTCAAAATCATTTTGATGGATTTTAATCTTATTTGAAGTTTAATTATTATGATAAAAAACTTCCATATTGTATAGAAGGTTTTTTGATATGTTTGACTGTGGATGTGTTAATTTTTATACCATTAATGGTTTATGGAGAAAGTGTTGACATTTCGTATGCTTTTTTAAATACCAATGTTTATGTTATGTTTAAACCTGTTCATATGAGGAATGCATTGGGATTAATAAGTGATGGGTGGAGCCTGTTATAGCTCCTCGATGCGTCAGTAGGTCCCATGAGACAAACTAGTGTCTTGGCATGAGGCCTTGACAAAATCTTATTTGTAGTCTTGGCATGAGGCTTTGGCTGCGTGGTTATGATAGTTTGGCATTATGAATTCCATCATTATGAAAGTGGTTATTGATATTGCATGTGATTATTAGACTAGTAGAATATCCATGTGAATAAGTAAATGGCATTATTTCATTTTATCTTTTCCATATTATGCTGATGTTTAAGTTTAAAAGGCTTTTGTTTTAGTTATACATTTCCTTAAATGTTTATGCTTATTTATGAAAGTTTCTGAAATATTGTTATCCTTACTGAGCATCTAAGCTCACCCCTTTCAATGTTTTATATTTCCCAGGATGTGAAGAAGTAATTTATGAATGACCTGCTGGGATAGTATGAGGGGATATGAAGACAAGTTGTTGTTGTAGTAGTTTTCACTTTATGATGTAATGTAAACTTTATGAATGTATCTAGTGATTCCGAGGCTACTAAACTAATCAGTCCTTCGGGACTTTATCTTTTGTGATCAAGCCAATGTTATGTAATAATGCATCGACTTTGGGTAACTGGGGTCCGGGTGTTATAGTCATCCTTGGATTTAATCACGATACAATTTTTTAATGATTATTTGTGTGTCATAATTCCTTTATTTTCTTTGTTTCAATGATAATCCATATTTATATGTCTTATTACTATAATTATACTCTATGGATTATATTAATTATCACACTATTGTTCCACAGTACATGTTTTTTTATTTGAGATTACATGTCCTTATATAATAACTTATGGAGAACTCTTTTCATTCCACTATATTTTTAATATTATATTTCTCCCCAGCCCAAGTCTTATCATATTTTTATAATATAATTATTTATATAATACTAATGATTTCCCCCATTATTAAGCATTTTAGATCCACTCCTTTCTGATGTTTCTATTACTTGGGTTATGAAGATGAGTATAACTTATGAGAATTCTAGAAGGGAGTCTCGTGTTGTTCTATTATGGAGAAATGATAAAAATCATCATAGAATAAGTTTCATGTGTTTATAATACTCAAATACACTAAAAATTTATTTTTTGGAATTTTATATTATTTTTGAAATGTACTATTTAAATTTTTACCACATAATTATTTTTATTTAGGGGAATATCACCTTGTATCTAATCTAGTTTTTAAAGAAAGTGTGTTTTTTTGAAACAGAACCCGGAGTGTGAATATGGGGCACCTTTGTTGGATGAGAGTCGGGTTTATTAATTTTTGGTATTAGTTTATTTTTTAGGGATTAATATTTGGGAAAGTTAATTAAAACCATAGGGATGAGTCAATTTTTAATATAATGTCCAATTTTTTTAATGTTTTGAGTACATGATATTCCATGTAATTACATCCATGTCAAGATACTGACTAGTGGAAGAGGCTATAACACATATACATATAGGGATAATCTTCCTAAAAAGCATAATTTAGAATTAATATGATGTTAAATTGGTGCATAATGAGTGGTATTAAGACTAAAAAACTATCTATAAACTCCCAGGGGATATTATTTAGACAACCATATTCACTTAACAAGCCACTATGAAGGATTTATTATGATAAATAATTAAGTTAGGAAGAATGAGAAAACCCAACCTAAATAACCCTATGTTAAACTAAGAGTGGATTAGGTTTAACTGAAAGATAATGTGATGGTTTTAAAGAGTAATAGATTTTTTAGGTTGAGTTTTATTAGATTATTTATGTTAATTCTCATATTATGTTAAGTTTTCATCAATCACATTAATCCATTTTCATTTTAGTAATTGAGGAATCCTGATTTAACCATGATAACAGAGGGTGCCCTAGAAAATGTAGATATTGTCCCAACGATCAACCTAACTAGATACAAACTGGATTAATAATTGTTGTGGTTATTATTAACAAATTAAAATCAATTTAGTATTCAAATACATAAAATAATAGGAATATGATGTTTCATAAAAGATAAAATGGTGAATACCAAGGTGTAAATAAGATTTAATATTCGACATACGATAAATGTGAAAAAAATAAAATGAAAAATTTGAGTACCAAGTCAATAATAAAGGACACGATAAATGTGAATGTGATTACCAAGGAAATACTAAAGGACATGAGAAATGTGAATTTGAAAAATGTGAATCGGTTATCTTATCTTCTTTCTCTTAATTCTCAAGCGGTTCGTTTTCCATAATCAAGGACCAGGTATCTCAGAGAATTATCCGCAAAAGTGAAAAAGAACATGTCTCTACCTTGGAAGGAGCAGTTGATGAGTGAATGGATCTATGAAAATACTCGTTCATTTCATTCATTTATCTATCAAAAGGTATACAACCATGGAAAACAATTATTTGATCTATTGTCTTTCATCTATTTAGGGTTTATCAGATTTCAAGTGAATTTCACTCAGCCAAGGTCTTTTCCATGTTCTTTTCCCCTCTGTGGAGTTGAAGGGAATATCATTGAGTGCGGGTATAGTGAATTTGAGACTGGGGATTTTGAGAATCCATAATTGGAGTTTTAACTTTAACTTAAATGGTTTTAAGGAAACCTGTTCCCAAGTTTGGGTTAAAATTTATGGTTTGAACTAGGTTATATGGCACCATGAGATACTAGTTGACATTACTTCAGCAATTGGAGTCCCCATTAGAATGGATCTGGCTACAGAGAGGGTGAGTTTTAGACATTACACTAGAGTACTGGTTTAAATTGATCTCAACTATTCTCTCATTCATAAGGTGATCCTATCCATGCCTCAAGATGAAGTATGTTTACAAATTTAATATGAAAAAATCCTACCCACATCTGTGACTCTTGTGGCATAGTGGGTCACTCTATTGAGGTTTTTAGGGCCAACACTATTTGTTACAACTGTGATACTAAAGGACATGACTCAACTCACTATTGAAGACACCCAAAGAATGAAAATAATCTGCTTGTAGCAGTATTTCCCAAGGACCAAAGTGTCATTGCTCTATCTTTGGATCTAACTCATGAACCCCCTAAGTTATAGACAATGACTAAATTAGAAATATTAAACAAAAAGTTTGACCCTATTGATAAAACTAAACCTGAGGATACTTCCCTCCTCTGAGTATAGAACATATTGGAGGAACTCCATGTAACCAAAAAGACATGGGTTGATTTGGTTGATGAAGATAATAAGCCTTGTATAATTGCATCCTTTAGAAATTATTTATATAAAGGACTTGTAAAGGAGCATGATGAGGTGGATTCTGTTGATAGTCTGGAAGAAAAAGAGGTATCGGTTCAGGATGAAGTTGATTTCAACTTGTGGCAGGAACAGAAAATGATTGATGCCGAAGCTCAGAAAGGGAAATCAATGACAAGCATAGCTAACTTTGTGAAACCTTCTCCAATGAGTCCCTCCTCTTCATGTGATAAAACCCTAGGTAAGGCTTTGAAATTTTATGCTCCTATTATGGGCCATGACTCTAATTTTAAAAGGCAGCATATTCCTGGTTATAATGCTCTTAAATTGGACATAGGCTTGTATTTAAAGGCTACTCAAGGTAATATTTTTTACCTGTTTTAGATATGAATGGAATAATTGACCCTTGAAACATAATCCTTCCATGTGTTTCTCCTACTAAACCAAAAAGTGGCTCTAAAACAGTTACAATGGCCCTTTAAGATCCAGATTTTCATGCCCCTTCTATGTAGGGATAGGGGCTTGGAGTTGTTCTCTCTTATAGAAAAATATTTCTCCTAATGTTTAACAGTGGTACTGCCTCAATGTCTCATTTGAATACCAAGTAGGGAAGGGAGTCTGTAGAAATACCAGACCATGCTGTTGATGGAGAAAAGACCCCTATTCAACGGGACAAGACTTCTACTCTCCATCATGTTCAACAAATATCTTCTTCTAGATATCAACAAGGTATGGAGTTCCTCATTCCTACTTCCACCTACCAATCTAAAGAGGAAGGATATGGTCATTCTGCTCTTTCTGGTAGAGCTATGTCCAATCTAAGGAAAAATTTATCTCTAAAGTGAATACATGCAAATAATTTGATTTTATTTCCTCTGCAAGTAGTGATGAAGAAGTAAAAAAATCTAAACGTACACTCGCTATGAAAGAAATGATGGTTGTAAAAAATGAAAAACTCTTTGATGATGAATGTGGACCGTGGTTTCAGGCCAAAAATGGGAGAAGAGGAAGACTTCCTCGTGGTTGAGGTGGGAGACTCCCTCACCATAGTATAAGCACTAGATCACAAGTTACTTGAGCCCCTCACCTTATTGTGTTTTGGAATTTTTTTTCTTTGTACGTTACTCTTCCACTCTTTAAATTTATTTAATAAAGAGGCCCTCAAGCCTCAACCTTTGAAAAAATGCTCATAATATTTATCTTCTTTTAAGTAAAACTATTCTTATGCTTCTTCCACTTCAATTGTAGAGTCTTATTATTTTCTTCATTTAATCTATTTCAAAAACTTTCTTATTTGGATAGTTATTGGGAAAATAATCACTACTGGGGAAATTCTAGTATTTGTGTAATTTTTTACATTTTAATTTCCAAAATCCCCTTTTGAACATTCTTGTAAATATGGCCACCATTCTATTTTATTCATCTCCATCTTCCTCATCCCCAGAGTCACTTGATTCGCGTTCTTCCTCAACCCTATCTTTACCCATTTTTATGGATTCAAAATATAAATCTCTACCTTATTTCTTCTTTAATACAAGTTTTTATCATTTCATATTCTATGTTAATATTATGATGTTATCATAGTAATAGATATTATTTTTCTTCTAATGTAGAAACCTTTGGATCAAATCTATCTTGAAAATTTCTCATTAACATTTTTAGAGTGGTTAAGTCATTTTACTTCTCACCAAAACATATGATGTTACTAAAAATTTCATTTAATCTTTTAAATTATTAATTAAAACTTTAATCACCACCCATTGTGATATCTTCAAATACGTGTCTCTATATTGTCATCTTATCTTCTTTGATTTTAATATTAAATTCATTACTACTTGTTAGTTTGTCCTAGATCTCCTTGGTAGTTTGGAACCCCATCACTTTAGTGTATACCTTTTCAAATAAGGCCATCAATATTTTATTTCGGGACTTTATATCTATATAATTTTTTTTCATTTTTAAAAATTTAATAGGAATATTCTCCTCAGAGGGTATAAATACAACTGTAACTGCATCTATCACTTCCACCCCAAGTGATAGGAGATACAGTAAAATACTAATTCTCTAGTCATGATAGTTCTCACTATTAAAAATGGGTACAAAACTACTATTTAAGGAATTCATGTTATCCAACCAAAGAAGTCAGATGAATCTTTTAGAGGAGATATTTTCTCCTATACCCTATAAATACCCAAATTAGTGTGAGATCATCATGTGGGGTAAGGGTGAATCAGTGATAACTTTTATTTTTACAAATTGTTTCTTTTCAACTAAATAAATATTTGCATTTAAAGCCTCAATCCACTATTTTTGTGCCTCTCAGTCTCACCTAGAGTAATAATTTAAATTTAATGGAACATAATATAAATATTTATGTGCTTTGGTACAAAGACCTACTTCTTTATGTGTTGGTTAGTCCCTATAAAATTAATTCTCTACTGTACCAGAAGGTGATGACAAAAAGTAACTAGTTATACACCCAATTAAAAAAGGGTTATACCCACAACCCTAATTCACCTTTAGTAGTTCGTTAGACCACCAAAATACACCTTGTTCTGTAGTGATTAGTTATACCCCAAATTATAATATCCAGTAACTGGTTGGACCCCAGTTGCAACCTTCTTCTTCCAATGGATTTGATCCACTATGGAATGATCTATTGATCTTCCTCTAAGAGATTTCTGAATCTATCTTTGTCATGTGCAGTTCATGAATATTTAAAATTACTGGTATTACTCAAATATATCTGATCACCTCTGTAAGATCAGCTAACTTAGTGTAAAAATGATCAAGCAATTCTTCATTCTAGTGATGAATTCCTAGCCCCACTTAATGTATTCCATTTATGAAAAAATTATCTTTAATATTTTTCTATATAAGATTGAATCATGAACTATTAAAATTATAATAAGTTAAATCACATAAATTTCATGGTGTATAATATTAGTGAAAACTCTAGTACATATATAATAATATTCTAATTATTTTATATGCATTTAACCAATTTAGTTTAATATTTATTTAGACTACCTTGAATATCTCACTACCTTATAGCCCAATATATTTGTGAAATTGGTATCCATTGGTTTGTAGTGACTCAAATTCAATTCAATGTTTCACATATTTACATGTGCATTAAATAATACATGTGTTCGTCTTCATTTATGTGTGTTCATGCACAACTAACTCTCTAGTTCTATTTGCATGACCCATCATGACATTCAGGATTCTAATAAGATATTTTTATAAGAAATCAACATGAACCTATTATTCCTCTTTCATATTAAAATGGTTTTCTAGGGGAGTCTTATCCTTATGTTCTTGATACCTATAAGGATCACTTGGTTCTTCCTTTTGAGACAAGTATTTTCCACAAAGACCCTTCGCGTGATCGGATCATATGGGTTTCCTTCACCTTTATGTGAACATTTTGTGTGGGTTCTTTATATCCTAAAACAAAAGATATCTCTCAAGTATTCAGATGAAAAAAATAATTCTCTTATCCCTTTTATATATATTTATTTAGGAGGTTCAATTGAATCACATTTGATAGAAATATTGCTTTTGATAAAAATGACAAGGCACAAATCTTTAAACACTCATAATGATCTTGGATTCAACATGTGATGTTGGAGGCATCACACGATTCAAAAAATCTCTTAAAATTATAACTTCATTGATCATGAATCAATTTGGTACTTTATATGGTAGAATTATTCTTCACGCGACACTAAGATGGATAGTTGATATGAAACCATACAAATCTTCACATCAAAGAAATTACAAATTATGCAATCTTCTTTTAATCAAAGTTATTTTCTTCTTCAAAAAAATGGATCTATGTTCATGTGATGTTGCTGGTTATTGTATGCTTATATCAGTTTATTTTTCCCATTTTATTAAATTATCCATAAATCATCAAATTATTTATTCATGTGATGGACTCATGATCAATGATTATTCCCAGCCGAACTAAGTTTAGAATGTAACTCCATGTATAAAAGTCAATGATTTTATGCATGGGTTTGTTTGATCAAACTTGTGGATTCATCACTATGAGATAGATGATAGTGGTACTACCTCTTTTCTAGAGTTTTCATTAAGGTTTTTTGATGTAAAGGAACTTAAATATGATGGATTTTCTAGTATTTGATACACGAGAACCATTAGAAGACACATATTTATCTGATTAGATAGGAAGTGTTATATCCTTAAGTTTTTTAATACAAATGAATAGTGCACACTATATTACATCCCACATCAAACTATTACATTTTTGAGAAGTACTATATCATACCCTACATTTCAATGGCCACTATGAGGTCCATTCCCATACCAACACCTTCACACATCAGTGCTCATGGGATACACCAAACCACATTGGCCTAAATACCCACTCAATGCGCTCTCACACATAAGTGCTATCCTATGAACCTTCCTCTACACTGGCCCACTCTCTCACCCATACCACATCATTAAAATATTATGTGGTGGATACTTCTTGGTGATCTATTCTCCCATAAGTGTAGTTGAGTTGGCTAACTTTCAAGATTGGGGTTGGCCTTTTTTACTAAAACTCGATAAAAATATTCCTTTTTAATATTCATTGAAAAAAATATATATATGAACTTATATTTTTCATGGCCTTAAAAAAATCCTCATGCATTTTTAAAGGCCTTAACTTCTTTCTTCTTCCACTAAAAACAATATTGTAACCGCTGTGATCTCTTAAAAACATGTATTTGATATATAATGACCAGTTCATCAATTGTCAAACTAGACAAGAGGAATTGTCTAAGAGTGGTATATAATTCTATTAAAAAAATCCATTAAAATTTTACAATTATCACAACTTCATCCCCAATTCTCCAAACACATATTGACACATCATGGACAATACATTCAATACCTAGGCTCAATATTTTTATTGTTTTGATTTTTTATCCTATAATATTTATTAAGTGTATGATTACAAAATCCTATGAGATATCTTCAAAACTAACCATGGTTAAATAATATATAAATAATTTTTATAACATGAATTACATGGAACTAAAAACATTAATAAAGTCATTATCAAAATAAGATGATAAAGAGGACTCTCTACTACTTAAAGGTAATCAAAGTATTGGTAATTTTGTAATATCTATTGATAATTTTCCTCTAAAATAAGTTAGTGATTAGAAGATAACACTCATGTTCCAAGAGGGAGAGTTTTTTCCTCTTGTTTCATGTATCACCCCAATATTTTAGCATATTTTCCTTTATACTTTTTTGATATCTTTTCAAAACACACAACACCTGATTTAAACAAAACATTATTTAGTAACATTGTTCATAATAAATTAAATTATAACACTTTTATAGTGTTTATATAGTAAATTTATATATTATATATACAAAAACGTACATTTACACCCATCTAATATATTTTATATATCCATAAGAGAAGGAAAAACCGACTATTATATATAAAATACTATATTTTTATAAAGGTATTTTTGACACCTTTTAATGAAGAACCCATTTTAAATATGTCACTATAATTTATTTAATATGTCAAATTAAACTTTATATTTTAAATAAAAACATAAAACTTATGTTAGGGTAAATTTTTATTTTTTCTGGAAACCTACCTTTTTTAATGAATAAATAGAAATACTGAATTTTAGTTCAAAATAACTTTTTCATCAAATTTATTTATAAGGTTAAATTATATTTTTAATTGGTTTTAAATTTTAATTAGATTATATTTTTTTAATTAATAAAATGTATATCATTGTAATGAAATTCACTTTGAAATTGATTATAAAAACATAGACAACTTCCGGTTGTTGTTTACTTTAAAAACCCGCATTGTCGTCATGCCTACGAGATTTAATTTAAATCAAATTTAGCCACTTCTATTATTGAAATTTGGAAGGATGAATTAAATATTTGGAATAAAGACAATTTATAATTTCTAATAATACCAAATTTGTTTTGACTAAAAAATATTTATTAAAGTGATTAAAATTAATTATAATAATTAAGGTTAAATTTAGCCTATTAAGGGAAAAAAACCATAACCATAAGGACCGAAATGACCTATAAACTTTTCAAAGATCTAATGGATATCCATATTTCAACACTATCTCCTATTGGATCAAAATTATAAATTTTTTGGATCCACTTGAAACATAAAAAACGTGCATGGAATTCCTTTGTCAAAATATTACAAGAGTGCCACTCCTCCACTATAAATGGCCTCCTCTCCTCACACTTCCTCTCACCTCTCAATCCACTTTGTATCTATCAATATCTAACAAAATATATCTTAAAAATTCATATCCTCATCCTATAATCCTCTAATTGGGTATAAATCCATCCAAGGAAGCCTTTTGGAACAAACCAGAAGATGTTACCCGATTAAGCAATAACGCCTTCTCTCAAGCTCTCTAGTTTCATTTCCATTCTCTACTCCCTGTACTCTTCTTATTCCGTACTGAAATAAAAAAAAGTATCCTAAATATACTAGGATTTTGTTATGTTGTTAATTATACCTACACTTACACACACATCCATCTAATGGGTAAGGAACATATTGTTTCTGTGTACAGAGAACTACTACCTCACGAAATGTTGATTGTTCATTTTTTCCTTTACCACATATCATGAGGACCATTATAATGGAAAATATATTTATATAATTTATATATGATATTTATAATGTCTTTATACCTCTTTAAATTTTTATAACACCAATCCTCATGCAATCTATTTTTTTGGAATATGATAACATCGTTTGGGGAAGTGTAGACTATCTCCCCCTCAAAGCGATGTGATTCGTTCACACTATACATAGAATGCATAAAAGATGATTTAATATTCATTCTTTTAAATACAAAAAAGTAATTAAAGTAGCGTTTATTCATTTGTACGACGTACCGTCTCTATTAATGGTGCATTTCATTTCTTGTCTCTAAATTTTATAGATTAAGGTAAATGAATATGAAATGAATATAAATGATAATTAAATATTGGTTTATATTATTTATATGATTAAATAATTTTCTATTTAATAGGAATAACAAATGAAAAGTAAAAATATACTTGAGAAAACTATGCAATTAACACATGAAATTGTTAAAATAATGAAAGAGTGTTAACAAACAGGTAATGAAATTTTGTAAGAAATTAATATATGATATTATAAACTTGATTATAGTTATGGTATAAGTATATAACATATTTTAAACCACTATAAAGGAGTATAAATACCACATAATTAAAGGAAGGTTAAGTTAAGGGAATTTCATCTCAATTTACATTCTATTGAGACTTATTAGTTATTATACACCAATTCACTTTTATTTGGTGCATATACAGCCTTTTAATGTGTTATATCATGAATATCATGAATATAATTATATCATATTCTTAATTTAATATTCTTCTATAATGGAGATTGTGATTTAATGTTTCAAAGTCGTATGTGACACTTTGGAATGTTTGAAGATTATTCTACCAAGGAATGTTCTTTATGATTATATTTGAAATATCACTTCCTTCTGTGATTGTTAACTTTATCTGGAAACAATCACTTTATTTTAATAATTTTTTAGAAAATTACTTTAATATATATATTCTTATATAATGGATATTAATATTTCCTAAACAGTATATCATTTTTATAGATGATATTCACTTTAACAGTTATTTTATTAAATGAGGAATTATTGATAAATCCATATTATTTATTCAATATGGAAATTTGAGAAGGCATATTATTTATTTTGATTAATTGATATGGGGAATTATTTGGACTAGTAATGATGGGTATTTTCTGGACTTTATATATCCCCTCGATGCATCGATAGGTTCTCATGAGATGATTAATTTTCCAAATTAAATGAGTTACTATCCGTAGTTTTAAATGTCTTGTGAAAGTATTGATAGTATATGTATTCATGATCCTTAGACATGACATCTAATAATTAATAATTTCTTTCATCAATATTTCATTTATTATCCATCCATGTGATTTTGTGTTGACATATCTATGGATGTATTCTATTCTTAGTTTATTGATTATGTGGTAAGTGTTTCAGATTCTTACCTTTACATATTTATTTTTCCTTATATAGTTATTTGAATGGCATGCATTATCATTTATTTACCTTGAAATGTTAATTTATACCTATTTATTCATTATTTATTCTTTTTTACTTACCCTTACTTAGCATTTGAGCTCACCATTATTTTGGTTTCTTTCCCTAGGTTCTAGAGAATAAATCATTGAGTAATCTTTCTTGGATTCATTTTATTTCATGTTATTATCTATAATGTTTTTATTTAATATTTCTGAATGTATTATGGGTATCATGTATGTAATCTGGATTTTTAAGCCTTCTAAACTGATTGGTCATTCAGTATTTTATTTCTCTTAATCATGCCAATGTAATAAAATAATGCATAATCTCTAGGATTCTGGGGTTAGGGAATTACATATCGTATCATAGGAAGTTTATAAACAACCTTAGAAATTAGATTTAGAAAACTTAGATTTGGGAGCACAACACTAAATTACACATTAAGGATAAGTATACTAGAACATACTAAAATTTTGGTAAGGTAGTGATTCTGTGGGTATTCCTAGAAATACATCCCTGTTTGGATACTACAAGCAAAAGTGGTTCTAGAATAGATGTACCTAGGGGTAAAAACTCTGAAAATGTGTTACGGGCCTAACCCAAGGTCCCCGGGTACACGACAATGGGCCTTACTATGTACCTTGTCTGACACTCTAAAGGTATATTCTTAGGATAGTTCACATTTTATTTACCAACCATTATGATGGATTTGAAAGTAAATAATTACCCAAAGTATCCAAAGTTTATGATTATAGGATGTACGATGCATAAATTTATGTTATGTGATATACCATATTGGAATTATACATTATGATTTTATGAACTATTCTATTATATTAATTTGTTTAGAAATGGAACCTGGAAGGATGAATGGTGTCAATAATCATAGAAAATGAAGAGATTTCCCTCTGGAGAAAACCAATACAGCTGATATTATAATTGAACAAATCAAGGAAATATTAGGGAAACTTAATCAAGTTATGAAAAAAACCTTTATTGAATGGAGTAACATATTCCATGGAGAGACTATCCGATGCTTGATTGATTTATACGACAATCCCCCATCGTTTAGTGGGACTAATAATCTAATTGTATCTGACCAATGAATTATGTCTTTGGACAAGATATTTATAGCCTTAGAATTAAATGAAAAGAAAAATGTTACACTTGCAGTCTATTGTCTCTAAGGCGATGCTGATCAATGGTGGAACTGAATCCAAAATACTATCAAGGAAGAAAAAATAGAACTCATCAAATTAATAACATTTAAATAGATGTTCTTTGATAAATACTTCCCTCGTGATCAAAAAATTGAGATAAATAGGAAGTTCCTTAGCTTAAATAAAAATGAAGAAGAGAGTTTTGCAGATTATTAAGCTACCATTAAATGGTTAGGTAGGTATGATACAAATTATATACACGAAATAGAGTGCAAGATCAACCAATTATTTGATGATATTAAGAAAGATCTTCGAAGGGAATTGGTTTCTCGAAATTGATTATCATATGAAGAAATAGTTCTATGTGCCATTAACATAGAGAAGGAATTCTCAAGATCTCCTATATTCAAGGAAAGCCAAGAGAATAAGAGGCCGTATGAGCATCAAGAAAAAGGTAATTCATCCAAGAAGAAGAATAATTCTCTAAATTTTCCACCTTGTGAAAAATGTGGGAAAATCACCTTGGTAAATGTTTGAAGGGACTGGGATTTTTCAATAAATACGGTGATAGGGGTCACCATGATTATGAATGCAAGGGGAAGAAGATGATCAATGGTGTCTAATGAAATAATTGTAATAAGATTGGAAATTATTCTAATTATTTCCATAGGAATCAAAGGAATCCACCATAAAAGAGTATAATGGAAGATTTACAAGTTTATACAATCACTACAATAGAGTTATAAGTTTCAAATAACATGGTAGAAAGTACACTAATCCTATCTTAAATTTTTTCCAATGTGTTATTTGATTCTAGATCTTCACATTCTTTCATATATATCTTGTTTTTAAAGAAATTTAGAAATTTCCCATTTGATTTAACAAGGGACTTGTTGGTAAAAACTCCTAAGGGAAGTATCATTGCAAAAAAGATGTGTCGGTAAGTCCCAATTATGAAACATAAGCATGGATTATGTACTAAAATTATAATAATACCTATGGTTGACTTTGATATAATCCTCAGTATGGCCTAAATCTCAAAATATGATAAAAAAAATTATTGTAAGAGGAAGAAAGTTATGATTTGTGAGGAATATGTAGAATCCATTATCTTTAGAGTAGAAGTTTCCTTACATAATTATTATTTAGATCCACCATCAATAGATCTATGGAAATAAATAATTATATAAGAAGAGAAGACAACATCTAGTGAAAAATAATTTAATCTTTAAATCGAGGATGTACCTATTATACAAGAATATGTTGATGTCTTTCCTGAGGAATTACCTAGACATCCCCCAGAGCGTGAAGTTGAATTTTCTATGGATTTAATACACGATGCAAGGCCAATATCAATGACTCCCAATAGAATGGACAAAGTGGAATTACGGAAGAAACTAGAGTATTTGGGTAATAAGGGATTTATTCTCCCCAGTGTTTCACCATGGGGAGCCCCTATACTATTTGTTTAAAAGAAATATGGATCCATGAGATTTTGTGTTGATTATATAGAAACCAGTGTCATTACAATAATGAACAAGTATCTTATAACTATCACTAATGACTCGTTTTATAAACTTCACAGATCCCAATATTTTCAATAATTTATCTTCATTCTAGCTATCACTAATTACGAGTGAAGAAGGAAGACATTCCAAAGACGGCTTTTTGGACAATGTATAGAAATTATGAGTTTATAGTAATTCCACATGAATCGACTAATGTTCCTAATGTTTTTATGGATTTTATTAATATAGTATTCAAGGAATATCTTGAAAATTGTATTAAAGGTATACATTGATGGTATTTGGGTGTATTCTAAAATCTATGAGGATTATGAGAATCAATGTTGTATCATTCTTAAGACTCTTAGGATAGAAGAGTTATAAGAGAAATTCAGTAAATAAAATTTCTTGCTTCAAGAAGTTTATTTTCATGGATATATTATCTCCAAGGATGGAATATCAGTTGATCCTACAAAGATAAAGTCAATCATTGAATATCTTATACCAAAAAAGATAACCCAGATATGTAGTTTCATTGTTTTGGAAGGTTATTATTGGTGATTCATTCATAATTTTTCCCAATTATCTAATCCGTTAACCAAGATGACATGTAAAGGGGTTAATTTTTTCTATGAAAGGGATTTTAAATAATCATTTGATAAACTAAAGAGAAGATTGGTCAATGATACTATTTTGACTCTACTATCTGAGAGTGATGGGGTTGTCATATATAGTGATGCATAAAAGAAGGGACTTGGTAGTGTCTTAATAAAAAATGATAAAGTTATTTTATATGCAACAAGGTAAGTGAATAATAATTAACAAAACTATTAAACCCACGATCATGAGTTTGTGGATATAATTTTAAATTTTAGTATATAGAGACATTATCTATATGGTGAAAGATTTGAGATATACATAGAGAATAAGAGCCTGAAATATATCTTCTCACAAAAAAGATCAATATGAGACAAAGGCGATGACTCGAGCTACTGAAGGATTATGATTTCTCAAAACACTATCACCCTATAAAAGCAAATAAGGCAGAAGATGATTTGAGTAGGAAGGATCATAGTGTTATTAACCAAATGAGGATTGATAAGGATCTTATGTTTATGAATCTAGTAAAATTGGATATAGTAATTTTTAAAGAAGGTGAGACATCAAACATTTATCAAATGATTGAAAACCCATATTTATTATAGAGGATAAATAATTATCAATCTAATTATGATGACTTTTAGAATAAAATTAAAGGTGTGAATGATGGAAAATTAGAAAAAACTTTTTTTTTGTGAGGATTGAATTTTAAAATTTGGAAAGAGGCTATGTGTTCCCTCTATACAAGAGCTAAAAATAGAATTATTGTATAAAACAATAGCTCAAATTTCTCTTTAAACACTGGGAGCACAAATATATATAGGGAATTGAAGGATCATTTTTTGAGGGATAACATGAAGCTGGAATTGCTGATTATGTTTTTAGATGCTTGGTTTGTTAACAAGTGAAAGCTATGAGGAAACATCCTAAAGGAGTCATACAATCCCTTTCAATTCCAATATTTTGGAAGGTTTTTTAACATGGTAATTTACTTTTAGCATAATATATCAATAAATAGAGGAAAAATAAATAATAAATAAATATGGATAATAGTTTAGTTGATTAACACGACATTGAAGAAAGGTTACCGTATATTTATCTTAAAAAAAATTCCAAGAGTGAAGACTATTTTTGGTAATTTTAATGAATGTGGTTATATTAATGAATAATGATAGACCAAATAAACCTAATATATATAAAAAACATTTTAATAAATAATCCTAAAAATTTTTAAGCAAAAGAATGTAATGAAAGTTAATAAGTTGGCCCTGCGATTTAGGAAAAAAGAAATGCATGGAGAAAAATAAACAGAATAAACATATCAAGGATATTGTACTAAGAAGAAAAATATTATTATATTGTCTAATAAGAGGTCTAAATATATACTATTAAAATAAATATATGGGTTTTGGTTTTAATGGAAGAAATCTTGAGAGACAAAGTGGATAATTAATCGATAAATAAATAAAAGGATTATTTTGGTCGAACGAATCACTAAAAAGGAAGAACTCAAATTTTTATGATACATTTTCCAAAGATGAATATGTTTGTAATTATGAAAATATATTTGGTAGGAGTAAGAAATCTAAAAATTTATCAAAATATTTTTTGGTAATATTTCAAGCTCAAGAAGATACATTGAAGAAAAATATACTAATAGAAAGAATCTCATGTGCTTTAATCATTGAATTAAAGAAGGAAATTCCCCAAAACTAATTATATAAGAAGGATAATAAGGCCATGTTTCTTATGGAGAATAGTAATTTGAAAACTAGAAGAGTAATAATCAATATCTCTATCACTAATAGAGTAAAAAATAAACAATCTACTTAGTCGAGATCCAACTCTAAACCTTGTTTATCTCACTAAAGAGATTTATATATCCACCTTATTCCCATATAGTTTGTGTTTGTTTTTTATAAAGGTAATTCTTGTTTATGGATATAAAATGAGATATTGAATAACAAGTAACCAATAAATGTTTTAAATAAAAAATGAGTATATATCTTTCATATAATCCAGATAATTGGTATACTAAATCTTATTTTCTGAAGTGATCATCTTGGATGAAGTCATTATTAAAGGGTACCAGTTATTGGGGATACATTGTTTGAGAAATATACTTATCATTTAATATAAATATTTAATTTTTAGGAAAGTGCTAGAAAATATAACTGAAAAGGTATGTTTTTTGAATTATCTCATCCTTGTTTTAAATGAAAAAATGACAATGTTAGTGTGGAATTATAATGTTTAATTACAACTAAAATTAGAATAATTTGAGAAAGTACATGGCTATTAATTTATAGTGTTGAAATTTTTTTTAATTACTCTGGTTTTCTATACCGATCATTACTTTAGAATACTTAGAGTTAATAAATTCTTAACTTAACAATTTATTACCAGCCCTTGACTTTATTATCAATAATACTAGGAGATTAAAAAAATTAGAAACAAATTAACATTCATTTTTCATATGTGTATTGATAAAAAATGATAAGGGGAAGCCAGTTGAAATCATTTGTGTTCTATTGTATTTGTTTCAAATAATTCATGATGTCAATATATATTGAGAAGAGATGATTTTAAGGAGTGTGAAGTACACAAGAATATGTGAAGAGTGATGTTCCCAAACAAGGATAATATCATATATTAAGTTGAGAAAACTAGAGAACACATTGATACATGGATTTTTCAAGTAACATGATTTTCATTCTAAAGGATAATTATTAATAAAGGGGAAATGGTGAGTTGTCATCATCAATTATATATTTTAAAAGAAGTTAGTTTTTATGTTTTCAATGGATTTACTATATAGATACTCTTCATTAGCTATTATGTTTAAATAATGGTTGTAGATGTCTATTACAAGGTATTTTATATCCATTTAGTAGGTTTTAATAAGCTATAAAATATGAGATATTATATGAAGATTTATGTTTAATATGATTTCATATTATGTTTTCACGAAGATACAATAATGTTTGTTTTTGATAAGTTTGTTGTGAATATCCATACTTGTTATTATACTTCCTAAAGGTTATCATTCACAAATATATATATATATATATATATATATTTGATAATTTCATGTAAAATAAAGAAAATTAAAGTTATAACTAAATATTTAAAAATTAAAAATTATTTTTTACAATGTTTGGAGTTTATTAGTGATTATAAATGTTCTAAATGGTTTTTAATTTAGACGAAATGATTTATAAAATTTTGATAAATTCCAAAATTCATTCGATGTATTTTGAGAATAATTGATGTAGTTAAGATTGATTGGATATTTGATGAGTAGTATAAAGATAATAGATATAAGTTATTAGTTATTTTTAATTAATTCTATAGTCCATACCTAAGATTTATGAGTTTCAATAAAATTGAAAATAAATTATTAATATAATGCACATCAAGAGATAACAATTTATTGGGAGTTTTTCACCGTGATATTTAATATTACAAATATGGTACTTACATTTCATATATTTATATGAAATATCTTCCAAAATTCTGAGATATGGTAATGTAAAATAATCCTCTATGATATTTTAAATCTAATTGAATATTGAATAATATCTTTCAAGTGATACATAATATTTTACAATGAATATGTAAGATAAATTCTAAGATTATTGATTATACTTAAGATTAAAATTGGAATTCACAATATTCACTATAATGCTTCAAGTGACCAAAAAGGAATGTTTGAGGATATGTAATATCCTTTTTGACGAGACATAATATTTTTTCAATGTTTATGTTATATTTAACATTTGAATCAT
The DNA here is from genome assembly GCA_963277665.1 of Viscum album. NCBI lineage: Eukaryota > Viridiplantae > Streptophyta > Magnoliopsida > Santalales > Viscaceae > Viscum > Viscum album. Next base: position 2,130,882,439 of record OY728123.1, on the reverse strand, counting down.
AAGTACATTCGTTTATATAATTCTATGATTTTTTTGAAATATTAAAATATCATGTTACTATTATCTGGTAATGATTCATGTCTTGATTCACTAATGATATTTAAATGAGATTATTATTTCATGATTGAAGCATTAATCTAAAAATTGTTTTTTTACACACTCATGAATTTATGAAAACAAATTTTAGGTTTTACATAAATTCAATGAAAAAGTGATTGATTTATTTTGGGGAAATAAATGTGTATAAATTCATGAAGAATCAAGTGGGGATTTAATTAGGAAAATATGTTTAAAAAATAAGAATGAATTAAATGAATAACTTTGAGAACAGTGAATGAGAATTGAATACATAGAATCATAAAATTATAAATGGTGAGATCTTGATGTAAAATTTACATGGAGATTTATATATTTTGAGTATTTGAATTATGGAATCAATATTAACATTATTATTATATGTTTATAAAGAAGAATAAAAGTTCATAAATTTTATGAAATTGAGCGAGATACTGACATTGTGTTATTTATGATATGCAACTATTTTTTAGAATTTTAGAGAGGAATTTGGATCTATTACTTATATATATCACATGTGATTAAAAATAAGGAACAAACATTGATACCATTTAAATATCACCATGAGGATTGAGTAATAAGATATTTTTTATAGAGTTTGAGGTTGTTATTATTAAATATATCATGTTTTGAAGAATATTTGGAAAACAAGCTTTTGATTCCTCAATATCATTAGAACTAAATAAGTGCGAGATAACCTTGTGATTACTGTACAAAATTTGAATCCATGAATATTGTTATAATATTGATGAAGGAGATCACATTAATTTATTAAATTGGATACATGATCATTCCTTTTGATCATACATCAAAGGATCCAACCAAATCTATTATTAAGGAGAGTAGGACTGGTTATTATAAGCTCCTAAGAAGAAATGAAGGGGTGATTACTATCATCAACTAGTTCCATGTATCATAATTAATTGGTTATAAAGTAAAGTGCTCAAGGATATTACCATTACCCTGTTTTATTTTTTATTATAAAATATTATTCATGTGTGTGTTGGATAACAACCTCCACATAACAAGGAATATATTAGATATTGTGAGTGAACCTTGTAAATACTCATGTCTTGTGATCTTTTTCATTATTATTTATATTACATAATGAAAATTTAAGTTCATATAGTAGTTTGATATGTATTCACCCACATAGGTATATATTTTAAAATGGAAACAATATAAACTATAAAATGTGGGCCTCATTGATTCATGACCCTCTTAGTGTGGCTGCAATGATCCTTATGGAACAATAATTGGTATTAGAGATCCAGGTTCCAATTTTATTTATATGCTCAAAATTTTAATTTTTGAAGATTCTGATGTTTTATTTTTATCTCTAAAATTATTTAAGAAATATAAATTTGAATAAGTAGTTAGGATCCCTATCAAAAAAACTAGGGAAAATTTATTTGCTAAGACATTTACAAACTAGAAGAAAAGATAAGTAAAAGGATTTTGAAATTCCTCATCAAATAAAGAAGGTAGATTGGAATCTTTAAAAATTAATTTAAATAAAATTAAAGTTAATTATATATATATATATATATATATAATTTACTTATTTAGGAAACTAGTGATGAGAAGAAATAAATCATGTGTAAGTTGGAAGAAAACACTAATTCCATATGTTGTAATCATATAAAAGTCAGACCCAGTGTAAATGAAGAGGATTTGGTAGAGAAATTAACTATTGATAAGATGGAATACATTCCACCTTAGTAGTTTCAAATTAATTTTGGGTTACAAATTCTTCCTTTCAAGATTTTATTATGGATGAATTAAGTACAATTGGGGAAGATCAAGCTTCAAAAGAAAAATGTTACAATTTATGTACATATTTTAATGTAAACCTGAAAAATCACCCTAAATATATTTTTAGTTTTATATAAAGTTATTTTAAATTCCATAGGGAATAATTAAAAAACATGATGAAGTTTGTCAAAAAAATATAGGAAGCACTATCTGAAAATTTACTGAATTTTTCAAAACTCAACAAAAACATGAAATTTGATATTGAGGAAAAATTACATATAATTAAAAATGACTTGTTTAATGTAGTCTTGGAGAAATATTAAGACTTATAATCACTTGATATGAATCTCAGTTCATTTTAATAAAAGATAATGGATATTAATGATGTCATGAATGCTTAAATGATGATCAAACAAAATGACATAAACAAGCTACAAGATTTAATGCAACTGGAAAACCAGATGCATGAAGATAATTTTGAGATGATAATAAAAGATTATGAAGAAATATATAGGAGTAGTGGTGATCATAAAAACACTATAAATATAAATTCTATTCATTTGGAAGCTAAAATGATAAATCTATAATTTGTTCAAGTTAAATATTCATTAGAATTTGAGAAAAGTATAGCTTCAAAATATACCTATAATGATGTTTATTGTGAAAAATTTTATATATATAGTCTCAATGAAGAGATAATATGAGGATAAATATACTATAATATTGAAGTTATAAGTATCCCTTTTTCAAGAAAAACATATATGAATTAATTATATTTTCATAAAAATGTTTAAGTTATAATGAATTATATGAAAAATATGTGTTGAAAAAATTATGGTAACCCACCAATACATTAAAGGTGCAAGGAAGAAAGTATATAAGTAGTTCAACATAAAAATAGACCCAATGGGATGATAAAATGACCCAAAACAATGGGGTTTCAAAGCTATCCAAATAATGTACAGATGTAAGAAACCAAGATTTATTAGATCCCGTTAATACTGTAGTTGTTTTGGGTATAAGGAAATTGACTGTTGGTATAATATGAAAATGAAGATAAGAGAAATAAATACTAAATAAAGGGTAATAAAAATTGAGTTAATACCAAGTACAAAAAAATATATATAAATATATTTTTCTCAAATATATTTGGATACTTAGATAATCTTAGTAGTACAAGAAGTATATTTAATGTCACCTTTTTTCACGTCAGTTTTTGAGATATGATGTGAAAAGCTCTAAAATTTGATTTTTCACATCAGTTATTATATATACAGCATGAAAATACATTTTTAATGATTTTTCACTTCGATTATATAACAACCGACATGAAAAATCCTTTTTCTCTGATTTTTCACATCTGTTATATAATAACCCATGTGAAAAATCTTTTTTCCAGACGTTTTTACATTGGTTATTTAATAACTGGTGTTAAAAGGAATTTTTTACAATGGTTATATAATAAAAGACATAAACAATGTTGACAAACATGTAATTTATTTCCCAATATTCGATTTGATAGGTCACAGAGCTCAAACAGAGATACGAATCAAAAGTTATGGTCATTAGAAGTTGATCATCTCTAAACGAAGTCTTAGGGAAAGCCTATTTCCGAAAGCCATAAATTTTATTCTATAACTCCATGTGATCTTCATGACCTATCAAATCTAATATTGGTAAACGAAATACCTGTTTGAAAATATTTTTCATGTTAGTTATTTAATAAATGATGTGAAAAATACATTCTAACATCAGTTATTAAATAACTGACGTGAAACATTGATGAAAATTGATTTTTCACATCGGTTATATAAGAACAGACGTGAAAAAGAAGTAAAAATTTTAATATATTTTCAGGAAGGTTATAATAAAACTGACGTGAAAGATAATTTTAATATCCCACCAATGTGAAATTTCAATTTTTTACATCGTGACATCAAAATTTAGAATTGTCGCCTAAAATGTTTAATACCTCGTTTTCTTTTATCATCTCAATTATATGTTTTAATTATACACATATCCTAATTTAGTGATCATTTATTTCAACCATCATCATTCCCCCAACTCGACTTTTTTTATCTTAAATGTGAATAAATTATTTCTTATTTCTACGAACTTGTTAATGTATTTATAATTATTTAACAATAATTTATTGTTTTTATGATTTTTTTATTAATTGATATAACATTTAATTATTATTTCTTTCAACCATAATCTTTCCACCAACTAGAATTGTTTAATATTCCATGCAAATCCACTATTTCTTTTTTCTGTGATCTCTTCAAGGTATTTGTAATTATTTTTCCATGATTTATAGTTTTATGAGCAGTTTTCTTAATTGATATACCATTTATTGATTCTTATTTTATTATAATGATGGATAATTTTTTATATCATGGTAAAACTAAAAATCCTCCTTTGGATATTCCTTCTAAGGTGAAGCTTGGTTATCTCATTCGATCTTTACTCAAAACAAATATATCAAACTTCTGATGGTTATAACTTTTGATCCGTAACTCCATTTTAGGTCTACGACCTATTCAATTTATTATTAGGAAATTATCTATAATATGGTAAACATTTTAAACATTAGTTATTTAAAAACAGATGTTCAAAATGAATTTTAACGTCTGTTTTTAAAAAATGACGTAAAAATGGTTTTTTAATGTCATTTAGAGATGGTATTTCACATAGATTTTCTGAAAATAGACATTAAAAACCATAGAAACACATTTTTAACGTTGGTTATTAAATAATAGATGTAAAAACATATTTTTAACTTCCCTTGCAATAATTGCCCCTCAATACAAATGTTAAAATCTAAAAAACCAATTTATAAAATGGCTTATGTACTAGTGTCTACACGGTATTAATAATAAATATAGTTATAGTTATTAAGCATGCTGGTCCTAGTCAAACTATTATATGATAAAATAATTTTAAATAAGAAGACCAAAACATATGAGAAATAAAGAAGTGGGGAAAATTAATATGATTACCTTATTCTTCATGAAGAATAAATTTTATGAGAAAATTACACCTAAGAAACCGATGGAGGATTATATACCAAGAAAAAAATATTCTTATATTGTGGGAGAATAGGTCACACCATAGAATATTTCAAGTAATAAATGGGTAGTGGTTCTGATATAAGATATCTTATGAAACAAAAAAGTTAATCAATCCAAAAAAGAATCCAGAAGATTGGGTTAGTCAAAGGAGTCACTAAAAATAAAGAACTCATTTTTTAGGAGTGGTTATCTAAAGTTAAAAATATAAGTGGTTATGAGAAGCTACGAGGATGGATCGAACAAGATATACCTATATCAAAATATTTTTTGATCATATTTGCAGCTCAACGAGAGATGTTGAATAAAATTAATATAGAAGAAATAATTTCATGTGCTTTAATGGTGTAAGTAAAGAAGTTAATTTCACACCATAAAATATTCATGAATTAAATTCAAACCATTCTTCCCATGAAGAATACTATATTAAAAAATAAGGGGGAAATAATGAAGATAATTATCCTCATTAGAGATTAAATGAAAAGAGTTACTTGTTTGGGAAGTAACTCTCAACCTTACACCTCTCACTAATGATCATTGGAGATCCACCTTATTACAATATATATTATGTTTGTTTTCTATTTCTAGGATTTACTGGTGATTCATGTATAGGGGAAATGGAAAAATGAAAAATCTATGTAACAACTAAGATAATTTTAAATATTTTAAATGATTCAAAAATTTATCTTGAAGATTATTTGATGAAGTGATCATCCTAAATGAAGTATTTGATTAAGTGCACCTATTTAGGGGAGAATTTTTTATAAAAATTCTAGAAGTAATCCTTTCTATAAAAACCAAGAGTTTTTTTAAATAAGTCGGAAAATTTTGTTGAATATTTATGATTATTTTACTCTCTTATAATTTATTTAAAATAATAAATTTTGATGTTCATAGATTAAAATGTATTTTTAAATAATAAAAAATTGTTAGAAGAATTTGATAAAATACATGGATATGAATTTCTAGAGTGAAAAAATTGGTTAGTCATTCTTTTTTTTCTATGTTTAGAAGTTCCCAGTTTGACTTTTATCGAATTAATTAACAAGTTAACAATTCGGTATTATCCATTGTATATATTTTAAATAAATTGGAGAGAATAAATTATTTATAAACATATTGGCATTCCATTTCTATTGGAGTATTTGAAACAAATCAAAAAGGGGATATTATTGAACCAACTTTTTTCCTATTTTATTTATTTTAAATAATTTATTATTTATATATGTTTTGACAAGATAAGACTGGAAGGAGTGTGAACCACCCAAAAATAGGTAAATAATGAATTTACTAAGAAAGGATGTCATCATATGTTGAGTTGATTGACCAGAAAACACATTGATTCTTGGAGTTTTTATATACCATGATTTTTATGCTAAAGGAGAAATGTAAATCAAGGAAAATGATGAGTTTATATCATTAGTTTTATATTGTAAAGGATGAAATTTTAGATGTTTTTTATTATTATAATGTATGGAGACTATTCATCTACTATTGATTGGAAAATATTATTGAATGATTCCAATGATTGGTATTTAATATTAGTTCAGTATGTTTTAACAAGATATAAAAAATGAGAAGTTCCCTTGATGATTAACTATAATAAGATTTCATGTTACATATGTATGAAGATAGATTGAAGATGGCTGTTGAGAAGATATATTTAAAGATCCATACTTTTTATTATCATCCAAGAAATTTGATTTTTATATATATATGATTATTGGATGATGACATGTCAATGAAACTAAATTAATGTGGAAATTTATTATGTATTTATTATAAATCAGTTTTCAAGAACTATTTTTTTAATAGAGATTATACATATTCCAAATTAATTGAAATTGAGATAAAAATTATCAAAGTTTGGTAAATTCTAAATCATATTTGATGCATTTTAAGAGGAAGTGAAGAATTAAATGAGGATTTATCAAGAAAAATATTTTCATAAAATAAGGAGGAATTAAATTAATATCTCCGAAGATCATGATTCAGAATTAAAAAATTATGAATCATGGTGTTTTGAATTATGAGATTGCAGTGCTATGATTTTATGTTGGATTATGTATTCAAAATATTAGAAATATGGAAGTAATATTCTTGTGATTATACTGGGTTTTTAAATTATAATAAGAGTTCAATAACTATATGATATTGAGTGAGAAACTAATTCTATATTATTTCCATTATCCCATTACCTTTGAGTAATTAAACTGCATACTAGATTGATGTCATCTATATATTATGATATTATAAGAAATAAAGAACCAATGTTACTACCATTGAATGAAAACCATTATCATAGATGAGGAAGTTAATATTGAGATGTCAACATTGATACTACTGTATATCTTAAGAATCAAAGTCTATTGGGAAGACGCACTAATGATTCCATTATATTTTGGTGACTGAAAAATATTGATAAATACATTGTAATTTCTATAAAGAATATGAAAAATTAATTATTTATAAAATGTTTAACAAGGATATCAAATTCATTTATTCTAGTGGAGACTCAAGCATTCCTATAAAACAGACTTCAATAGACCTGGATCAATTTTGAAGAGATAAGATCAAAAATTATTGGCATGGGTTCATAAGATGAAATAATGTGGTGGTTACTATTTATGTTTGCTGTCATGCAGTGTACCTAGTCAGTTCTAGGATAATGTTTTAAATATCATCCAATTTATTTGGGTAAATTATTGACAATAAAATATTTTTTGTGTTTGTGTGGTATTATGAAAATAGTACAATGAGTAAAATATAACACATTATGACTGAATCACATAAATCCTTGTTTTTTGTGTTATTTCACATTCCTACTTATATTACATTCATGAAAACAGATTGTGAGATGTGATTTTGATATCTATTTACCATAACTAGCATAGTGGTAAGATTTAGACCAAACTAATTTAAACCCAATATGGTTACACCAATCGTGGTGGAATAATATACCTATACCATGATAATTTCCTTAATGGTCCTCATGGTGAAACATTAATTCTATTACTTGAGTTCAAAAAACCATGACCATCATAATTGTGTGTTGTTTTATCCTTGGCTACAAAAAATGTCCAACCATCAAACTTATTTTGGGACACATCACTGTTATCCACTAGGATAACAAGAAACATAAACAATTAATTTTTTTATTTCACCTTTATTCCATCATAATTCATTTTAGGACATTAAAAATAATATGTTATATTAATTACCATGATAAAATATGTGATACCTCAGAATTAATTCATTACATTACTTACACCTCAAAAATAATAAAATTTTAACTCATCCCTGGGAATATTGTCAATAAATACAACATGATACTGTCAAAATAACTCATGTAAAAGTGATAAAAATAAATAATTTATAGCAATATTCTAATGTGTATGTATATTTAAACATCTCCCCATTATATTTCCTAATGTTTGTGATAGCTCTCCAACGCTCATTGTAAATAGTAATTCAATATTGAAGATACCTCAATAGAGATAATCTCTACTCAATTTTATCGATTTACTTCATTAGTGGTTGTTCAATCTCTAAGGACTCATCATATACCACACATGTCTACGAAGAGAAGAAATATATATAGCACCGATAACTCTAAAATTTTAGATAATAAATATAAAACGAACGACTTGAATATAAAAATTTTAACATTAAAATTTAATAAAATCTATGAACTAAATCATACGAAATATTTAAACACATTAAATCTAGTAAGAATTAATATAAATAATGAGATAATTTGTTACTATAATTATAAATAGTGAAAAAATAGTATAGTTTTTGAATCAATTTTTGACACATCGGGTGTTCGTTTGTGTGCTGTTCAATTATATCGGTCTCAAATGACCCAATGAATATTTTCCTTAAAGTTGCTAGATTCAGAGCATATTTGACATAGTTTCCTTTTTAAAGTGATCAATTTTAGTAAATATTATTTAGGGAAATATATTTTTCTTATATATTGTATAACCCTTGCTTTGATTTTATACAAATATCATCTCAATGAGTAAAATATAACCCAATTTACACCATTATATACGTTAATGGATGACATAGTTTGTTTGGGATATTTTTTTCATTTACCACATGACATTAACAATGAAAAGTTGATATGGGTTTTTATTATGAATTTATAATGTATTTGGCATCAGTTTCATGCATTGTTTAATACTACATGTCCCAAATTACTGAAGGGATTATTTACATAATATTTAATGGTATTTGGAGCATGTTTGAAAACTTTTTATCCTTAAATCAGAGAATTTAAGAAAAAAATTATACATTAAAAATTATTTTTCATAGATAATGTTTGAATAAAGTTTCACTTTCATGCAATTCTTATCCCAACACCTTAAAAATCCTTCAATTTGCATTGGGCTATAACTTGATAGATATTATAGTATGTTTGGTAAATTTTGAAAATTATGTGAATGATAAGAAAAATAGACAATTGATATAGGTTTTTTTTAAATTACATCCTCATGGGTATCAGTTTCCCACTCTATTATATTATTCAAGTCATAAATGACTTGGGAAATGTTTTTCCAAATTTGGTTGGAATTTGGAGCATTTTTTATGTTTTTTGACTAACAAAGTGGTCAATTATTATTAAAAAATATAAATTAAAACTACCTTTAATAAGATATTTCGTAGTTCAAGCATTTCACTAATTCACCACTCATTCCAAATAGTTACAAAAATATTTAAATTGTAAATATGTTCCAATTTAATAAATATTGATTTTTTTTGGTTATTCTGGGTTCTAGAACACATTATTAATAACACTGAATTGATATAAGTGTTTTTGTCAAATTTACCACAACAAAAGTGGTGGATTCATTTATTTTTAATCCTATATTACACAAGTTAACAAAGGAATGTTTTCTTACAATTGGATGGGATTCAGATAATGTTTGAAAACTTATCACTAACAGTACATAGAGTTATTCTTAAAATATTTATATTAAAACTATTTATTTCTTGTTTAAAGCATTAGTTTTATCTTTTTATCTTCTTGATATTTTCTTAATTGTATAATTTTTTTCATAAGGTTATTTCATGGATATTAGAGTCTATTTGGAACATTTTGGACACTTAACATATGATATGAATCACAAAAAAAATTATATTTCTTTAAAAAAAATCAACCCCCTGGGTGTTATTTTCATCAATTTTTTAATCATAGAATTTTAAAATGATCTGAGTATTATATATGATTTAAATTATATTTAATGACTTTTTATCATTAAAGTGGAAAGTTACTATGAAAATGTTTTCACAAAAAATGATTTTTATTACATAATGAATGACACAAATGTTGGTTTCACTAATAACTCATTATGATTAGTCAAAATAACTATATTTTTATGATTTTATTGATATAATAGTTACTTTAGATGGTTTTAACATTCATCACATGTTTTTATTGATAAAAAAATTAAATGGGTTCCTCAGAGTGGAATTACTTTCCTTTCTCCTGAGAACTAGGGATCATCCCTAGTATTAATCAGAGAGGGAGGATTATGTGTGGCATATCCCTGGTCATATCACCCTCTCAACCTCAATATCTTTTTAAAATTCCCACCATTGTCTCTCCCAAATCATTTATTTCCTTTTTTCTCTCACTAAATATTTTCCCTCTATTTGTGTATAATTTTATCCATTTGTTAATCATTCATCTAGGGCACAACCATCACTCAACTCCTATGATATTTTATCCATTATCATCATAATATACACTATATTATGTCTAAGATTATGGTTATAATGATATAATTGGATTGATAGGTGGTTTAGATACTGGTTTGTTGTGGTAATGTTAAGTGGTTTGGGATGATGGGATGGATTTCCTTGTATATTATTGGATCTATATTAAAGCCTCATAAGATTCTTCCTCAACTTTTATTTTATAAGTCCACACATTGATCCCATATTGGTTTGGTGTGTTGTTTTTTATTGTGGGTTCATATATGGTGGTTGAGTCATCATCGACGTATCATGTTCCATGATCTATATTGTATTCTCATCTACTCGTTTGGATTTATATTCAATGTTTAATCTATATCTTCTGAGATTCTAGCATAAAATTGTGACTATTTTTGTTTTTGAGATGGATCAATTCTTGGCGATAATGAAGTTGGTGTATATATGGTTTTGTTAATATCAGGGGATTGTGAGGTGTTTATTTTTCCTCTATGATTATCTCATTTTCTAGATTATTTATTGGAATTCCTTGGCTATTACTCCATATAAAGGTGTTTGTTGAAATTTCTCTAGTTTTTGGTGCTTCTAGTTTATTTCTCATTCTTGGAGTATTTTCTAGTTATCTTATTTATTTATTTCAATTTCATTCGATTTTAGGGTGATGTAGTGTTATTTGATGACGATGAGGTTTTTTATGATGGATGTTGTGGTGTTGTTCTAAGATTTTTTCCTAATAGGTAATAACATTGATGATGTTTGGGAAGTTATTTATCATCACCATGATTAAGGATCAGGGAATTTTTGTGATAGGAGGCAAGAGTTATGATACTTTATAGTTTGATGGGATGGGTTGAAGGTGGGGGTAATGATGTTCCAATAATTTGTTTGGATTGAGGTGGATTTAGGGAAATTAAATTTATAGTATAATTTTGAAATTCAAATTTCAAATATTTTTGTTTGGTAATGTGGATTTTTTAGTTTTAGAACTGGTTTGGTATGTAAATTTTATTGTCTATGGATTCCCAATAAACTATAAAAATTTGTTCCTAAAAAGTAAAGTGTATTGGAATGAAAACATATTATGAGAAATGATAAATTGTTATATTTTTTATTTTAAATTTATAACCCACTTGTTTATTATTTTATACACTGTTAAATACTAAAATTCACAAATTACCCAAGTCACATTTTTAAAAATTATATTGGATTCAATAAATTTTTAACACATTTTTCCCATCAAAGTTATCATTTTAAGTAAAATTGTGTATGTAAAAACTTTTTTTTATCAATCATCATATAGCTTAAGAATCATTTTTTGTTTCACTAATCCCAATAAATCCAAAATATTTAAAAACAATTGTTCATAAATTTTATATATATTGGATTCATTTCTTTTTCATCTTTAGACATCTAATGCATGTTATGAAAAATAACATAAAAATATAGGTTATTTTATAATTAAAAACCCATTAAGTGTCATTTTCATGTGTTGTTAGATTATATATATCATAAATTATGTAGGATGGTTGTCCCAAAAATAATTTGCTTTTGAAATGTGGTTTATAAATTTTGACTATTAAACTAATCTTTTATTCAAAAAACATATACATACATCATATGACTTCGAGATGCTCAAACATTTTTAAGAAATTCTTACCAATGTTATCTAATTGATTCATGTTAATAAAAATTACTTCATGCATATAAAACATATAATAAAAAATATTGTTAATTAATAGATTGTAAACAATCAATATTTAATACTAAGTAATATCTATTTTATAGGTTGTTATATTAGAATAACCACCAATATAGTTGGTTTTGTTCTAGGTTGGAGACTACAGGACTGCACAAACTATAAAATTTTATCCTGATGTTGTGTAATCAATTATTTTTTTCATGAAAGATGATCTCAACGGTCTCTCTTGCTTCACAAGAAAATCAATTATATTCACATTCACCTAATACAGAACCTGTAAATGTATCCCTTATAATGCCACTTCAACATACCTATGGGAACAATGTTGTTTTTCAATACCACATGTTACTATATATCTAAGTTCATCTAACCAAATAAAGTGATGAATGAATTAATTATTTCTTTTAATGGAGTCATATTGATCCTCATATAACCTTCTAACTCTTCAATGAATTGATCTTGAAAAAGGTGCTATACTAAATCAAAATAAATATTAATATTTTAATTGAAAATATAAATATTTTAATAGTAATAAATGTTTTAGAGGATAAAAAACCTTAGGTTTATTCTCTTGATGGTGGAAAATAAATACTTCCTTAGGGTCAATGAGAGTTTCACTTTCATGTAACTTGTTTCAAAAAAATCTATTATCAAAAAGTATATTTAAATGAAATTTGAAAAATTCAAAAATAATATACCCTATGTCATATCGAGTATGTGTGGAGAGACCTCAATTTATTAGGAGTCTATTTTAATTCAGGGTTACTTGACTGAAGTTAGTACTTTTCTTATACTATAGATTAATGTAATTTTGGTAACAAATTTTGAAATATTTAACATAAATTAAAAATTACTCATCATATTCTCCTGATATGACCAATATTTTTCTAATATAGTTTAATAATTAGGTATAATAAATTTTTGGGATATGCTAAATAATATTATTAGATGTTCTATATGGTTTCCATTTCTCCTACTTTACCTTCCCCTTATAATATTTCCATAATTAACAACATTTTTAAAAAAAAGAGTAAAACTTTATTAGGTAATGACCTTTAATTTTCTTCTTCTACATATACTTGATATTTTAATGTGAGAAATATGAAATTTAAATTAGAAATATAAAACATATTGTATAGTTACCTTCACATCCTCCCAGAGATAGTAAACTGTTTTTAATTGAAAATATCCTATTCAAGTATTATCAAAGGGAACCTCCAAGGGCCATATATAGCTCTCTCAAATTGACTAATAAGTGGATTTTTATTACCACAACTAGGTTGGAAGGTTTCATCAACTATGAAAGGGTACTATAATTCCCTGAGACAATACCCCTATCAGCCTCTACCTCTACCATAATATGTATTCTAAAATTACTAAACCATGACAATATTGACTATAAATACTTATATTTTTATGATAAAATATATCTATTATTAATTTTAGTTTTTTCATTGAATTTGGAGGTTAATATAGCTACCGTAGATTCTCTAGGTAGATATCCCACTACACCTATTATTTTACTAGGCTATACCATGGGTGAGTTTAAAACATTTTTTAGGTTGATTAATGGGTGGTGATGCAAACTATATGGGATGTGTCATGGGAGATGAGATTCCTTTGAGATATCCAGTAGTTTTTATGCTATTCTATAAAAACTCATCCATCGTGTTTTTTTAAATATTATTTTATGAAACAATAACATAATACACTTTCTTAGTTTTAGAGGAAAAAAATAAATTGATCATTTTTTCATTCATCTCAATATAATAAGTTATTGTCATTAACTATTGTTAATTTAATATTATCAATTTTGGTCCCATGGGTTGGATTAACAGAATCAATTTTAAAAAAAATAAAATAAAATAGACTTATGGTTTTATGTCAGTCGAGTGAATATTCTCAGTTACCCATTGTAACATTTAGTATCATATGAATTAAATAAAAGAAACAATCTGATGCTATTTATTTTTATCTGCATTTTTTATATTATATAAAAAAATATTTTCATCACCTGATTATTTTTGATGCTTTCTTCAGAGCAGACATCCGTCCGTCGAGGATACGCAGTGTTATTTCCCCACATTACCACTTTCAAAAGGCAGGTGGTGTCCATCACTTATTTCAAGGCATTTCCTGCTTGATCCAAATGGGATGATGGGATATCAGTTTCTCCTTTTGTGGATTTCTCCTTGGAGCTTGTCACCTAGTCCGGATCTCCCATGAAGATTAAGATGATTTTTATGAAACTGTTTCTTAGTGCCATATCTTCAAGGACATTGGTTAATTACACTACTTATGTCAGTAAATTCCAAGGGGTTAAGTTAGGGTAACAACCTTTGATGTGGAGAATAGTCATGTTGGACATTGCTAGTTTTTCTAGACACTAAAACACTGATGCTTATGGGTTTCTTCCCCTTATGATAGGGCTTCTCAAGGGTGAGGAAGCCCGAGGCATCCCATGTTGGTTGTGGAGAATTAAATTCCATAGGCATGTCTCTGTGGTTTTCATCAGATTCCTATGTTTCAAATAGGGTATGCTGTGAGTTTAACATCTATCGGAGATGGACCAGACTAATCAGAACACTTATGGGAGTGGATCAAATGGGTGCATCCCCAAGAGGGGTCACCTAGGGGGTTTAGTGTATGAGTGTATCAAAACATCTAATGAAGATGAATTTGAGGATGCTTGCATCCCTATTAAGGGAATTCCAGGGTTTACTATTTTCTAGGATTGAACCTCAGGGAGGTTTCCTACGTACCCTATATGGACAACAGAGATCAAAACCCACGTAGTTCGAATGGGTGACGAATCGAGGTGAGAACATATAACAACGACCCGAAGACATACTGGGGATTATACATAGTTATCCACCCATCACAAGAAGGATAATCTTGGTAGGATGGTTATGGATTGCGTGTGGGGATTATGCATGGTTAGATGCCCAGGTGGATGGCATGATCTCAGCAGGATGTGGCGGCCTGGGTGAGAATCATGACGGGTGATGGATGGTTGAATAAAGTGGATGGTGAATGAGATGGAACCATCATGAAAGTGATGATAGTGTTGGGATTGAACCTCAAGAAGGCTTCCTATATATACCCATGGTAGGGAATCAAAGTGCACATAGTTAGGTGGGTTGATGGGACACCTGAGGAGGTGACCCATGAGAATAGACACATGGATGGGACCCCGAGGAAGTAGAAACTCTGGGTTAGGTCATTACCTACCTGAAACCCAAATGATAAGTGAGAGACCAGGATGAGACATGGGTGATGGGATTAGACCTTATGGAGGCTTTCTACATATCCCTATAGAAGGGAATCAAAGTCCTTGTAGTTCAAGATGGGGGCATAGAATTGGGGAGGTACAAATAGGACAATTACCTGACGATATGTTGGATCTTACACATGGTTAGTTGCCCGTGTTGGTCTGCCACCTAGGGGTGGACCACGGATGTGGGTCCTAGTAAAGGGGAAAAAATTTCTTACCATTGTTTGGGAACTAGAATGGATTACCGTTGGTTGGGGACTATAAGGGCTTACCATTGTTTAGGGACTATATTTTCTTACCATTGGTTGGGGACTACAAAGGATTACCATTGGTTGGGTACTACAACAACTTACCATTGGTTGGGGACTACAATGGATTATCATTTATTGGGGACTACAAAGGATTACTGTTGGTTGGGGTTGAACCTAATGGAGGCTTTCTATGTACCCTAACTTAGAGATAGGGATAAAAACCCACGTTTTTCCGATTCATATAGTTTAGCGTCATGCCGGACAAAAAGGGGAATACGGTTTAATGTCATGATGGATAGAGGTGAACTGATGTGAAGTGGCCGAGACCAATGGGTGTTGGGCTTGAAGCTCAGGGAGGCTTCCAGTGTACCTTGATCAGAAAGGGAAAGGATCAAAGTCCACATATTTCTGTATGGGGATATAGTTTAGCGTCATGCGGGATGAAGGTGGACCGACGTGAAGCTATCAGGTAGGATGGATGATGGTCTTAAAACTCAGGGAGGCTTCCTATGTACCTTGATCATAAATGGAAAGTATCAAGGTCCACATTATTTGGTAGGGGGTTGGGGATTACAAGTTAAGGTGTCCTAGGAAGGATTCCATGGTCAATTCTTACTCTAATACAACATGAGTGATGATTGATGTGAGAAACAAGGGGTAGAAAAGACCTAACAACCATGTCATGAAAGGTGCGTTCATGAGGAATGAAGTGGGGATTATGCATGGTTAGCAGCCCAGGGAGATAGAGATTGGGACATAATCTAGGATGGAGTCCTAATGGTGATAAATCCCAAAGGGAGAGGGTTGTGGTAGCGAAGGTCCCTGTCCCATTTATCCTCTA
Organism: Viscum album; assembly: GCA_963277665.1. Lineage (NCBI taxonomy): Eukaryota > Viridiplantae > Streptophyta > Magnoliopsida > Santalales > Viscaceae > Viscum > Viscum album. Next base: position 2,130,865,755 of record OY728123.1, on the reverse strand, counting down.
TTCATTGCACACTAATGAAAAGAAGATGTTCAAGGATGCTAAATCCCGTAAGGAAGGCTAGGGGATTACACCAAGATGGTTGCCCTTCCCCATGGAGAGATTTCATTCAAGAAAAGAGGATATAATTCCATGTGGGGGAGATCTCACTCTCGTGGAGACTAGTGGGTGTGGAGAATGTCCAAGATGGGGAACCCCGTGTATATTGCATGAGGTCATGCTATAGTTTAACATCATGTGATGAGGACATTTGTACTTGGTAGTTTAAAATTCTGTAGCTCAGATGATGAGGATACACTCCTCACCCCTAGTACATACATAACTAATACGCACCCACACTTTGGGAAGGGAACGCATCAGTAATGCCATGATGAGGTGGTGTTATAGAGTGATCCATTGAGGGGATAATGTTAGCATGGATATACAAAGAAGCAATAGCCGTTATCATGCCTAGGAAAAGAAGAATGAGGCTAAACAAAACAATATGAATAACTGCCTAAGGGACCTTGAAATCACTTCGTACAAACCTAGAGGGTCATATGGGAGAAGGGGTTTTGAATAAAAGGGATTCACATGAAGGGAACTTGCGAAAATATTGTTCCCCACAAAGTGGAAAGACTCTGCGAAGAGGTATGATTCGCGAAGTGGAGTGCCCTAGCCTAGGCATGGGGTATACATGAATATAAAGGATGCTTCATGATGTGAAAGTGATTTCGCTGAGAAAGAATTCACAGAGCATGGGTGTCTTCCAAAGCATGGAACTACAAAGTAATGTACTTCATGCAGCATAGTGATCCTCTCTTAAAATGGGTTCACATGTGCATGGAAGGTAATTCGAGAAGCATGAGTGCTTGGAGAAAACCCAAGTACCCTTAAGGATCTCTTTCCCTGGCAATGGCCCGTGGGATTTGTGATGGGAATCCCTGCTCGAAGAGGAGTTGTATTTGAGATAAGGAAAAGGTACTTCAAAATGATCAGATACCTTGAAGAGCTCATTTTCTAAATGTTTTACAGAGTAGAAGGTGCTTCAAGACTTGAGAGCTGAGAAGGTGAAAGGTCAGGGTATATGTTCTTTGGGTCCGAGGGAAGCCTGATATTTATAGGTGATAGGAAGCGTGGAGCACTGACAGCTTTTTGTGAATCCACGTGGTGCTTTATGATCATATTTGGATTGAGTCAAGTTTTTTGTAACCATGGAGTCGACCGTCATCTCCTCCCTAGTGCATAGGACTCCTGAATTCCCACCACAATGCTCATAGAGGATGTTTTCAATTTCAAAGGGACCGTAGAGGCAATCCAGTTTCATCCACGGTGTGAAGTTCCATGTCAATTTCTATGAAACTTTATAGCCTTCTGTCTCTTTTACTCTGTGGTGATCACATGCCTCATCTTTGCACCGGCCATGGTGCTGAAGGGCTTTGTGAAGGGGTTTCAGGAAGATTCTTGTTTGGCATTGGTTTACTCATTGAAAAGTTTTCCCCTCCACACATTTTTGAACCAACAAATTCCCCCTCAGACTTGGAGCCGAGTAGAAAACGAGGGTCCAAGTCTGAGGGTAGATTGCCAATTTTTTTGGCCAATCACAAAGAAATATCACGAAGCAGGGTCATGATGCGGACAAGCGAGGTGTGGGTTGATAATGACGTGAAGCTCGTCATGGTCAAGTGTGCTACAATGTCTATAGAGAGTTTTATATAAATAGGGGACTAGGACCCTTATTTTCTTTTTACTCATCTCCACACATTCATGCTTGGTCCCTTGATTCACGAAGCTTCGTACGCTCTATGACCGCTCTTTGAAAATCATTCCCTTTTTTCTCTATGGCGCTTAGTGATTCTTCTGACTCTATGATCTTGAGCTCCAGAGCTTTTCCTACAAGTTATGTGGTAGGGCCCTGTGAACTGTCTCTACGATTGAGCTCTACGACCAAGATCTATGACCCATGAAACAAAATTCAAAAATTTGAGACGGAATGGATCACCAGGAAGCTGTCATGGGGTTCCCTACAGATGCTGCAGGGATGTAAAAGATGGATGATAACCTGGGGATTGGGGAATGTGTGAGGATCCATTTCGACCACAAATCCTTGGTGGAGATATTGTTGGGTATCCAGAAGAACTACCATTTCTGAAAAAGACTTCCCGTATATGGATTTGGCATGAGGGATGACTTTCTCATTCTCGAGGAAAGTAGGGACAAGCCAGCCTATTGGTTCATAAGTACACCGTTCCAATGTAAGTGGTTTAGGGTGGCTGACGGTCATACTTGGGAGGATTATACACCCATTAATGTCGAATGCATGTATAACAATGTGAGAAATGTTGTTGGGAAGGCGTTGAAACTAGAGGTATCTCCCGCATAGTTCCAGAACAATCTGAAGGTGGTCTGGGGGAACTTGGAGAAGGGGTGGACTGATGAGTGGGATTTGTGCTAGAGCGCCAATTTCACTGATGACTGGGCATGGGATTACTGGGTATGTGCCTCGTGCAAGGAGTTCGGGCTGGAGTTGGGCCGAGTGGACCTTGATGAGGTGATATGGGCCTCCCAACTCCACATCTACTAACCAATGTAGCTTATGTTGGAGTTGATGAGCAGGTGGTCATTGAGGACCAACACCTTCCATTTTCACCATGGGGAGGTCGGTATTAGCCTATGGGGACTACACAAAATCTAAGGGATTCTGATATTGGGGGTGATGTATGATAAGTTCCTTCATTCCATGAATACATAGAAGGAACAGGAGCAGATGTCGCCGCTGGAAAAGGCATTGATGGACTTGGTGCCAGGTGAGAAAAAGCAATTAGTGAGGGATGTTCAATTTAAGGTATAGTTCAGGGAGTTCTAGAATTCTCCTTTAGATGGAAAGTTTCCTATGAGGCCTCCCACTTACCAGAAGGGGGTCCAGCACAACAAAGAGCGCTCATACTGGTGAATCATAGAGGATATCCCGTAGAAGACATGGGGTTTTAGTGTCATCATTGAGAAAGAACCATTTTCTAGGTTGGTTGTGATCATCTCAGTGCTCATTTTCAGTTTTATACTTATAGTAAGAGATACAAACATAGGAATACGACCGAGCACGATTATCATGGCATCCATGTTGGCGATGGGGGAGCGGGTCAATCTGGGGATCCTGATGCTTGCTAAACTATACAAGGTAATATGGCATATCACTGAGGGTAAGAACCCACATAGGTTGTGTGACCTTTCCATCTTCTGTATGGGTGGATAGTGGTGTACATGAGAACTTAAGAATACCTGAACCACATTTCTCATCCCATGTCAGATTTCTGACTGGCCATTCTGAATGTGGTGGAAAGTTTCCCAACCAACCTAAACCTACCACTGGTGTTGGACTGGGTTTGTAAGGTGGATGAGTTCAACTTTCACCCGTTCCCAATTCCAATAGGTTTCTTCACTAATGACGGATATGGAATAGAGGAGCATCAGTCCTACCTCTTGGCCTTTCGGGATTGATTCCTAGTGGCGCGGGTTGATCGAGAGCCTCTCTGTGAGTCGTACACCCCGTATTGCCTCACAAGGCAGTTCTAGTGCATACAGAGGATGCCCTAATAGGTCTACTTGGGAGTAATACATGAGGACCATCCATGTGTGATGAGGAAGATGTGGCTCATGTTCACATGGGAGGATCAGAAGATACAGAATGAGCTACCTCCACCTACATCTATCTATGGGCTTGTGATGGATTATGCCAAAAGTTGGGAGGTAGCCTATTGAGGGGAGATGCTAAAGTGGTGAACCGTCTGTGCAAGTGATGGAGTGCCTCCTCAACGTCGAGGTAGAGGAATGAAAGCAGTAAGAACATCTCGTGGTGGAAAGGCTGTAGTAGTGGAGAGACCATCACCGATCGAGAGGCAGGAGACATTGGAAGACCTGTCGGTCCTAGGAGAGAAAAGTCTTCCTTAAGGGATGCCGCCTAGGGGGTTTTGTAGGATAACCACTCCATCTTTGGGGAAGCAACAGTAACATATAGACATGCCTGAGGATGTTGTTTTCCTAGAGTCTTGGAAAATTTGGGATGTCAAAAAATAACTCCTCAACCCTTCAAAGATGTGGATCCAATCTAAAGCATCTCAGGATGGATTTGATGGGAATTAATCCCACCAAGGTCATCTTTGTAGTATCTCAGGAAGAAGGGACTACTACATCGCCGAGCTGGAGGAATTCATGCACTCTCAGGGTGCTCCATGTCTGATAATAGATTGGGTGAAAGTGATGCTTGGTTGAATAGTCCCTCTGCATCTATCTTCCACTGAACTGAGGGAGTGCTTCCCTATGCTAGAAGAATTGGAAGAGTCATCTTGGGGGGAAGAGGCTGGAAGAGGGAGGCCCTAGGAGGAAGGTGATGTCAGTAACTCGAACCTAGAACAGTTTTCCAAGTGTCTCGAGGTAAACCTTAAACCATTCTCCTATGATCCTTATTCAAGTCACATAGGCCTTCTCAACTATCATTTGACCTATACAGGAGGTCCTCAAATCCAAAACCCACTCCCACACAATAGTATATACAGCTATGGGAGCTTCGATATCTGTACTCATGAAAATAGCGATTACTGTGCCAAGTGGAGCCACGACACCCAGGGTTGTTCTCCTGGAGCCTTTGGATTTCCCAACCATATATGGGGGGCCACACCTCCAAATTCTAGTGGCAACAGATCTGGGGTGAGACCAAGAATTTGGTCTTTGTAAGTCTTCTTTACAGAAATCGTAACAGTCTTCTATTGATCAAGTCAATAGATGCCTATGTATTCTTTTGTATAAATAGTTCTTCAAATGGAAGGGGACGACTTAGTGAGGATGACTAAGACACCTGGTGCTACTTTTCCCAGGGGAATGCTGGTGGTTGTGGAAGTAGGCACCCATACTGACCAAGCCATAGTTCTCTCGATCACATATGGGACAATTAGCAGGACCATACATGGAATCATAGAGGTGTAATATGACGAAGAGGATCAATTGGATGGCATGAAACCTCAACTAAACAACCAAAAACTGGATGAGGATCCTACTAATGAGTTTCTAGAGGCGCTCCACATATATGTACCCACTGGCCCCAAGGACCGGTATGAGACAACTTCAATGAAGAAGATAGGAAGGTCATCTGTCGCTGGTCATTGAAGCTGATCGAGTGCTTCATCAGGGAGACCTCACAAGCACAATGGATAGACCATACAGGGAAGCTTCATTCCTAGTTGTACGACCTATGTGTGGGAGGATTGGATGCCCATCACTCTCATATGATCATTCGAGACTTCATGGAAGAGAAAATATGGGAGAATGACCAAGACCTTAGTGTTGGATAGAAGCGGAGGAAGTCTGTAAACATCAAGATCCAAGATGCTAAAAATGAGACCCATTGGTTGAGAAGATGGGAAAACAAGTATTCTTCTTTCTTCTACATACAATCTTGGATCATCTCGTAGTTGATGGCCCAGTTGGAAGAGGCTGAGGAATAGATGAGACAAGCCTTTGAAGAGAAGGCAATCATCCAAGTCGATGAGGATAGGGATAGGATCGAGGCTGATGAACTGCACCCCATTTCCATCGATGAGGAGCATAAGCTTAATAGGAAAAAGTGGATCTTGGATTCTACTATTCGGAGAGTGGCGGAGCTGGGACACTCCATTGAAGAGGTCAACCCTTCTATGGGAGGGGAAATCCTTGGGTGCTGTAATTTGTGTAGACTCATAAATGTAATTTCATGCTTTTCTTTTTTATGGTAGTCACATGCATGAGTTCTTCTAATTTTTTTGGTTTTATGAATTTCATTATCATTCGTGAAATATCAAGAGACCAATCCCTAAGCTCACATGGGTCATAAACGATGTGATAAATAAGGGATGATTGCATCACTATTCCATTTAAATATAGGAGTTCCAACCAGGCTTCGAGCATCTGGGATCTAAAAAATTGATTCGGATTTCCAGGAAGAAAGAGAGAGGCCTGACTGGATAAGGAAGTTCTTAGAGCATTCAAATTTCCATTTTCCTGATGTTCTCTAGTGCACGAGTGGGGTAATGATAGGGGTGTTTGAATCAATCCAAACATAGGGGAGTGGAATGTGTGAATCATGATTCCCAAATTTGGAACACTGTAGTGATGGAGTGATAATGAAGGATAATTGTTTATCGTGTTCGAAACATAGTGTCCCTATCGAATTAGTGAAAAATGGGGATAAAAAATGTGGTCCAACTGCTAACAATGTTCGAAACACAGGGCCTGACACGAAATTTCATCCATTAGTCCTCCATAATGTTATCATAGGACAATAGGAGATCCATAGGCTGTGCATCTGTACTGTTAGGGGGTTCATTCAATCAAGAAATAGGATTAGGGTCTAAATAATGGGTACACAAAACGTGGAGGGTGGAGTGATGGGTTGTTTGAATGGAGTCCAACACTCTTGATATTATGTCACCATTATAAAATCACACTGGGTTAGCACATTAGTTTGATTAGGGATTGTATGCATTTCTTGAAATTATATCTCTAGAAAGAACATAGAGTGGCTTGCAGTTTTACATCATACTAATGAGGATGATAGACACACAGTTCAACATTGTACAGTGAGGATGATGTACGTAGTTTTAAGGTCATACTTCATGGAACAAGTATAATAGTTTAAATTCATGTTTCATGGACTATAGGCTACTAGTTTTAGTTCATAGAGTTTGGACCATGATCGAAGCTACAGTGCCACAAGGGTTAATGACCCTGGGGGTGGGCTTATGGTGAAATGCATGGGTGTTGCTACATATTCCATAAGGGTGAGAATTAAGAAAAACATATTTATTGAGCATAGTGTGGTCATAGATTAACACTGGTGGGGGAAATCCTCTCTCGAAAGGAAGCTGATACAACCCATAACTGTCATGGGGCATCCTGAACTTGTTCAGTGTAGAACTGCAGTTTAAAGTCATGCGTCAAGGACTTGATTACCCAGAATGTAAAGGCAAGGTGTGGTACATATCATGACGTGAATAAGGACTATGAGAGTCCACACCATACCATGTGTTCACAATGGTATTTGTTTTAGACCATAGACCAGGGGTGGTATAACATGGGGCTGGAACTGTAGGAAAGTTCTGAGGAATTCCTACGTACCCCATGAGGATGGGAGTCAAGACATATGTAGTTTTGGATAAACCATGTAGTTTATCATCATGTGGTAGGAAGGAGAGTGGAAGGGGAGATCCCGAAGGGGGAGTACGTGGTGTGGTCGTTATAGATCCAACGTGAATGAGGACCAAAGTAGTTCATATCAAAACATTCAACCCCGGGGGAAATCTTAGGTCGAGAGACCAAAGATGGTGAAAATTTGGGTTTGGCCCAAGAAAATGTGTGTAAGCGTTTCTATGTACCCCATTAGGATGGGAATCAAGCCATACATAGTTATCAGATTGTAGTTTATCATCATGCGGGACGAAAGGCATGTGTGGTTCAGCTGCACTAGTACACATCCTACAAAAAACCACTAAGCCCACGTGAGTCATTGCTCAATGTGGGAAACAAGGAGTAGTGGTGGTAATTTCTAAGTACAGGGAGTCACACATTAAGGGAAATGGAATTTTAGGTGAATGGCGTCCCAAAATTATTTACCTACAGTCTTAATGAACCTAGATGCACAGTGGTGTAAAACCGAGTGTGTTGGAATTCTACTTGAACATAAAGGAGTTAAAAGATGTAAATCATGGCACCCAGGATCTGGATCAAAATGGCAGTGGTGTGACTATAAAGGATAACTATTAACCATGTTTGAAACACAAATTCCATTTTTCATTAGCCTGACATGGGGACAGAAAAATGAGGGTCAACTAGTGACCATGTTCGAATCACAGGACCTGTCACAAAATGTCATCTGAGGTCTTTCGGGGAATTGGCCCAAGATTGTAGGTGAGACAATTTGGCATGAGACCAGGCCATATAGGGGGTCCCTTGAAACTTGGAAGAGGATAGAGATCCAAATAATGGTATTATGAAGTGTGGATATGAAACGAGGGAATGACCATGCAAGAATTCCACACATTGGGCTCTGTTCCATTACTTATTTGAGTATGCCAATGAGATGTGTTAGATAGATGGATTCGAATCCATTTCCAAGGACAAGGGAGTCACTTGGTGAGGTTATTGCAAAAAAAAAACTGGTGTGAATGAGGTCCCAAGAGTTACTCATGACCACATGCTCCCAATAGAGTTCAGGCCAAGTGGCCGGAAAGTAGACAAGATTTGAGATACCTGGGGCTGTACCCAAAGACAAAATGTCTGGGAATTCCTATGTATCCTATGAGGATGGGAATAAATCCACATATAATTCTAGAGAATGTATCATAGTTTAATGTCATGTGAAAAGGATGGTTGGATCTTAGTTTTAACATCTTAGAGATCAAACCACAATAGGAAGGAGAAAGGGAGACACATGGTGTGAATTCTACAAAACCCGACATGAATTAGGACAATAAGAGTCTAGAATGGGCCTAAAGAAAAGTGCCTGAGATTTACAACGTATCCCATTATGATGGGAATCAAGACAGACATAGTTATGGAAAATGGCATTGTAGGGTACCAATTCCAGGGAAAATACTATCATACAGGTCTGGTCCATGTAGCAAAAATAAGTGTAATTTGATGGATCTTGTTTATTCTTTAGGGTTTAATGGGATGTGTGTGTGTGTTTTTTTGAAGAAACAACCCTATGATGGTGAATCTGGGCATTGCAGCCGGAATCAAGCCCTACATAGGCCTTAAAAAATGGAATGGTGGATGACTGATTCCAAAAATGATGTCCCCTTGAGCGAGGACATCACAATGCGATGTTGTTTTTCATCATGCAGCCAGGACGATAGTGTCACAGTTTAAGTTCATATGATAGGAAAAATCCATGAATTTAAATGCCGTGTCGAAAATATAAAACAGTTTTAAGTCATGTGAGACCAAACATCATAGTTTAAAGTCATATGGCTTGGATTCTACTAAAAAGTAATAGGTTTTATATGAGATTCGTAAGGTTTGATAAAGCATACCTGACATGAATGAGGGCAAGGTCCACACCACACCATGCACAATTCCAGTGGAGAAACCTCAAGTAGAGGGGCCAGAAAAGATCAGAGAATATGGGGTTGTACCCAAAGAAAAAATGTTCTAGAATTCCTACGTATCCCATAAGGATGGGAATCAATCCATACATAGTTCAGAAGGTTCAGTTTAATATCATGCAGGATGAGTGGCAAGAGAGACTAGCATCTAAAAGGGGAGGACATGGTGCAACTATTGCAAACCCAACATGAATGAGGACATAAGTACACATACGCCATACCATGTAATCCTATAAAAGTTAGGTCCAAAAGGTCAAACAGAATAGATAATTTGTGGAGCTTGAGCTAGACCTGAAGAAAAAATGTCCGGGCGTTCCTACGTATCCAATAAAGATGGGAATCAAGCCATACGTAGTTCTAAAAGTTTCATTTAGTTTAACATCATATGACAAGGACATAGAGAGATCTTAGTTTAAGGTTATAGAGCTCCGACCAAAGGAAGTGAGACTCTTCCAAATAGGTTTAATCCCTGACCAAATCCCTAAGCCCCCGTGAGCCGTGCTCGATATGGGAAACAAGGGTGGAGAAGGTCTTCACAACATGTGGAATATAGAGAAAAGGGGAAACAATGAGAAGCATCAAATGACACCACATTGTGAATTTGTCCTCTTAATGTGCAAGAACACACTGAGGGATATCACCAAGAGTGTTGAAATTCCACTTGGACATGATGGAGCGGAAAAAGATGTAAATCATGCAACCAATATTTAAGGCTTAATGGAGGTGGCATAATGATGGATGATGACTGTTGGCCATGTTTGAAACAAAGCATCCAAATCATGTGACCTGAAATGGGAACAAACAATTGAGAATCGACCACTGACCATATTCAAAACGTAGGACTTATGTCAAATTTCCATTCTAAATCCTTGGGGACGTTGTCCCAATATGGTAGGAGAGCCTTGGGGCCTATCATCTATACCATTTGTGGGTCTTTTAGGATGTTAATGATGATGTAAACCCAAAAAAAAGGGAAACATGAAGCATGGAAATGGATGGAATCATGTCCACATCAAACACACCACTCTATGATTTAAACCATAGTGTTCTTGGACACATTGGTGAATCACCAAAGAGGGTTGAGGGGCCCAATTTGGGAGCATACGACTCAAGAAGATGAGTGGAGGGCAGAAGGATATAGAGCTCTCAAGGGAGAGGTACGTGGCATGGATATTGTAAACCCAATGTGAATGAGGGAATAATCCCATACCACACCACATACCCCCTACTAGAGGACTCAGGATAGGGGCTTGAAATATGAGGAGGTTTATATACAATAGGGCTAGACCTAGTGACATAATATTCAGGCGTTCCTACATATCCCAAGAGGATGGGAATCAAGACACACATAGTTATGGAATATGTCATAAAATTTAGCATCATGTGACTGGGAAGAAGATAGAAGGGGGGTACCATGATAAGGAATATATATAGTAAAGTGAATAACACTACGTGAATAAGGGTGAAAGTACATATATGACACACCACTCATAATTCCAGGTGAGAACTCGAGCTAAGTGTCCTGGAGAATGGATAGATGAACCTGATCTGAACCCAAAGACAAAATGTTCGGGTTTTCCTACCTATCCCTTAGGGATGAGAATCAAGATAAATGTAGTTCTCAAGATGCCGTGTAGTTTAACTTCATGTGATGAGGATGTGGTATATCTTATTTTATGGTCATAGAGCTTGAATTGTAGATGCCCAGTTTAATGTCATGTGTGTGGGACAGATGGGTGGAAATGGGGAATCACCATGCCTGTCATTTTGGACACCGTGGGACAAAAAAAATGATTGAGGATAACTACATACCATGTTCAGAACACATTATTTGTATCGTGTGGCTAGGGATGGGGATCAACAATTGAGTGTCAACCATTGACCATATTCTCAACGCATGATTTGTATCAAATTGTCGTCCCAAATCCTCGAGGACATTGGATGGAGATGGTAGGAGAGACCTATGGCCTATATTCCATACTGTTCGGAGGGCTTTTCAAATGTGAAAGGTGACAAAATCCTAAATGATGTGATGTGTAAATTGTGGTGGTACCCGTGCAGTTTAAGGTCTTGACGTAAGGACGATGGATGAAGGAGGGATTTCTCAAGGGGATATGTGTGGCGTGGCGAAAATATCCCAATGTGAATGAGAAAGTGGAGTCCATACCACACCACACAATCCAAAATGAGAACTTGGAAGAGGGGGCCGTCAAGGTCGAGGGACCTAGGGTAGGGCCATAGATGGAGAGTCCCAACCATCCTGTAGTTTACCATCATGTGAGACGAGTACTGAGTAGTTTTACATCCTTCAGTTCAGATATATCACATAGTTTAATGTCATCCGGTGAAGAAGGTGGTTATCTAAGTTTAAGGTCATAGAGCTTGGACTGAAATCATGTGACCTTTTTGGATATTTCCATAACAAATATCATAATACCATGTGAGAAATTCTCGGTGTGGGAAACAAGAAATGAGATCAAGTTCTCTTCAAGATATAAGGGTATAATAGTAAAGGAAAGAGATCAATCGGGATTAATCCCAACCAAACCAACATTCCTACTCAAGGCATACTGACGTTCAATGATATAGCAGGACATCATGAATCACTAAACCCAATTTTTGGGACATAAAGGGGTGGTGATAATGATGGAGGATGACAATTGAACATGTTCTAAACACAACATCCATATCATGTGACTTGAAATGGGAACTAAAAATGAGTGTTGACCGCTGACCATAGTCGAAATGAAAGAATTGTATTGAAGTTTCGTTCAAAATCCTCCAGGACATTGTTCTGAAATGGATGAAGAGCCATAAATCCAAGCATCCATACCATTATGGGGTCCTTTCAGATGTGAATATTGATTGAGAACCAAATAAAGGGAATGCATCAAGCATGAGTATTCCTGTGTAGTCTAATGTCATGTAGGATGAGGAAAAGAGATGGAGATCTCCAAGGAGGGGGTATATGGTGCGGTCATTATAAACTTGATGTGAATGAAGGAGAGTGAATCCCCCACCACACCATGTGTTTCAAGAAACATCCGGGCCTAGAGGTCAGAGCCAAGGTAAGATCTTGAAGTTTGGGGTTGGGCCTATGGATGAAATGGCTGGGAATTTCTATGTATCCCATAAGGATGGGATTCATGCAACACATAGTTCTAAAAGGGAAATGAAGTTTAATGTCATATGGTAAGGATGTGGGAGGATAGAAAAATAGGATGGGAACATGGTGCGATCAATGTAAACCAATCATAAATCGGGCCAAAGATGTCTACACTACACTGTGTGTGATACTCCAAGAGAACTATAACCATGGGTAGTCAAAGAGAAGGATTTGGGGGATGGAATCTAAGATGAGGCATCCGATAATTCTCACATATCCCATGAGTATGATAATTAATCCATACATAGTTCTTGAGATTCTGTGAAATTTAACATCATGCGGTGAGTACGTTGGGATATATTAGTTTAAGGTCATAGTGACCAGACTATCTTTCAGTTTATTATCATGGAAGATGAGTTTAGGGTAGTTTTACATCATTTAGCCTTGATAGATCATGCATTTTAATGTCTTGTAGAGAAGAAGGAACAATTTAAGGTCATGTAGAACCTTGTCTTACTCAAGAAAAGTACCGCTTTAGTAATTTGTCATTGGTGGGAGGTGTGGTATGCTCACCATCCATGGTAACTAGAGAGTACGTTCCATTGGGGTAAACCTTGTGAATTATGTAAGTTACTTCCTATTTGGGATCCCATTTCAGTGGCTTCCTACCGGGTATCATCGGTGTTCTCATGGCCAATACCATGTCACCTTGTAAGAAAGAGTGAAGGTGAACATTCTTGTTGAAAGCTCTGGGTATCTTGTTCTGATGCCTCTCTAGATTGTGTATGGTACAAATCCTATTCTCATCGAGTGCTTCCAATTCATCTAGATGGATCTCGACTACCTTATCTGGTGTCTGCTTTTCATAGATAGCTATGCACAATGAAGGCAACTGAATCTTGATGGGAAATTTCGTCTCTGTTCTTTACACCCGGGAATATCTGGTCAACTGAGTGGAATTCTGATTCGTTTTCCGATAATCCCAGAGAGTGTTAGGGAGTTTTTCCAGCCCAATCGTCTTATTTTGACAAACAATATTCTGTAGAATGTTAGATAGGGTTTTTAATGCCTCAATCTGACCATTTTCTTGTGCATGATAGTGGGAGGTATGGTTAGAATGAATGTTGTACTGAGCTTACAACTTCTTTAGTTTTTCTACCCAGATGTTGGTGTCTTTATCAGTGAGGATGGTATGAGGGACTCCAAATTGATAGATGATATTAGAGATCACAAATTCAATGATATAATGGGACTTGAAATGCCTGAGTGGAACTACCTATGCCCAGTTGGAAAATAAATCTGCAGTGGCCCGGATAGTACCTACATTGGAGACATGTTGCTGGCCGGTATGGTCCCACGACATCAAGTCCCCAAACCAAAAATGGAAAAGGGTACTTGGTAATGTGAAGAGAATATAGAAGCCTATGAAAAAGATTATCATGTATTTGGAATGCATGACACCTCTTGGAGAACTCGATACAGTCACAGATCATCAAGGGCCATAAATACCCCAATATTTGAATCTGGTGGGAGAGACCAATATTTGAATCTGGTGGGAGAGTTTCACTCATGTATGATGAGCCCTGCAAGAAAAGTCATGAACCTCCCACATGACCTGGGAAATCTGACCTCCCTGAATGAAACAGAGGATAATCCCACAAAACCCTTGTCTGTAGAGGATCTTCTCAAGATTGTGACCACTCTGGAGGGTGAACTATAATACGTGACATCAGATTCGCTCATGCTCGGCTTGATCTGTTGGGAGATTTCCATATTGGAGGTACTCGATAAAGAGGGTCCTCTAGATATGAGTTACTGCCAACACCACATCAGGGGGACCTGGGGGTACTAACATGGTGGCACCGACAGTAATTTGGATTACCTACGAGCTATCATCATCATCTAGAGTAACATGAGCAATGAATCTCTGATGTGCTACATGAATAATCTAATAATCCTGATCAGGATCTGTAATAGATTCAGCCATGCTGTCCAAGGAATCGGCTCGACCATTCTAGGACTGAGGGACATGAGTAACTTCTAATCTAGATGAGAGTTGGCCCATCAGCTAGTGGGTACATTTAAACTGTGGTACGAGCTCCGGATTCCTAATGACGTAGTCATCGTTTACCTACATGATGACTTGTTTGGAGTCCCCATTCACATGTAGGTGGGGAACATCAAGATCGAGTGACCAGTCTGTGGGAGCTAGATGTATGACAAGGAAGTCTACCAATGCCTGTCCCTTGATATCCTTCTGGGGGAAAAACATGATGTCGAACTATTGGAGGATCACTTCCCACTAAGATAGATGTCTTATTAACATGGGGTGGTTCAGAATGTACTTCAGTGGATACACTAAGGACACTAGATGTATCTCATGTTACTATAGGTAGTGTCGTAATTTATACACTACAAATACAAATGCAAGGAAACACTTCTTGATAGAGGAATATATGGTATCTGCATCGAGGATCATGCGACTGAGATAGTATAAATTGTTCTTCGTTCCCTCATTTTTCTACTAGGCGAGAAGGGTGCCAAGAGATCGTTCCAAAGCGGTCACATTAAGGACTAGTGACTTTCCAGAAATGGGTGGCATCAGGACCTGAGGATGTAATAGATATAACTTGATTTCCTCAAAAATATTCCGACCCTCCTCACCCCACTGATTATAGGCACCTTTCTTCATGATTCGGGAAAATGAATTACACTTTCCAACCAGATTTGTGATGAATTGTCGTATGTAGGCTAAGTGGCCTTGAAAGCCTCATAACATCCGAATGTTTCTTAGAGGAGGCATCTAACTGATGGACTTAATCTTATCTGGATTGATCTTTGTGCCTCTATATCTGATAACGAAGCTGAGAAACTTCATTCAGGTGACTCTGAAATCACACTTCAAGTGGTTCATCCTTAGATGGCGGTAATTGATGAATCCAAACATATTATTAAGATCAACAAGATGGTCTTGACATTGGTAGGATTTGACCATGAAATCATCCACATAGAATTCCACCAATTTCCCAAGGATTGGCTTCAATATGCAGTGCATGGTAGGTTGATAGGTGGCACCTGCATTTTTTAGAATGAAAGTCATTACCCAATAACAAAAGGTACCTTGAGGTGCTCTGAAGGCTATAGATTCTTCATCTCCTGGGTAAATTTTGATTTGGTTATACCTAGAATACCTATCCATGAAGGAGAGAGTATAGAACCCAGTAGTGGTGTCAATTGACAGTTCTATCGTAAGAAGGGGAAAATCATCCTTTAGACAATAATGGTTGAGATCTCAAAATTCGATGCAGACTCTAATCTATCCATTCTTCTTCCTGTTGGGATCAATGTTGGCTAACCATATGGGGAACTCATCCTCTTAAATGAAGTTAGCTCTGATGAGATTATCAACCTCATCCTTGTCCATAGAATTGTGAGAAGGATGCATCTTTATGGGAGGTTGTTTGAACACAGGATGATCTTTTAGAAGACCAAGGCGGTGGAGGATGACCTAAAGATATAGTCCTGACATCTCATCATAACTCTAGGAAAACACATTACAGTGCTTATTCAAGAAGTCCACGTAACTCTATTTCTCTTCGAAAGGTATAAAAGTACTGATCAAGGTTGGTTTTAGATCTGCCTCGTGGCTGAGGTCCACATATACCAGTTCATCGACCGTGGTGGAGACACCCTCTTAGAATGCAGGAGGGGACTCCTCCAAATCTTCTTTCTTCATTAACAAATGAAGGATCCTTGGCATGAGGCAATTATTTCGACTCAACAAATCCTATCGAGACACTGGTGCCAGCTTTAGCGGCAATGGAATCCACATCAGGGAGCTCCTCTACTGACGACACCATGGTGAAGACGGTTGTTGACTTGATCCCATCTGGCCTTCGGCCCAAGGGGCCATGCTTGACGATATCAAAGACATAGTTTTCCATTGTATTGAGCTGGTTTATCCCATCCTGGTGAAACAATAAAGTATAATGTATTTTCATTTCCATGGTGTGGACATCCTGATACCTTATAAGAGTAGGGGGCTCTGAGATCACCCAAGCCTAATTCGTACATAAATACGAGGTGATATTCCAATGTCCCCTAGACTTGGGAATGTGATTTCTCCTCATTCCTGAAACAAAAAAGGATTTCCCCAAGTTTGGGTTTGTGGCCTCCAATCAGTGGATAGGGGAAATTTTGGCATCATCCAGGTCTGTCCATTGGTTGGTCACAACTATAGCATGTTTAACCTCATTAGCCTGAATCTAATTTTCCTTGCTCTTGTAATAGTCAGCATCCAGATAGAGGGCTTCACAAGAGGAAAATGGGGACACATCACCTTGGAGCATGACCAATCACCAATTAAGGGAGTAATTAAGGCATTTATGATAAGAAGAAGAGACTGCTACATGCAGAAGGACCCATGACCTACCCATCAATTCCTTGTAGGTTGTGTCTTGTGAGACAACCATGAACTCAGTGTTGGAAACCAGACCACCGAATTGGGTCATCATGCAGATATTTCCAACTACCGTCTATTCCTTCCTATGATAACCTTGAATTTTTAGGTCAGAGGGACTCAGATCATCTTTAGACAACCCCATCTTTCGGAGTGTCTGGGTCACAATTAGGTTTATCCCTAACCCTTTGTCGACAATAAAACGATGAACTTTGATGCCATTGAAATGAATAGTGATGTTCAATGGACGAATATTCCCTTATATGGGAGAGAATTCATCTTATAAAGAGAAATATATAATGGCATAACATTCAGAATGCTCTAATTCCTCAGTATGAAAGGCTTCTATGGCTGCTACCTCCGTCTCAAACAGGAGGGGGCTTCTTAAATCCTCAGAAAGGGATTCATGCATATCAATTGATAGGAGAAGTTCCTAGATGATAGAGAGCCTCAAAGGAATACTGTAAAGATGATTAAGGATATCATACTTCTTTTCCAAGCATGAACTTATACTTAGAGGAGGTGGTTATGTGGTAGGAGGCAAGATGTACCTTTCTAGCTAAACTGATGACTGACTGGTGTTTGGAATGTCCCACTGATTGCTATTTAAAACTCATGTAGCAAATTCTAGATGAGGGATAGATGAATTATTCCAGTGTATAAAAAAATGTGACGGATCCCAAAATAGTTGGGATGGCTCCTCCAGATCAAGTAATACAAATGGCGGTGAAGGCGGACCTGGTGAAACCAGATGAGGAGGCTGCGCATAACTCTACGCTGGGTCTGTTGTCTAGTTTCGGTGGCATGTATAACCTAAATGGAAGTATAGATAAAGGAATTATGAAGATTCATATCACCACGGCTCTGTAGATGCTGGAAATGGCTGGGGACATTAGGGGGATCTATCTGGAATTCCTCGTCATCAGGAATCATATAGGGGTTTACCAGCTCCACAGTGTTAACTAAAGCGTACCCTTGATCGTCACATGAGGATTACTACATTACTGGATGGATTCTGGGGTAATTTTTCAATTACATGGGCATGAAATTTATGATAGTACGATATTACGATGACATCGATGGGTGAATATTCTTTCCCTTGTGTCGCCTATTCTTTCCCTTTCGGGGAGAGGAAGACCAAGATGCCGACACCGAAGTAGTGGTTGTGGGTGACGCAGTGACTTCTGAAGGATCAAGTCAATTAAAAAATTAATAAATAATACCATGGGCGCATGAGACTTTATTATGGGCTATAAATTCACTATATTTTTGAGACCCGTGGTTAAGAACCTATTGCCACTCACCCTCGCTGTCACTGTCGCTTTCAGGCTGCATGATTACACATGCCACCTATGTCAGGGTTGGGCCAAACCTGAAAATGTTGTTATCAACCTGGTATTGGATCCAGTATTTAAACACGTAAAACTTATTTAGGTTTTTCTTTATAAACCATTGATTTGGGCATTAATTGGGGAGATTAGTGAGATCTACCTATTCGGGCCTCCTGTATTCCAGATACCATAGAATTACCAATTCTGAGGATCTTTGGAAATAACTGAAGATATAAGCATCATTAAATAAGTAGTTATAGTTACTTCTATCTGGAATGGGGGATCTAGGATCCTAGCCTTGATGAGGGGATGGAGGAGCCTGTTGAGGAGGTAGAACCTGGTTATCTCGCCTAGGTGGTGGCGACACGTTACGCGGGGGCGCCTTCCAATTCTGAGGCAGGCACTGCTGGGCCGGAGGCTATTCTTGAGGTGGTGGTCCTCTTAGAGGCTATTAAGGTGGCTCTACTGTTAATAAATCCAGCTTCCTGTGGGCCTCTATCTATGCTACCATGACAGGCTCTTCCTTAGTGGCTCTTCTCGTGGGAACTACTGGAGGAACGTACATTCCTTTTTAGCATGCTGTAAAGCTTCCTCTTGATGTTTTTCATTGTTTGAGAAATCCCAAAATCCCCCTAGGTAGTTCTATGTGATGAGAGAGGGGACCAGTTTAGTTTTGAAATTCCACTCACACATTGTTAGCTACTGTTCCTGAGTTAGCGACATATCTGGGGAGTATGTGAGGCCTTTCCACTGGGCGACAAAGTCCGCGACATACTCTTCAAGCCTCTGCTTGCACTTGAAGTGGTCTAAAATACTTGTATTCTAGGTGGTAGAGATTATTTGGTAAATAAACTACCTATGAAGATCCTTCTAGCCAGCTACTGACCTGATGGGTAACTAGCTATAACAGACAGACACAGACCCTTCCAATGTTATAAGAAACACTGGAGTTTGGCTACCTCCTTCTATGTTGGAGTTCCCGGTATGGGTCCAGACCTTGAGATGAAGTGGGCCAGATGCTGCATAGGATCACCCATCCCACCAGGGGGAGGTAGGATTTATGAATATCGGGGGTGCTAGAATATCATCCACCCATGCCTGATATGGCTTACCACCAGGCCAAATTTACACCTATCGAGTTTCCCATGCCTCATGGTGGGAAATGAGCACTTCCATTAGATCATCTAGATGAGGATTAATATCTTGGTGAGGGTACCTAACTAATAGTGCATTGGAAGATTCCTCAACAAGATAAGCAGACCCAACGGCTTGTGAAGCGATTGGTGGGATGACGTGCGGGACAGCTGGGGTAATGACCCGTGGAGTGGCTGGGGGAACTTGAGCCAGGTCCTAATGATTATCACATCACTCAAGCTGATTTGGAGATACATATTGCGACGTCTTTACATAGTCTCTGGATTCTACGATGTCTATATGGGTAGGATAGACAGGGTCACCTAGAGGCAACTCACCAAGGGGAAGTTATACCTGCGCCTACTACCCCAGTCGAGGATCACTGTAGTCTGGTCGCTGCTCCACAACATGTTCAGCAAGGTGGTCATCGACCATATTCTTATGATCCATGAGCTGTTGACGCAATTATACCTTTTCAAGATCATCTTCTATCTTCTTCACTAAGCTATACAGGTCAGAGGGTTTGACAACCCCAAGTCACTCTTTTCCCTTATTGGGATTCTGGTCAAAGTAAAATAAATCAGTAGGTACAAGAAGGCCCAACAAATTTATTTTCTGGCAAGTAACCCTTCCCAACATATCCAATAGTTATGAAACTCCCCTAGGGGGTATGTTTTCTTGAAGTAGATCTAGCTCGTTCTCTCCCTCTGATAGATAGTCCATGTTTACCGCGGCTATACCTAGAGGTATATCCTCAAAATCACCTAGAATGTTAGGCTAGTGCTAGATAGAAATGAAATTAAGGGATACATACTACCCCCAGCTATGGACCTAAATGTGGGGGGAAGCCTACATGGTAATTCTACAGAGCACTTTAAAGCACCAAATGCATCGTTGTTGGAGGGTCTAATGGTGACCGAGCGACCCAAGTCACTGATCCACAAGGAGCACAACCAAGTCGACCATAAACAATTGCTGGTGAATATCTTCAAAGTGATCCTAACTCTTGGTGAATCAACTCATTGATAATAGATATGGAAGTGTGTCACCAAGAGGGTTTGGAGAAAGAACGTAGCCTCCTCTTGGGTAAGTGATTTTGGTGCACTGAAGATCGAGTTTGCAACTGGCTAGAACATCTCTGGGAAATAATCCACTACAACAATGTCCCACAAACGCCTTAGCTCAGACTCGGGATCTGGCCCTTGGTGACCCCATTCATCGACTGGGGGTGGATGAGGGACTAATAACGACACTGAAGTAGAGCATTGAGATGGTAGACTGGCTAGTGGAGTATACAATGAGTGATCTGACAAGACACCACACCATGGTATGTCCTCCAAAGAATGCAACTACTGCGTCACTACATCTCGGTAAGATGCGCTAGCATCCACAACTTCCCACATAGGTGTTGTGGTTAACGACGGTGGGTCATGCTGTTGTTTTTCCTCCATTGGTCTCCATAATAACTCTTTGAGATCTCTGGTTGAGGTAGAGAAAGATCCTATGGATGATGGGGTGGATTTCATGACCAAGCCTTAGAATGGGGACAAATATTCCTCCTCCTGGATGTATCTACAAAGGGAAGAAAGAATCCAGTGGACCTCACATTCAAGAAGGGTGAGGCTTATATGAATTGTTCCTACCCCATTCCCCAACACAACGGATTGAGGTGAGGGTTCCATTATAGAATTACATTCTTCATCAGAATCTAAAAAGTAGATGGGTTTAATCAAGGTTTGAAACTTCTCATTATTATTTCTTTATAAGTGGTGAATTTCCCTCCTACCTCAGGATGGTTCTTCTGGACATGGTAGGTTTTTAGTAAGAGGAAAAACATCATCCAAACTTGTGCAAGGGAGAAAAGGACTTCTGCCTAGGTGATTCGGGGTGAAAGAAGAACCCAGACAAATGTCGAAAGGAAGATGGGGAGGGCCCCCGTGTCCGCTGACTGGAACGTGAAGGGAATCCCCGCGAGAGGTGTTAGAGTGGGTAGGACCTCTAATGGAGTTGGTGGGGGAATGGGTAGTACCTCCATTATTTCTTCCCTAAGCAGCGATGATATGAGTGGGGCCTTTGTACTTGTAAAACTGAACATGGGTAGGACCTTTGTACTGAATGCCAATAAAGTGGGGCATGCCTTTTCTTCTTTGATTATCGGGATAAGGTGGAACGTCGCATCTGAGATCTGTGACCAGAGGAACAACACCATACCTGGGATCACGAGTGCATGAGATAACACCATGATGGATGTTAGTGTGTTGGGGAGGACCTTCGCTCGAACTGACAGTGGCATAGTGAGTACCTCCACACTGGTCTTGGAAGTGGGGAGGACCTACACTCTCATTGGTAGTGGCATAGGGAGGATCTTTGTGACAGATTCCACCACTGTGGGTTGGCCCGCGATGGGCGCCACCTGTGTCGGTGACCTAGAGTGTCATCCCAACCTACCCATGGGGTGTTTGGGGCCTTGATCCAGGCTGGGAGTATAAATGCCCCGATTTAGTATAAACAGGGAATTTATGGTATACATCTGTGGTGGAATGGGCCATAAGAGCCATTTATGATGACCCCCAGCAGGAATCCTCCTCAGCTTTCACCCGATGTTGAAGTCGGGTTATCCGGACTGGTCCCGATGGTATTGGAGTATAATTCACCCGCTCCTAAGCATGTAGGGCTGAGTGGTGGCGTTGACGCAGCCAAGTGAAATCCCTCCTTTGTGTCCTATAAGACGAGATCATAGCTGGGCTGGCTTAGAGGTCCCTTACCTCATTAAAGAAAGTGAGAGATTTGTTTGAGGGCTCTGGGGAGAGGCAACTGAAATGGTTGTATTTGGAGTGGGGAGAAGTGGATACTTGTGTGGCCCTTGGGTGTGGTGGCGATAGTAAGGCATAGAAGCCTCTAGGTCCTGTCGAGCTATGTCTTGAGTTGAGAAAGTCTCTTACTCCTTCTACAGTCGGATGAGATCATTAATCACCCAGCTTTGGATGATTTCTGATGATGAAATAGGGTGTGAGTGCCGAACAACTGTGTATGTTAAAGCCACCACAGAAGAGATGGAACCATTCGATATTTCCGCATTGGTGTTGCCCCAACCTATGTATCAGTGGGTGGGTGGTGATCAATTTCCTATCATAGAAGCATGGGTCCTATAAAGCAGGGAGATTCAACCATTTGTGCTGAAATAAGGAAAGCGATGTCTAGTGCCCCAGCTCCGTCCCATATCCCATGGCTGGTAAGAAGGATCCATGCTAACAAAATCATAAACCGGGATGTCTAACGTTCAAATGCCCCAATATTTGGTGAGTTTCATGCCAAACCCACTATTTTCATATTGGGACTTGGCACCAGATAGATGGATCCAGTGACACCCATATCCTCTCATGTATCTAATGCTACTAATCTTCACATTGAGAAGAAATTCACATCAGGTTTACCATTTCTATTTTCGACGCTTTCACCGGGGCACACATCCATCTGTTGAGGAAACACTACATTGTTTCCCCACATTCCCTCTTTCCAAAGGTGGGTGTCATCCATATCTTATTTAGGGATGTTTTCCCCTTAATCAAAATGGTATGATGGGATTTTAGTTCCTCATTTCATGGATTCCTCATCAGAGCTCATTACCTAGTTCAGGTCTCCCTTAAAGATTAAAACGTTGTTCGTGAAACTCTTCCCTGGTTCAATATCTTCATGGATTATGGTTAATTACACTACTTCTATCAGAAAATTCCAAGGGGTTAAGTCAGGGAAGGAACCTTTCATAAGGGGAGTAGTCACTTTGGACATCACTGGCGTGTTTGGACGTTGAAATACTGATGTGTCTGTGTTTCTTCCCCATATCATAGAGCTTCTCTAGGGCACAAAATCCTGAGGAAATCCATGTTGAGTGTGGGGAATTATATGCCATAGGAATGTCTTTAAGGTTTTCATTACCTTCCCATGTTTGACATAGGGTATACCATGAGTTTAACGTCTAGTAGAGATGGACCAGACCAATCAGAACACTGACGGGAGTGGATCAGATGGATGCGTCCCCAAGAGGAATCACCTAGGGATTTACTGGATGAGTAGATCAAAACATCTAAATAAGACGGATCCTAGGATGCTTGAGTCCCTATTAATGGGATTATAGGGTTTACCGTTGGTTGGGATTAAACCTCAGGGAGGTTTAATACATACCCTATATGATCAAAAGAGATCAAAACCCATGTAGTTCGAATGAGTGATGAATCAGGGTTTTGACAGAGGACAACGACCCGAATACATGTTGGGGCATATGCTTGGTTAGTCTCCCATCACAAGAGGGATACTCTTTGTTGGATGGTTATGGATTTTGTGTGGGGATTATGCATGGTTAGCTGCCTGGGTGGATGACATTATCTCACCAAGATGTGGTGGTTTGGGTAGGAATCAAGATGGGTGATGGATGGTTGAATGAAGTGTATGGTGAATGAGATGTAACCATCATGAAGGTGATGATACTGTCATCATTGAACCTTTAATAGAATTTCTAAGTATCCCAGTGGTAAGGAATCAAATTCCATGTAGTTCGGTGGGGTGATGGGACAACTGAGGAGGTGGATCGTGAGAATGAATGCATGGATGGGACCCAGAGGAAGTAGAAATTTCAGGTTAGGGAATGACCTTCCCGAAATTAAAAGGATCAAGTGAGTGACCGGGATGAGACATGGGTGATGGGATTGAACCTCAGGGAGGATTCCTACACATCCCCATGGTAGGGAATCAAAGTCCATGTAGTTTAATATGGGGGCATAGAATTGGGGTGTAGGCATAGGACTACGAACCAAAAATATGTTGGGGCTTATGTGTGGTTAGCAGACCTGGTTGGTCTAATGCCCATGAGTAGACCAAGGATGTCGGTCCCAACAAAGGGGACCACAAAAGCTTACTGTTGTTTGGGAAATAGAATGGATTACCATTGGTTGGGGACTATAATAGATTATTGTTGGTTGGGGACTGCAAAGGATTACCATTGGTTTGGGACTCCAAAGGCTTACCATTGGTTGGGGACTATATTGGATTACCATTGGTTGGGGACTATAACAGCTTACCATTGGTTGGGGACTACAAGGTCTTACCATTTATTGGGGACTAGAACAACTTACCATTTTTTGGGAAATTAAATAGATTACCATTGGCTAGGATTGAACCTAATGGATACTTCCAACATACCTTGACTAGAAGACAGGCATCAAGAACCACATAGTTCAGATTCATACAGTTTAGCATCATGCAAGATGAAAAGGGGAGTACCATTTAACGTCTTGCAGGATAGAGGTGAACCGATGTTAAGTGGCTGAGACCGATGTGTTTCGAGCTTGAACCTCAGGGAGGATTCCAACATTCCTTTCTCAAAAAGGGAAATTATCAAAGTCCATGTATTTTTTTGGGGGTATATAGTTTAACATCACGCAAGATGAAGGTGGACTAAAGTGAAGTGGTTGGAAAAAATGGATGATGTTCTTGAAACTCATGGATCATTCCAACAAAACTTAATTAGAAATGAAAAGGATCAAAGTCTAGATAGTTAGGTAGGGGGTTGGGGATTACATGTTAAGGTGGCCCATGAAGTATTATAGGTTTGATGCTTACTCAAATCCTACATGAGTCATGCTTGGAGTGAGAAACAAGTGGCAGAAAGGCCTGACGACCATGTCGTGAAAGGTGTTTATGTGAGGAATGAAGTGGGGATTATTCAAGTTTAATGGCCCGGGGATATGTAGATTGGGACTTACTATAGGATGGAGGCCCGATGGTGATAAAGCCCAAAGGGAGAAGGATGAAGTAGGGAAGGTCCTTATGCCCATTCATCCTCTAGTCTTTTCATACATAAGAAGAGAGGAGGATCAAGGATGCTACCTCCCGTAAGAAAGGCTGGGGACTTACACCAAGATGGTTTCCCTTACCCATAGTCAGATGAAATTCTATAAAAGAGGATATCAATCAATGTGAGGAATATCTCATGCTTGTGGATACTAGTGGGTGGGGAGAATGTCCGATATGGGGAACCCCATGTATATTTCAAGGGGTGAGGATAGAGTTTAACGTCATGTTCAGAGGATAATGGTGCTAAACAGTTTTACATCTTGCATCTTATATGATGAGGATACAATCGTCACCACTATGAATTACACAACTGATACCCACCCACACTTTGGGAAGGGAAGGCATTGGTAATTCCATGACGAGGCAGTGTTATGGAGTGATCCACTGAGGGGCTCACGTTAGCATGGATTTGTGAAGAAGCAATAGACGTTAGTGTACCTATGAGAAGAAGCATGAGGCTAAGAAGCACAATACAAAGCACCACCCAAGGGACCTTGAAATAAATTCATACAAACTGGGGGGGTCTTATGAGAGAAGGGTTTGCGAAGCAAATGGATTCACTGGAAGGGACCATGCGTAGCTTTGGTGCCCCAAAAAGTGGAAAGACTTCGCAAAGGGGTTTGATTTGCAATGTGGAGTGGCCTAGCCTAGGTATAGTGTATACATGAATATAAAGGATCCTTTATAAAGTGAAAGTGCTTTTGCAGAGCAGGGCTTCATGGAACATGGGTTTCTTGTAAATCTTGTCACTGCAAAGTAATGTACTTCACAAAGCACAACGATCCTTCCCTAGCATGGGGTTCACATGTGGATGGAAAGTACATCGTGAAGAATGAGTTCTTGGTGAAGACCCAAGTCCCCTTAGGGAGATCCTTCCTTTGAAATGTCCCGTGGGATTCGTAAAGGGCATCTATGTTTAAAGAGGGGTTATATTTGAGCTAAGGAAAAGGTACTTCACAATGAAAAAATACCGTGAAGAGGTCATTTTCTAAATGTTTCATAGAGCAGAAGGTGGTTCACGATTTGAGAGCTAATAATGAGAAGGGATGGGGTATCCATATTTTGGGACTAAGGGAAGCCTGGTATTTATAGGTGAGAGGTGGCACAGAGCTCTAATAGCTCTTTATAAAGCCACGTGGCAATTTGTGATCAGAAGAGGATTGTGTCAAGTTTTCTGTAACCATGGAGTTGACTGTCATCAACTCCTCAACACAAAGGCATCCTGGATTCCCTCCATTGTGCTCATGGAGGCTTCTGTCAATTTCCATGGGATATCAGAGGCTATCTGGTTCCCTCAATAGTGCGAAGCTCCACATCAATTGCATCACAACAAGAGAGTCTTCTGCCTCTTTTAATCTGCAGAAATCACAGAGGGGGCCTCAACTTTGAGCCGACTGTGGTACTAAAGGGCTTCGTGATGGGGCTTTGCGAAGTATCCCATTTGGCATTGGTGCACTCTTTGTGAATTTTTACTCTAGACACATTTTGGTTCCAATAATGATGAATAAATTTTTTTTTGTTAAATTTTCTATCATAACTGTAAATAGGGCCTTTAACAGTGATAGTAAAAGGTATTTATTAGCACTTTAAAAGCTCAGATAATGTAAACGATGTTAAAGGGTTATCTTTAACAGTTCTCGTAAAAGAAATTGATAAAGTAACCCTTTAACAGATCTAAAAAAGCTGTGATACAAGGGGAATTTATCATCACTTTTTTTAGTGTTGATAAAGGGGTCTTTATTAGCACTTTTTGTAGGTGCTGTTAAAGTTCACCTTTATCAGTGATTTTTTAGAGCTGTTAAAATATTCCTTTAACAGTGCTAAAAAATGCTGATAATGGGCCCACTGATAAAGGGTATATATGTTTTCAATTCCCGTATCAACGTCTCCCCCTTGCCCCCTTTATCAGTGCTTCCCCCACCCCTTTATCGAAACTTTATATAATCCCATCCCCATCGCCCAGCCCTGCCTGTAACAGATTTTAAATTTGAGACCTCTAGCTTATACACCATTACTTTTCTACTCCCCTACACTGTTTAGTTTTACATTTTTGTGATCTATCTATATATTTAAAAATATTTAATTATATTGTGTTATCCACATATTTACATAATTATATATATGTTTATATATATGTTTATATATATATAATTAAATACCCAAACACACACAAATATATATATATATATATATATTAAAATGGATATTAACTCTAAAAATCCTTAAAACACATAAAAATATTAAGAAACTCTAAAAACCCTAAAATCCCTGAAAACCCTGAAATGATCATAACATCTGATCTGAGAGTCCATTTCATATAAGAACTATCAAATGAAAGATTAAGAGATGAGATTTGATATTATATGAGTTACGATATGAACATACACATGGATTAGAAGTTATTTCCATTTGAATTTTAAGAAACCTGGGTCAGCGACATAAAACCCAACTTTGGAGGTATTTTGGGACTTTTGGGGGTTGAAAAACTAGAAAAATATTTTAGAAATAATTTTTATACCATTTTTGGCATATATATCATTGTAAGCTTTGATTTTATATGTGGTAGATCCCAAACAGACAAAAGAGTTCAATTTCTAACTTTCTTGAAACTGTAATATATTTTATTCATTTGATTATAACATGATTTAAATATCATGTAGTTTTAGCTCATTTCATAAGATTCAATTTAAATGGTTGAAGAGTTGAAATAGAATACCAAATCGAAATTCGTGATTTTTTGGGATTTTAGGGTTTTAGGGGTTTTAAGTGTTTTTTATAATAGATGACATTTCAAATGACGATAACTTCTGAACTGGTTGTCCCTTTCACCTCTACCACATATCAAATCAAATATTGTGATGATATATACACCTTGGTGACCCAAGGGAACCATAAAAAACCTATATTATGAAATAATGGCCCAGAAGTCCTCCAAATGAGTATAACTTATGCTATGGCTGTCCGTTAATTATTGTTTTTGAAATATAACCTTTATCAATTCTAGTAAGAAATGGATAGTAAAGGGGGTATTTGTTATCACATCAAAGAAATAACATACAAAGACTTCCATTTTATAACGACTTTTTTTAGAAGTGTGGATAAAAACCCCTCTTTATTAGTGTTTTTTAAAAGCTATGATAAATTCCAGTTTTATTAGCACTTTTTTGTTAGTGGTGATAGAGGAGATTTATCAATGATTTTTTACAAGAACAGATAAAGGTCCCCCTTTAATAGTAATTTTTTTAGAACTCTTAAATACCACTTTTAATAGAACTAGAAAAATCACTATTAAAGACTGCCTTTAACAAATCTTTTTAGCACTGAGAAAGGGGGGTTTTAACAGTGATTTTAGAGAACACTATTTAAACCTCATAACTAGATAAACCCAATTTTGTAGTAGTGAATATATAAGCTGATAGAATTCTCAATAAAAAGTGTATTCATTTCAATGCCTAGGATTTTGGAGTTATCAAAGAATCATAATTAAATGAGTGATATTTGTTTTTCAGAATGAAAATAATTTGTGATTTATAGATCATTATATTTAAAAACTAGTAATGTCAATATTAAACCACTTATGAAAAAATTCATAATGTTTCCACTAAATCTAATGAAATTTTATATTTGATGCTTTTCCCTTAATCATGGTGATATGTGTTTAATAAATAACCATAAAAAGTATATTTTAAAAATGTATTAAAATGGTTTAATGAAAATTTTATACTCATTATATAGTAATAACGTACTATTATAATGTGGATACTAATGAAATTTTTAACAAAAATTTTTGATTCATTTGAATATATTAAACAAGGTCTAGAGTATATTATGTTACCTATCCAATGTGGAAACCATGAAAATATTTTTTTTATCATAATTTTCTTTAACATCATCAGGATATTAAATAAAAGTTTACACATTCACACATCAAGTAAACCTCATAAATTGACTCTAGTAGACATTATTTGTTATAAATATTCCACTATAATGTATTCATGTACCTCTAAATTAAGTACACAAATTTAACTATATTGGTGTATAAATTATAAATCCAATAACTATATTCCTTGTAAAATGAATAAAAACCAAAACATTATGGTGGGAATATCTTCTACTAAATAAAAATTGTAAGAATTATCCAATCCTAAATACTTAATAAATCATTGGGTCAAACTTTTAATAAAAATAATTACATAATGAGGATACTAAGTTCAATCAATTGATCAATAACATTAGTAGTTATTTATTATAAGCATTAAATCCCAAATTATAATTTTATTTTTAGGGATCTTCAATACAAGAAATGTTTTTGAGTGATGTTAACATAATTTTATAAATTATAAAATCAACCATTAGGAAACATAACTATTTTTAAAAAATTCATTAATTCCCCTTTCAATTAATTTCATAGTGTATATTAAATAGCACGAGAGTATTCCTTCACTATATTACATGATTATATATGAAGTTATTTTTTCAAATACATTTCCAAAAAATCAAATCATAAATTTATAGTATCTTTTGACTACCTATTAATATTATAAATTCTCCAAAAGAAATTATCGCACACATTTTTTTAAAATATGCATGAAATCCAGGTTATTCCTTAATAAGTTATTTTTCATTATAAAATATATAAAAAAATATTTTTTTCCCTCGAATTACTATTATTAATATTTTAATAATATAAATATAATTTATTAAAAGGGAATACTGTTAGAGTCATAAATTTTTAAATATTTCTATTTTCTGAGTTGTGTTAGAAAGTTAACACATATTATTAATTTTTTATAACCTTTATTCCTTTTTAATGATATATTATTAAAGTTTCATTTGTAAAAATTAAAATATTTCCATTTTTTTGCTTCACCTACTTAAAAAATGACTTGAATGTGACCCATAACGTTTTGTTTTTCTATAATGATAAAAATATTTCCCAAAAAATTCATTAATGGTTTTATTTACATTTTACTCTCTATATTTAAATTATTTTTTACCCTAGAAATTATTTTTCATGATAAAAACTACACATATATTTTTTGTTGATTTGATTTTTTTCCTTAATCATTTATATTCCTAATGTAAATTTTGGTGATATCATTTAGAGATGTTATGAGACACATTTTTATCAATCATTTCTTTATAATGTGATTAATGATTGTTTACTAGTAGATCAAATACATATAAATGATTATGGATGTGATCTTATTTATCCCTTTAATTCATTGGTTGAAGTTTTATTTATCTTGATCTCAAAGTGGGCACATGAGTAGTAGCCCAATCCTAAGATGGAACTTGAGTTGTGAACCCACGACTACGAGGGTAAAAATGTAGTAACCCAATAACAAGAGGATAAATGGGTAATTACCAAATTGAAAGAGTTTAAAAATGTCTTTATCCCATGCCAAAGATGATACATGAGTTGTTATCCCAAAACCAAGAGGATACACAGGTTTCTAGCCCAAGCCCATGTGTCTATATAGGTGGTACCCCATGACCACGATGATACATATATAGTATCCCAAACCTATGAGTTAAGAAATAAATGAATTTTTTACAACATAAATACTGAGAATCATTGGATTCATACACAACATAAATAATTAACTTACATGGATGTTTTTATAACTTAAAAGATGGTCATACTTTGATTTAATCACAATACGATATTTTTATGCTTATTTTTGTGTCATAATTCCTTTATTTTCTTTGTTTCAATGATAATCCATATTTCTATGTCATATTACTATTATTATACTCTATGGATTATTTTAATTATCACTCTATTGTTCCATAGTACATGTTTTGTTTATTTCAGATTACATGTCCTTCTATAATTACTTATGGAGAACTCTTATCATTCCATTATATTTTTAATATTATATTTCTCCCTAGCCCATGTTTTATCATATTATTATAATATAATCATGAATATAATACTAATGATTTCCCCCCTTATTAAGCACTTAAGATCACTCCTTTCTGATGTTTCTTTTCCTTGGGTTATGAAGATGAGTATAACTTCTGATAATTCTAGAAGGGAGTCTTGTGTTGTTCTATTATGGAGAAATGATAAAAATCATCATAAAATAAGTTTCATGCGTTTCTGATACTCAAATACACTAAACATTTTTTTATTTGGAATTTTATATTATTTTTGAAATGTACTATTTAAATTTTTACCACATAATTATTTTTATTTAGGGGAATATCACCTTATATCTAATCTAGTGTATAAATAAAGTGTGTTTTTTTGAAACAGAACCTGGAGTGTGAGTATGGAGAACCTTAGTTGGATGAGAGTAGGGTTTATTTATTTTTGGGATTAGTTTATTTTTTTTGGGATTAAGATTTGGGAAAGTTAATTAAAACCATAGGGATGAGTCTATTTTTAGTATAATGTCCATTTTTTTAATGTATTGAGTACATGATATTCCATGTAATTAAATCCATGTCAAGATACTGACTAGTGGAAGAGGCTACAGCACATATACATATAGGGATAATCTTCCTAAAAAAGATAATTTAGAATTAATATGATGTTCAATTGGTGCATAATGGGTGGGCTTAAGACTATACACCTATCTAGAAACTCCAAGGGGATATTATTTAGTAAATCATATTCACTTAACAAGCCATTATGACGTATTTATTATGTTAAATAATTAAGTTAGGAAGAATGAGAACACCCAAACTAAATAACCCAATGTTAAACTAAGAGTGTATTAGGTTTAACAGAAAGATATTGTGATGGTTTGAAAGAGTAATATATTTTTTAGGCTGAGTTTCATTATATTATTTATGGTAATTCTCATATGATGTTAAGTTTTCATCAATCACATTAATCCCTTTTTGATTTTAGTAATTGATGAATCCTGATGTAACCATGATAACAAAGGGTGCCATAGAAAATGTAGATATTGTCCCAGTGATCAATATAACTAGATACAAACTAGATTAAGAAATTTTGTGGTTATTATTAACAAATTAAAATCAATTTAGTATTCAAGTACATAAAATAATATTAATATGATGTTTCATAAAAGATGAAATGGTGAGTACCAAGGTGTAAATAAGATTTAATATTCTAAATATGAGAAATGTGAAAATAAGAATGTAAGGAAATGTCTTAATGAAACAATAATATGTTTTATGTATTAAAGAGGAGGGTATAAAGAAACAATTTTCCAAGGAAAAATAAATAGTTTGGTTAAAATAATTAAGCGAAATAAAGTTCATATTATGTAACCACAAATCATTCTATATTTTTATTATATAGATCATTGAAATTATAAAAATAAACACCCTAACCCCAGAGCTAGTGAGGATAATAATCCTGAAAAACCTTTATAATAATGAATAACTTATATGATGACTAACATGGAAGTGGATAGTGATAATTAAGGTACACTTATCCTCTACTAAATAATTTTGGATGTTATATTTTATTTTAGTTATAGCCACTATATTATATATATGAAGTTTTCTAAGAGCATAAAATCAACACCCCAATTATTTTATATTGAATAACTTGAAAAAAACTGGAGTTGTATGAAAAATTAATTCCAAATTGAGGTTTATGTGAATTTTCCTTTTGAAAATATTATTATCCATATTTTAGTTGAATTAAATTGTATTTTTGAAAATGGATTTCTTCTCTCTACTTAGAGGAGGGATTATTTTATAGAAAAAGGAAATAAAATTACTTATTAATATATGATATTATATCAATGGAAGTGTGATTATGAATAACCTTTAGAATAAAATTATAAAATTTGGTTCTTTATATATAATAACAATAGGCTCTTGGATCAAATTATTGGAGAAAAAACTCAATATTAGTGATACAACTACTATGAGAGAAAATATATATTTCACGGGATAAAAATAGAATCTTGAGTTTTTTATATATATTATCTGTCTTTATTTATATTATTTAGTGAGTGAAAACTAAAATTATAGGGGCACATTTTATTTAAGGGGGGAGAATGTAACACCCTAAGATTTTGGAATATATATATTTCAAAAATAATACAATGTTCGATAGATTTCTACACATGGAACTCAAAAATAAAATGATTTAGGTAATATTAGATTCATATTAATAATTAAATGTAATAATAATAAGAAATCTTGAAAATAAAAATATTTTAATTAATTATAAATTCATATAAAGTAAGATTCAGAACACTAAATGTTTTAAAAGGCCATTTTTCAATAAAAGTGGTTTTTCATTATATATTGGCCTTAAATGATATATTTATAACTTTGAGGATTTAAAATTTGTAAAAATGAACTTTATTTTTTAATTTATAATTTCAAAATTATATTTGGGTAAATTTTTAAGTTTTCTCTACAATAAGTTTTATTGGTGAATAGTGAAATAAATATTAGTTTTTCTAATACTACCACTTTTATGAAATTATCATAATATAGGAATGGAAATTTTTTTGAAAATTTTTTATATAAAAATATATTTATAAATTAAAATAATTCTATTAAAAATACTATTTTTAATTTATTAAATCCTTGTTTAACAGTTTTAAAAACTTAAGTAATATGTTACAATAAACCTAGTTTTTATTTTCTTATATAAAATTTTGTTTTCATAATTTATAGAAATTACATATAAAATAATGGATTTCATATATTATATAATTGCTTAATATTATTAACTAATGTTAATTTAATTTTTCAGCAAAAAATTATGATTAATAAGGTTAAAATTAATGAATATGATAATTATAAAACTGTTATTTATAAATAATTATTTTATTGACATTGTTTAATTTTTACCTAATAAAATAAATTAATATATTCTAAAAAACTATTCTAATATAAATTTTAATCTTATAAATAAATATATTTACACTCATCAAATTTTTAATCAATAACAAATAAGATTAAGAACACTTAATGGTAAAAACAATTACACAATTTTTTTCTTTATAATAAATGTTTTAACTTAAATGATATTTTTATGTTATTTGAAAATTTAATTTAATTATATAGATATTATATATTGGTTTATAACATAATTTTTTAAGAGGTATAATCTTATATTTTTCATAAAATATAAATTATGTAGGATAAAACTAGTTACTTATATAAAACAAATGGTAAAATGTAAACATCTAGTTGTAAAATACATGAAACATGTTTGACATATGAGTGAAAATAATTTTTATAGGATTTATAGATTATTTATCACCTAAAAATCTATTATTTTATAGTTTTGGAAACATTTAACCTAGAAACGCTTCATGTCATCATTGAAAATGTAATTGGTAATTAAAAAAGTGTCTCTTTATTCACTTATAAAAGGGGATCACTTACAATACATTTATATAACATTTCCAAAGTATTATATCAACCAAAAATCTTCCATAATATCTTCTAAAAAATTTCTTAACTTAATATATGCCTTGTATTTTCCAAAATACCAAGCTAAGGATTCTTAAGATGTTACCCTAGGGAGAACATCTAAAGGAAGATGTAGTGTTCTCAACTGAGATCTCATATTTCTTTTCTTCATATACCACCTAAAAGATATTATATTCAAGAATGTGTGATTAAATATGTATTAATAATGCTATTAAATTTCATTATAATAATTAAATATAAGTTTTCTACCTTCCAAAAAAACCATTAAAAAAGATAAGACATTGTGACACTGACATACAGATTACTACATTCATGAATGGCATGTATTATTTTTCATAAATCCCTTTCTTGGTTGAACCAAAAATGTTAATAAATAAAAAATATAATATTTGTAGCCTGATTAATATTTTTAAATTATTTTTATTTTATTTTGTCTACGGATACAGTTCTATGAAAAGTAAAAATGTCATCCATGTGTACGTACAGACTACCGCAACTATGATATTTCACTTTTCACTACCACCTAACTTAATGAATTTTAAAAATTTATTTAATGTATAAAAATTATATCTATGAAAATTTTTATATTCTGGAAATATATTATCTGAGATTATATAAGTTATATCAATAATAAACCATCATAGTAAACTTAACCACCTTAAATGAACATTTCATGGTGCATTTCTTAATTTTCATCCATCTTGAGAAACTCTATGATAATATATAAATTTTGTGTAAATGGAATAATAAAAGACATAAAATTATAAAATTATAGATATTATGAAGCTATTTTACCACACATTTGTCCATGGTTAATATATTGAGGATTCTTTCGAGAAATCGACCGATCTACATCATGTAACCTCTATAAGAAAAAACTATTTAATAAATAAATAAAATATGATAATAAATAGATTATATAAAATTATTTAAATTTAAAAATGTTTCGGAGAATTTTTTTTGAAAAATAAATTTTATTATTCAGTAAATTATGCTTATTTGTAGAATGAATCAACACCTGACGAAGGGGTATTACAACCCAATTTTTCTTTATAATGATATGATGTGTATTCACGACTTGTTTTCTTTTTTATTATATATATTGGTAATAGATTAACTTGGAAGTAATTCCCATTAAAATAATGGATATATAAATCCAACTCATGTTGTACCTTCCATGGATTTTCAATTTGAAAGATTACAACTTTGTATGGGATTTTATAACTCAATTCTCATTCATTTAGTTATGATTATTATTCTTGAACTTTTTTTATATAAGTTGGGTAAATTATACTCATTTATTATATTATGGGGTATTATCTCCTTTTTATATGTATTTAACTTACTACCACATAAAACCCCTTTCTAAATTTTTTTTCTTCATTAATTCTGATATATGTAAGGGATTTGGTTAACTCAAATTTTATTTCTTTTAGATAAAATATTATTCCATGAGAATTCTTTTAATGTGTTTGATAAACTATTCAATTTTATATTTCATAAGATATTTCACATTTTATCTATGTGAAAAATGTTTTTTTACTCAAATATGTACATTCGATGAATTTATTTCTCATAAGAGTGAAACGTTTTTATGAAAACATATCACCTCCTTTAAATGAAGTTTTCCCTCAATTTCTATGTTCATTATTCCAAATAATATGATTATTTATTATTTTTAAATCCAAATACATGTTTAATAATTTTACCACAATATTTCCATTCTAATTTTTTTAAAAGTTTTGGTCATTATTTTTTTATAAATTAGATTTTTAATAAAGGTATTTTAAAATATTAAAAAGGTTTTCAATCATTTAAAATTCAAATATTTTATTTTCCACATGGTATTACATTTTGGTAACCTTTTTTTATTTTCAAGTATATATTATTAATTTATTTTAAAGTAAATGTTTTCTAATGGTTTTACTTAACCTTTTCAAATATGACTTATGAATGTGACCTATAGCATCATATTTTATGTAAATGATAAAAAAATTTCAAAAACCTTTTATGGTTGTGATTATATTTTAATATTTATATGTAAAGGATTTATTTCTGGGGAAATTATTTTTTCTAAATCACCCTATAAAAAATATTTTATAATACTCTATTATGGTGATTGATTTTTAACCGAAACCGTTTATATTTTTCCAGTAAATTTTGGAGACACCATATGGAAATATTAAAATGATTTTTTTATTTTAATGACATATATATGATACGATGAATGATTATTTTTAAGTGGATCACATATCAGTGGATGATAATGGGTGGGGTCTTTTATTACCCTGTATTTCATTGGTTGATGTATTATTTCTCATGAGATCAAAGAGAGTTTTGGATTAGAATACCAAGACCTAGATAGTATCTAGGTTTTTATCCCAATATTAACAGGGTACACATTTAGTAGCCCAAGAACAATTGGGTACATGGGTTGTTAGGCAATCTAATGACTTGCGTCATCATGGGTTAAAAAGTCTTAGGAGAAAACGGATATTTTCTATTTAGTAGAGAGTTATTTTTGAGAAGTAGATCTTAGGTATGTAATCAAGAGTATAAAAATATCTAATAGATGTTTTAAGGGTGTAATGAGGTATAGGGTTATTCAAGAGAAAGTTATAGTAAATACCAAAGTATTCCTATAACATTGATAGATGTTGGAAGGAATCACAACATAAAACATCATGTCAGACCATGAAATATTAAGTCAATGATTTTATGAGGTTATGTACTAAATTATTAGGACATGAAACCATGTTTCACATTAACTACCATGGGGATTTATTTTTAGTGTTTTAAAATGATGATATTGTTCAAGAAACCCCATATTCATTCACTTGAATCCCTAATACGAATTTGTATGAGAATGGAGTGGTTTAACCTTTGTGTGATCCTCCAAACTCATTTCTACACTAATTGAAGCTCCATCTATTACAATGAATTAATATTGGTAAGTATTATCCCTTGAAATTCCTTGAAATTCCTTTTCTCATATAATTTTTATTGATCATTTCTTGATTATGATTAGATAAATAAGATGGAAATTCCACTAAATCATAAAGAAATTTTCTAAGTATAATGCTATATCTTATTGTCTTTGTAAGAGGATGTCCTATGATGATGAGTTCATTTAGTTGGCATGATTTTAATTAAAGTAATAACTGTTTGTGATCTCTTATAATGTTTATGGTTGATTTTATTTGAATCTTCTATCATATTGTGTAATTATTTTGGGGCATTTTCCCATATTAGAATATTCAGTGCACTTAAAGGGGATTTATCTCAATTTGTTGAAATTATATCTAATAAATTTCATATATTTTTTGATACTTCAAATTTTTCATTTAAAATATATTTAATTGGTTTTTGTATTAATGTCATGCGATAGGTATTCTTCTAGGAATGATGTCGGAAGTATGTTATGGACCTGCAAAGGATTGTTGGTCATTGTTTTGACTAGGTGATGATATCTGGTATGTATTACACCGTGTATGAATTTTTCAATTGTATGTGTTCTTGCTTGTAATCATTTAATTAAATATAATTTAGTAATAATTAATTATTTGGAATGTTTGGGATTGAGATATGAACTCATGGCGATTGATGGAGGCCGAATAGAATTAGACTACTTGGAAAACATTTATGTGCATTGTTTGTATTGAGTTGGATCCATTTTATTTTTGTTGTTTTATTTAAACAACCCTCAGGTTTATTCTTATTTTATTATTTTGTAGTATGAATTCATTCCACCCTTGGGAGGTTTACCATGATATTCAAGTAACACTTGGAAATTTGAATAGAACACCCAGTAGGATATTTAATGGATTGATCTAATCAATTAAAATGAGAGACCCATAAACATGCTTAATTAGTTAATGAAAATATTTTCATAAATAATATAATGAATATTCCTAATAAACTGATAAGGTTCCAAGGTCTATGTTGGAAATTGTGTGCTAAATTATTGACTATTCACTGATGGATAAGGATTGAATTATAATGTAACCTACGAGATATAATCTTGTTTTCTTACATGTGTTGTGTTTGTATAGCCTCATGATACCAATGTCTGATATTGACCATGTGTTTGTGTACCCCATGAAACCTATGTTTTATTTTTTCTTATATACATTTTTCTATGTCTATGAATCTTGCTTTATATGACCTGATGTTTGATCTATTACCCTATATAAATATTTTCATTTTTTTTCTTAATATTATGTAAATTAGTGTGTAGGTTGAACTATATAGACTATCACAATATGAAAGGGATTTTTAAGATATTGATTGATGTGTACATGGGACAACCATTCTAGTGGGATGTGTCAAACATGTTTTTTGAACAGTCCCATTGAGGAGGAGGATATGTCTGAAATGGATGTTGCACAGATTTTATACCATGGGTCTAAATCATGAATTAACAAGGTTTGTAGAGGATAGTGAGCACACAATTCCAAAACACATACCTGTTTTTTTACTTATTAATTGGTGGTTATATGTTATTCTTGTATTTTTTATACATATTCTGGTTATTTTTTATGAACTTATCACATGAATGTACACTAATTTTAGAAGTTGGGTAATAGGTCACATTATTGGTGTGCTATTGAGTTATACATACACAATTCTCAGGAGGACACGTCACTAGGGTACCTGAGGAATCTCAATTTATTATAAGTATATGTTTGTTTAA
The DNA here is from genome assembly GCA_963277665.1 of Viscum album. Lineage (NCBI taxonomy): Eukaryota > Viridiplantae > Streptophyta > Magnoliopsida > Santalales > Viscaceae > Viscum > Viscum album. The sequence continues at coordinate 2,130,826,688 of OY728123.1, read as the reverse complement.
GGTCTTGAAATTATTATCTAGAGGTATATATTACAATAACTCTAGAGACTAGAATGAGATACGTCTTGAATTTTGGTGTAGAGCCTCTTTTACTTTTGTTCTTTCTTATCATGTATTTGATCATCCCAATGGGAGATTTATTACTTGTACTAGTTGTGATTTTTGAGTTTGTTGTTTCTGTATTCCTTTATACATTTTTTATATTTATGGTTTCCACTTACTCTTATTGTATACTAATTATATATTTAGTTATTTATGATTTATTGTACACTTTTATGGATGGTATAGTCTCCCCATGATCCACCTTTTGACACTTGATTCTAGTTGACAACCTCTATCATATGGGGAGGTACTTCTGAGGACATGTGGCATTCTGACTTAGAGCCAATGATTCTTATCAGAATATTAAAATATGGTATCAGAGCTATCATGTTTCCCTATTTTGGGGATTTGGTAGATGTGTGACATATGAATGTTTTAGAACATGTGATGAAACTTGGATTGGTGCGTTGAAAACTCCTTTTCTAAGGGACATCCGGATTACTAAGGAATGTGATTGATGTTCTTTTTTTTACGGTATTATAGTCATATGATTTCACCTCGTGTGGTGCACATGGATTTCAAGGTTTGTGATTTCTTATGTATTTGAATTCTATTCTAATTATAAAGATTTTTCACATGAATGATATTCAGTACGTAGGATTCTTAAGACATATATTCTAATTTTATGTGATTGTACAGACGATGGATATCTCATTTTCTTCAGGTTAAAAACTTTTATTGTGTTTTCACATATGATTTCTCAATGATATTATATACATAAAAACCCCTATTCATATTTAATTCAGATATAAGGTTATGTGAGACTATGGGGTAGTTCACCTAGGAGGTGTTGATGATAGTGACAACGATAGTGACCATTAATGTGATGATGATGTGGTCCATATATGAGTGGGTAGTAAATTTTACCTTGTTAGGTCATTTTGGGAGTGAATTTAATTATTTTTAATCTATATTGAGTAGATATTATACAGTTATGGTTAAGTAATGTGTCTATTATAGTATATTTGGAGTGATCCTTATAGCCCTAGTGATATTATTTTTAACCAAACTATGTGTCTTTAACCTCTCGATGTGGTTGTTCTAAGAGTGACGTCATCATGGAATGTCTCCACAGATATGTCAAGATGAAGTTTATTAGGTTTTGAACATAGTGAAATATTATATAAGTTTTTATAAATACCTTGTGGCCTTAGAAATATGATTTTGGTTACTACTGATCTAATGTCTCATGTTGTGTGGATCTAACTTGAGTGAGGATATTCCTTATAAACTAATGGTCAAGTTGAATGACATAAATTCAGTTCTCATTAATAAAAATTCCTTGTGAATGTGGGTAACCTTTTTAAATCATAAAATAAAGAAATATAAGTTACCTTGAAACTTGGGAGTATAGAGTACCTATAGTGATTGTAATCTTGATAAAAGGTTGGGTTTCATAGTGTTCATAAGCTTGTGGAATCTAGGTCTTGTCTAGGGGTTTCTATGCTATTTAGTACGGAATGAAACTATTATTGAATTCAATGTGAAGAACCTGAGTAGTTGGACCAAAGAGGGTTAGGGTGCGGGATTATGCTCAGTGGCTTGAACTACCACCCATGTGATGAGTGGTTGATGATGAATCTCAGTATCAAGGTGTTTACTTCTCTAAATTGGATATCTAAAACTGCTTGAATTTTTGTGTATCTAATGCATTATTGTGTGGACAACTAAAATGGTGAGTGATTCTTGGCTTAGAAGTCCATGACTCATGTGTAAATAACTATGTTTGAGTAAAGAATAATTTTTTAATTCCTTAATGGGTTGGGGGTGTGAGTGTCCATTCTATGGTTACATGCAGGGTTGGTTGAATCAGTGGAGTAGGGTAGTGAACTGATAGCTGAGAATGTTTCTAGTAATATGGATGAACTCGAATGAGGTGGCGATGCTAGGTCACTAAATAATTTGGTTCAGGGTCTCTAATTATGATAGAAACTGGAACATTTTCCATGAATCTCACAGGGATTAGAATCTAGAGGTGGATTCATGTAGAGATGTGTTAATTATGTGAGACAAAATAAGTGATGAATTAGGGTACTGTTGTGTTCTCAACATTAGTTTTTTATTAGTGGTGATGTCTTGGTTCTAAATAGTGGATTTCCTGAGAGGGTGATACCTATTTGGGTGGGAATTCATAACCCATATCTAGGATACAAGTGAATGTTATTCACATCATGAATGGAAAATTAAATAGAGAATATTGTGTTTTGATAAATCCAAGCAAGTGCAGTACATGGTGTTTTTATTGATAATTGAGTATCAATGGATGGAAATGTTTAGTCATTAAATTCATAAATGAAATGGTTTTGGGTAGTTAGTATGAATTAAGAGCTATAATGAGGTGATAATTATATTCTTAGGGTGGGGATCACTGACCAAGTCACATGTGAATGACCTCTTTTATTGTAAGGATCGTGGTCATGCATAATACTAACTGTTGGATGATCGTGATGACTCTAGGAGAATGATGTGGTGTGGACAAGAGAATATATGGTTAAATGATGAATAAATTATGGTTTATTTAGATATATCACTAGATAAATACTATATAAGGGCTTTCAAATTTGGAAAAATTGGTGCAATCTATGAGTGGGTTAGATCATTGGTGCGTTGATGCACAAATGAGAGACTTGTGACTGGTGGAATTAGTTTGTGAATCAACTAGGTGAGTTACTTAAATCTTAATCAAATCTTAATTTATGATTTTTAATTGATTTAATGATTCCTATAAGTCTTAATGGATTATTATTACTGGTTTCATGGAGTGTTAGTTGTTCAAGTTGGGAACCTTTGTAGGAAGTCGACCCGAGGGAAATCGACTGGTGTTTTCATTTAAAACCAAATATTGTGGGTTAGGACCACATTAAGATCATAGTATTGGAGAAAACTATGGTATTTAAGAAATATGTGTGTACTTTTAGTAAAAGTTAATGTTTTCATGTTATGTTTGGCCAGTACAAAGTCATTGGTTTAGATTGAAACTATAAATGAGGTTTTGGTATCAAACTTTAACCTATTTTTAGTAAGAAATGTTTCAGGGGGTGAAAGACAATTTCTTCACATGGATTTGGGGATGAATTATGTGAATTATTATTATTTTAGATGATTGAGCGTGTAAAACCTAGTTTCATCACATGGTTTATGGGGTAAATCAAGAGATGAAAAGTAGTGAAAGTTTGTTTGGGGAAAAAATTATTTGAATGTAATGTGGATATGATGCTATGTCTTGATATATGGGAATGGATTTGTGGATGTGATAATTAGTTGAAATTTTAGGTTATATGCATAAATTTATATCGAGGACACATAAATATAAATCCTCATAATTTTTGGGAAAATTTGGCTAGAGGAGGTCCAACAAGATTTTTTTTCTTAAGGTGGGACAGGGTATGTGGGAAATAATATTGAGAGTATCGAGTGGGGTGTCATTAGTGGGATAATTGAAAATTGGAGTGACATATTCAGTATGTGTTTCCTATGGTGGGGAGAACAATGTTTTTAGATTCTACATTGGAAATTAGAATATTATGTTGATGACCCCATTTGTTTTAGGAATGGATGATGATATATGTCAAACAATACCAAAAGAGTTGTGTAATGCGAGAACTATCTTAGGATTCTAGTGGATGAGAACAAGAATATGGATTGGAATCTAAAAAAATCCTTAAAATTTCTTATTTGGGTCATGATAGTCTTTTGGGAATGAGAATGACCTTGGGGTGGTGATTTTTTGTTTGGGGTTGGAACATATAGAACTACTTGTGAATGACGATCATGAAAAATTAGGTGATGTAGATCACATACTAACAAATTATCTAAATGATGTTAAATGTTATGGAAGGGAGATTACAGTGACCCACATCATTTTTGGAAATAAATTCTTAGAGTAATATTGAAATTTTCTTTTCAGTAGACGATTCTTTTTTTAGAACCAAATCACAAGTTTTTAATCTAAGAGATTGAATGAATATGAAGAATGTTTTAAACAAGTTTTGAGGTTTTCGGCGATCTTAGAACATGTTAGAGTGAATCTATAATGATTACTACAGTATTGTGAGATGAAAAAGGGATTCATGGTCTGACACATTGTTTCACATAATGAAATGTCCTGGCCATTCTTTATTGAGGTTATGTCCAAAATTTACACAAATTGATACCATGTTTAATGTTGTGGACTAATCCTGTGTGGTATTTTGAGTGTTTTAGAGTGATGATATTGGCTTGAAAACCCCATATTCCATTCCTATGAATTACTTATACGATTTTAAATAAAAATGGATGTTTTTTTACTATAGTTTCTCCTCCGACCTCATTTCCTCATCGATCGAAGTGTTTCTTATTTCGATGGATTCCCCTTGGTAAGTCTTAGCCCATGAAATCCCTTAATGTCCCTTTTCTTTTCAAATTAAAATTGATCATGAATTGATTTTTATTAGAGAAATCATATATAAATTCCATCAGATAATGATTTAATTATTTGAGGATAATGAGGTTTTGATCAATATAGAAAGAGGACATCCCATGAAAATGAACATATTCCATTGATATAAATTTCATTTAAGATTCATTTCTTAGTGATCTGTTATATATTTTTTGAATGATTTGATTTGAATTTTCCATCAAACAATTCAATTGTTTCAGGGTTATTACTAATCTTAGAATAATTAGTATGCTGAAGGTGGCTCTAAATCTATTAGATGATGTTGTGTATAAGGCACTCCTGGAGGTCGGATAATTAAAAATATTAAAATTTAGTTATATTAAATTGGTGTTTGGATTTTTTCCACATGATTGTAATTTTTTCAATAATGATGTCGTAAAATTGTTATAGGTGTTCTACGGATGGTTTTTTGTACTTGTAATTAGGTTGTGATATCCTATATTTTTTTTTTCATTTATGCCTTTTTTCATTTGATGTGAGTGTCCTTGTAATCATTTAATTTATTATATTTTAGTAATAATGAATTATTTGGATTTTTTGGGAGTGAAATAGAAACTCATGGTGATAAATGGAGTCCAAATAGACTTTAAAGACTCTAAATATTTTGTTGGGATTTACATGGATGAGGGGTAACTCTATATGAGGTAGGTGGTTCTATGTACACGACCCTAAGGATTATGCTTATTTTATTGGCATGTGGTATGTGGTAATTCCACCCTTGTGTTATTAACATTGATATTTATGTAATGTTGGAAAACTAAATGGAAAACCTAACATGATACTTGAATTATTTATCTAATCAATTAATATGAGAGACCATGTTCCATTCATAATTAGTTAATTAATGTCATATATTAACTAATTAATTGAATATTCTTAATAAACTAACCACATGTTGAGGCCTATGTTAGAACTTGTATGTCATATTGTTTCCTAGAAATTACTAACCAAGGTTTGAATACTATTATATCGTATGATACATACGCCTCTCTACTTTCATGTGGTGTATAAGGACACAACCTTAAACATCATTATAATCTAGGGTATTTAGACTACAATTCACATTATTTCATTGCAAAATATATTATAGGGTTTGAGTTTTAGTGAATTTGAAAACAATATTACATATTAATGTAGGTGGCTTATAAAATCGCCATAATATAACCCTAACATAACCCTTACAAATTGGAATAACCATACGGGCAACTTCCAATATAATTCTCTAGAGAAAAAAATCATTATCCAATGCATTAAAGGGCTATATGGGTGCACCCATCGTATAAGCTATAATGGACTTACCCATGAAATATAATGTGGAAAAACCCTTCAAAAATAATTTTTGAGGACAATATCATGAATAAAACTCTTGAAAAATATTTTAAAACCATATATATAACAGGTTTTGATATCAAAATACACTTTTTATTAAAAATCACTTTTAAAATATAAAAATTGCACACATAATAAAGAAAACATTTTATTAAAAAGAACCATGGAAATTATAAAAAAATTCAAAGTATTGAGGTTTCATTATGGTAGGAAATTCAGTTTATACCATATATATATAAAAAATAAATTCCTTTTGACTTTCATAAAAAGAGTTGAATGTGGGATTTTGAAGAAGGAATTTTAAAAGAAAGTCCCTTACCTTGAGTCTGAATCCTATAATATATTATTTATATTCTTGATTAATAAACTTAGGTTAATTTTATATTTTCTAAAGAACCTATTTAAAGTTTATTATTCCTTTTATATCACTTATTACCATTTTATATACAATTACTTAACCATTTAGTTTAACTTCTGATGTTTTAGTGATATTAGTTATATAAGTCCAAGATGAATTAGGTTAGTTATCTATGGTAAAAGAGATCATTATTACATCATATAAAGAATTATAATCATGAGATAATTATCAATCTTATAAATCAATTATAATTTTAAAACAAGTCATGATTTATGGTTTTGAAAAATGAACTACGTTGCAACCATGGAGACGATAAGCCATACTTACACATATGTAATGTTTCCATCTATCGATGTTCATTAAAAAATGATGGTAAGTATTATTTTGTCATAAAAAATATTATAAATATAATATTACTACTTTTAATATACTTATATATATATATATATCATCCATGAGATGTGGTGTGGAAAAATTAATCCCATCGCTTTGTAGAAGTGGTAGACCACACGTACACACGTACAATGTTACCATTTTTCAGTGAAAGAAAATGAAAGAAGATAAATGAAATATTATAAAATTTTACTATTAAATATTTTATTTATTTCATATATAAACATTAATTCCATAATTATAAATATTTTTGAAAGATGGTGATGGAAAACGAATTACATTTATTTGTGAGGCAGTAGTCCACTGTACAAATAAATGATGAATTCCTCTCCCATTCAGTAAATGGTGGAGATGTATATAGATTATAATAAAATCTAAATTTTTTTAGGATACTGGTGTTATTATTTTATCACGTTTAAATAATATTTTAATTATTTTTAAGAAGAAAAAAAACTAAAACATGCAGTTGAAAACTATACCACTTCTCAAAAAATTATCCCTTGATTAACACATTAAGCCCTCTAATGTCAGTTTTATACCAAGAAATACCTCAATAATAATGGTATATATTATATTAAGGTATTTTTTCATGTATTTAATGAAAAAATGGGTTTTTAATAGTTAAGGAATGAGAAGAAGAGTTTCCCTTTTATAAGATATGGGATGTGTACTCTTGGAATTTCTAAAACTATCAAACTAATAGAAAACAATAATCAACTCCGAATGGAAAAAAGAAGATTTATTTAAAATATAGGATGTTTATGGGTCTAAATAATCTCATTAAAGAAATTATACAAGTTGGGACTATGTTTTTTCCCTTTTCTTTTGGTTTTAAGTCCTTATTAACTGTTTTAAAACTAACCATGACAACAAGGATTTCTACAATTTTAAGGTCAATATAGTTACTATAAATGAAAAAGTGCCATAAATGGAAATTTATTGATATTATAAAGAATATAATAATAAATTTTATAAATATAATATTCTTATTAATTTAATATTATTGAATAAAATATTATTTATTTTAAAATATCAAAATGTTAATTTTTAGAACTATTCATTATAATGAGTTTAATACAATAAAGATAACACTTATAATTTACAAATAATAATTTAATACATCCCTAAAATTTAAATGTATTCTATAAAATTGTTTTATTACATTAATTATCTCAAATATATTAATTTTAATATTTTTAATATCTTTTATTTCATTTTTCCATTAATTCAATAATTACTCTGTCGGCGTTGTATATGAATTTAAGGTAATTATTTATTAAATAAATTTTTCAATTAAATTACCATGATGAATATAAATAATTTATATTTATAAATAAAATTTATATTTGAACATGTACTCTTAATACCCACATATTAAAAATATTACATTTATTAAAAACAAGAGTGCAATATGTTTTCCTTTTCTTGAAATAAAATACTATAAAGGTTATAATTTCATTAAAATGACCATAAAATGAAATAAAACTTAATATCGGGTTATTATTAATGAAATTGAAAAATAATATAAAATTGAGAAAATTATTAGTGTTATTTTATAGACCTTATCATTTTATTTTTAACGTATATTTCCTAATTTAAACTTTACCGTGAAAACAAAAGTTACTAAGTTTTCTATACATATTATCCAAAAATAATAGGGAACTATTTAAAATTTTTTAACTAATTAATAAATATATGATTATTTTTAAATTCAGAACACATAAGTTTCAGAATTTAATTTAAAATTAATCTGAAAAAACAAAACGAAAAACTGTTTTCTTGAAAAATACATTTTGAGCCAAAAATTGTACTTATAAAAAATGTGGTATAAGGTTAATTAAAATGTAATTAATTAGATTATATATATATATATCTAAATAATACTTAATTTATATAGAGATAAAATTCAAATAATAAATATTTCTTTTAATATGAAGGAAATACTTTTATAAAAATTGGTATTTTTGACTATTTACTAAATAATTAATATTTTCAGAAAATTATCAAAAAACAATCCTAGGATAATTTTTACAAGATAAATCCACAAGATAAATTAATTTAATAAAATTAATTTTATAAATTTTATATAAATTATTTAAAATATTCACTCTTTAAAAATAAGAGAACCCATTTTTAAAGAATTAAATATCTTCACTATAATTTAAGAGATTATTTTTAATAATTAAAAAATACATTTATATTAATTAGTTCATTTATAATTATTTCATAAATATGTAATTCTTATCAATACCCACCAATTTTATAGCTCGGTTAAAATATTTATATTTAAATAATAATATTTATTCATTTGTTTAATATTGCAATTTCATACCTTATAGGCTATTGAACATAGTATTTGATTTAAGAAACTGAGGATATTACATGGTGTGAGTGTGTATCTCCCTGAAACCCATGATTTATATAGATAAAATGTGTACATTTGGAGGGCATGAAACCTATATATGTTGTTTTCTCACATATGTTTTGTTATGGATATGACTCTTTCTTGATATAACATGATGCTTGAACTGTCATCATTTATACATGATTGCATGTTCTATTACTCTATCTTCGTACAGATGAGCATGTAAGTTTACCAAAATAGATTATCCACACTTAGAGGTATTTTTGAGATATTTATTGGCATGTACATGGGCTATCCCTTCCAGTGGGATGTCCCAAATATTCATTGTGAACTATCCTATTAAGTAGTGAATGTGTCAAACATAGATGATATGCATTATTTTTTAGCATGGATCTATAAAAATTACTACATGGGTTTTTAGTAGGTCAGTGAGAAAATAAACACTTGACATATTTTTGTGTGTTATTTATTTGTGTATTAGTGTTTATATGTTATACTTTCACTACTTATACATTGTTTGGTTTTTTCTTTTAAAAATATCACAATAACATGCACTACATTTTCAATGTGGATACTAGGCCACATTGGTTGTGTCCTATTGGGTCATAATAACATCCTACTCAGGAGACCATGGATCATGGGTACTTAAGAATCCCTCACTTATTGTAGGTACATGTTTTGTAAAGGCCCATATTAGACCACCTAATAGGATAACTCGATATATATCAAGAGATCGAGATGAGATATAGCATAGAGTTAGTTGTAGTGCCTCTAATAATTTTTTTTATTTTATATCAATTACATGATCAGCCTAGTGGGTGATTTGTGACATGTTCCAGTAGAGATTGTTAATTCTATTGTTTCTGCATTCATTCATACATTTTTATGTCTATGGTTTCTTCTTACACTGGTTGTATTTTTATTATATATTTGGTAATTTATTTGTCATTGTACACTCTTATGAATGGTATAGTCTCCCCATGATCTACCTTAGACCCTCACTTCTACTCATTAGCCCCTAGAATATGAGGAGGCATGCTTGATGTCATGTGTAATTCAATGTTAGAAATGATGATTCGGGTCAGAATATTATAGGGAAACCCCAAGAGGGTACATTGTTTATTATCCCAAGCTTAATAGGGTACAAAATATATTAACTCAAGCTGAAGAGGGTGCATGAGTTTTTATCCCAATCCAAAGTGGGTACATTGGTAGTGGCCCTAAACCAAGAGGGTACATGAGTTTTAGCCTAAGCCCAAGATCTTAGACATACTTTTATTTTTTTCATAACCAAAAGGGTGGATATTATTTTATTGGTTTACAACATAAATCACGGACATGCTGGGATTTATTAAAAAATTAAAGGGAAGGCATACAAGTATTTATTCATAATGTGATGTTTTTTTTGTTCTAATATATCTGTAAGGGCAAGGTTTTTTCCTTGAAACACTTTGGAATATTTTGATGAATATTTTGGAGTTGGGTGTGGAGTCAACACATGATTTAGGGGCCCGTGGAGTCTTAGTGTTGATATAATAAAAATTTAAATATTATATATCACATGCACACAACTTTTCTGAAATAATGGAATATATTAAGAATATTGTTCCAGATAAGAAATATAAGTTTTCCATTAAATTTGGAATGTGTATTTTATCCAAGGAATTACCTAAACATTGTGTACATTAAGTGTTTTTCATAAGAGAAGTTGTGAGTGGAATAATAGACAAATAAATAGATTAGATAATTTATTTTTTATTAAATTGGTTGAAACCTAATCCTTCTCCTATATAAACATAGTTATTTACCAATATTTAGGATAGTTTTATAACCCTAGATATTGGAGTGGACCATTGAGAAGATCTTCGGTGGATAACAAAAGGATCAATGAACAATGATCAATTTTCCAAGGAGTTTGTCATAAATAATGGAGTTATTCTATCTAACCAATGATAATAATTCATAATCAATATTTTCCATTGATTGTTCCACTCTTGATATTGGAATTTTATTTTAATAAATTAATCCTTTTTTGGATTCTCCTAAGAAAACATAAATTACTTCCTTCGAAAATAAATTCATGGATCAATTTTTGATTTTATTTTTATGGTTTTTATTCCATGAATTAGATATTGTTTAGAATATTTTTATCATTTTTTATCCTTATGTGATTGTTTTTTACTTTATAAATATATTAAGGTTTTCCAAATGATATATAATGTATTTTTTATTACTTTTCTATTTCATCCTATTATCCCCCCATCTTGGAATGTTCATCATTAGTATTTCATTTAACTGGCAGTTCAATTATACACAGAAATCAGTCATTATGAAATTGATATTTGTTATAATAGTTCATTTACATGGGTTTATATTTGTGATCAAAGAAATGATTGACGTACGATGACGATGAGATAATCTTGGAGTTGGATCAAGGGTATCATTTCATGGATTTGAGATTCGGTGACGCAATGTGATAGGAATTGACATCCAAATAGATTAGTGGCATGAATTCGGACAATAGTGATGGTTTAGGTTCGATTAACAGTAGATAAGAGATATATATTCTTGAAATATATTGGATTAATATAAGGAAGTTTCATAATAAATATGAGTTAAAGAAACTGTAAATTCTAGAAATTTCCAACATACATGGTGTGTAGTTGAAAAGAATAGATTCTATGAGGAATCCTTTTTCAGTATAGCTAGGGCTTCATATATAGATAAATATAAAATCATTATGGCCTATACACATTTTCTATGAATCAATGCTGATAAACTAGAATTGATGCCAAAATATGCATTTCATGGGAGAGGATGAAGAAGGTATGACCTGTTCAAAGAGAATTCAAGAAAAAAAAAGATTAAAAATCCAATTAAGGGACCGAATTTGTGAAGGTCGAAACCTTTATGAATGGTAGTATCTCAAAAAAGTACATGCACACATGGATCCTTGAAGGTAATATCCATGTAACATAATTTTTCTTCATATAGATCCATTTTATAGAAGTCCCCATTTGCATGGAGCCAAGACGATAACCTTCACACACTGTAACCCTAGTACATGGAACTCTATTAGTTTATAGAGATCATAAATCATTATTTAAAGCCTATATATTTTGAAAACCCATTTCCCTTTCCACTGATGGGTCTATAATTACCATCATATGTATGTAATTTATGGAAAAGTAACCTTTCATCTTCTGATAAAAGAACTGAATTCATGGTAATAAAAATATTTGTAATAAAAATAAGAGATGTACCTCCAATGGTAGCCATATTTAATGAAACATCATCCTTTGCATTCTTGAGAACCACAACCCATGATGGATATACCTTTCAATAATGTTCATGGCCTTCATGTAAGAATAAACCCTTCTTTTAATCTTTGGGTTTTATAAGATAATTATCCATTACAAAAGCAACCCCATGGGATCCAAAACAATACTCTGAGGCTGGGTCACCCTGTTTTATGATATATATTATTTTTTCAGACCCATAACCTCCAAAAGACCACTATCATTCATGTAGCCCCAAATATTCATGAATCCCCAACCATCACAAAACCCATCCTCCAATATCCCCCATGGTTACTCCTTTCATCCCAATCCCATTCACAAATTTTTATTTCCTAGGACCCTCATACCAATCCAGGACTAGTTCAACCACACCCCAAATCTCATAGTGACATGTACCACCTACTCTTTTGTTTCCCTCTCTATATCAAGTGTATCTTAGGTTACCAATATACCTTTTAATCACAAGCATTGGAACCCTAATTCTTTTTTCTACAAAGAATAGTCACCCTAACATCAAGCCTCCTGATTTCCATTCCTCCAGGGTAGTATTTATTCCATACCCCTCCCAGAGGTTCATGAGTAGTGTACATTTAATGATAAAGGTGGAATCACCAAGGTAAATGACTTACCTATTACGGAAGTTTCCTTTTTTATCTTTCTCTCACATTGACATGGTCCCCATGGTTTTATCCCCATCCATGTTTGATTTTCATGATGCAAAACCACCTAGATCAATTTGCTAGTTGTATGATGTTAAAATTCATTACAATGTCCTTAACACATGACATTATACTATAGATTTACCACTTGTGATGAACACAGGGTGCCCCATGTATGGTCATTATGGAATGAAAATTCTCCCCTTCCATGGGATGTCACCCAATATCCATCTTCCCTTGGGCAACTTCAACGCATAATCCCCACATAGTCCCTCATTGAAACTCCTTCCATGACACAAGTATCTTTACTTCATGATGTTAAACTATAAGGATTGGTACTATCACATGAACTTAATCTATGACATCAGAATACATGGGATTTGATAACTATCTCTTAAATAGGGTTTGTAGTAGTCCCCCATGAGGTTTAATCCTTACATCCCAATATCACCATCAAATCCTAAGTGTGAAATCTTACCCCCAGAGAAAAACTCAACCAACCAACCTATCCCTGAAAGACATTAAACCATCCATCCATCTGTCCATGCACGATGTTAAAACTAAAACCCATATTTCCCTATAAGATATTAAAAATAAAATTCATATATCTCCATGGTATATTAAACCCGTTACCCATCTATCCTCAAAATTTTCTAAACCCGTGATCCATCTATCCCTCCAAGATGTTAAACCAGCAATACATTTTTTACTACAAGACATTAATCATATGATCCATCTTTACCTGCAATACATTAAACCTGTGACCCATATATCCACAAAATACATTAAAACTATTAATCACATATCGCTACAAGACATTAAAACTATGACTTATCTATCTCTTCAATACGTTAAACCTATATTCCATTTATCATTGAAAGATGTTAAACTTGCGACCCAACCGTCTCCACATTATATTAATATTGTGACATGATCCAGAGTTCCTACCCCATACAATAAATATGGGATACCTAAGTTAAAAATCGTTAGATACATTAAACCCTTGATATCAGCTACCTCATGACTGACATGAGATGCCTTAGGTTTTCCACCTAAGATGCCTCACAAATGATATTCCCTCCAAAAGAGAGAGACATTACAGGTGCTCAACAGACCCTATATATAGACATTCCCAACATGTCTAATGTTACTATCACAGTTAGTCAATGGTTTCTTCCCTATCAGGACAAATGAAACATAATTAACTAACATCCACCTTGATATGGAAATAAGAATGTGTTTCATGAACTTGAATTAAATATATAAGGGAGACATAGAATAGGTGAAAATATCTAAGAAGGAATCCATATAACGAGGAACCGACATACCATCATCGCATTTAGATTAGGGATTTTACATCACTCATTAAATTGATATAAGATGCCAACATTTGGAAAGTGGTAATGAAGGAAAAAAGGTAGTGGGATAGTGTTGGCCCCAATGAAAAATGTCAAAAAATCATGAACCCAATATGAAGCTATTCTCTTTCATCAATAGAGACTAGTAACGTTATTGAACCTATGTATTTTCATGTCATCGTATAAAGATATTCAGCCTTAGGTCCCACTAAGCAATCAATGCTCCTAGATTGAAACTCTCCCATGACGTGGGGTATATAACATTAGGTATCCTTAGCCTACAACATCATCCATGTGGATCCCTCATCTGTATCAGGAAGAATGGATGATATTAGAGAATCTGGAATTGATTTCACTATATATGTACTAATGATTGAATCCACATTCCTTATAGGACTCAATCTATAATAAATTGGTGACCTAGAATTGATAGGTACATGGAAAGGTTAAACATTGATGTTGCAATCCTGCACGACTATACTTCTACCATAACAGCTGCCACACCATTATGTGATGGGTTCCCACATGCCATTTCACTCTATAAAATCATTTAGAGGAGGGTGATTGACACACATATTCACTAATCTGTCCATAAATATTTCATTCCAACTAGAGATATAGCCTACCAAGATCTCAAGGAATCAGTGCCTCAGTGAAAATGAAACCCCCAAGGGCCGCATAGGGTAAAACTACCGCATATAGCAATGGTGAACTACTTTGGGAGATTATCTATAGAGAACTATGATAGATCAATCTACTATGATTAGAAGGTAGGGGTGTTAAATATATGAATATAACAGCCAAAACTTGGGAGATACCCATGAGGGCTCCCCACACGGTTATTCATCACCATAATTTATCGGTTCCATAGGATGAGGAGCAGTTTGACATCAACCCCACTTCTCCATCCCTGGTCTAGAATGTATGGTGCCAATGCTGGTGGTAGACCTAGAACTTTTCCAAATAATTCAAATATTTTTTATCTATAGTGGACCCTGATACCACTGATGTATCCCGTCACATACCCACAAAAAGTAAATGGGTATCTATCTTCACCTCCCTAAGATCGTGACCCCAACCACCTCACATGCAAGCTGGGTTGACTCTCTCAGTTGATGACACCACCAAAAGCCATTATGATCCATATATTTATGTGTAGTAGTAACGAGAAGGTCCTCCCATCACTAATATCAACCAATGTTGAGGTCCTCCCCACACTACAACTAACTAGCATGGCAGTCATCCTCTTCACATAGATATTCCATGTACTGAAGATCCATCCAAGGGAAGGAGGGAGAATACCCACTATGGGGGACATTTCAATAATTAAAGATACAAATTACATGGAGGAAACCAAATAAAATATCAACTTCTCAAGCTTGGATAAGTCCAATGCTATTAGAGGTGGGACCCTGGGAAGTACCATGTCATAATCAACCTCTCAAAATCCAAAGTGACTGATGAATCAATGATTAGTGCATCTAGTGATTTGGATCCCTTATGAAATAATCATGGTTTGGGCACTACTTAGAAATATGCTTAGTACTAATCATTGACCATATCACAGGATCCATAGAAGTACTATCAAAGAATTATTTTTATTCAAATATTTTATCTAGGAATAAGTATATTATTGATTAGTAATGCTGGGTGATATTATAGAGTAGGTGACACTTATATCTATATACCTTGGAAGTGACAATTAAGAGTCTGGTGAGTGGAAACATGTTCCCAGCTACGAGACATAGAAGTATGATGAACGGTTGGATCAAAATAAAATTTCTCATACCCATAGTGTTATATGTGCCTGAATAAGAAATAAATAGCCTCATTTGAATCTCGCACTATCTCTGATGGCTTCCTCTATACTTGCATCACAACCCTCAATGTATCAGAAGAATAAGCACTGATGGAGTAAAGGAAATTTGAGTCCCCTACCAGTGTCGAAGAATGATTTTACCCTTAGTGATTTTATGCTTCCCAAATTGGGAGATGCACCTAGGGTGTTCCCATACCTACAATTTACCACATATGATGAGAAGGAATACACTAATGTGAATTTTTGAGCTTGTGGACCACTTTTCATTTTATAAAAATGATAAATTCCAAGAAGACCCCTTGGGTGCCTCCGGTCGATGTCATCGAAGGAGAGTAAGATGATATGATAGTAGATATAATACTAATGTCAGCACTTAAAAGTATTATTTCCATGCTACTGAGACTAGGCATTAATCCTTGCACAGGGTTCAGCAAGCATTCCACTCCATGACTGCGCTGTCAGGTACACCTCCACAACCTACTATATTAGTTGTCCATACTGCTTAATCACAACCATACTGTGATCAGCCGCATCTATCCATGACCTCTTCCTAATAATACTCAGATGATAGATTTTTAGAGAAGATCATGTTTCCAGTTTTAGGATACTACCAGTACTAACAATACCATACTACTTCCGATGAAGAAACACATTGTACTCCCTGTCAATGAATAACCCCATACAGTAAATTAATATTCCCTTGGAACATAATTATGATGTGTCAAAGCACCTCAATTTCATACCCCTGAGGCATTAGATCTCCGAATATCTCCTCTTATCAATGGATATGAAAGAGGGCCTTATCACCAAATAAATTATTTTTTTTAGTTTCAAATAAAGACACTTTTAAGGTTAAGTGATAACCATACAAGGTAGCACCAATAGGTTAGCATGTACCCAAGAAGATTCACCTTCATAGGTGAGATACTCTCTTAGGACCACTGTATACACTCTAAAAAAATCCATTTATTAATATCATCAATCTACATATCTCCCAATCACAACATGTCCCAATTCCTTAGAACCAACAACACATAACACCGATGACGAACTTGAAGAAATGACCTTGAAAACTGATGAGTAACCAAATACAACTACAAATTCTACTTATATGGCATTCCTGTTGGGGATACTAGCTCTAGGATCCGCCTCATTCCAACATAGACACTCTATATGTTGGGACTCATAGAAGAAAATCTTTCTCCCCCAAACTGTAAAATTCAAGGGTATGATAAGAAAGAGTAGAAACTATGAGAAAATATTTAGTTGAAGACTCAATTTGTTGGTATGGTTTCAATGAATGAATTTATTATAGTATTGTAGTATAATACCTAAAAAACATTATTGGGAAGACCCTGGATTCATTTTTTTGTAACACCCCCTTTCCATACCACGAGTGCCTCAATTAATCCCTTGATGGGTTTGGGGTACTCCTTGATGATGCATCCCCTTTGACTTATGTGAGGAGAACAATCTAGATGATGTATTCTATAAAAGAGAGGGAAAACATGTTCATCCCATTTGGGATTAGTGCATCAATTCCCCTAATGATTTAAATACCACTATAATTGATCCATGGGTATAATTAAACATAGTTTTTCCTAACAATTCATCGAGATGATCTGATGATGCTATAAATGGGGATCAATTTTATCATATATAAGAAAAAATAGTGCTTGAAGGTTACCTCATACTTCTAGAATAGATAAGCACAACTGATACAGGAAGACCCTACTCCTTTGAAGTACTAAGTAGTTTGACTTATGGACATTGGTACATATAATTCCCTCATGTTCCATAAAGAAGGGATGACTCGATTCAAGTTGAATCATTATCATTTATTCGATATCAGTATTATAAATCATAGATAGGAACTAAATGAAATGGATAAACATATTCTGTCTCAATAGTATCAGTAGAATGGGAACCCCTTAGTGAGGATTCTGTATCCACCAGAGTAGACACTGGTCCTCTCCCTCTATCAATTGAAATGGTAGATCCTTCTCATCCATATGATCGCCCATATCGTATATGATGAAGATGATTTGGAATAAGTCCCTCCAAAATTTAATGATGGTGTCTCCACCACTGCTGATTAGTTAAACCTGGTGAACTTTGGTATTGAGGAAGATCTGAGTTCGACACTAATCAACACATCCATGTATTCAGAGGAGCAGCAATAATATGTGGTCTCATAATAAAACACTTAGATTTATTCAATTGTAACTATGATGAGATGCTCAAGATATACCCTCAGGTTTTCCTTCATCATCTTATCCTCCCAGTAAGTTATCATGGGTCAAATAGCCTCTTAGAAAGATTCACCACTATAATTGTGCTATGGTCAAGGGAGATGTTTAGAAACTTATTAAATCCAAAATTTTCAGGGACTTATAATACCCTAGGTGACTAGAAAACATTGTCCCATTCATGAATATCAATGTTATATCAGTGTCTACATTATTTTTTGGGACCTCAATCACCATTGTCTGAAGTATGGTTTTTCTCTTTCAGTGATAGAGCTGTTGATTGATTTTGTGACTTGGTTTTAGATCCCCTCTTTCATGGATGAATAATCTAAGTATAATCAAATCAATATGTCCCCCAAGGATGAGGATTCCAACACCATTAGGGTTCCATAAGAGACTTTTTATTATCAGTTAATGCCTTTCATATTGAAGAATATTGGAGTTGATAATTATTGGTCCATGAATCACATATGTAAGTGAATTATTAGGATATTTTTCTAGTTCTATGTGAATAATATGGTTTTTAAATTCCACCAACATCAGAACCATATCAAGGATATTGAGATAGTGTTCGACTTTCTACACTCCCAAAACTTGAATATGAACCACCTAATGTTGTCATTTGAGGCTATCATTGGAATATTTACTAGCATATTCCTAAGATATAGAGGCATCTAGATTGACGCAAATAAAATCAATGCCACCAATAAAATGCTTCCCCAAAAAATCTACAGGAGATATAAGGCCTCTAAGAAACTTATCCTACACATTCCAATTTATTGAAAATATGGTTGGAAAGTGTAAGCACTTCTTGAATCTCATGAAAAAAGCAGCGTTTATCAGTTGGGTGAGGAGTGTCATGATTACTTTTAGTATATTAAGTAGTATCTAATAAAACCTCTAATTCTGATGCCACCCATCCCAAGAAAGTCGTTGTTTCATTACATGACCACCCTAGATTGATTCCTTAGCACCCATATACACTATAAAAACAATGTGGGCAGGGAAAACAACCTATACTATCTCAGCCATATGATCCTCCAAATGGAAACCATATACTCTCCCATTGAGAAGAGTTTCCTCACACTAGATTTTTCAGTGCAGAAAGTTGTGACATTATCTACAGCACCATGAGATACAACAGCTGTCTTGAGTACACGTACTAGATTATATCCATAATCTTCAAATACTGATAGAATTATTGGTATACTTGGAATTAATCATCCAATATTTCAACATTAGGTTTTTCTCAGAGAAGTCCATTAAAGACTAAGCACTGATAGATTTTATATCTTCACATCCATCCCCGGAAGAACTTCCCCTAGATATTGATTTTCTAGATGAAGTTGTTATCTCAGTGAATCAAGTTTCACCATGATGGAAGATGAATTTAAATGTTTCATCCCAAATCCCAAAATATAGAAGGTTCAATGACCTTAAGAAAAGTAGGGTATGACTAGGGATCATATTCATCGCTATAAAAAGTTCCATCTTTCCATACTCTTTCATGTTTTCCGAAGGTTGAAACAAAAATAAGGAAGAGTATCATGAACTTATTACTAGTCTATTTTTTTCCCTTCAGATTTGTGTGACCCTTTTACATGTGAA
The DNA here is from genome assembly GCA_963277665.1 of Viscum album. NCBI lineage: Eukaryota > Viridiplantae > Streptophyta > Magnoliopsida > Santalales > Viscaceae > Viscum > Viscum album. The sequence continues at coordinate 2,130,806,711 of OY728123.1, read as the reverse complement.
GGGATACATCAATCTAGTCATCAAATATATCAAGGGTGATTATGTCATTAGAAAGTAAGAGACACTTCCCTCCTAGAATGTACTCATTAGATGATGGCCTAGTTCCCTTCCTAGACTAAGGTGACTCATGTTCCTTGGTAATAAAATGTTCAAGACAATGACTTGGATAGACTGGCCATGTCTCTTGAAGAACCCAACTAAGATGACATGATTATTCATGTGGAACACTAGAGGGTCATCGACCATGCCACCTCAGATGATAATAACTAGTAGATAAATCAGATGGCCACTGGTACCTATATTCTAGGATCTTCAAATCCTCCCACAGTTGATGAAATTATCCACTGGACCACTCCTTTTTCAAGTATATATTTTATGGAATTCTCCCATAAGACCAAGCCAAGCGTGATCGAATATTCTAGAGAGCAGTGTAGTTTACCAACTAGAGTGGGTCTAACATTGATCAAACCATCTAAATGTGTGTGTTTTATTGAATTATCATCCATTATAGACAAGGAGATGAGATATATCAAGTCATGAAGGATATCAATGAATGATTTGATAGTCCCCATCAAGTGGTATTGAATCTCTACCTACAAATTCAGAGGTCAAGATACTTCTATACCACAATGTTCCACGACTATATTGAGTTTTCCATGAGGTGTCATGAATGTAAAATCCCTGATAAATTAAAGAATTAATTTCCAGAACTTATCCACATTACCAAATATTCTTGTCCATTTGTAGTATTGGGACTTCAGGTTATGGGACTTTGACCACCAATGACAACTCAAAAGTGCAGGTTCATTTTGGCCACAACAGAATTATTTTTCATGTGGGTAAAAGTGGTCTCCCTCAAGGAAATCAATAACCTGATCTGTGATCAAGATTTTGAGCTCTCAAATAATCCATTAGTTTAGAGTGACTTATGCTATTTTTAAAAACAACAAAACTAACTTATGGGATATTGAGTTGAATAAATTTTATGGAAATTACAACATCTGGTTCAACCATACTTTTCACCACTACATGAATGAAAATGGGTAGATTGAGGCATTCAAAAAGACCCTCTCTAAAATCTTACGTAAAATGGCAGTCTAGAACAAAAAGTGTTGGCCTGAAAAGCTCCCCAATACCCTATGGGATTATTGAATGATAACTCAAAATTCCACCCAAGTGACCACGTACTCCCTAATATATGAAATAGAGGTATAATTAGACATTTTAGTTCATTTTCAATCACTTATAAAGGCTATTTATGACTATAAGATTCTAGAAATAATGGTAAAATTATATCTAGAAGAGTTGGATTCACTCCAGGAAAACATGATTTTGGAATTAAATAACATAGAGAGGAACCAAAATAGGATACTGAGAGAATTAAAAAATAAATTTCACATCCTATCCTTCCTCTAGAGTAAAATAAAACTTTTTCTCAGAACACCAATGATGCCTTGCAAAAATCCACTGAAGTTGGAGCCCAAGTTGGAAGGAACTCACATTATCTATAAGTTCTATTATAATTAGGCATACACTTTAATCACTATGGATAGAGAGTGTATCACACCTCCCACCCACACCATGTTTCTCAAGAAGTACTTCACATGATATCTATTGTACATGCATTAAGATCTTAAAATATATTCAATTATTCTAAAATCTAGGACCATAGACTTGGATCCATGGTCATAGTTATGAAACCTTAAACTACATCAACTGGTGTCTGATCTCTATAACATTAAACTAACAGTATCCCCATGGTACAAGTATTATGACCTTAAACTATTTTAAACCTCTCTCAAATGATCATTATAACCTTAAACTAATAGTATCTATAGTCCGAGTTGAATGAGATAAGACTGTAATTCCCAATTTCCTGAGTGTGTGAAGTTAACCTATAACCTTACCTTGTACAATAAACATATGATTAATTATATACCATGTTTGGGATGACCAATAATGAAAACATCCTTATAACATGATGATAAATTTTATCCTTACTATGTGTAATAGATATGGGATGTCCCAGGTAAACCATGAGAGGAATCGATGCCCTTATTAGAGAGGATATCCCCCCACTTCTGGCATTAGTCTCCTACCATGCCACATTTCTAGAACTATATGTTGATTTGTTTCCATTTAAATGGGATAATTAGTTTTTCATATACACCCTTTCTTTGATCCCATCCACTTATTCATCATAAACCCTTCCCCTAGGCAGGGGAATTAATCTCAGAATAATTTAGACCATTATCCTCCCTTAATTTCCAAGAATTATGGCCATAAAATATATGATTTTTTCTAATATATCTATGGGTCACAAGTTCTTGAATCACCCTCCTTTTATATTGGGTTTTACCTCTTTCATGCCACCCAAATATCCTTAAATAAACATTCACCTTCCTGAGCATCATGACATTAAACTGTTTTCCAAATTCCCCTTAGTGCTAGACACATGAACTTAAAACGCATAGACAACATCCTAAGTACATGAAATTAAACTATATCCTTGCCCCACATAAAACTGGAATGCCTCAATGAAAATTATGTTATGAAAAACAACCAACATCCTCACCTCATTGTGTTACACTATATCCTTACCCCTTATAAAACTAGGATTCCTTATATGATAGGTATGGGGTGACCAAACCAACACCTGAAGTGAATGATGATAAACTGTAATCCCTACCCTATATAAAACTGATATGCCTCATATAAAAATCAGGGTATGAAGAAACAAACTACCTCAGAACAAAATTTTAAACTGTAACCTTACCTAACATAAATTCGGGATGCCTCATATCATAAGTATGAGATGATTCTTTGTATTTTCAAGAGAGGACACAAACTTACTAGCACTAGTATCCTACTAAGTTTCCTTACATAACCATGTGTGTCTTGATTACTATTCCTAATGATATGTGTAGTGATTCGTAGACCTCGTATAGCCTCAATAAATCTATTTTGGTTCAACCTCTATCCCAAAATGTATGACCTTAAACAATGTGAAATTGGTTCCAATATCACTTCACATTGTGCAGAGCCCCCTTGGATTCTTCACATCATGTTTTAACTCATATGAAACACCCAAGAATCCTAAAATTACTTGTACCCCTCTTGTTTTAATCATTATGACCTTAAACATTGTTCATCTGGATTGCCTGGCCTAATATTTTCATAGTTTACTTCACCCTAGTGTTTTAGAATGACAATTCCCCAATATTTGTTTCATCACATCCTCGCTTGAGAGGATATACCCTCTGGGATATTTATTCAACCATGATGAATTCTAGAACTATATGTGTATTGATTCCCATTCCCATGAGATATGAAAGGATTCCTGGGTATCATATCCTGGGTCCAACCTCTAACAACCCTGGTCCTAGTAGCCCAGAGTCGATGGTCATTTAATTACAATGGCATAGATACAGGAGATCATATCACCAATGATCGATCAGTTTGGTAGTATTTAAGAACTATATACATACATGGTTCTCTCATAACATTGGAAATTAAACATAGAACATTACAAAGGAAAATAAACTACTTCCATAGAACTTATTCAAAAATTCCATCTTCATAACCTAGGGAAGGAAAAAAAATAAAAGGGTGAGGTAAAATGCTTAGTAACGGTTGCATGAAACAATAACAATTCAATGAAATTCAATAAGTAATATTTATTATGGAAAGGAAAATAATCTTGAAAGCACATGCCATTAATACACTGGGAATGAAAATGAAACCATATATTTTTTAATAGTGAAAACCTCAGGGAAAGTAATAGCTGAATACTTAATGAAAAAATGATTATTTATTAGAAATCATGTATCTAGAACATGAAACCTTCTACCCTCAATATAGTTTAAGTCTATGGGTATAAACCCTTCTAATTCTTGTTGAAAACAAATAGAAAGGGGTTTTCACTAACTTTTTTGTCACGTGAGATCTATCAATTCATCGAAGGGCTATCTATAACTAGGAACAACAATCACTCCAATTCAAAAGAATTATTTATACATATATTTAAATCATGGAAAATATGAATTATCAAAATATCCATATTGAGTATAAAATATGGATTTATCAATATTTCAATAGTTTAAATAACATTTAATCAAAAGAATGTATGTAAAAATGGTATATAGAAAAGACAATAATCATATCAATAATACAAGAAATATGTATATTTAAGGAAATATTCAATGAATGATGATCATCAATAAAAGGTAAGTATACACACACCACACACAAGGAATTAGTGGTTAATAAGGCATCACTAAAGATAATATCATGATGGTATCCTTGAAAGAATGAATTTAAATAATAATTAAACATTTATAAGGTAAAATAGGCCTAGATCATGATAAATGACGTCCATTAAAGTTAAAAAATATAAAAATTGTTTTTAAGAAACTTTAGAAACAAAACACTTTAGTGTGGTATAAGGGAAAATATTAAAGAGACTTTAAAAAAGACAAAGGATCAATTTTTTACATAAAACCAAAAATAAAAAAAAAATATTCTTTCCAGAAAAAAATCAGTGATTTTAGAAAAATAATGGAGGCTTAAAACATATTACTGAGTGTACATGATAATGTATAAGAAATTTGGAATTTCTCATTAACAGAGCTTCCTTATCAAAAGGAATTAAAAAAGGAAACCTGTAAAACATGTATTTCGTCATCCAAGAAAAAATAATTTGGAAAAGGCACATATGATTGGAATATAAATAAAAACATATGATGATTACATAAGAATAATTCATAATTACATTGGGGTAAAGAGAGAGAAAGCATAAACTGAAGGAAAAATGGGGGTTTAGAGAGAATTCAATACCTTATGTCTGAAAGTGTTCCACACTTGCACTTAATATTCCGGATAATTAAATTAAATTATGTAATAATTTAATTAATAAAATCTTAAACATGTATTTTATTTATTATAATTTTATTACGTTTTTATATATCATTTTTATGAGTTATAAGATTCAATTTCATCATTCGGGACGGTTCGTTTCTTTGGTTTTTATGACTGGTTCACTTGTTTACATGTATGAAAGGTCATGTAAAATGGGAATAGCTATCTAGAATTGAAATTATAAGTTATTAATGGAATTACATAATATTAAAAGGACTTTATAATGACCCAGCCTTATTACATTACATAATCTTGAATTTAGTCAAAAAATCACTTCCTTTTACATTGAGGATATTTTCAATTTTTGACCTTTAGAAAATTGGGACAATACAATCATAACATTACAAATTATTACAGAGTGGATACCATAAAAACAATACTCATTCCTTCCAAAATATAAAACATTCCAAATAAAACATTATTTCTTTGATAGATATTCAAACATTTAACTTGTTTTCCTTCACATTATGAATACATCCTTGTAACCTGTGAATATCATTTAAAAAACATGGGATGAGAATAAAAAGCTCGGTAAGGGATATAACAAAACACATTATTCCAAGAATACTTGTAACATATGAAATCACTTTCAAAAGTCATGATTGTCACCCATATATACTTATATTATATAACATGAGATTTCCAAAAACATAAGAACATAAATATAATCCTAAAGGTATCTTTGGGGCATTACTTACAAAATATTGTATCCCTCATAGCAACCTTATAATTTGTAACCCTCAGGGATACCTTACAATTTGTGTAACCATCGCAGTTACACATGGAGTAACCATACGACTGACCTCCAAATTACACATTCCTAAGGAATTGGAGAGTGATATAGGTGCCAAAATTCATAATAAACAATTCCCAACAACCAAAAATAGTTATACAACATGAATAATACCATTAAACATAGATTTTGAATTTTGTAAAACATAATTTTAAAAGAGGATTTTAAAAGAAAATCCCCTTATAAATATCATCCGATTGAAGAGAAACTTAATAGATTCGATGGAACATGTATATAAACTGTAATTAGACATAATTCTATATTATATAAGAAAAACCCATCACAAAATCAGTTTTAATATAACATTAATAATGAAGTAGAAGGTTAACCCAAAGAATGGAAATCGGGTTATGAATTCCTTTACCTCAGGCTTTTCTTACTTCAAACTTGTTTAAAATTCCTATGTAATGGTTAAAAGAGTATTATTAGTATTTTGAAAAAAAATTTCATTTTTATAACATCTTATATGATCATTTCATAAAATCATTTCACCCTTTAATTTTTAGTATTTTTCGCCATGCACTGTTTTTGGGTGAGTTCTTTACATGATTTTCAAGATTGGTTCATGATCGATGTTCTTGTCGATTAGAAGTGAAATTCCAAAATTAAAATGGATTAGTATTTAAATATTTCCAGTACCATAAATTATACCATTTAACATTTTGAATTATTACATGAGGATTATTTATAAGTTAAAACGTTAATGATGTTTGTTTAGATCATTTTAGTGGTTCCTTGATAATAACGACCTCATTTTGTTTAATAAATTAAAACCATGTGTAAAAAATAATTAAAGAACCATGAATGTGAAATAATACATATATTATAACATGGTTCAACCATAAAAATGGTTTCATGACAAGAATTGAAGGATTTAAATAAAAATGAAATCACATCGTCCACGATGTCAGTAATTCGACACATCATGGACAATGTTTTTAATTCTTCGAATAAGTGGGAGAGGAGAAGAAGAATGATGATGAATTTTCCATGAAAATGAGAACAACCAGAATATACATGATTCTTGGAGAATTCATGCATATTGGTTAAGAGGAGGTGAGTAAAGAAGAAGAAGAGAAAGGAATCTTGAAATAAAATAAAACTTGAGAAATTTCTCATGAAAATTTGGCAGCCTAACGACGTCTCTTAAAATTTCATAAAAATAGTTTGATAGGAGAAAGCAGATATATCATCACTATTACATAATATGGAAATTAAGGGGGGTATATGGAACGAAATATCCCCACATAATCTAAAGGTAAAGGACGAGAATAACATAAAATGAAAGAAAATGAAAGAAAATAAAAGAGGATGCTTACCTCTTGATCTCTTCTCCTTGAGATCCTTCTTAAGGGCTTTGGTTTTGGTCTTTTGGTGAGACAAGAAGCTATAGGACATGGGGAAGAGCCTTGGGAGGAGTATTGGGCAGATATTAGGCATGGATAAAGGCATGAGTGGTGTGGGAAGAAGATGGGAGTGAGGGTGGTATTTATGGTGGAGGAGAGGAGGTATTTTTCATTATTTTAATCATTATTATAATATTTTTTCCCAAGATTATGAATAGTATTAGTTCACGTGACCTTAAATAGTAATAATGGAATGTGAGTTCGAACCAAGTGTAATTACATCACTTATGATGTCATAAATAGCGTATTTTACTGATAATTTGATTATACGGTATTCTATCGCATTTCACCATTCATCGAAAATTCCAAAATTTCAGAAAAATCCCAAAAATTTACCCTAACCATTTTTCGACAGGTAGAATTCTAAAATGAAGTCCATTTTTTTGAAAATAATTTCCTAAATATTATTAATTTAATTTTTAAATAAAATCATACATAATTAAAAAATTAACAATTCTAATTCTATAACTACTTCTATATCACGATGAAAAATTGACCAAGATGTTATTATCTTAAAGCCTTAATAAAATAAAATAATAAGAAAATTTACTATTCATTATTGTTATATTACTATTCATATTAGTATTCATAAGGGTATGTTTCTATTCACAAAAAAACAATTTGGTTTCATCAGACTCCAAATAACTTACTGAACACAATTGTAGATGACAGTTTTCTTGAAAATTTGAAACATATAAGTGGAAAAATTATGTTTAAAGGCTAGTTATAAATATCTACTTAAAACAAAGTTCCATTAATTTCTATTTATTTTTATAAAAACATGGGGTGTTATATTCATATATATAATTTTTTATAGATATTAGGATGATTCATTAGATAAAATGTTAAGGATAACTGTTTAGATTTTTTGGGTGCTTTTCAATCATCACATAGTAGTTTTGTTTTATTAATTAATATTCTGCATATATATAGGTTTCATAACACTAATAAGTTTAAATATACATTTTAAAATTTGGTTTAACCATTATAATGGTTTTATGAGCATCCTTGAAATAAGTAATGGAAAATGAAAACTCAGCGTTCAATATGGCGGTAAATTGACACATCACGAATGATGTTTTCATTTTTAGAATAAAAAGGAGAAGAAAATGGGTTTGATTATGAATATTACATTAACATAAAAAATAAACTATATATAATATATTCGAGTTATCATGTTAATTTGGACATGGTAGGTGAGTGAAGTATAATAAATGAAATAAATTGAAAAGAAAATAAAGGGAAAAAAGAGGATTTTACCTCTTGAATTTCTTCTCCTTGAGAACCTCCTTAGTGAAATTGGATTTTGAATTTTGCTGAGAAAAAGGGATCATGGACATGGGGGAGAGGCTTGGGAAGATGATTTGGTAGAAATTTAATGATATTAAAGGATTGTATGGGGTGAGGAGAGAGGTGGTGAGGGGGGTATTTATAGTGGGGGAGGGGGTGTTTTTATTATTATTATTTTATTCATTAATGTATTATTTTAGCTCAAGAATATGAATTATTATGATTCTCATGACTACATATAGTTAACAGAGAAGGATATTTCAAGATAACGGTGCTTTCATCATCCATACATCATCAGTGAATAAATAATTCATGTATTTAGCTAATATTGCAAATTAATGTAGTTCACTATACACAAAAAAATCAACTATTTTAGAAAAAAACCCAAAAATTAACCCTAACCATTTTTCATCATGTATAATTTAAAAATGGACCCCATTTTTTGAAAATAATTTTATAAATATAAAAATTTAAATTTTTATATAAAATATTTATTTATTCAAAAAAATACAGATTTTAAAATTATAACCGATTTTATGACACATTGAAAATTTAATTAAGGTCTCATAAAATTATCATATAATAATAAGACAAAAAAATATTAATTTACGAATCTATTTTATGAAAATAGAATTTCTTTTAAATCATTATTTTAATTATTAAATTGTGAATAAACTTTTATGTTTTACAAAAAGACCAACACTAAATTTATCATTTTTAAAACATTTATATACTTATTCCATGATATAAATATATCATATTTAAATTCATAAGATACCGAATTTTTTTATAGGTGTGGTTACTATTCTATTGGATAGTTTACTATTCCAAATTTCCATATTACTATTCCAAGAGTCGTTAATATTTAATAGTATATCACTATTTTTTTAAGATCAATGTTGTGTTCAATATAAGCTATCGAATAAATTGAATTTATTTAAGTGGATACATACTGTAAAATATTAGGGTATTATATTCTTACCCCTTTCAGAAATCTCATCCTTGAAATTTTTCATGAATATTTTATTCTAAACAGACATGGGTGGTTCCACTATGGGAAAAATAGCTTTTTGCGACGGTCTATTTTTGACGAGATTAATTCTCATCGAAAATAGTCCATCCCAGAGGTTATTTGCGATGGGGGGTTCGACCCATTGAAAATAATTGTTTATTAGCGATGGGATTTGGAGTCTCGTTGCAATAAGTAAGGTGCGGTTTGGTGCGGTCTGCCCACCAAACCGCGGGAAGGTTATTTGCGACGAGGGGATTCCCTCGTCGCAAATAGTGCATCGGTTGGAGGGTATTTGCGACGGGACCTGTCGCAAATACCGGAAAAAGCAAATAGGTTTTTCCGACGAGATGTTGTCCTAGGGCCAAAGTGTGTCGGCAGACAACTATTTGCAACAGGATGTTGTCCCGTCGCAAAAAGAGTGTCGGCAGACAACTATTTGCGACAACACTCATCACAAATACCCTTTTAACCACTGATAGTAATTAATGAGGGAAAAGGTATTTGCGACGGGAAACCCATTGCAAATAGAACCATCACAACAAATCTAACATATATATACCCCCATCTGTTTTTCCCACTCTTTCCATCAATTCTCACTTCCTCTCTCTCTCAAAACTTTATTTTTAGTGTGAAAATTTCTTTGAGTTAGTTTTTTTTACGAAGAAGATGTGAAGTCATCTATATCAATACGAGATCAAGTTTAAAGGTAATTATATTTTATTTAATTTAGTATTTATTTCATTTTATGCTAATTTTAATTATTGTTGATTAGTTGTAATTAAATTAGATTTAATTGTTTTGTTATCAGTATTTCTTTGTAATAATAAATTGAAATTATTAGTACTAATTCTTAATAATTAGTAATAATAAATAATTATTAACGATAATTAGTATTGTATATAAATAATTAGCGATAATTATTAATTAGTAGCTGTAATTTGTAGTTATTAATAGTAATTAACGCTAACTATTAATAATTAGTGGCAATTAGTAATAATTAGGGGTAATTAGTAATAATTAGTGGTAATTAGTAATAATTAGGGCTAATTAGTAATAAATAGTAGTAAATAATAATAATTAGTAGCAAATAGTAATAAACTGTAATAATTAGTAATAAATAGTAATAAATAGGAATAAAAAAGAATAATAAGTAACAAATAGGAATAAATAGGAATACATAGGAATAAATAGGAATAAATAGTAATAAATAAGAATAAGTAGTAACAAATAGGAATAAATAAGAATAAATAGTAATAAATAGTAACAAATAGTAATAATTATGAATAAATTGTAATAAATAAGAATAAATAGTAATAAATAAGAATACATAGGAATAATTAGGAATAATTAGCAATAAATAGGAATAAATAGTAATTAATAGGAATAAATAAAAATAAAATAGGAATGATTAGTAATAAATAAGAATAATTTGTAATAAATAGGAATAAATAGGAATAAATAGGAATAAATAAGAATAAATAGTAATAAATAGTAATAAATAGGAATAAATAGTAATAAATAATAATAAATAGTAATAATTAGTAATAAATAAGAATAATTAGTAATAAATAATAATAATTATTAATAAATAGGAATAATTAGCAATATATAATTTGTAATAATGAGTAATAACTAGTAATAAAATGTAATAAATAGGAATAATTAGTAATAATTATTAATAATTACGAATAATTAGTAATAAATAGTAAGAAATAGTAATAAATTGTAATAAATACTAATAATTAGTAATAAAGAGTAATAATTAGGAATAAATAGTAACAACTAGTAACAATTAGTAAGAAATAACAAGAAACAGCAAGAAATAGTAAGAAATAGTAAAAAATAATAACAAATTGTAATAAATAATAAGAAACAGTAATAAATAGTAATAAATAGGAATAATAAGTAATAATTAGTAATAATTAGTAATAATTAGTAATAATTAGTAATAATTAGTAATAATTGGTAATAATTAGTAATTAATAGTAATAAATAGTAATAATTAGTAATGATTAGTAATAAATAGAAATAAATAGTAATAAATAGTAATAAATAGTAATAAATAACAATAAATAGTAATAAATACTAATGATTAGTACTAAATAATAATAATTAGTAATAAATAATAATAAATAGTAATAAATAATACTAAATAATACTAATTAGTAGTAATTAGTAGTAATTAGTAGTAATTAGTACTAAAAATAGTAATTAGTAATAAATAGTAATAATTAGTAATAAATAGTAATAAATAGTAATAAATAGTAATAATTAGTAATATATAGTAATAAATGATAATAAATAGTAATAAATAGTAATAAATATTAATTATTAGTAATAAATAGTAATAAACAGTAATAAATAGTAATAAATAGTAATAATTAGTAATAGTTAGAATTAATTAGAAATATATAGTAATAAATAGTAATAAATACTAATAAATAGTATTAATTAGTAGTAATTAATAGTAATTAGTAGTAATTAGTAATAAATAATAATAATTAGTAATAAATAGTAATAAATAGTAATAAATTGTAATAAATAGTAATAAATAGTAATAAATAGTAATGTAATAAATAGGAAATTAGTAATAATTAGAAACTAATTAGTAATAAATAGGAATAATTCGTAATAATTAAGAATTAGTAGTAATAATTAAGAATAATTATAAATAATTAGGAATAATTTGTAATAATTAGGAATAATTTGTAATTATTAGTAATAATTAGTAATAATTGTTAATAATTAGAAATAAATAATTATAATTAGTAATAAATATTAATAAATAATACTAATTAGTAGTAATTATTAGTAATTAGTAGTAAATAGTAATAATTAGTAATAAATAGTAATAAATAGTAATAAATAGGAATAAATAGGAATAAATAGTAATAAATAGTAATAAATAGTAATAATTAATAATAATTAGTAATAATTAGTAATAAATTGCAATAAATAGTAATAATTATTAATAAATTGCAATAAATAGTAATAATTAGTAATTAATAGTGATAAATAGTAATAAATAGTAATAAATAGTAATAAATAGTAATAATTAGTAATAATTAGAAATAATTAGTTATAAATATTAAAAATTAGTAAAAATTAGTAATAAATAGTAATAAATAGTATTAAATAGTAATAAATAGTAATAAGTAGTAATAAATTGTACTAAATAGTAATAAATAGTAATAAATAGTAGTCAATAGTAATAATTATTAATAAATAGTAATAAATTGGAATAAACAGTAATAATAAGTAATAAATAGTAAAAATTATGAACAATTAGTAACAATTAAGAACAATTAATAGGAAATAGTAAGAAATATTAAAAAATAATAATAAATACTAAAAAATAGTAATAATTAGTAATAAATAGTAATAAATAGTAATAAATAAGAATAAATAGTAATAAATAAGAATAACTAGTAATAATTAGTAATAATTAGTAATAATTCGTAATAATTAGTAATAAATAGTAACATTTAGTAACAATTAGTAACAATTAGTAACAAATAGTGACAAATAGTAACAAATAGTAACAAATAGTAACAATTAGTAATAAATAGGAATAAATAGGTATAAATAGTAATAAATTAGTAGTAATTAGTAACAAATAGTAATAATTAGTAATAAATAGTAATAAATAGTAATAATTAGTAATAATTAGTAATAAATAGTAATAAATAGTGATAATTAGTCATAAATAGTAATAAATAGTATTAACTTGTAATAATTTGTAATAATTAATAATAATTAGTAATAATTAGTAATAAACAGTAATAAATAGTAATAAATTGTAATAAACAGTAATAATTAGGAATAATTAGTAATAATTTGTAATAATTATTAATAATAATTAATAATTATTAATAAATAGAAATAATTAATAATAATTATTAATAAATAATAATAAATAGTAATAAATAGTAATAAATAGTAATAATTAAGAATAAATAGCAATAATTAGCAATAAATAGAAATAAATAGGAATACATAGAAATGAATAGAAATAAATAGCAGAAAATAGCAAAAAATAGTAATAAATAGTAATAAATAGGAATAAATAGAATAAATAGCAATAAATAGCAATAATTGGCAATAATTTGCAATAATTAACCCTAATTAACAAGAATTAGTAACAATTAGTAAGAAATAGTAACAATTAATTACAATTAGTAACAAATAGTAACAAATAGTAACAAATAGTAACAAATACGAACACATACGACAAAATAAGAACAAATAGGAACAAATAAGAACAAATAGTAACAAATAGTAACAAATAGGAACAAATAGTAACAGATAAGAACAAATAGTAACAAATAGTAACAAATATTAACAAATAGTAACAAATAGGAACAAATAAGAACAAATAGTAACAAATTGGAACAAATAAGTACAAATTGTAACAAATAGTAACAAATAGGAACAAATAGAAATACTTAGGAATACTTATGATCAAATAGTAACAAATATGAATACCTAGGAATAGTTAGGAATACTTACGAATAGTTAAGAATAGTTAAGAATAGTTAGGAATAGTTATAAATAGTTAGGAATAGTTAGGAATATTTAAAAATACTTACGAATAATTAGAAATTCTTAGGAATAATTAGGAATAAAATCCATTGTGATAAATTGTAATAACTTGTAATAATTTGGCATATTTTCTAGTGGATTAGCAGCACTCCTTTTCTCGATGACTCTTCTCCTTTCAACTTTCACCGACTCAAAACATTATCAAAAGTATGCTTCTACATATGCATATCCAATCTTGTATGCACGAGTTTGAATATGCATTCATAGGACTACATTTTTAATAATGTTTTCAGGTGGTGACAGTTACAAGAAGATAATTCATCGACGAGAAGGGGGCTCTTTTGTCCAAGGACTCATTTACTTGCTACTATCTCACACTAAAATCATAATGATGAATCTACTTGGAGGTACTCTTATACATTCTCATAGAAACCGTTCTGGTTTAAATCATGTATATATTCAGGGTATTGAAGCTTTCTTATCATTTGCATCATCAAAACCAGATTATGTTTCAGAGGGCACAATTAAGTGTCCATGTAAAAAATATACGGTGAGAATTTTTGACACATTTGATAAGGTTGGGGGACATCTCTTACGGTTTGGTTTTTAACCAGATTATGTTTCTTGATATCAACACGGTGAAGGTAGTTCTAGAGAAGATACTAATAACTTGATTCTGGATCTATCATGAATTTAAAATTTAGTACATGATGTTATAGGTCCATCTGTTCAACAAACTGAAACTCAAGATGATATTAATTTTACTCTTGAGTTGGCACCACCTGAATTTTATGAGTTGTTGAGGTCTGTTGAGGATGCATTATATCCTAGTTGCAAGATAAGAAAATTAAAAGTGGTTGAAAAATTTATGGCTATTAAATCAGATAATGCAATGTCAAACAACTATTTTGATTAGATATTTTCTTTGGTTAAAACAGTGTTACCTGAAGGAAATGTGTTTCCTGCAAATTACTATGAGATCAAGAGGTTGGTTCGCAATCTGAACCTTAGTTATCAGAAGATTATGCATGTGAAAATGAATGCACATCATATTCTGGTGTAAATGAGTCATTGGATAGTTGTCCCACATGTGGATAATCAAGGTATAAAGAAGCTCAACTAGAGAAGTATTGATTGATTCCTGTAAACTAGTTGAGATATTTCCCCCTTACATCCAGGTTGCAAAATTTATTTATGTCTCAGAACATAGTGTCAAAGATGTCATGGTAGAAAACCAAGATTTCAACCGATAAAATATTGAATCATCTATTTGATGGTGATTCATGGAAAAATTTTGATCATTTTCATCCAACTTTATCATTAGAAGCCCGAAATGTGCGATTAAGTCTTTCTAATGATGGTTTCTATCTACTTGGTTCTTATGGTAGTTAGTATTCACATTGGCCTGTCTTTATAACTCCGTATAATTTACCTCCATGGATGCTGATAAATGATCCATATATGTTCTTGACCTTATTAATCCCAGGACATCGGAAAAATAATATTTATGTTTATTTGAAACAATTGATTGATGAGTTAAATGCATTGTAGAGTAATGGTATTAGTACATATGATGTTGTTGCAAAATAAAATTTCATATTAAAAGATGCATTGATGTGGACGATTAGTGACTTTCCGGCATATGGCACGTTATATGGCTGGAGTAAGCATGGTTTGAAATCCATTCCTTACTATATGAAAGACAATAATTTCTTTATGCTCTTCAATGAAAAAACCTTTCTATTTTGACTGTTATCACATATTTCTTCCAACCAACCATCCTTTTCGGAGGAACAAATTTATGTTTATAAAAGGCAAAATTGAAAGGGATGAACCTCCAAAAATTATCTCAGATACAGAGTTAAAATCAGTTGTATTTTCATTACCACCCATCACATTTTTGACAACAGTAAACCAACAGAAAATTCATGTATTTTAGAAAGAACATAATTGGATAAAACAGAGCATTTTTTGGGATCTCCCATATTTATCTGATTTTTTGGTCTGCCAAATATTGGATGTCATGAATATTTGAGAAGAACTGTTTTGATAATTTATTTCATACAATTGTGGATACACTATATAAGACTAAAGATACTGTAAAGGCGCAATTAGATCGTGCCCAACTTTATAGGTGACAAAAACTTGAAATATTTAAAAATATTAGATCATAGAGGTCAATGAAGCCCAAAGCAGCTTATAAACTATCCAAAAAGAGTCACTTATTTTTTTGTTAGTGGATTTCAGATTTGAGACTTCCAGATGTCTATGCATCCAATTTGGGCAGATGTGTTAAGAATGGTCATATTACTAGATTAAAAAGTCACAATTTTCATGTTATAATGGAATGAATTATGCCAATTGGATTCAGAGGTTTGTTGAATTATATGATTTGAGATTCAATAATAAACATATCATATTTTTTTCGATACATTTGAGCAGCGACAATAGACTATGGTGCGCTAAGAAAACTGGAAGAAGATGCTGCTATAATTATATGTAAACTGGAAAAAATCTTTTCGCTGGATTTCTTTGACTCAATGGAATATCTGATATTAAATGTTCCACATGAAGCTAAATGTGGAGGTCCATTAGAGTTTCGATGGATTTACCCATTTGAGAGATGCATGCAGAAATTGAGGAAAAAAGTATGTAACAAAGCCTCAGTTGAAGGCTCAATTACTGAAGCTTATTTGCAAGAGGAAATTGTTTTTTCTACTCTAATTATTTTGAATCTGAATATCCATAAAAACTCAAACTAATGGGAAAGAATGAGGAGAATGTTAATGATGAAATGGAAAATCAATTATTAGTTTATAATTGGCCTAATCTTGGCTTTAGTAGAGTTCATGAACGATGGATTTCGAATGATGAACATTACAGAGATCATACATATGTTCTGCTCAACTGTGAAGAAATGAAATCATTTGTACTATGAGTTATTCTATCACATATTCTATAACTTATGTTACATTATATAAACTTATTTTATTTGTAGGTTATATAATAATCATATCAGGAAACAACTTACACAAATTACAACAGTTTCTTTTGAAGAACTCAGACAATTGTTTTTTCTCAATGGTTTCAAAAGCTGGTAATATAAATTATTAATGGTTTAATATAAATTCAGTTTATTATTTATTATATTGATAATTGTTTTACAAATTTTCTGGTTTACCAACATGCTGATAAAATTGATAAGCAATTGTATATATTGAGTAACCCACCATCCAAAATGGTTAAATCTTTTAAATAATATGTGGTTAATGGGTTTCAATTTCATAAATGTGCATATAAGGAATAAAAAAAACGAACAATGGATTTTTCTTGAGAGGATCACATCATAGTGAAACCGAAGTTGACTTTTATGGCATTCTGGATGAAATTATTGAGCTAAGATATATAAGATAGAATTACATAATGATATTTAAATGTAAGTGGTTGGATTATGAGAGAGGCTTTCATGTTCATCCGACTCATGGAATCATCGATATTAAATATAAAAGTCTTCTTGCAGTAAATGATCAATTTTTAATGGCTCAATAGGCACATCAAATTTATTACCCAATGTATTGTGCTATTTCAAGAGACCTGAGTGATTGGTGGAGCATTATAAAAACCAAATATCGAAAAAATAAGTTTACTCAAACTAAAGTGGTTCCGTTGAAGTGGAAGGAATTTAGATTTTTCAAGAGACTACTCAAAATCTATATTTTTTACAAAGATATGTGAACATCGATGATAACACCCCACAATTAAGGGTAGATAGTGACAAAGATGTTAATAATGTTACAAATGAATTTGAAATGACAAGAGATGATGGAACTAAAACTCATATGTATATTGATGATGCTGAGGAGGAATATAAAGACATTGACATCGTCAAATATGAAGATGATGATGAAGGTGAACATTGACACAATTAAATGCTGGTTATAATTATAACTAATATATATCTATATATAATTGTTATTTTCAACTATCTACTGAAAACAATCATTTTGTGTTTCAGATGGAACCTAATTTATTTCATGAGTTGGAGTAGGCTCAGCTACCTTTGGATGAAGGGGATTTGGGATCATCGGACCCTCAGCCTACTAGCGGTTCAAGGGGTACGCGGAGGGGGCATAGTATTACGAGACTGATGATTCCTGACCATATCCCTAAGTGACGTCCACGTCTTGGATTTAATCCATGAACACAGAGGTATGGTAACCTGTATATTTTAGTTATATTTAAATAATTTATTTATATATATACACTAATTGTTGGATTATTTATTATTTTTCCACAGTTTTGCGCATATAGTTGTTAGACAGGGGAGTGCTATGTTGTACAATTATTTTTCTCAGCCATGGATCACATGGGAACAGATTTCTGTTGATCTGCAACTTGACATGTTCAACCATTGGATGGTACGTAAACAAATAATATTTATTTTGAAATTTATTTTATTAATAACTTGATATTATAAATTAATTTTAGGGTTTATGGTATCACATCGATGATAACATGCATGACGCTATCCACATATCACGAGAGGTGTCTATGCGTGACTGTTTCCATCAGTTTTTGGAACAATTTGAGAAGGATGTCCATTAACAAAAAAGGAGTGACCGAATTTGATGAACCATGTAGAGCCCACCAACTCGAGTACATTTTATCTCACATTTGGGCTGGATAATTTTTATACTGGTTGGGTGGTAGATTTCAGAGGAGATCTTCAGTGGATCGGAAAATTTGAGAGAGATAAGAGGTGATGCATCGAGCTGGTAGCCGTACATCAGATTGTGGTTAGTATTATTTTTTCAGTTTTACAATTAATTTCAAATATTATTTTCAAAATTTTAATTTCAAATTGGAATCGAAGGAGTCATATAAGGCTATGACCTCTCAGACATAGGTTAAGAGTAAGGACAAGAAGACAGATCAAACCAGTGCCCACCATTTTGGTGAGACGACATGGATGTAGGTGACTTGATATAGATTTCAGAAGGGATGAGTAGTTGATATCGACTCCCATTTGACTCCTGATACATATTATGGAACTACTGTGATATCGGTGTCCAAATAGAGAGGATCTCGTGGAGAGGAATCATCTTCTGCCTCATAGTATTAGGAGCAGTTGCGTACTCAGAATGAAATTATATAGATTTTGCAGAAGTAGCATGAAGAGATGCGTTAACAGTAGTAGAAGTAGTAGTAGTATGAGGACGATATGCATCAATGGCCGCAGCTGCATCAGCCCGAGGTGGAGATGTGTCGATAAGAGAAGTGACATCACGATCAGATGGAGTACATGGGCCATTTGAATCGTAGTTTAGGGACGGAGTTTCCTCCACCATATCCTACAAATCCTCCACTTCCTCCAGAAGGTGACCATCCCTAGTGATTTTTTTATGTTAAAAACATTTTAATTTAGGATTTGTTGTAATATGAATTATTTACAGTTTCTATCTTTTATATTGGTTCTAATATTGTATAATTTATTTAATATATTATTATTTATTATTAGTATTATAGTTTTTAATGTTTTTTATTTTACTAATAATAATAATAATATTTTATGATTATATATATATATATTTTTAATATTGAGAATTATATTATTTTTTTATTTTTTATTATTTTAATCATATTAATATTATCTTTTTATTAATCATAATTTTATTAAATATATTTTTAGCATTATATTTTTTAATGTTTATTTATTTTAATAATAATAATAATAATAATAATAATAATAATTGATGATATTTTTATATTTTTTTGGGAATATTGAGATTTTTAATATTTTTTATTTTTTTATTATTTTTACAATATTAATATTATTTTTTCATTCATCCGAATTTTATTAAATATATATATTTTTACTTTGTTTAATATTTATGATGGGACCTATTCCCACGAGGGCCCATCACAAATAGTTTGAATACATATTTTTTAAATGTATTTGATACAGGACAAAGGGCCCGTCACAAATACTATTTGCGATGGGACCATCAAAAAAGGGTTATTTTTTTATAACGTATATAATCATAGACTTATTTGCGATGATAAAGTGCCCCATCGCAAAAAAGATAGTATTTTTGACACCATTTTCTACAACGAGCTATTTGCGACGGGACCCTATCACTAAAGCTTATTTTCGACGGGATCCCGTCACAATTTGCCCATCACAAATACCTCAAATTATAGTAGTGTTCTTCTTCATAACATCGTCAGGTTCCCATATTGCTTCTTCCATTTTATGTCATCTCCAAATACCCTTCACCATTCAAGTCGTTTTATTTCTCAATACTTACTCTCTTGTATCTAGAATTTCGATAGGCTCTTCATAGTAAGAAAAATCATGTTCCAATTTTATTTTTTCATAGGTGAGTACATGTGTTGGTTCTAGCATGTACTTCTTTAAAAATGATATGTGGATTACATCATAAACTTTGGAGTGACTTGGGGACATGTCTAATCGGTAAGCTGTAGCTCCAATTGATTCTAGAATTTCAAATGGTTCGATGTACTTGGGTTTCAGATTCCCTTTCTTACCAAACCTTATGACACCCTTCCATGGATATACTTTTAGAAAGACATGATCTCTCAATTGAAATTCCAATTCCTTTCTCTGGTTATAAGTATAACTATTTTTATGACTTTGAGATGCTTTAATATGACCCTGAATATTATTTATCTTTTTCATTATCTCTTTTATAAGTTCTAGGCCTATATGTTTCATCTCACCGACTTCATCCCAAGATGTGGGAGTTCGACATCTGTTGCCATATAATGCTTTATATGGCACCATTTTAATACTAGAATGGAAAATATTAGTGTTGGAAAATTCCACCAAAGGTAAATAATGATCCCACATATCTTGAAAGTAAATTTATCATGATCTCAATATTTCTTCCAATGTTTTAATAGTCTTTTTAGTCTATCCATCAGTTTGTGGGTGATGAGCAATACTCATATGCAGCTCAATATCCAACGTCTTATGAAAAATATTCCATATTTTTTTTATGTAAAAGTGGGATCTAGATCATAAATAATAAATATTAGTGCACCATGAAGTCTTAAAACGTCATTAATTTAGAGTCTTGTTATTCGTTCCATTGGAAAATATTCCATTATAGTGAAGAAATATCCAAATTTTGTGAGGTGATAAAAAATAACCCATACCGTATCATTATTTTTGGGGGGTACTTCTTAATCTAGTGATGAAGTATATAGTAATGTCATACCACTTCCACTTAGGAATAACAAGAAGTTGCATGAATCTTATAGGATGTTGTCTCTTATCCATCAGTTGTTGAGAAACTAGACATATTGATGCATAGTAAACAATTTCTTTCTTCATTTTATCCCTCAAAAAATGTTCCTTTAGATCTCTATACATCTTGGTACTACCAGGGTGTATAGATAAATTTGTGCTATGAGAATCATTTAATAGTTCACTTTTTAGCTCAGGTATTGAAGGAAGACATAACCTCTTTCTAAATTTCAATAATCCATCCTCATACATGAAGTATTCCATTCTTCCTTCCTTAAAAATTTTAATTTTCTTTTGAAAATTCTTATCACCAGATTGAGATATTTATATCTTATCTAGTAAATATGGTTTAGAAACCATTTGAAAAAAGAGTAATGCATCCCCTTATGTAACAATTACCATATCTATATTTACTAAATCTACGAATACATGATCTTTCTCAATCCTCATTTGGGACATAAGTCCATAATCTTTCATGTTAAAGCCTATACTACCTTATTTTATTTTCCTGGGTGGTATTGTATTAAGAGATCATAATATTCAAGTAACTTTATCCATCATTTTTGCATCATTTTGTGTTATTTCTATATAAGTGTGTATTTCAAACTCTTGTGATCCATATATATATATCTCAAATCTTTCACCATATAGGTAGTGTCTCCATATATTCAGTGAAAAAATTATGACTTCTAACTCAATATCATGAGTTTGATAATTGTTTCCATGAATATTCATCTAACCTGATGAATATGAAATAAAATTATCATTTTTCATAAGGAAACAACCTATTCCTTTCTTAGATGCATCACTGTATATCCCAAACCAATCATTTCATGGTGGTAGATCCCAAATTGGAGCCTTGATTAATCTTCTCTTCAATTTTTCAAAATAGTCTTCACATTAATTTTTCTATAAGAACTTAACCAATTTACATGTTATCGTGGTTAAAGAATAAATAAATAAGGAAAAATTATGAATGATACATCGATAGTAACCTGCTAAACCAATCAAACTATGCACCTCAGTTACGTTCTTTGGAATTTTCCATTCTTGTATTTAATTTTTCTTCATAGAATCAACTAAGATTCCAACCTTAGTGACAACAGAGACAAGAAAATAAATTTCCATAATCCACAATTCACACTTTCCAAATTTTCCATATAAAAATTTCTTTTTGAGATTCTCATGAATAATACACATGTGATTGTCATGATATTCATAGTTTTTAGAATACATTAAAATATCATCATTGAGTACTACAAAAAAATATTTAAGATATTCCTTTAATAATAAGATCATTAAATCCCTGAAAAAAGAGGGTGGATGATTAAATTTAAATGTCATTACTATGAGCTCATGATGTCCATACCTTATCCAAAAAGTTGGCTTTAGAATGTCTTACTTATTTACACATAATTAATGATACCAAGAAGAATGGTCAATCCTTGAAAAATATTGAGATCCATGAAGTTGATCAAATAAATTATCAATTCTAGGCAGGTGATACTTGTTCATTATTGTAATAGAATTTATTTCTATATAGTCAATTCACGACCTCAAGGATCCATTTTTATTATTAACAATGAGAATAGGGGTTTCCCATATAGAAACAACTGGGTGAATAAACCCCTTATTACTAAAAATATCAAGTTTTCTATTAAGCTACACTAATTCCACATTGAAAATTCTATAAGGAGTATTTGATATTGGTATTTCATGAGGGATTAAGTCAATGGTAAACTCAACTTCACACTATGGGGGGAGTCGAGGTAATTTTTCATGAAATACGTTAATGTATTCCTATACAATTGGTACATCCTCAATTTTAAGATGACTTCCATAATCACCAGATGTTTTAGCTCCTTATCTACAATAATTTCATTTAATGGGGATATTGGGGATATATCTAGATAACAATTATATGATAAAGTTTCTACTCTAAATATAATGGATTGTACATGTTCCTCACAAATTTTAATTTCCTTTATCTTGCAAAAATTATCACATCATATTTTTAAATCCAATCCATACCGAGGATTATATAAAATTCAACCATAGGTATAATGATATGATCAGAAAATAAAGCGTTTTTATCTTCCATAATGGGAACTACCTGACATAATTTTGTTGAAATTGGACTCCCCTTAGGGGTTTTTACTAACAACTCCATTATTAAATCAAAAGGTAAATGTATAATTTTATTTGAAAATTTGGTGGATATAAAAGGGTGTGATGATATAGAATCAAATAAAACTTTGGATAAATTTTAATATAGGATTATTTTATCTACCACCAAATCATCGGGTACTTATACTTCAGCTATAGTGATCACATAATCTTGACCATCACCCCTTGGCATCTTCTATGGAAGATTACCCTGACACTTGAGAAATTGATTTGAATATTGACTCATTCCATTATAGTTCAAGTATTTAACATACTAGATTTTTTTTCCTGTTGCATTCATTTTCTTGATAACCCTTTTCTATGCACTTATAACAAACTCCCATGCATTTCAATTATTTCCCAGGATGATTCCTTCCACAATTTTCACATAATGGAAATTGATTCATTCCCCTCTTCTTCTTTGATGCTTCACCCTTTTTATGGTTATAAAAATAAATCTTCTTCTCTTTATTTACCTTGAATATATATGATCTGGAAAATTCCATCTTCTTTTTGATGTCTGTTAACACTATTTCATTATACGATGAAAATTTTTGAGAAGCCAGTACCCTCCAGATACTTTGTTTAAGACCTTAAAAAAAAATGATTAATATTTTCTTAAAAATCATGTATGTAATCTATAACATACCTATCTAGTATTTTGAAGGTATACTAATACTCTAAAACACTCATTTCTTCCATTTTCTTTATGCTAAGGAATTTTCTCTTCATTTTAGTTTGTTTCTCACGAGGGAAGTATTTATAAAAGAATGATTCTTTGAAATTTATACATTCCAGGTATTATATTTCATCCTCCTCCTTAGTATTCTCAATCAATTTCCACCATTGATCAACATATACCATTGGATAATATACTACCAGTACTACTTTTCATTTTCTTTACATCCCAATGCTATAAATAACTTTTCAAGGGACTTGATCCACTGATCAGCTACCACAGGATTATTAGTCCCCCTAAAATATGGGAAATTTTACCATATGAAATGATCCAAAATAGGTGTATGATGATTATTCTCCATAACCTGAGTAAGATACCCTAATATGGCCATGAACTAGTTTGTTGTAACACTAACTAGGTTGACTTTATCAGTAGTAAAATCACTACATTGTTTGTGGGTATTGATTCCTATCATTCCATTAGGCACCATTACTATATAATGCCACAAACTAATTTAAATCATAATAACAATGAGTATTGAGCCAACAATTCACTATAAAAATTTATCATAATTCTCATGTTTATTTAACACCTAGTTTCCAATGTTTCTACTAAACTTTCTCTGATACCAACTATAACAACCCTGACCCCAGTAGCTCAAAGTTGGTGGTTATTTTATTACAAAGGCCTAAATAAAATAGATCATATTGCCTAGGATTTATTATTAGTCTTGAATAACTATACACATATATGGTTCTTTTATTACATTTGTAATTAAACATAGAACATAATAAGGGAAAATACACTTCATCCATGAAACTTATTAAAAAAGTCAATATTCATAACCTTGTGAAGGAAAAAATAAAAGGGTGATCTTAAAGAATCATTAAGGGTTACATGGAATAATAATAAGCGAAGAAAAGTCAATAAGGCATAGTCATCATGGCAAGATAAATAATTTATAAAAAATATACAATCAATACACTGAGAATGAAAATAAAACTATAGATTTTTCATAATGAAAACATCATAGAAAGTGATAATATAATAATGAATGAAGAAAATTATTATTTATTGGATGTCATGTATATAACTCATGAAACATTATATCATCAAGATAGTTTGAGTATGTGGGTAGAAACCCATATGATTCTTCTTATAAACAAACATGAAGGGTTTATCGCTAATTGTTTTGTCTCATGAGACCTATCAATGCATTGAGGGGATATCTATAACCAGTACCCAGACATCACTACAATTCCAAATCATTCTTGAGACATATATTTAATTCATGAATAATAGAACTTATAAACATATCTGTATTGAGTAGAAAATTCAGATTTATCAATATTTCCCCAATTAAAACAACATTAAAAAAACCATATGTAAAAATGATATATAGAAAATAAAATAATCACACACATGATAAAATAGATATGGATATTTAATGAAATATTCAATGGATGATGATTATAAATAAAAGGGATGTATACATACACCACACACAAGGAATAAATAGCGAATAAGGCGTAATGAAAGGGAATATCATGATGATTTTAATAAAATAATGGATTTAAATAAAACTTGTACTTTCATAAGGTAAAATAAAATTATAAAATTATAAATCATCTCTATTAAAGTGAAAAAAATATAAAAATAATTTTTAAGAAACTTCTGAAATAAGCCACCTTAGTGCGGTTTAAGGGATAATATTAAAGAGTCTTTAAAATGAACAAAGGCATGATTATTTTCATAAAAAAGGTATTAAAAAAGATAGTTTTTCATGATAAAATGAGTGATTTTATAAAAATAATTGTTGTGTAAAATATATTATGGAGTTTTCATGATAATGGATAAGAGATGGGGAATTCCCTTTAGTCAGGCTTTCTTATCGAGAGGAATTAAATAGGGAAACTTATAAAAAAAATGTATTTCCCTATCAAAGAAAAAAGAATTTTAAACATTTACATATTTTTGGAACATAAAAATAGAACATAACAGGATTAAATAATAATAATTAAGAATTAAATTGGAGTAAATAGAGAGAAAGTGTAACCCAAAGGAAAAAATGGGGGATTATAGAGAATCCATTACCTTATGTCTAGAAGTGTTCTTCACATGCACTCAATGTCTTGGATAATGAAATTAGATTCATTAATAATTTAATTAATAACCATTTAACCATGTATTTTATTTAGTAAAATTTTATAACGTTTATATATGTCTTTTTTGGTGAGTTATAAGATTCAATTTCGTCGTTCGGGGGTGTTCATTTCTTTGATTATCATGATTGGTTCAATTGTATACATGTATGAAAGATCATGTAAAATAGTAATAGCTATAAAAAATTTAAATAATATGTTATTAATGAAATTATAGAATATTAAATGCTCTTATATATAATTTTGTTTCTATATATGAGGATGATTCATTAGATAATATGTTAATGATAACCATTTAGACTATTTTGGTGTTTTTCGATCATCACACACTCGTTTTATTTTAATAATTAATATTATGTATGTTGACTGGTTCCAAAACACTAAATAAGTTTTAATATAAATTTTAAAATCTTTTTTAACCATTACAATGGTTTTATGTCTAGACTTGAAGGTAGTGATGGAAAATGAAAATGTATCATCCACAATGACAGTAAATCGACACATCACATATGATGTTTTCATTTTTAGAATAAAAGTGAGAGGATAAGGGGTTTATTGATTAATATTACCTTAAAATAATACAATTATAGTATATATAAGATATTGGAGTTATAATTATACATTGTACAAGGAATGTTATGGAAGGATAAGAAAAGAAAATAATTTTAAAATAAAATAAATGAAAAACAAAAGAGGATTTTACCTCTTGAATTTCTTCTCATAGATAACCTCCTTAGGGAAACTATATTTGGTATTTTTTTGAGATCAAAATATTGTACAGATTATTTGGAATAAATTGGAAAATATTATAGTCTTGAAATGTGGGAGGAGAAGTGGTTGTGAGGGATGCTATTTATAGTGAAGGAGAAGGGTGTTTTTGGATTATTTCATTCAATAGTTTATTATTTGGGATCAAGAATATAATTAATGATGATTAAAATGACTAAATATAGTTAATGGAGAAGGATAGTTCAAATTAATGGTGATTTATTCATCTATACATCATCAATGACTCAATAATTCATGTATTTGGCTAATATCATAAATTATCATTTTTCAAAATTCATCAAAACAAAAAATATTTTAGAAAAATCTAAACAATATACCCTAATGATTTTTTGATGTGTAGAATTTAAAAAGAGTCTCAATTTTTCCAATCTAATTTTTTAAATATAATAAATTTAATTTTTAACTAAAATCATCATTTATTTAAAATAATACCGATTTTTAAATTTTAACTGATTTTATGATACTTTCAATAATTAATTAAGGACGCATAAAATTATGATATAAAAAAAACAAAATATTAATTTATTAATATATTTTATGATTTTTTAAATCATTATATTAATTATAAAATTATAAATAAAAAATTATTTTTTAAAAAAATAACAACATAATTTATCATTTCTAATACATTTATTTACATATTCCACGATATAAATACATAATATTTTCATTAATAATATACATAAATTTTATTAATACTTTAATAGGTTAGGTTACGATTCTATTATCCAGTTTACTATTTCTAGTGGGCACATTACTATTCCAACAATCATGTTAATATTTAATATTATATAACAATTCATTTAAGATCGGTGTAGTGTGTAATATAAGATATTGAATGAACAGAATTTATTTAAGAGGATACATATCATAAAATATTTGGGTGTTATACATCCTCCTTCATCAACTCATTACGGGTTCTTTCCTCCCCAAACATTGTGATGTTGACTTGGGTATGGTTTGTCAAGTTTTGTGCGGAAAAAATGCCTCTTTGGACTTACTTTCACATCGGGTGATAACTATTTCTTGCAACACAATCCTTCTTAATACACCTATTCTCTTTGTTTAAATCTATGTGTCCCTAAACCAGCAACCGTTACTAGGTTCTAAGATGCATGACCTTTAACTAGTTTCATCCATAGTCTAAGTTTCATGAATTTAAACTATAAATCCAAAAATCTTGAGAACACGACGTTAAACTATAGCATTACACCATATAAATATCTGATTCCACAAAAAAAGTATGGGGTGGAAAAAACAAACATCCTTATAAAATGATGTTAAAAGGTATCCTTACCTTATATGAAATTGGGATGCCTCATACGATATGTGTGGGATGACAAAAACCAATGTACTTAGCACATGATGTTAAATTTTACCCTTACCCCATATAAATCTAGGATGTGTCATCTGATAAATATGGGATGAAAAAAATCAACATCCTACACACATGATGTTAAACTATGGTCTTACCCTATCAAAAAGATATAATATGATTCATATAGAAAAACTGAGATGACCTCTCGAGGGAGGATACTACCCCAACTGATGTCGGTTTCTTACGACTCCCCGTTATAGGATGATGTATGACTTGGTGAATATTCCAATAACATACATTGTGATGTCTAAATCTCACATACTTGGTCCAAAACTACCATAAAAGCATTTTTAGGTTTCCCCCTTTTTATTCCAATATTAATCCTTGCCTCCAGATGTGCACATATAGAACCTTCAAGCCTGTGTAAGAATAGATTCTAGGAAACTCAATATTTCTTCATGGACATTCCCAACTTCCACTTTTGTACCCCCTGATTTCTTCAAATGGTATAACCATAATTCTCTCAATTTTAATAGGACCTCTAATGCAAATGATTCTTGGCCACACTATCTCACCTAAAATACTGATTTTACACCACAAAGGATCTTTTGTAAAAATAGTGTCTCCCCTATTTTGAACTCGATTAATGGCCGATCCTTTATTTTTCCCCAACCTAAACCCTAGTGAAGGTGTAGAACTTGTGTGTAGAACATGTTCAATATTTTTTCCCCACTAGTTAGTCATTCCCCTTTTACTATCCAATTCTTGGAAGTCACAATTTTCTTAGTGGGATTTGTTGGTCACCATGGCCCATTGTTGTGTTCTCCCCTGCAAACAATGGGAAATACTTGCTTTTACTTGTTTATCACATCAAGCATGGCTCCGGTATACATAAGAGTAGATAAGGTATTCTTATTCAATCAAGGTTGAGACACATGGGTACCTTTTGGTATGAACTACATAACCTTAAACTAGTATACCACTTCCAAAACATCATGAATTTAAACTGTGTGCAAGTTTTCCTAGGAATGTGTCATATGGAATAATGATTCCTTATATATAAGTTCATTTTGGGTCACCTCCATTTCATCCCATGCACACTCTTTTGGGACGCTGTCCCTTATGGTACATGAATTATAACCTTAAACTATTTTCAATTGGTATGAACCCTATAACCATAAACTAGGATCCCATCACCAAGAATCATGACCTTAAACAGTGTGAAATATGTCTCTGAAATATTTTGTGTTGTAGGGTGTCTGAGGATCCTCATTTGCATCAGGTTACTTTTCCACTATGCCACACACATCCCTTTGATACATTCAACCATTTTCCTACCATCAAAACCATAAAACATGTTCAAATAATCCCAATTTTTTATTGGTGAAAGTCCTCCTATGCACACCATTTTCATTAGTTTTGAACCCTAAAATGTCATAAAAACATATCTAGGGGGATCAACCTTATTTCCCTGAATTAGGACCTTAACATATTTGAATCACTATTGTCCAAGCTCTATGGACATAAAGTTGGAGTCATGGTCCAAAAATTATGACCTTAAGTTGTTTACAACCTTCTGGCCTGGATGATATATCCTTAGATTATCAAAGGAAAGAGACAAAAATGTCTATTAGGTTAAAAATCCATAAAGGAAACCTATGAAAGAGTCATAATCTCCCCTTCAAGTCACTATCATGGCTTCGGAAAAAATAAGGGGATAAAAAGGAAGAGGTAAAGAGATATTAGGGACCCAATATAGACCCCAAAAAAACCTGGATATGCTCGATGAACCCATTTGTTTGGGAAACATTTAGATCCAAATATTATGTTCCCTTTTCCTCATGACATCTATAATGGTACACCCCATTGTGATACCCTCTTATTCTGTCACGACCCCCTCCCACCAAAGATGCCCCTCCTGATCTGGCAATGGTGAAAGGAAGATAATGACCCCCGATTCCCGCCTCTAGTAGGCCCCGGGTTAGCGACTAGCACCAAGGGTATGAGTTTTCACAAATATGGGAGGCATTACCCTTTTTATTATTTTGGATCGAGAAATAGGACAAGTCAACCACCAAAAAGAGAAAAGAACAAGTGTACATAAATAAACCCAAAACAAGCCCACATGCATGTTTAAACAATTTTTATAATAAGGTACAAGTACAAGGAAGCTCAAAAGTACAAGTGAGTACAGTACAAAAAGAAAAACAAGAAAACAGAAACTGCACAACTCCCACTGCCTGACTAGTAGGGTCCCGCACGGCCCTGGTAGGCCTTCTGAAAACCTAAAACAACGTAGGGTGAGCATACAAGTATACCCAGTAGAGAACCTAATGCTCTCGTGCACAAGTGGGGAGACACCCTAAGGTCCCGTGAGAAAACAGAAGAACCAGAAACTAACAAGGAAAAACTATCCACCCAGCCTCACTGGTCACACTCACCAAGTAACACAAACAAGTTTAGTATATATATAGAACAAAACTATTGGTTACCCCGCACCATTTCCCACTTAATTAGATTCTTCTCTTCCTAACGAAAAACGTCCTGACGCTACCACACTCTTCCCGCCCGCACACACCTGGGCCAAACCACACATCCCACCCGCACACACCTGGGCCTCACAACCACGCATCACGCCCACACACACCTGGGCCACAATCACTAACCCACCCGCAGACACCTGGGCCTCATCCCGAAGTTTCTTGGGAACGGTAAGCCTACCCGAAGAGTCTTGGGCTAAAGGTCGCCTCAAGCCATCACAGCCTCCGAGACCTACCGGAAGAGTCTTGGGTGTAAGGTCACATCAAACCATCATAGCCTATGGAAGAAGGAGCAGGAAGGAGCTAGTAACTAAGGGGGAACACCCTCTCCCATAAAATGGGAGTGTTCGGCACTAGGTTCTTGACATGGGTGTGGTGCGACAAAACACAAAGATACAATTATATATATACATATACCAAACACACAGCCCAACCTATGGATTCTTAAAAAGAGAAACTTAGCATGTGCCTCGACACTGCTACCACGAAGCATGCATCAACAACCAAACAATCATCCCCCAAACCCATTTAGGTTTTCATGTTTCATGCAATGGTTTAACAAGTTATTACTACTGGGAAACTATCATCCAGACAAAACCTTTCACAAACATATCCCTGCCATCCACAACCAAGGTTAGGTAAAACGCAATAAACCACATCCCATTTCATTTACAAAAGATTATCACAACCATAAAACATTCCATCATTCATTTATTTCAATGTTCTACACATAAAACCCTTTCCACACACAAAACATTTCTGCATTTGAAAACACCTTTTACTTCAAAACACATTTCATAATCAAAACACTTTTCATAAATAAAGGCATTTTCCACAACCAACCACTTCCCATTTCAACCCCATCGTTTACAAAAACATTTCCCACAAAACAACCAGACCACCAACATGTTCATTATTCCAATTTTGTTCAACCGGGGTGATCACACAAGGTTTTCATTCTCATTTAATCAGCCAGTCTTTACGTGCTTATCCATTATCCATGTTTTAACAAAACCAACCAAAAACAATTCAGATATCAATTGCGCACGTAGAGGCCACCAACGACCTTGATTTTCAGTAGGCAAAGGCCTTTCAATCCAAAATCACAATCAGAAGATAAAGAAACTGGAAGGCAATAGAAACAGCACAAAACCCCAAACCCTTCTTTATCCGGTTATTATCTTTATTTAAAGTTCAACTGCATCCCATGGAACAAATGAAAAATATCCCACCCCGCATGTTGCACCAAATAGAGAGACGAAGGTAACCCCTACCTCAAAAGGTCCCGATCACGTCGCTTCCGACGACGTCCTTCGGTGTCCCCCGCCTTCGCCAAACCCGACAAACGCCTCCTAGGATGGAAGCTGGAGAAGGAAGGCCAGAAGGAAAGGTGACAATTCTGGGCTTAGGAGCTTCATCTCATCGCTACGATCCTGTGGCCGCTGACGGATCGTAATTCGGAGCTCCGACAAAGAAGTTAGAGGAGGAAGACTTCTTGATCATCCAAGAGTGTCGTCGTGCGAAGAAGAAGCGATTGGTCTGGAAATAATCCACGACCCTTTATTATATAGGCAACGAATAGGTAAAACAGAATGCAGCGTGTATTGATGAATACACGGTGTGACCGTACGCCTGTTACGCATTTTGACTGGTCAACACACGACACGTCACGCGGTTTCCACGCGTTTTAATAATAACGTCAATTTTATTAATATGTGTGTTTCGTTGACCCGAGACATAACTCATAAAAAGGTATCTATCACTGGTCTTAAAATGACCGTCTTAATTACAGGATTACACTGCCGCTGACGGTTCGTCATTCCGACACCATATGAAGAAGTTATAGACTTTTTAAGTTTTGATCACCCAAAATAATAATAATATTATTTTATTATTATTATAATAATTTAATATTTTGATCAAAAGGGCTTGTGGCCTGAATCTCTCCCCTTACACCATGCGCACTCCCTTATTTTATTATTGTATTACTATTTTAATATATTAAATCAACATTATAAAAAATATATGATATATTAAATGAAATTATATAATAAAAAAAATATGATTTATACAAGGGAAAGGGGGCATTCACGCCTCCCCCCATCTCATGTGCCTCCCCATAAATTTATTATAATTTATTAAATAAAACCATTTTCCTTTTAATTTTTTTATTATATTTATTATACGATCAATGTTATTAATTTAATAATTCAATTTTTGGAGAACCTATGCACAACCATTCCATGCAACTCAAAACCATTTCATTTAATTGAATTAAATGACAAAACAAAATTAATATAACATACATATTCAACCCCATTTTAATACATTTAATTTTATTAACCTCTCACATATAGTTTTACGCCATCATTGTTATTTATTTTTATTCTATTTATTTTTATTTCATACTGATTAAATTGAAACCACATTTATTAAATAAAAACCATTTAATTTCATAAACCCAATATAAAGAACTCACCTTTAATTTTTTGAATGCACCACCGTGCTTCCACTTGCATGTCCATTTAATTGTTTGCAGTAAATACCATGACTCATTTCATCAATTTCACATTATTATTAATATTATGAATAATATTAATAACACAACAGCCATAATTATTATTCAAATTTAATTTCAACAATTACTCAATTAATAAAAAAACTGCATGTTTCATTTATCAACGTCTAATGGATCACACACCTTCCCACTTCACATCATTAATAATAATAACACCAATTAAATCATTTTATCATGACTATTCTTTTTAGTTTAATTAATCACACAATTTATGTCATCATCATTATTATTAACATATTTTTACGTTATCATCAGTATTAAAAAAATCATTATAACGCGCGTCGTGTTGACCACATCGATTTCAACAAAGGAATGGACTGGAGGGGTCCGGTCCATTACATCAGATACCTCTTAAAATATTCTCGTCCTCGAGAATTAAAAACCAACCAAGAAAAATAATGGATCCAAACAACCACTCCGCAAGATACCTATTAGGGCTCTTGTCATAACAAGAAACAACCGACAACCCTAAGTATGTGAGTTAAGAATTCCCTCTCCTATGTCGAGATATTATCCGCTTTAGGGGGCACTGACTCGCCTGTACGGGTTTAATTGCATCCGCATTAATGCGTCTCGATTAAGGAATGGGCCTTCCCACTTCCATATATTAGGTTTTTTTTTCCAACTTACACTGCACCCAACAACGTACAACCCACACACTGCCCGGACACATGACTTGAGGAATTCCTTCTCCCATGTCGAGATATTATCCGCTTTAGGCGGCACTGACTCGCCTGCACGGGTTAAATCGCATCCACATTAATGCGTCTCGATTAGGGATTATGTATTCCCCTCCCCACATGATAGGGCTCTTCACGTACATTTAAAGAAAAGCGAGAAACAACATAGCATTAAAAACTCACAAAAACAAGGCCCAGGCCCAAAGAATGAGCAAAAGAGTTCCAACAATGGAGTGTAATTCTCCCAATAAAACATAAAGGAGATCATTCAAGAAAACCCAAACACATCTCTATCGATCCCTGGTCCTTCTAGAGATGCTGCCTCTGATGCATGCAACTATCCTTGCTGAGCTCCTCTGCCTCTCTGTTGACGTCCGCCTCCTCGACCATGTCCCGATTGGGATCCTTGAGGAACTCCTTGTGGCTGGCCACCACCTGTTCCATCTCCCCTAAAAGGGACTGGAGCCTGTTGCTGCTGGAAGGGTCTTGTCGGTGACTGGTGCTGCTGAGGAGGGCGTTGAACCTGTCCATCTCCACCGTACTGAGCATGGGTCGGGCACCGACTCTGAACGTGCCCGAAACCTCCACAAGAAAAACACTTTGGTCTTGGGCTCGTGAAAAAGGGACGAGGACATGAAGATCTGAACTGGAACTGCTGGGGCCTGCTCCCTACTGGCCTGAAACTGGAAGGCCCCGTCACATGAGACCTGCTGCTGACTGCCTTCCCCTTCGACGAACTAGGCTGGATCCCCTCACGTGGTGCACCTCCCTGCGAGTGCATCCTTTCTACAACTTCCGCCTTCTTCTGTACGGCTAAGTATGTCAGAAGGGTGAAGGGGGTCACAACATACTGGAGCGAAGGACGAAGCGCCTCTTCCAAACGTCTCGCCCGAGACTCTTCATCCGGAAAGAGTTCCAGAGCAAAGCGTAGGAGATTATTGAACTTAATCCCCAACTCTCGAACAGTCATACTCCCCTGCTGCAGGGAGAGCAACTCCTGACGCTTTTCCGCCTTGATCAAAGAAGAAAGGAATTCCTCTAGGAACCCCTTTTCGAAGTCAGCCCATGGAATCTCTGTCTCCTTCCTCTCCTCGAGGTAGAGCATCCACCATTGGCGTGCCGCGCCTCTCAGCTGACTGACCGCTAGGGGGACCCAGTACTCCTTCGGAGCACGGATCAAGGTAAAAGAGATCCCTAGCTCTTCAAGAAACCCCTCCGTCTCCAGGTCCGAAGTACTTCCCTCGTACTTCTTGAGAGTCTGACGCTGGAAAGAACGGAGGGTCTTCTGCCACTGGCTGTCTTCCTCCTCTCGATCGATCCTCAGTTGATCGATTGCCTGAACCTGCTGGGCCTCGGCCGCCTGAGCCACCTGGGAACGCCGTCCAGGTTCCATAGCTGTACGGTAAACAAGGATCGCCTAAGCCCAAGTAGTAAGGAAAAACTAAAAGTTTTAATTATCATTTTATTTCAATTTCTTTCCCAGAACACCCAAATCAAGTAAAACACAAACATGATGATGCATGTACCTTCCCTAGGGTCTCTACCCTCCAATCAATATAGCCTCACTTGGTCGTTCGGTAGGCTCAGAGTCCTTGGATCGGATCACGGGGGGCCCTAAAATCCCGTGTCCTAGCCGGTCTTCCCTGGCCTATGTCCCGCACTAAGATTAACGAACACTGTTACCCTACCATCCCATGCAATCTCACTGTGCCTAACTCCAGACTCCATCCTATCTCTCAACCATCACCTCTGATACCATTCTGTCACGACCCCCTCCCACCAAAGATGCCCCTCCTGATCTGGCAATGGTGAATGGAAGATAATGACCCCCCGAGTCCCGCCTCCAGTAGGCCCCGGGTTGGCGACTAGCACCAAGGGCATGAGTTTTCACAAATATGGGAGGCATTACCCTTTTTGTTATTTTGGATCGGGAAATAGGACAAGTCAACCATCAAAAAGAGAAAAGAACAAGTGTACATAACTAAACCCAAAACAAGCCCACATGCATGTTTAAACAATTCTTATAACAAGGTACAAGTACAAGGAATCTCAAAAGTACAAGTGAGTACAGTACAAAAAGGAAACAAGAAAAAAGCAACTGCACAACTCCCACTGCCTGACTAGTAGGGTCCCGCACGGCCCTGGTAGGCCTCCTGAAAACCTGAAACAACGTAGGGTGAGCATACAAGTATACCCAGTAGAGAACCTAAAGCTCTCATGCAAAAGTGGGGAGACACCCTAACGTCCCGTGAGAAAACAGAAGAACCAGAAACTAATAAGGAAAAACTATCCACCCAGCCTCACTGGTCACACTCACCAAGTAACACAAACAAGTTTAGTATATATATAGAACAAAAGTATTGGGTACCCCGCACCATTTCCCACTTAATTAGATGCTGCTCTTCCTAACGGCAAACGTCCTGATGCTAACACACTCTTCCTGCCCGCACACACCTGGGCCAAACCACGCATCCCACCCGCACACACCTGGGCCTCACAACCACGCATCTCGCCCGCACACACCTGGGCCGCAATCACTAACCCGCCCGCAGACACCTGGGCCTCATCCCGAAGGTTCTTGGGAACGGTAAGCCTGCCCGAAGAGTCTTGGGCTAAAGGTCGCCTCAAGCCATCACAGCCTCCGAGACCAACCCAAAGAGTCTTGGGTGTAAGGTCACCTCAAGCCATCATAGCCTATGGAAGAAGGAGCATGAAAGAGCTAGTAACCAAGGGGGAACACCCTCTCCCATAAAATGGGAGTGTTCGGCACTAGGTGCTTGACATGGGTGTGGTGCGACAAAACACAAAGATACAATTATATATATACATATACCAAACACACAGCCCAACCTATGGCTTCTTAAAAAGAGAAACTGAGCATGTGCCTCGGCACTGCTACCACGAAGCATGCATCAACAACCAAACAATCATCCCCCAACCCCATTTAGGCTTTCATGTTTCATGCAATGGTTTAACAAATTATTACTACTGGGCAACTATCATCCAGAAAAAACCTTTCACAAACATATCCCTGCCATCCACAACCACGGTTAGGTAAAACACAAGCAACCACATGCCATTTCATTTACAAAAGATTATCACAACCATACAACATTCCATCATTCATTTATTTCAAAGTTCCACACATAAAACCCTTTCCACACACAAAACATTTCCGCATTTGAAAACACCTTTTACTTCAAAACACATTTCATAATCAAAAAACTTTTCATAAATAAAGGCATTTTCCACAACCAACCACTTCCCATTTCAACCCCATCGTTTAAATAAACATTTCCCACAAAACAACCAAACCACCAACATGTTCATTATTCCAATTTTGTTCAACCGGGGTTATCACACAAGGTTTTCATTCTCATTTAATCAGACAGTCTTTACGTGCTTATCCATTTTCCATGTTTTAACAAAACCAACCATAAACAATTCAGATATCAATTGCGCACGCAAAGGCCACCAATGACCTTGATTTTCAGTAGGCAAAGGCCTTTCAATCCAAAATCACAATCAGAAGATAAAGAAACTGGAAGGCAATAGAAACAGCACAAAACCCCAAACCCTTCTTTATCCGGTTATTATCTTTATTTAAAGTTCAACTGCATCCCATGGAACAAAAGAAAAATATCCCACCCCGCATGTTGCACCAAATAGAGAGACGAAGGTAAACCCCTACCTCAAAAGGTCCCGATCACGTCGCTTCGGACGACGTCCTTCGGTGTCCTCCGCCTTCGCCAAACCCGACAAACACCACCTAGGATGGAAGCTGGAGAAGGAATACCGGAAGGAAAGGTGACAAGTACGGGCTTAGGAGCTTCGTCTCGTCACTACTATCCTGTGGACGCTGACGGATCATAATTTGGAGCTCGGACAAAGAAGTTAGAGGAGGAAGACTTCTTGATCATCCAAGAGTGTCGTCGTGCGAAGAAGAAGCGATTGGTCTGGAAATAATCCGCAACCCTTTCTTATATAGGAAATGAATAGGTAAAACAGTATGCAGCATGTATTGATGAATACACGGTGTGACCGTACACCCGTTACGCGTTTTGACTGGTCAACACACGACACGTCACGCGGTTTCCACGCGTTTTAATCATAACGTCAATTTTATTAATATGTGTGTTTCGTTGAACCGAGACATATCTCATAAAAAGGTATCTATCACTGGTCTTAAAATGACCGTCTTAATTACAGGATTACACTGCCGCTGACGGTTCGTCATTCCGACACCATATGAAGAAGTTATAGACTTTTTAAGTTTTGATCACCCAAAATAATAATAATATTATTTTATAATTATTATAATAATTTAATATTTTGATCAAAAGGGCTTGTGGCGTGAATCTCTCCCCTTACACCATGCACACTCCCTTATTTTTTTTATTGTATTACTATTTTAATATATTAAATCAACATTATATAAAATATATGATATATTAAATAAAATTATATAATAAATAAAAAAAATATGATTTATACAAGGGAAAGGGGGCATTCACGCCTCCCCCCCATCTCATGCGCCTCCCCATAAATTTATTATAATTTTTAAATAAAACCATTTTCCTTTTAATTTTTTTATTATATTTATTATACGATCAATGTTATTAATTTCATAATTCAATTTTGGGAGAACCTATGAACAACCATTCCATGCGACTCAAAACCATTTCATTTAATTGAATTAAATGACAAAACAAAATTAATATAACATACATATTCAACCCCATTTTAATACATTTAATTTTATTAACCTCTCACATACAGTTTTACGCCATCATTGTTATTTATTTTAATTCTATTTATTTTTATTTCACACTGATTAAATTGAAACCACATTTATTAAATAAAAACCATTTAATTTCATAAACCCAATATAACGAACTCACCTTTAATTTTTTGAACGCACCACCGTGCTTCCACTTGCATGTTCATTTAATTTTTTGCAATAAATACCATGACTCATTTCATCAATTTCTCATTATTATTCATATTATGAATAATATTAATAACACAACAGCCATAATCATTCTTCAAATTTAATTTCAACAATTACTCAATTAATAAAAAAAACTGCATGTTTCATTTATCAACGTTTAATGGATCACACACCTTCCCACTTCACATCATTAATAATAATAACACCAATTAAATCATTTTATCATGATTATTCTTTTTAGTTTAATTAATCACACAATTTATGTCATCATCATTATTATTAACATATTTTTACGTTATCATCGGTATAAAAAAAATCATTATAACGCGCGTCGTGTTGACCACATCGATTTCAACAAAGGAATGGACCGGAGGGGTCCGGTCCATTACATATTCCCCCTGTCATCATATATATATGTGTGATATTCACCTTAGTTCACAAATCTTGGTCATAAGATGCTAAACTATGTCATGAACGTCCTAATCACAAAACATTAAAATGAAAATACATGATCCTCATTGTATATTGTTAAAATGCA
Organism: Viscum album; assembly: GCA_963277665.1. Lineage (NCBI taxonomy): Eukaryota > Viridiplantae > Streptophyta > Magnoliopsida > Santalales > Viscaceae > Viscum > Viscum album. Next base: position 2,130,767,080 of record OY728123.1, on the reverse strand, counting down.
TAAATATCATCCTAACTGTTTGAAATTAAGCCAGGTCTACATCTTCTTCACCATATGACATGAAACTACATGTCCATCATCCTTATTACATAATTTAAAAACATGAAGAATCTTAGGCCCTTTTCTGAGAAGTCTCTTTCCACCTTCAATGCCAGACACCCACCGCATAATTTATGTTATTTGACCATTGTTTGGAATATGAGATGATGCTCCCCTTGGAAGATTATTTGAACTTTTTTCAGACTGACATGACAAACCAATGTTCTCAAAGATATAGTGGTATAATTCCGATATTGTTGGAATCCATTTGCATATTCCATCAGTTCGACCCGATGATTTTCATTTACATTGACTTTTATCCCAATAATTTTCCACATAGAAATGGTAACCCCCTAATAAAAATGGTTCCTGGCCGTAATGGATCACCTACCAACCTAGGTACATACCTGAAAATACTTTTGATAAAATTGGGAGATAGGTCCCATGTTTAGGACATGGTAAATGGTTGACAATAATTTCATTGTCCCCATGCTCATAAAAATGATAACAGATATTATGTTTGAAATATGGTCAGTAGTTTTCCTTTATCATCACATCACCACTTTGCATTTCAAATCTTGGGAATATAAATTCATGCTATTAACCATATTTATTTGGGTATAATTAAACACCCCTAGAATTACCCCATTAATGCACTAGCATAGGTTAATAAATAACGTTTTTATGGGGGGAGTGAGGTGCGTCAACCAAAACTTTATTGGTCAGGACACTCTCAGTGGTAAATAAATGAGTTTAGACCCTGAGCTCTCGAACCTTTAATGGTAATCTCATATAAATGATTAATCTTATATTTTTACCTTGTTTCCCACACCTAGCATGAATCACATGGTATTAGGGATTAATTTTTGGTTTCCTTATTAATATGATCAAAGATGTAGAAAAATGAAATATTTTTAATGCATATAGGGAATTTATAGCAAGCCATCAAAAGTTTTGGCGGGTCATCCAAAAGTTGGAGCCTCTCATTTATTACAATATAAATACAAATTTACAAAAGGATCAAAACTAGTAATTGAGTTACTAAGCTCGGCCGGCCATTGTTGAGTAACATTCATGGTCCATTTTCACTCAACTAGATCGATATCTTCATCATCTATGATAGGAGGAACCTCTACGACCTTATTGCACACCCAATACTTCACTACCTGAAACTCAACCACTAAAAAAGATACTTCTGCTTATATAAACTTATTTGACACTAGTAGGTTCATCAGTTCGCCGATGATCTCTTCATGAGCAGTGAAGAAGACCACATGCTCCCACGCCTTCCCTTCTAGGCGAGTGATCTCCTCTTTATGAACCTTGAGAGCCAAAGTTCATGCAATGTATTAACTCAACCCCAGTAAAAATGAAGTCGGTGTCTACAACCATTACCTTGGAATGATTACAAGGAATTGAATCCTAAAAAAACAAAGAGTTTAGTAATCATGGTAAACCATATACATACAAGAATCCTATATTAAATATGACTACTCTAAATATAGCATACTTATTTTAATATAACTTTATTTCAACTTAGTATCTCCTTGCATATATTTCTTAGTATACTTATTGGAATTCTGGGGAAAGGAAACAAACAAAGGGTGAGCTCAAATTCTCACCAAGGGTTATGTATAGAGAAATTTATTAATTAATTAATGAGAGTAATCGATTTGGAAAGGTAAAAAACTAATCAAACATTCAATGTAATCAATACACTAAGAGAGAGTGTGTAAAAATATGAAAAATAAAATAACCGAACACACATGAAATTTAAAATAATTGGATAAGGCCTAATTAATATGGAAGGTAAATAAATAATTACACATGCCATTAAATAAATAAAATTAGAATTAAAATGAATCCATATATAATGTATAAAAAAAAATCAGATGGATAATAATAAAAACTGAATTCTAAAAAAGGAAATGATTAATTATTTGACGTCATGTTTCTTAGGAACATGTTACCTTTACCATCAAGATCTATCCTCAAGAAAGTTTTAAAAAAACTTGTTGAAAACCCATTAATAGAGGCTAGAATACTAATTTCATCCCATGAGACTACTGATGCATCGAGGGGATAAAATTAACTGATCCCCAACCCTTGTCTTGTATGTACAAAAAATTATTTATATATCAAATAATTAATTTAATTCCAAAAATTGGGCCTTATAAAATATCTATATTGAGTGAAGGATAAAAATTTATCAATATTTCTATAAGAAATCAAATAAAATTCAAAGTAAACAACGTATGTAAAAATGGTATATGGTTTAGGAAATAATCATATCTATGATAAATGATATGGATAATTATAGGAAATTTAATGTCCAATGATCATATAAAAGTGAATAATTTAAGGATATTATAAAAATGAATCAAGGAAGTGAATTTAAATAATATCCTTTTCCAAATAAATCATAAACCATCTAGAGGAATACTAAGGATGATACCAATACAACATATCCCAAGTGTATTAAAATAAAGGGTTGTTTTCATTGATGAATGGAAATAATTTAAAAATATTCTTGAGGAAAAAATACTTTTCATTTTAAAAAACATTTTAAAAATGATTTTTTATGAAAATCACTTAATTTTTTTTAAAAATAAACCTTTTAAAATTTCAAATGAAGTTTCAAATAAGTAAGGGCAGGTAATTCTGTATATGTCATACATGGTAAAATGAACATTCCTTTTGTAAGGTAAACAAGTTATGAAATTGAATTGTTCGAAAATATAAAATAATATTAATTTGAAAACATTTATAAAAGAAAAAAAATTAAAAATTTATTATATAAATAATTATAATATGTTAGAAACAATTTTTAAAACGTTTTTATAAAATAGGGTTTTTAGAAGAAAACAAGTTCTCTAACTAGAGAGAAATGAAGTTATGCTTTCTTAAAAAAAATTTCGAAAACATTTTGAGTACTAAAGAGTGAGAAAATGGTACAATTACTTGAAAAAGGTCATGAATAACCATAATATAATAAAATTAAAGGGTTTATTGAATAATAATCATATAAATTCCTTTAATGTAATTTAAATAAAATTAAATCTCATTTAGAATGAGATAGTGAAATAAACCCTAGAAATGATCATAAAAGTGATGTAAGAATTAATTAATGAATTGATTATATGTATCAAATGTAATTATACATATAAGAAGTGTAAATAAATCAATAGATAGTAAATTTATTTATATACATAGTCATATAACAGTAATGATAATGAGGAAGTAATATAACCCAATGAAATCGAATTGAGTTATGATTTTTCTTTACCCTATGGAAACATTAAATTAAAATCACACTAAATGAAATAATTAAAATTGAAACTAAAAAAATAATGAATAATTAACTATTCATGATATTAAATTTCAAATGGGAATTATATACACCATATAAAAAACTAGAATCATAACATTACAATATGCCTCAATGCAATGAAATTGAGGCGAAGACCCTTACCTTGTGTTTCCTTTTGGATGAAAGTCCTTTAAACACCTATATAAAAACTTTAAACATGCTATTAAATTATAAAAAACCATAATAATATTTATAATATCATATATTAACTTCTTATAATATCTTGTTACCCTTTTTTAAATAATCATTCATTATTTTTACTATTTCGGGTGTTAATTGCCTAGTTTTTCAAGTATGTTTTGACTTATTATTTTTGTTATTATAATGTGAATAATGATTTAATAATATAGAAGATGTAAAATATGATTTAATTATCACATATATTTAGTATATATGTGCTTTTAATAATCCATAAAATTTTGATATAGGAAATGAAATGTACTATTCATGGAGATGGTATGGCGTACGTACGCATGAATACTACATCTATTTCCTTGTCGTATTTAAAATAATTAAAATTAGATGATATATATATGTATATTATAATTAAAGTATCATATTTATATCCTATATGTCACATATATTTATTAAAACCATTCTTTATACATTCCATGTAAATCGTGAATGAATCACATTGCTTTGAGGAGGCGTTAGTCCACACGTCCACAAACAAAGTTATCATATTACTATAAAATGGAAATTATGAAGGTATGTTCTATATAATATTTAAATAAGTGTAATGACTTTAGAAATATAATATATATCATATATAAATTATAAATCTATCATTATTTCCAATCTTGAAAGGAGGTAAATGGGAGAACGAATGACATCAGTTCGAGATGCGGTAGTCCGCCATACACACAAACGATGATTGCATATCCCATTTGATGTATGTGTGTGTAAGTGTTAATAGATATTTTAGCATAAAAACATATATGTATAATGAATATACTTGGGATATAGTGAGCCAAGTCTTTTACACATATCATTACATGATTTTAAACATAAATAAACATCAAATTACAAGACAAGGATTGTAAAGTCTAGTGTCTTGAAATTCAATGTTCATAAAATAGACAATATGGGAATAAATAAAACATTTATTTATTTATCACCTATTATGATCTCTTAACTTCCTTTGATCCCTTATATATACATAGGATAATTTGGGGATAACATGAACAAAGGGATGAGCTAAAAATCATAGTAAAGTAATGAACATTAAAATAAACTTAACACATGGGTTAGAAGGTATAACATAATGATATATAAAAGTATGAAACATTATTAAATATAAGGAATCATAAAATGGGATCATATAAACATGTATTTATAGTAATTTTGAAGCAATATAAGACATTACTTTAGCATGATTTGAGGCTCGTTTAAGATAGAGGATCACAAGTCAAGGCTCGTTGCACATATAGGATCACAAGTCCGGGATAAACACAAATGCCATTGAATAAAACATCTTCAGGGAATAAAATGTTTCCAATTAATTGGAGAACTATTTGGGAACACCCATTAAAACTTATTCATGAATTTTTTTCCACATAAAAAATCACACAAAAGCAATCAAATATAAATATAAGTGTTACCCATGGAGAGAATTGGGAATCATAATTATATCAAAATACATACAAAAATAAATATCATATTGTGTCCATGTAAGGATGTATTTAAATCATACATGAAAATTAATAAGGTAATATCATCATATATCATGATAAGTGATCATAACTTGAAAAATGGGCTATTACCATAGTTCAAAATCATAACAATAGGTCCCTAAACCGGGGCCATAGCCTATGACCACAGTTTTTCCCAACCGTGGGTGCTATCGACATGGTAGTAGGTTATGACCTATAGCCACATTTTTAACTATGGGAATAGGTGGCCAATTACCACAGTTTTGAAAATGGTGCCCATAGGTGTCTCTGTTGTCAACAGTGGTAGTTGACCTTTGGCCACAATTTTAACCATGGAAACAGATGGCCTATTGCCACTGTTTTAACCATGGATATAGCCCTTGAAAACCATTGCAATAGGTGGATTATTTCCATGGTTAAAAGTGTGGATATGTCCTTAGAAAACCGTGGCAATAGCCTAAAAATAAGGTGTCACTAGCCAGATTTGATCCCAGCACCTTCCTTTCACGTTTTAGCGATCAAACCACTAAACCACCAAGGATTTTGTGTATATATATAATAGGTTATATATATTATTAAAAACTATGGTAGTGTCCTGAAAACTATGGAAATAGTTCTTCCCGCTATTTTTTGTAGGGAAATGTTTTCTCCCGAGAAAGGGTGGGAGACCTATAGCCACAGTTTTCAAAATTGTGGCTATAGCCCTTCCAAAAAAGGCCTATAGACACAAGTTTGAAAACAGTGGCTATAAGCCACATAACCGTGGCTATAGGTTTGGGCTATATCCACGGTTTTGAAAACTGTGGCTATAAGCGATGAAAAAATGACCTATAGCCATGATTTAAAAACTGTTGTATAAGGCACATAACTGTGGTTGTAGACACCTGTAGCTACAGTTTTAAAACTATGGATAAATTTCCCTGTCTATAGACTTTTTTCAATTAGTTTATGTCAAACTTAAGTAAAAAGTGTGTTAGAGAAATTTTATAAATAAAACATTTTAGTACAATTTAAGAGATAACATTCAAGATTCCTAAAAATGGAAAAGGCTTAATTGTTTATTTAAAACGATAATTTAACCAAGTTAGTTTTTCATTATAAAATTATTTATTTTATAAAAATAATGGTGGATTAAAATATATTATGGAGCTCACTTGAGAATGGGTAAGAATTTGAGAAGCTCCCTTAAATCCGGCTTGTTTATCGGGAAGAATTGAGTAGGGAACCTTTTGAAAACATGTATATACTTAAAAAGAAGGATTAATGGATCTTGATTCATAATTTGGAAAAATATAAACAACATTTATAATATTTTCATAAATAATTGAAGATAATTTAATTTGGGTAAATAGAAGAAAGAGAAACCCGAAGGAATAAAGGAGGTTTAGGTACAATCCCTTACCTTATGGTCGAAACGATTATCCACTAGATGTTAATATCCTGAATAATAAAATTATATTCATTAATTAATAATTATAGAACCTTTTATACATGTATTTTATTTTTTACAATTTTATTAAGTCCAATTATATCCTTTTTGGTTGGTTATGAAATTATATTACAACGCTCAAAAGTGTGAGTTTCCTTGGTTTTGATGATCACTTTTCTTGTATATGTGTATATAAAAATATATATAATGAGGATAGTTTTCTAGAAATGATCTTATATTTTATTAATGAACTTATATAATATTAAAATACGTTTTCTTCATAAGTGAGGAGTATTCATTAGATAAATTACCAATGATAATCGTTTCGATTAATTTATTGTTTTTGATCACAACAGACTCATTTTGTTTTATAAATTAATATCATGTGTAAAAAATGGTTCAAAAACATAATATATAATACATATATTATAATATAGTTCAACTATAAATATTTTTTAATGATAATTTTTGAAGTTTGAATTGAAAGATGAAAGCACCTCGTCCACGAAGGTGGTAAATGGGCACCTCACGGACGATGTTTTCATTCTTAAAGTAAAAGGGGGAGGAGAAGATATTTGATGAAAAATTATTCCATAAAAATGATAAAATTAAATTATACATGAGATAATGGAGTTTTCATGCTAGTTGGAAAAAGGTAATTGATGAGAAGACAATAAAAGAAAGGAACTTGAAAAATAAATTGAAAGAAAACGGAAGAGGGTTTTACCTCTTGATTCCTTCTTATTGAGAACCTCCTTAGGGGTTTGGTTTTGGTATTTTATTAAGACCAAAAGATTCTAGATGTGGGGGGAGAGGTTTTTTAAGAGTATTGGGAATAATTTAGTCAATGATCATGTCTTGATAGGTTTGAGGATAAGAGGTGGTTTTTATAGTGGAGGAGGGGGGTGGTTTCTCATTATTTAATCCATTAGTTTATTTTTATTAAGCCTTGAAATAATGTTAATTATTGAGACTAAATACAGTAATTAGATCATGTGAGTTCATACCAATTGTTATTAAACCATCCATGACTCAATGAATAGTGTATTTAACTTATAATATATATATATACCATAAATTACCGTATTTTACTATTCACAAAAATTCATATATTTCCGATAAATACCAAAAATTTAGCCCAACCATTTTTCAATGTGTAGAATTTAAAAATGAACTCCATTTTATAAAAATAATTTTCTAAATATGAGAAAAATAATTTTTAATTAAAATCATTATTTACTTGGAAGATACAAATTTTAAAATTAAAAATGCTTTTCTAACACTTTGAAAAATTAATTAAGGTCTCATAAAAATATATAATAACCTTAAGAAATAAAAATATTAATTTATGTATAAATTTTATGAGAATAATTTTTATTTTAAATTATTAAATTAATAGAAAATGTAATTAAATATTAATGACCTATAAAAATATCAACACTTAATTAATAATTTTCTTAAAATATTTATTTTCCTAAACAATGATATAATTATATCATATTGTCACTTATAGTATGGATAAATTATATTTATACTATCATTGGTATGGTTAATATTCAATTGGTCGGTTTACTATTCATATGGGTCATTTTACTATTCCAAAAGGTTAAGTTAATATTTCATCTGTATATGTTCTTTAACTTCTAGAAACACTTCTTAATTAATTGAATCATCACATATAAATCGTGTATTATGATCTCTTATGTGGTTATATGATATGGAATTATTATAAGAAGGGAATTTCCATTGATAAAACTTTGGGTCATTACATTCTTCTCAGTTTATGAAATTTCACCCTCGAAATTTCCTTTTACATCCTAAGTTGGAAACAGGCGTGGATACTTCTCTTTCATAGTTTGATCTAGTTACCATGTTGCCTCTTCATACTTATGGTTCCACCAAAGTACTTTGACCAAATGAGTAGTCTTGACATATATAATACTACCTCTATGATACAAGATCTTCATTGGATGCTTCTTATAAGAAATATCATTCTCCAATTTTACCACATCTAAAGTTAGTACATGTGAAGGATCAGATATGTACTTCCTTAAGGGGGATATATGGAATACATCATATACTTGGGTCATTTCTGGTGGAAGTTCTAGTTGATAGACCATTACCTTGATACAATCAAGGATCTCGAAGTGGACGATGTACCTGGGACATATCTTCCCTTCCATACCAAATCTCATGATTCTTTTCCATGGAGTTATGTAGATGAAATGTCACCAGCCTTAAACTCAAAGTCTCGTCGATGATAGTATATATAACTATTTTGTTAAATTTGTGATTCCATGATATGATTCTAAATGGTTTTATCCTTTTCCACCATTTCTTAAACCATTTCAGGCCCTTGCAGCTTCCATTCATCAGCTTCATCCCAACATGATAGTGTTTCGATACATTTTCCCATAAAGGGATTCATATGGATCCGTTTGAATGCTTGAGTGTAAACTATTATTTTAGGAGAATTTTACCAGGGTTAGATGTTGGTCTCATATTCTTTTGAAGTCCAGAGAATATTCTCTCAACAAGTATTCCAGTTTCTGAATAGTCCACATAGATCGGCCATCACTTTGAGGATGATTGGCCGTTATAAAGTATTTCTCAGTGCTTAGTGATTTTTGGACACTTTACTAGAACTTGGAGGTGAATATCAAATATTGATATGATAAAATTGATAGTGCTACTCCATGTATCCATACCAATTAATTTATATATATATATATCTATGTGCATTGATCCAGTGAGAAGTCCTATCGAATTGTGGTAATGTGAGCTGTCTTTTTACGATGATCCACAATAACCCATATATAATTATTTCCTCTTGATGTATTTGGAAGTATAATGATAACTTCTACGGTTATGTTTTCCCATTTCCATGTTGGTATGGCTAATAGTTTCATTATTCCTTTAAAATTTTGACTTACATCCTTCACTTTCCGACATACCAGGAACATTTATGTATATTCAGTGATCTCATTTTTCATATTGTCCAAAAAAGTTCTCTCAGAGATCTCGATGAATCTTTGTGATACTAAGGTGAATAGAGAAGGTTGATCTATGTGTGTCATTTATAATATATTACTTTGTCTCTCGATTTGATGGTACACATAGGAATGAACCAAATATTACGACTCCATCCTCCTTGATATTAAACTCACAGGATTTCCCATTTCAGATAGCTTCCATGCTTTTCAAAATTTCCACATCATTTTGTTGATGATACTTTTTTCACCATAAGGGATGGTTAGTAATAATTTAATAAAGGATTGATTATGTCCCTCCCTTAGTGATTCTCATATAAATACATTACAGGTCAATGAAAATTAGATCCTTCTCAATTCTCATTATTGATAATGATACATGATCATTTATACTTAGAGCATCTACCACCTTTTTTTCCTTGCCGAGAAGGTAGTGGATTGAGAAATCATAATCCGTAATGAGATCTAACCATATTTTCTAGTGCATGTTAATATCTTTATCTACGAATATATATTTTATACTATTGTGATTAGTATACATCTCACACTTCTAACCATAGAGATAATTCCACCATATTTTCAATGCAAATATCACAGCTGACAACTCAAAATCATGAGTGGGATAGTTTTTCTCATGTATTTTCAACTACCTTGAGGTGTAGGCTATAAATTTACCATTTTTCATTAGTAAACATCACAATACCTTTTTTTAATCATTGTTGTACACCACAAAGAGTTCCCCACTTGTCAAGAGTGTGAGTACTAGTGTAGTGATAAGTCTCTTGTTGTGCTTCTTAAATCCTTCCTCACATTCTTATGTCCAGAAAAACTTCACTCCCTTCCATGTAGTCTTCATTATTAGGTTTTAAAATCATCATAATTTCTCCACAAGTCATAGGTAAAAAATATCTAAGGCAAGGAAACTATGGATCTCTATTATAGATGTTGGCATGTGACACTCTTCGATCACCTTTGTCTTGGATAGGTCCATAGATATTCAATATTTGGTGATATAATGCCCCAAGAATGATAATTCCTCCACCAAGAACTCAAATTTACTATATTGTTTGTATAATTTCTCTGTTCTCAAATTCTTAAACATAGTATTAAAATGTTCCTCTTGTTCCTCATTCCTCGTAGAGTATATCAGAATATCATCGATAAAGAATACCACAAATTTGTCGAGGTAATCTATAAAGAATATATTCATTAAATAAATGAATATTTATTGATCATTAGTGAGTCCAAATGGAATCAATATGAAATCATAGTGTCCATACCCCATTATAAATATAGTATTGGGAATATATTGCTTCCTCACCTTTAATTGGGGATATCCCGACGAAAGGTCCATATTAGAGAAATAACTGGCCCCACATAGCTGATCGAACTTGTCATCTATCCATGGAAGGGGATACTTGTTCTTTATAATGATTTTATTGATCTCACTATAATCAATGTAGAGGCACATTTATCCATTCTTCTACTTGATGAAGAGGACTGTTGAACCCCATGGTGAAGCACTTGGGTGTATAAACCCTTGTGTGTATTCTAATGTAACAAATTATTTAGTTATTCCATCTCAATGGTGTCCATTCTATAAGGTGTATTTAATATAGGAATATATCCATGAATATGTTCAATTGATAACTTATCCTCTAGATCAAGAGGAAGACCATGAAATTTTTCATGGAATACATTAGTGTATTCCCTCACGATGGTCATGTCTTCGAGCATGATCATCTCCTTTGTCTCAATCATTTGAGTGAGATATTATTTATCATAAGGTGTAAATTTCCACACATGGTGTGATGATTATAAGATAGATTCATATTCCTACTTACACTTTTAATTAATTGGGGGATGCTTCAGGATGTGAAGAGTGATCTACATTTCCTGACAGTTGATGTTGTCTTTGTATAAAGATAGCCAATGCATGCCCAAAATAAGATCAAACTCCGTCAAAGGAAGTAAGATAAGATTTTATGTGAGGCTCATGTCACAAACATTAGCTAGGGAGGAGTTATGTACTTTGGATTCAATAATTTCCTCATTATCTATTCTCATACATAATTCAATCTACAAATTTTGAGGTGGTGTTCAATTATTCTACAAAATTTTCAAGATATAAAAGAATGCATATAATCAGAATCAAATAGTAAGTTATCTATTCTTGAATGAATAACTAGTGTACCTATCACCACTTCATTGTCTATATCCACATCATTAGTAGTGGTACCATAATTATTTCCTTTTTTCCTTAGAGGTTTTTTGTTAATTTCCTCTGAAAACACTGGGCTTAGGGAATTGGATTAAAAAATGACCATGTTTCTTTCAGTTGAAACACTACACTACCGGATGAGTTTTTTTATCCAAACCATACATTATTCTTCCTCATTAGTGGAATTATTCATATCCCTTTGGACGTTATTAGCCAGATGACCCATTCTACCACATTTAAATCATTTCCTAGTTCCCTTTAGGTAGTTCCCAAGATGCTTCTTCCCACAATTTTGCTTTGTTGATATTATCTCTTCTTTTCATCACATGATTTATTTGTAGATACACCCATATTAAACTCCATTTTCTAATTTTTTTTCACTGAGACCAGGATACCATTGAGATTACCTTATATCTATTTTAACCTTGAGGGCATAACTAACAATATCCTCATTACTATTGAAGTGTTGAATCAACAACACTTTTCATAGACTCATCTTTAGTATACTAATGAAACGATCCAGCTTGATTTCAATGTTCATAAAAAATACAGAGGTATATCTATCATGAATGGTAAAATTTTCTTCATACACCTTGATAGACTCATCTATATTCTTCTTATGTTTGAGTAACTCTCCTTCCATCTTGAGATGGAGGGTTTGGGGAAAATATTTATTGAAAAATATTTTATTTAATTCATCCCAATCCATGGAATCAATTTCCTCCCTGGATTTTTTATTTTTGATTAGTTTCCACCACTAATCACCTTCCCCATCAAAACAATAGACCGAAAACACAAATTTTAATTATTTGGAGAATTATAGAACATAGAATAGATTTTCAATGGAGTTAATCCACTTTTATGTGATTATGGGATAAAAATATCCACTAAACATGTGAGGACATATCCACATGAAGGGTTCGATGAAACTTTCTCTTTCCTTAGAGAAGTATGGATTTCCAGGTGATTTAATTTATTATTCATAACTTGAGCTAGTTGATCAAGTATTGTCCTGAAGTTTTGAACACCTGTTTCCATCATATTTGGAATGTTTTTACGGAAATTTTTATATTGCCTATCACATTGATTTTTGGAAAATGTTCTTTTATTTCCTTCCATTAACTAAGAAAAATAAAGTGCAATTAGGGGGATTTAATACTTAGTTAATAATCATAAAATGAAATAGTAAGTATAAAAGGATAAAATCATAAAGGAAAAGTATATCATAACTTCTGATTCTCTAGGTTTGAATCTAGGTTATCCATGATCTATTTCATGATATATATTATTATATTTATTTTATTTGTTCCCATAATATTGGTTTGTAATGAACTTATGAATTTACCAATACATATCCACCAATATTTTAAAACCTAGTCCATAGTAAGGCCCATTGTCGTGTACCAGGTTACCCCAAGTCAGGCCCGAAACACCTTGCTGGAGTTATTACTCATAGGTACATATTTTCCAAAACCATATCCACCTGTAGTGTCTAGACATGGATGTATTTTACTGATTAACCACTTACTATATACCAACCAAAATATAGGGATGTTTTCTCATACTTAGTCATATCCTTAGGGTTACTACTAAAGTGCTATATTCATAGTATCTAAAATAACTAAACATTTTCTCTGGTATTAACTATAGATACCCTAGTAGTTTACAAATATCAGTACAAAATTTTAATCATAATTAAAAATAAAATCCGAAGGCAAGGACCATAAATTATAGTGTCTAGGAAGACTAGGTATATGAAACCGAAAAAATGGGACTAAATAAAACATTTATTTATTTATCATCCATTATGATCTAATAACTTCCTTTGATCCCTTAAATCTTCATAGGATAACCTGAGGATAACATGAAAAAATGTATGAGATAAAAATCTTAGTTAGTTAATAAACATTAAAATAAATCATAGCACATAGGTTAGAAGGAATAACATAATGACATATAAAGGCATGGAAAATAATTAAACATAAGGAATCATAACTAAGGGATCATATAAAAATGGATTAATTGTAATTTGGAATCAACATAAAACAATAATTTAGAATTATTCCAAGAGAATTTTACATATAGGATATTGAGTCAAGGCTCCATGCACATAGAGGAGCATGAGTCAAGGTAAGTTTTGCATAGAAGAGAACGAGTCAAGGATAACCACCAAGACCATTGCACATAACTTCTCATGAGACTAAAGTTTAGACTATGAATTGGAGTGATATCTAGGTGCACCCATCATAACATGTTCATGAATATGTTCTCTATATATATAATTACACATAATCAATCAAACAAAAACGTAAGGGTTACCCATGGGATGAACTCGGTATCATGATTATATCAAAAGGAATATGAAAAGGAATATCATAGTGTGTACATATAAGGATGGATTTCAATAATTTAATGAAATTTATAATGGAATATAGGAATATATCATGATAAGTGATGTTAAAATGCAGTAAAAAGAGTGTTAAAAAACATTAGAAACTAAACATTTTAGTTCGGTTTAAGAGAAAACTTTCAAGAATCTTAAAAATGGAAAAGGTCTAATTACTTATAGAAAAAAATAAGTTAACTAAGGTAGTTTTAAAAGAAAAAATTAGTTACTTTATAAAAAAATTTGTATTAAAATATATTATCAATAACACTTGAAAATGGGTAAGAATTAGGGAAGTTCACTTAATTTGGGCTTTCTTATCGGGAATAATTGTGTAGGGAAACTTTAAAAAACATGTATATGCTAAAAAAGAAGTATGAATAGATCATGATACATGATTTTGGAACATATAAAAAACATTTATAAGATTTTCATAAAAAAATGAAAGACAATTTATTTTTGGTGAGGAGAGAAATAGTAACATGAATGAATAAAGGAGGTTCGGGTCGAATCTCATACCTTATATCCAAAAAAATTATAAAATTGATCTCAATTTCAGGAATAATAAAATTATATTCATCAATTAAAAAGTATATAAACATTTATAAATGTATTTTATTTGGCATAATTTTATTAATTTCATTTATGTCCCTTTTGGTGGGTTTTGAAAATCAAATTCATCACTAGGAAGCGTGATTTTCCAAAGTTTTTATTATTGGTTTAATTTTATATGTGTATAAAAAACATGTAGAATTGAGATAGTTTTTGAGAACATAACTTATATGTTATTAATGAATTTATATAATATTAAAATAAAATACCTTCTAGAATTGAGGATGATTCATTAGATAAATCATTAATGATAATCGTTTAGATTAATTTAACATTTTTTTGATCACAACGAACTCATTTTATTTTATAAATTAATATCATGTGTACATAATATATAATACATATATTATAATATGGTTCGACTATAAAAATATTTTCATGACCGTACTTGATGATGAAATTGAAATAGAAGAGCACATCATCCACAACGGTGGTAAATGGGTACCTCAACGATGATGTTTTCATTCTTAAAGTAAAAGAGAGTAGAGAAGCGATTTGATCAATAATTATTCCATAAAAAAGATAGAATTAAGGTATATATGTCAGAATGTAGTTTTATTTCCCCTTGGAAAAAGGTAATTGAGGAGAAGAGAAGAAAATAAAAGAACTTGAAAAAGAAATTGAAAGAAAATAAGAGAGGGTTTGATGTCTTGATTACTTCTTATTGAGAACCTATTTAAGGATTTTTTAGGTGTTTCTTAAGCCTAAAAGATCATGTAAGTGGGGAGAGATTTTTTTGATGAGTATTTTGATGAATTTAGACATGTCTCAAGCCTTGATAGGTGTGAGGAGAAGAGGTGGTAATTATAGTGGAGAAGTGGATGTTTTCTCATTATTTAATTCATTAGTTTAATATTTTGGTCAAGATAAGAAATAATGTTAATTATTAAGAATAAATATATAATTATATCAAGTGAGTTATAACCAATTTTTTTTACATCATCCATGACTGAAGGAATAGTGTAATTAACGTAAAATATATAAACCGTAAATTACCATATTTTTCTGTTCACAAGAAAATTGAGGTATTTCAGAAAAATTCAAAACCTTCACCCTATCCATTTTTAAATGTGTATAATTCTAAAATTAACTCCATTATATAAAAATAATTTTCTAAATATGATAAATATAATTTTTAATTAAAATCATCATTTACTTGGAAAATACAAAATTTAAATTTACAATTGCTTTTCTAACACTTTGAAAATATCTTTATTATATCATAAAAATATATTACAATCTCAAGACATCAAAATATTAATTTATGAATAAATTTTATGAAAATAAGTTTTCTTTTAAACTATTAAAAAAATTTAATTAAATATTTATGACCTATAAAAAACTAACACTTAATTAATAATTTTATAAAATATTTATTTACTTATACTATGATTTAATAATATTATATTGTCACTTATAAGTTGTATAAATTTTATTTACACTTACATTGGTGAGGTTAATACTCAATTGTATGTTTTAAATTTCATAAACATCACTTTACTTTCTAAATTTCACATTTTTATTTCATGGGTATAATTTCATTAACATATAGAAAAAATTATTATTTCATTTATTCATCAATTATAAATCTTATATTGTGTTCTATTCTGTGTTTATACCATATGAAATAATTATTAGAATGGAATTTCAATTGATATAACTTTTGTTCATTACAGGTCATATTATATAAGCATGAAATAATTATATTTTAATGAGTGGATAAAGAAACAAAAAAGTGGTTGTTGAAGAACATTACCTCTTTTTTGGGAAAATCCTTTTAGTTTGCACCGAAATACTTTTTTGGTTTTCTTTATTCCTAATGGTAGTATTCTAAGATGAAGAAATGTATTTTGGGAGTTTATTTTGGCAGAGTTTTTATGAGAAAAAATTATTTATAGGTGTTAATAAGTGGGAGGGTGAGAGCCTTTTTATAGTGTAGGAGGAGTGAAATTATTGTAAATATAAAAAGGTAAACAGTATTGAGAGGTATCCCCTACATAATATTCTTCACATAATGAACTAAATTAGATAAAATGGAAGATAAAGTATAAAATTTTCCATAAACTAGGTTTTGGACATGTGTGTAAGTCATTTTGGCCCTTAAATTTATGATCTAGTCCACTGTTAAGCTTAATTTTACCTTAATCGCAGTAATTAATTTTAACTATATTCACTAATATTTATTTGTATCAAAATAATTTGACCTTAATATAAATTATGAATTATTCTCATTACAAATAATTAATATATTTTTCCAAATCCCTATCACAAAATTGGTATAAATTAATTAAATTTAATCCTGTGGATGGGATGAGAAAGCAAGTTCTTAAAGTAAAAATGTTCAAAAGTTTGAAATGTTTTTAAATATAATTTAATTGTAAAATTAATACCATTAACATAAATTGTATTAATGGATAAATAATTTATCTAATTTTTATTTAAAAACAATTTAAAATATAATTTATATTTTTAAATATGTTTGACAAAAAATAAGTTTTCAATTAAAATTCAGTATTTTCACTATTCATGAAAAAATGAAACTTCCCAAAAATATAACAAGAATTAACTCTGAGATAATTTTATTACACCTCTTTCAAAAAGTAATATTATTTTGACAAATAAAATTTATAAAATTGTAAAAAATTGTTTTTAAAACTAGTACTCCATTAAAAGGCGATAAAATTTCCTTTAGAAAAAATATTGGTATTTATAAGTTAAATTGGGTTTGTTCTTATCATATTATTATAGAATATATTTGATGAATGTAAAAAATATTTTATTGAATGTATTTTTGGAGTTGGTGGCCTAAAATAAAATACTCCAGACCTTATTCATTAATAAATACCTTATCACATCTTGATTGTTCTTCTGCGTGACAATTTATGTGATAATTTACTAAGGATAGTTTTTGCACTAAAGGGTCATAGCGGATCCCAGTTATGATGAGAACCCGAATGTGCCGTAACACAATTATTAAATATATTTTCTTTGACTGAATGATGTTATTTGAGGGACACTAATAATACAAGCCATTAGGGGTGAGGACTTATAAAACATTGAGGCCTCTTCTCAGGGTGTGAACCTTTCATAATATATTGGAGGATATTATGAGAAAAATACCCACTAGAAGGAAATCCCCATTTCGTAGTATTATTGGATTTTCCTATATGAGGGCGTGTGTATTGGTCCTTAGACCTTAAAATTATTATTAATGGGTATTAAAACTCACAAACATAGATTTATTGACAAAAAGTGTGATGAAACATTGTTCATAACGAGGAAGGATATGTTGGGTGTTTCATAAGTAATACTAAATTATTGGATAATGTGAGAAAGGATTTCTACCTTCTATTCCATAATGGGAGTTGATATCTTATACCATTTGTTGGAATTAATATATCCTAAATAAATCCATGGCCATGGTGAGGAATGGTAGAGTTCAATTCTGGGAGGTCAAAGAAAGAATAATTTAGCACATGGGTTGATGGCACTAGCATGAAACACACTTGATTCATGATATCAAGACAAAGGGAATACATTACATGGTAAGTGTTCGTAGGAGGTGACACATCATTGTAGTGTTAAATTCTTTCTCTATGGGTGCCTTGGTGTGTTTCTAGCCACAAAATAGGTACATTAGACAAACTCTTCCTAATGACATTGATAAATTGGCCTTGAGGGTCACACACTAAGTGTGTCCAAGTAACACAGTTAAATGTTCATTTAACAAGTTGAATAAAGATTATTCCCTAATGTGGTTTAATAATTATTCAAGGATGTCTGATCGTATTTATTTCTATACTAGTAATTTAAGAGAATATAATTTCAGTGAAATAATATTTTTATTAGAAAGTATTACAGTGATATTTATTTGAGAAATAAATAGTCATTATTCAAGTTATAATAATTGTGGCGGAGGAAATAAAGAAAATGGATAAACAAAAGTACATGGCATGTATATTAATATATACACGCTGTGTAGTTTTTCTGGGGATTTTGTGAGAGATAATAATATTTATTTAATTAAATAATATTAGGTGTAATTTGCTGGGTGAATGTCAAGTAATAATAACAGTCAACTTTTATTATTAAAAATGGTGTTTTACTAATAATTAAATGAAATGAATAAATGAATTTGGGTATTTAATTTTTTTTATTCTATGTAATTAAAATTAAAATTATATTATTCTCATGAGACCTATCAATTATTTTTGATTGTCCACAACGAATCTAGATAATTCTCTCAAGACAAGAGATAATTATTTTCCTCCAAGAATGCTCTTAAGTTACTAGAGAGATCCTCCTCCACCAGATCAAGGAGAGTGCTTTTGAATCGGATCTCAAGGTGATTAGAGGTAGACATCGCAAGTGGAGGATCATCCATAATAGCACCCGAAGATCTATTCAGTGAAGTCTATAGATACATGGAGTGTAACAACCCGAATCCGGAGCCACCCAACTGGTTCCCTATTCCCGATTCGCCACATAACCTCAAGCGCAATTCCACAAATTCCAGAGGCTACCGACTAGTAGAAAGGGCATTGGTAAGTTATTAAGGAACTTATTCCATCATTTGGTGAGGTATACAAGGAAAAGAAATAACAGTTAATAGCGGAAGCAGTAAACGACATACAACAACTGAAACGAAACAGTGGAAGTAATGAATATATATAGAAATGATGATAATGATGCAGCAGGTACAAGTATCTAAGGAAATCATAAAACACAACAATGTGCTGAAATACAACTGAAAACAAAGTACTAAAAGTAACAGTAACTCTAACAGCATCGCAAGACTAAGCTCAGTCCTATACTCTCCAGCTCCAACCAGCAATCATGTACCTGAAGTAGAAGGGCCACAATCCCTATCCAAACCTGCAACCATATAACCTATTTGGGCTGAAAGGCAGGACCCAAACAGGGTGTGAGACTAATCCCAGTAGGCAATCACCACAATATCTATGCCCTACTATCAGTGAGAAAAATAGAAAAAGTAAAGGAAATAAATGTAGCAGATAAACAAAGGTACCCCAAAGTAACAATCCTACAAATCTCCATTCAAATTTATTTATTAATTTAATAAAATCATTTAATTATCAACCAAGGAGTCTAGAAAACAACTCTATATTTCTAAGGCACAACAAATACCACAACAGGTATCTCAACAAACTACCTAGACAACAAGCAGTACAAACCCAAGCTTGTTTTTTGGATTGGTGGACTCCTCACAACCAACCAAATTAATAATAATAATGACTCTCTGGGTCAATCCTACTGGAAGACCCCTCTAGTCAAATAATCATACATGGCCCAAACACTCTGGGAAGCTCTCACCGTCAATTCCCATATGGTCTTGCAATGATAGCTACAGACTCTCTGAGGAAGTACTTACGTCTAATTACTCTTGTGGTCTCGATGGGTGTGTAAACTAAGGACACTCTTGGGAATCACAAAGTCCAATTCCTGTAGGTCATGCGTACGAGACTATGTTATAATAGACCCTCTAGGGAAGCCCTTAATCATCAATTACCTCTTTAGTTTACCGCACCAGGTTCACACAGCCCTGAGCAGTCTAGTCGTGTGTAATCTACTGTTAGTAGCCCTAATTAAGTTCAACAAAAACATGGATAATAGCTACAATGCATCAAAATAATATAAATAACAGGAAATACACGTAATCATCTATAACAAGGAAGAAAAATAATGCTACAAGGTTTGACTCACAGCAACCTAAGCCAAATGGCGATAAACGACCAAAGCAAGAGTAATCACTCATGGGTGATCCTCAAACATGCAACTAAGCATATATTGATATCAATTAACCTCAAGAAAACACACAATATAAGGAAATTAAACAATGGAATCAAAATACCTAACCCAGGATACCCGATACATGGGTATCCAATACTTTTTGCACAAAACTCAAATACATTCAACGTAGGGAAACAAACCACCTACCTCTATCCTAAGAGATTGATATACTTGAGCCATGAAGATTGATTCTCCTTTGAATGATGAATATCTGAGAAAACATCCAAAACTCTCAACCCATGATAACTTGAAAATGAGGAGGAATCAGGAAACCAGGATAAAGAAGAATAGAGGGCTTACCGAGGTGATCCCAATGCATTTGACGATGGCTGAATCAGAGATCAGACGACGGATTGGGGGCTCAGAGAAGGATCGTAGACGTACGGGAGCTCTTGGCCGATCGAAACCTAGAATAAGTTCGTTATGGAGAATAGGTGAAAACCTGGTGTGTTTAGGAAAAAATATAAAATAAACAGTGTGTACTTCTGGGGTACACGGCATGTAATTTGTTTTTCCGTACTCCGCTTTAATCGGCCTCCACATCACCCCTACACAACGTGTGTGTGGCCCAGACTCGGCTAGCACACGGCTTAGCACGACAAGGGAGTACACGGAGTGTACTGCAAAAATTTCTAGAAACCCCTTATTTCTAAAAAACTCAAAGAAAAGGTAAGAAATACTTGAAACGAAGATACAGTTTCTTGCAAACTTCCCTCCTTAAATAAATTCATCCCCGAATTTCCCTAGCGAGGTGGAGAAGAAGAAACCCCGAACAGCTTCGGCCACTGCAATCGTACATCAGCCTCTCTTTCTCAGGTCTCGTCATGTACTCGCCTGTGCTGCCATAGAACCCATACTAGAGGAACATACTTCCCACAGAGAACCTCCGTACTACTATTGACAATCCTGATAGGATGCTCCTCAAACAATGCATCCGCTTCGAGCTCAACCTCCTCGGGCTGAAAGAAATGAGACAGGTCTGAAAAGTAACTTCAGAGCTGAGAGACGTGGAAGACGTCATGCATGAACTGGTACCTCTGAGGTAACTGAAACTGATAGGCAACTGGCCCAACTCTCTCCAAGACCCCAAACGGCCCGACGTATCTCGGAGAAAGCTTACACAGTATCCTGATCATCATGTATCCCAGCCTTGGGGAGACACGTAGGAAAACCAGATCTCTGTCCTCAAACTACAGAGGTCATCTCTGCTGATCAGCATAAGATTTATGATGAGATTGTGTAGTAGCCATCCTCTTCCAAATCAACTCTATCTACTCTGAGGTACCCTGAACAAAAAGAGGTCCCAACAAAGATGCCTCTCCTGCTTCCAGCCAGCACAAAGGTGATCGGCATGACCTACTGTACAAAGCCTCATAAGGATCCATCTGAATAGTCTCCTGAAAGCTATTGTTATAGGAAAACTCCACAAGAGGAATATGCTTTTCCCAAAAACTGTCGAAATCTAGAATGAAAGATCAGAGCATATCCTGAAGCACCTGAATCGTGCGCTCTGACTAGCCATCTGTCTGGGGATGGTAAGCTGTACTTAGAAGTACCCATGTACCCAAAGCTTTCTATATCCTCTTCCAGAAATGTGAAGTAATGCAGGCGTCCCTATCGAAAATGATAGTACTTGGAAACCCATTCAATCACACAATCTCACAGACATACAACCGTCAAAGCTCATTGACAACGAAGTTTTCCTTTATCATAAAGAAGTGAGCAACCTTTTTAAGCCTATCAATGACAACCCATACCGTGTTGTTCCCTCTCGACGATCTCGGTAACCCTATCATGAATTCCATCACGACATCATTCAACTTCCACTTGGTAATGGGTAACTACTGCAAAAGCCATGATGGCCGCTAGTGTTCTGCCTTCACCTACTGACAAGTAGAACATCTCATGACAAAACTAGCAACATCTCTCTTCATACCTGGCCACCAGTACTGGTAGTGTAGATCACGATACATCTTGGTGACACCAGGATGAACTGCCCAGATGGAGTAATGAAAGTCTCGCATCATCTCTTCACATATATTTACTGGCACCCATATGCATCCCTATAAACGCAAGATCTCATCCTCACCAATGGTCCATCCGGGAAGAGGGTCTTCTCCTAACACACTTTCCCGTAGGACTAGGCCTTCAGAATCTTCTAGCTGCCTCATTTGAACTCAGTCAAGATGCGTATAGGTAACCGTCACAAAAGATAGTAAATCCTGACCTTGCCTATTCTGCACCTCTAAATTCATTTTAGAGAACAGAGCCATAAGCTACCACACACTTCTGGCCTCCTAAATTTCCTATATCTGAGTTCTCCTTCTCGATGCATTAGCCACTACGTTGCCTTTCCCAGGCGTATAGGCAAGCTCGAAGTCGAAGGACTGGAGATACTCGACCCACCTCCACTGTCTCAGATTCAGGTCATGCTGCATGAAGATGTACATGAGACTCTAGTGGTCAGTATATACCACAAAATTCTCTCCCAGAAGGTAATGCCTCCAACAACGCAATGCATGAACAACTGCAGCCAACTCCAGATCATGCGTAGGATAATTCCTCTCATGTGGTCACAACTACTGAGATCCATAAAAAACAACACGATCCTCCCGCATAAGAACTGCTCATAGCACGATTCCAGATGCATCACAAAAAACTATATAACTCCTGACCGGCTCTAGAAAAACTCGAATCGGTGCTGAAGTCAACCTCCCCTTCTGCTCTTGAAAGGTTGAATCACATGCTTCTGAACAAACAATCTTTACCCCCTTCTTAGTCAAGCCCATCCATGGTGCTTCTAAGTGTGATAAGTCCTGTATAAACTACCTGTAGTAGCCATACAACCCCAAGAAACTCCATACCTTGAAGACATTCTTCGGCTGATCCCAGGTAACTACTGCTCTCACCTTCTTTGGGTCTACTAATTACCCTATCTCTGAGATGACATGACCGAAGAAGTGGATATCATCCATCCAAAAGAGTAACTTTTAAATCTTACCATATAACTAATGCTCCCTCAGTGTACTCAAAACGATCTCAAGATGGGTTTCATGGTCGCGTCGAGTGTGAGAGTACACCAAGATGTCATCCAATAAAACCACCATGAAGGAATACCAATAAGGATGGAACACTGTGTTCATCAGTTCCATAAAGACTGTTGGCGCGTTCATGAGACCGAATGACATAACCAAGTACTCATACAGACCATACCGTCTCCAGAAGGCTATAAGGGGTATATCAGATGGTCTGACACGCAAATGATGATATCCGGATCTCAATTCAATATTCGAGAATACTCTGGATCCTCGAAGCTGATTGAAGAGATCATCATTCCTTGTAAAGGTATATCAGTTATTGACCATCAATTGGTTCGACTTCTGATAATCCACGCAAAGCCTAAGGGTACTGTCTGCCTTTTTTCCAAAAAGGATAGGCGAACCCCAAGGAGAAGTACTGGTTCGGATGAAACCATTTGCCTGCAACTCCTCCAACTGCTTCTTGATCTCCTCCAACTCAGGTATATCCATCCTATAAGGTCTAATGGACACCGGTGCCGCTCCTGGAACGAGTTCAATAATGAATTCTACCTCACGCTCCAGAGGTAAACTTGAAAAGTCCTCTAGAAAGACATCTCTGAAAAGATCCACCACTAGAGGAAAGTCTGACTGTGAAGTCCCCTAGTCGTTTAGATAAAGACTAGAAAACTGGGTCATATCCCCTTCTACCCTATGATGCTCTGGTCCATCTCTACCCACCTAGACATCCCACTCACCTATATGAAGAAAGGACACACCTTCTGGTGATACGAAACTCACCCTGCGGCTATAGTAATCGACGACTGCCTGGAAGGGAACCAACCAGTCCATCCCGAGAATGAAATTGTATCCTGTCATCTCTAGGACATAGAGGTCCCATAATAAGTGACACCTTGTAATGTCTATAGAGAATTCTTTGCACTGACGTACGCTAGATGTCCTTATTTCCAAGGGCATGTTGAGAGTCAACATGTCAGCAGACGAAAAGACACAGATCCCAAGCCTCTCCATGGATGAAATAGAGATAAATCTATGTGAATCACTAGTATCAAAAAGTGATGAAGATAAAACTGAGGCTACTAAGATCGTACCTCAAACTATAGAGGGTCCGAGATTCTTCTCTTGATGAATATGCTCTACATCAAAAATCTGGCATGTACCCCAGCCCTGTGTAGCAGCCTGAAAACCTTGAGCTCCTCCCCCTTGAGCTTGACCACTACGTCCACAGCCTCTACCTTGACCTGGACGACCGAAAAAACTCCAGCCCCCAGTCTAATGCAGAACTGGTAACCCTGTTCCTGCTTGCGGGGTCGAAACTGATCATCCTTCACTAGCTGCTGGAAGGGGAACCTTGCAGAAGCGTTGCAGATGACCCATCTTTCTGCAAGATCAGCACTCCAATAGGTCTCTCGGGCACTAGAGATTCTTATGAATGCTTCTTCCACAATGATAACACACCACTTGGGTGCCATAAGGGAGATCTCTTCTACTAGAAGGAATAACTCACTTCCTCTGGTCGCCACGGGTAGACTCTCGGTGGAACTTCCTAATGTCTGTCTGAAAAGAATCATCCATGGATGCTGACACGCCCTGGTCCATAGCTCCATTCTCCTTTAGGTTACTTTCCGTGATCAGCTCCTGGTTGACTATAAGAATAATATAAGTCAACTGGAAGACATTCACCTGTGATCTGATCTATGGTTTGAGTCCCTCCTCAAACTTCCTGGCCAAGAACAGCTTGTCATTCCCTAGAACGGGAGCGAAATACTATAACTCCTGTCCGGGGGTGTCTCGAGATGGTAGAAGATGGATAACATGGCATCTAGACATGACTCTACAGCCTACGGTCCTCCATCCCCTGTGAACATAGGAGGATACTGCTGCTGAAAAACATGCGTTAGCTCTGCCATAGTCGGGGCATGATGCTGAACTCCCTGGAAGGTCTGCATGAATCTCATAAAACCCTCTCTGAACTAAGCATCGACACCAGTGTCCGGAATCACTGCAGGTTCCATGTCCGAAACGATTTGCGGAACTACTGGTAGTCCTTGATCTGCCGCATCAGGCATACAATCACTGCCCGGTTCTTGTCGTGAAATGGGAGGATGTCTTGGTACCATATATCTGAAAGATCAAAAAGCACTTTCATTAACAATAAACACAGTTTCAAAATAATAGGGTAAAATGGAACAGGAGGGAAAACCTTTAACAAAAGAATAAAACATAACTACACGGCGTGTAGTATGGCTTCACGGTGTGTTCCCGGAAATTTTACCTTGGGCGTGTACCTTGTCCATACATGGTTGTGTAAACAACCCGACTACATGGCGTGTTCTCAAACTACACGACATGTACTGACCCTTCTCTCCCTGCCCGGTTACTCTTACTCGACTAAGTCACATGGACAGTCCCAGCAGAAGACTACACGACATGTTGAGGAAGACACGACGTGCACTAGACCTGCCTTACCTGGCCCATGTTGTTAATGACATTACCTGACACACGGTCTAAAATACATGGTGTGTTCTCAAGGGACACGACATGAACATAAAGGAAAACCACGGACCGTGTGGTTCATTACATGACCAGCTACACGGCTGACCCTTACACGGCATTTTTCGAACAAACACAGCATGTATAAGAGAAGATAACACTGACCCGTGTTGTTTGTGACATGGACGGCTACCTAGAACAAGACTACATGGCATGTTCATACCAAACGCGGTGTGTACTACCAAAGTTTTCCTGACCCGTGTTGTTAGTGACATGGACGACTACACAGTTTACCACTACACGGCGTGTATATACCATACACAGCGTGTTCTTAAAGACCCTTTTACAAAGCCGTGTCCTTGTCCACACGGTCAACGACACGACCAAAAACTACTCAGCGTGTATTTATAAAGTACACACCGTTTATTCTGGGTTTTTCTAGACAGTAGCCTCAGAACTGCACCGGAGCCCAGAAAACACAGAAAACAGAGGTTAAGGTTCCAAATTCCGATCCATGGGGGCCCATACTCCCTGCGAATCAAAGCTTGGCATCATAAAAATGCATATAACAAGAAGCAGTATAACAAACTCACGACCCAAAAAATTCCGATCCTAAAGGGCCCATAATACCTCTAAGGCCAAAGTTTGGTGTCTATGATAAGGAAGATCAAACAACTTATACCCTATCCACATAGCAGTTATTTTATCACAGCAGCTATCACAACAACATGCATTGTCTATCACAAATTGTATCACAACCGCATGAAATCCCTAATGCAACCTAGATGGCATGGAAAAATACATGGAATGTGATTTTATAACACGTGCCTATATGATGAATGATATGGAATACCCTCATCTCATCGAGTTGCCAATAAATAGAACCGAAATCATATAAACAGTAACAACACAAAACAAGTGCATCACCCAATGGTGAAATCAATTAAACTGTAACATTTACAGAACTCGAAAATCACAACATTTGAGGAAATATGGATTTTTCCCTATACACAGGTTCTAGAATGCTCTGGTACAACTATTTACCATTTACCTATTCCATTCTATCCTCGTCTAATGTCTCCAAATAGTAATTCAAATAGAAAAGGAAGAACCTCCCTCTGATACCACGTTATAACGACCCAAATTCAGATCCACTAAACTGGTGCCTCGTGACCAGTTCGCCACATAACATCAAGAACATTTCCCCAAATGCCAGAGGCTTCCGAATAGAAGCAAAGGCCTTGGTAAGTTATTGGGGGAAACTATGCCCTAATTTGGTAAGGTATATAAGGAAAAGAAACAACAGTCAATAGCCGAAGTAGTAAACGACATACAACAACTGAAACCAAATAGTAGAAGCAATGAATATATATAGAAATGATGATAATGATGCAACAGGTACAAGTATCTAAGAAAAGAAGCAAACACAACAACATTCTGAAATACAACTGAAAACAAAGTACTTAAAGTAACAGCAACTCCAACAGCATCGCACGCCGAAGCTTGGTCCTATGCTCTCCAGCTCCAACCAAAAATCATGTACCTGAAGTAGAAGCGTCACAATACCTATCCACACCTTCAACCATATAACTTGTTTGGGCCGAAAATCCAGACCCAAACAGTGTGTGAGACTAATCCTAGTAGGCAATCACCACAAGATCTGTGCTCTACTATCAGTGAGAAAAATAGAAAAAGTAAAGGAAATAAATGCAGCATAGAAACAAAGGTACACCAATGTAACAATCCTAAAAATATCCATTCACATTTATTTATGAATTTAATACAATCATTTAATTATTAACCAATGAGTCTGGCGATCAACTCTATATTTTCAAGGAACAACAAGTAACACAACATGTATCTCAACAGACTACCTAGACAACAATAAGTACAAACCAAAGATTGTTCTTTGGCTTGGTGGAATCGTCACAACCAACCAAACAAATAATAATATTGAATCTCTAGGTGGCTCTTACAGGCAGAACCCTCTGGTCATATAATCATACAAGGCACAAACACTCTGGAAAGCTCTCACCATCAATTCCCCTATAGTCTTGCAACGATAGATATAGACTCTCTGAGGAAGCACATAAGTCTAATTCCTCATGTGGTCTTGATACGTGTGTAAACTAAGGACACTCTTGGGAAGAACAAATTCCAATTCCTGTAGGTCCTGTGTATGAAACTAATTTATAATGGACCCTCTAGAGAATCCATTAATCATCAATTCCCTCTTTAGTCTGTCGCACCAGGTTCACACATCCCTGAGTAGTCTAGTCATGCGTAATCGATGATCAGTAGCCCTAAGTAAGTTTAAAAACTACTTGGCTAATAGCTACAATGAATCAAAAGCATATAAATAGCAGAGAATACATGCAATCAGCTATAGCAAGGTAGAAAAATAATGCTACAAGGTTTGCCTCATAGGCAACCTAATCCAAACGATGATAAACAAACAAAGCAAGAGTAATCACCCATGGGTGATCCTCGAACATGTAACAAAGCATACATTTCTATCAATTAACCTCAAGAAAACAAGAAATATTTTGAAATCAAAATCCCTAACTCGGGATACCCGATAAATGGGTATCCGACACTTTTTGCACAAAAAGTCAAAGACAATCAACATAGGAAAAAAAAACCACCTACCTCGATCCTAGGAGATCGATATACTTGAGCCATGAAGATTGATTCTCCTTAGAATGATGAAGATCAGAGAAACCGTCCAAAATGATCAACCCATGATAACTTGAAAACAAGGAGGAATCATGAAACAAGGCTAAAGCAGAAGAGAGGGCTTACCGAGATGATCCCAATGCAATCGATGGGGCTGAATCAGAGATCGGACGACAACTCGAGGGATCAGGGAAGGATCACAGCCGTACAAGAGTCTTAGCTGAATGAAACCTAGAAGAAGTTCGTTCTGGAGATTAGGCGCGACCCCGGTGCATTTAGCTAAAAAAATACACGGTGTGAACTTTTGGGGTACACGACGTGTACTCTATTTTTCCGTAATCCGCTTTAGGTGGCCTCCACATCACCCATACACACCGTGTGTGTGGCCCAGACAAGGCCAACACACAGCTTGGCGTGGTAAGGGAGCACACAACATGTACTCAGAAAGTACACGACTTGTAATTCAAAAATTTCCAAAAACCCCTCATTTCTCAAAAACTCAAAGAAAAGGGAAGACATAACTGAAATTAAGATCCAGGTTCTTACATGGAGCACATGTGGATCACCACTAGAGGAACCCTACACTTGGATTCTATGATGCAATGATGGATCTCATCAGATCATGACTGGAAACATCAACAAAGAGAGAATTTTATTAAGGTAATTCTTGTATTTTAATTAAATTAATTATAAGCAATATATGATGATCCTTTCTATGGTTCCAGGACTCCCCTATTTTCTTTAATTCTCTGTTCTATTCTAATGATCTGGTGTTTTGTTATCCTGACGAATCTCGAATTGATCATTGGTAACGACAAAAATTAAAGTTGGGTACACCCACCAATGCACTTTCACTGATCCTGAAACCAACAAGTGGCATCAAATGGGTCATATCGTTTATTATAAATATTTATTTTTTTGTAGATGATTTACACATTTAATAATTTAGTTGTTTCAATTCATGTTAATTATTGTAAAAATCTATATCTCGAGATCTATTCATCCTCTTTCGTTTCGCGTTAAACTTACAGAAATGATATTTTCTTTTTAATTTTGATTAAAATAAAAATGGGTATCTCATCTGGAGGTTCATAAGATTTCTAGCCATACAAAACTTGAACACACAACGTGTATTCGGAAGTCCATGACATGTAGTCAGGATTCAATGCATCACACTGGTCCACCAATCCAATCCGTGTGTTGGAGTATTTTTAAGTCTTAAATGACTCCATGTGTTGACTAGGAATAGGAGGAATTTGGTTTCTAGATTACACGCCGTGTGGCCTACTGGACACGGTGTGTAGTCCCTTCAGGTAAGGGTTGTACCGTGTACCCTATACAAGGATCTCCTGACTAGAAACCTTGTAACATGGATATTACTGTATAAAATGATTCAGATAGTTATTCATCATAAGTTCTTCATGTTCCCACATTACCTATTCCATCTTTTGATTTCACCACATAACTTTTACCTGGAGAGTCATCCGGTTTCTCAACACTTGTTCTCTGGTATGAATTATTCTGATCAGCTCTTCACAATAAGATAGATCGGGTTCTAGTTCTATTTATTCATAGGTGAGAACATGCATTGGGTAATGCATGTATTTTCTCAACAATGATACATGGAACACATCAGTAACTTTAGAGAGACTTGGAGGAATCTCCAAAGGATAATCTACAACTCCAATTCGTTCAAGAATTTCAAATGGTCTGATGTACCTGGGACTCAATTTACCCTTCTTACCAAATCGTATAACACCCTTCCATGGAAATACCTTCAGGAAAACATGATCTCTTACTTGAAATTACAAATCCTTCCTTTGGTTATCGGCATAGCTATTTTTCTTAATTTTAGAAGCTTTGATGTGGGTTTAGATTACCTTCACATTTTCCATTTTTTCCTCAACAATTTCTGAGCCTATGAGTTTTCTTTCACCAACATCATCCCAACAAGTTGGTGTGCGACATCCCTTTCTATATAATGCTTCATATGGTTCCATCTGAATACTTGAATGGAAGCTATTGGTTATTGGAAAATTCTACCAGAGGTAAATACTGATACCACATACCTAGAAAGTCAAGTGAGAAAGATCTCAACATGTCTTCTAAGGTTTGAATAGTCTATTCTGATTGTCCATCAGTTTCAGGGTGGTAGGCAGTGCTCAAACGAAGTTCAGTATCCAAGGCCTGCTAAATAATTTTCCGGAATCTTGATGTAAAATGAGGCTCGTGATCAGAAACAATCGATAGGGGTACACCATGGAGTCTTACAAATTCATTAATATATAGTCCTTCCAAACATTCAAGTGGTAAATATTTTCTTATAGCATGAAAATGTGATGACTTGGTAAGACAATCAACAATGACCCATATTGCATCATTACTTCTAATAGTCTTTGGTATCCTCATGACAAAGTCCATCATAATATTTTCCCATCTCCACTTAGGTATGGGAAGAGGTTGAATGAGTCCTTCAAGATGTTGCCTTCTAGCTTTCACTTGTTGACAAACCATACATCTTGAGAAAAAATCAGCAATCTTCCTCTTCATGTTGGCCCACCAAAAATATTCCTTCAATTCTCTATACATCTTGGTTCTCCCAGGGTGTATAGATAAATTGTAGCTATGAGCGTCATCCAACAATTCTCTTTTTAGATCAGGTATGTTAGGAACAAAAAGCATCTTCACAAATTTAATAATTTCATCTTCATATATGAAGTCACTCAATCTCCCACCATTCATTGCTTTAATCTTCTTTTGAAACTCCTCATTATCAGTCTAAGAACTCTTTATCATTTCTAGTAAAGATGGTTTGGAAACCATTTGAAAAAGTATTGATGTTTCACTTTCCATGGTTATTCCCATATACATATTTTCTAGATCCATGTACATTGGATCCCTTTCAACTCTCATCTTGTTCAAAACTCCATGATCCTTTCTGCTCAAAGCATCTTCCACCTTATTTTCCTTCCTTGGGTGGTAGTGTATAGTGAAATCATAATCTTTTAGTAGTTGAATCCATCGTCTTTTCCTCATGTTGAGTTATTTCTGTGAGAAAATATACTTTAAACTCTTGTGATCAGTATATATCTCACATTTTTCACCTTAGAGATATTGTCCCCATATCTTCAAAGAAAATATTACAGCTACTAACTTACGATCGTGAGTTGGATAGTTTTGTTAATGAAATTTTAGTTGTTGGGATGCATAGGCAATAACTCTATCATTGTGCATAAAGACACAACCAAGTCCTTTCTGTGAAGCATCACTATAAATAATAAACCCATCGTTCCCCAATGGTAGAGTAAATATAGAAGAATTGAATAATCTTATCTTCATTTATTCAAAAAATTCTTCACACTATTTTTTCCAAACATATTTAACCCCTTTATGTGTGAGCTTGATTAATGGGTTTTCCAATCTAGCAAAATTCTGGACGAAGCACCAATAATAACCTGATAAACCAATAAAACTGCGTACCTCAGTTATACTCATCGGTACTGGCCACTATTTTATTTCTCTTGTCTTAGAAGGACCAACATAGATTCCATCCTTAGAGAAAATATAGCCAAGGAAGGAAATATCCTGAAGCCATAATTCACGCCTTCTAAACTTCCCATATAATTCATTTCTTATAAGAGTCTTTAGTAAAATGTGCAAGTGATTTTCATGATATTCGTTGATTTTGGAGAATACCAAGATATCAACAATAAATAACACTAAAAAGTCATCAAGATATTCCTTGAAAACTATATTCATTAGTTCCATGAAAATAGAGGGTGCATTAGTCAGTCCAAAAGGTATTACTATAAACTTTTAATGCCCGTACCTAGTTCGAAATGTTGTCTTTGAAATGTATTCCTTCTTTATGCATGACTGATGATATACATATCGGAGATCAATCATTGAAAAATATTGAGCTCCATTAAGTTGATCAAATAAATTATCAATATTAGGTAGGGGATACTTGTGCTTTATTTTTATAGCATTGATCTTCATTTAGTCAATGCACAACCTCATAGATCCATATTTCTTCTTAACAAAAAGAAGATGGTCTCCCCATTGAGAAACACTAGGGCGAATAAATCCCTTATTACTCAATTATTATAGTTATTTCTTTAGTTCCACTAATTCCACAGGTGAAATTCTATAAGGGGTCTTCGATATGGGCCTTGAACAAAGAATTAAATCAATAGAAAACTCAATTTCCTTTTCTGGAGGATTTCCAAGTAAATTCTCTGGAAACAAATCAACATATTCTTTCACAATATGTACATCCTCTATTTTATCATTCATTTCCTTACTCACATTTATTTCATTCTCTTGCTCCCCGATAATTTAATTTAGTAGAGCTATTGGGGGTGGTCTAGATAAGAATCAGATGGTGATGTTTCAGCTCTAAAAATAGGGTACTCCTTATAATAATCAAGAATTTTGACCTCATTATTCTTACAAAAAATTTTAACATAATGGTTTGAACGCCAATCCATACCGAGGATTATATCAAAGTCAATCATGGGTGTGACGATGAGATCAATAGATAAAGAACATTTATATGCCCTAATGTGAACTGATTCACAAAACTTTTTTGCAATGATACTTCCCTTAAGAGTTTTGACTGACAATACCCTTGTTAAATCAAATTGGAAATATCTAATTTTCTTAGAAAACGAGGAAGATATGAAACAATGTGATGATCTAGACTCAAATAAAGAATTGGATAAACTTGAGGAAACCATTAAATTAATTTCCACCACATCTTTTAGAACTTCAACCTCAGCAGTAGTGATCGCATAAGCTTGGCCTTGATCCCTTTTCCTTTCTTGAGGTAAGTTTCTTTGATTATTAGGACATTAATTTCCATAATTCCCCATTTCTTTACAACTATATTATTCAACAATAAAAACCTCTTTATTTCCATTTAAACCACGAGCTTGATGTCCTTTTTCACCACACTTGTAATAGACTTCCATTCCTTTCAGGAAAGTACCAGGGTGTTTTTTCCCACATATACTACAGGATGGATATTCAAAATTTTCCTTCTTCCCCTTATTTCTATTTCTAGAGTGTTTAACAAATCTCTTCTTCTCTTCCTTTTCATTAAATTCGTAAGACTTAGAGAATACTTTTTCTATCTTGATAACACATGAGAAAATATCTTCGTATGATGAGAAGGATTGTGAGACTAATGCTCGATGGAGAAATGGTTTTAACCCATCAAAAAATAGACCAATATTACTCCTTGGGTTATGTATGTAATCTGATGCATGCCTTGCTAACCTTGTAGAGTTATCCCAATACTTTACAACATTCTCATCCTCCTTTTTTCCTCAGACTCAGAAATTGACTTTCCATATCTGCTCGATGGTCATGAGGAATGTATTTTTCTAATAAGAACTCTTTAAACTAACTCCATTCCATATTTGATACTTCTTCATCTTAAACATTCTATACAATCATTCTATTTAGCAGTTTCAATATAGAATAACTTTAAAACATTTGGTAAAACATGAATTTTAATTCTTCATATAAATGTTCTTCAACTTACTCCCATTCCATATAATGGTTTGAGAGAATATCTACATATTCTGGAATCAAATTTTTCAAAAAGTTAAGAATGTAATTATTGGAAATATTAGAAATTACGTACATTATTTTCCCATAAAATAGTAAGATTAAATTTCTTTCTTCTTTATTTTACAACATTTCTAATATACTAGAGTTGTGGTAGCATCATTCAATTTTTTCACACTTTCAACATCACCATTTTCATTAAATTTATCACGTGTGCTTTTATTAAATTCTTCTTGGATCAACAAACCTTCCTTATCATGATGATGAATAAACAAAAACCGGTCATCTAATAATTTCCCATTTCCAATCCTCTCATTAGGATCATGAACACTTTTAGATTCCATTTTCTCCCGATTGTGATACGATACAAAGTTGTTTATTTGAAAATTATATTTGGTTATATGGTATATAACTTCATCAAGATTCAACCAAGGTCTTATAATAAAATTATAACATGGGTAGTGTATGTTACCACTATCTAAAGCATTATTAAATTAAAAATATAAAAATTTATCTGGATGTTTTTAAAAATCACTTGAGAACTGATCAGTTCTGTATATCCAAATTGCATCGATTCTGTAAAACACGTTATTTTTCATGTCGTAAAATCTAGGAAATAATATTGAATTTATATCGAAAATATTTTTTAAGTAAATGATAATTTTTTACTTTATATGAACCCATAACTAATACACCTATCTATATAAGAATAATAATATAAAAGTAAAAAAACAACTATACGTGTAACAAAATACTATAAATATAAAACAATGATATTTAATTCCATTAAATCAATGAGTAAAAATGTTTCAAATCCATCAGTGGTCAAGATTTTTATGATTAAAATTTTTCTTACAGAATATATATTCCTAGGTGTGTTTTTTAAATGATATGTAATTTTGTGAAGAAATTGACAAGGTATAAAGGTCCTTCAAATAGGTTCCTTAGTGACTCTGCACTTTAATTTGGTCTAGTTCAAGTTTATTTTATTCAGTTTAGTTTTTTTGGATAATTCAATTTAATTGGGTTCATTTAAATTTTGTTTTAACTGGGTTAGGTTAGGTTTGTTTTTATTAATATGGTCTAGTTTTAATCGTTTGGGGTTGTGTATGTTTATTTAAAGTGAATATGGTTTTGTTCAATTTTATTTTATTTAATTTGGAATAATCTTATTCAAAGTGGGTTATTTTTTTCAAATCAGTTCTATTTACTTTGTTTTAAATAAATTCTCTATGTTTTGGTTTGGATTGGTTTGAAATGGTTTGGTTTCACTTGGTACAACATGGTTCTATTCAATTTGGTAAGTTATGTTTGTTTATGATTAGTGAAAACGTGGTAGATATTTATACTAAAAGTGTACGTGAGGGTTTATGTATCATTTTTATTGAGTGTAATAGATTCATGAAGGTTTACAGAAGATAACTTAGGATAAAAATTCATTCAAGTCTATCACATCTACAATAGGGATAGGTTATCATTTATTCAACTAAATATTTTTATAATAGGATCACTATAATTTATATTTTTCATTAAATCAACCTTAATCACATTAATAAAGTTGAGAAAATACAATCAATCAGTTCTATATTTAAATTATCTTAAGATAAATCATATATAATGTCACCTTTATATAATTCACAAGGTGGAAACATTATCTAATATCCCCTCACAACTTATTTAGAAAAGGATATTGGTAATCATGGTAAAGAATGATCAGAACATGTTGAAACATTGACTATCATGTCATACTAGTTTGTATGTAAGAATAATTTTGGATATGGAGGATGGATTTCAACATAAATCTTGTTCTTACACCACATTAAGTTATAATAAATAATAATAGGTATATAATTGAAAATATGGTTTAGAGAATAAAAATGGAAGACCTTGTTTTTTAGAAGAGATTTAGAAGAATAAAGAGTTCCATTACAATATGTAGCTGATTAAAAAATTGAATACAATGTATTAAATATATAATTCCAGTATGGAATATACTTTATTTTAAAAAATTGTTATTTCTATGGTGTTCACTTATAAGATAAAAATTGAACCATACATCGAGAGATCATTTTAGTATGTAATTAACTTTATATTTGGTTTATTTCATGCGAATCGATAGTGTGATTGGATCATGATGTGTAATTTTGGGATTAGTGCGATTCATTCCTATAGAATAATATTTAAGATGTTGAGAAATAGTTGGCTTATATAACGGGGTCATCATGGTGGGGTGAAGATTAAAAATATAAATTTCACTATAAGATGCTCTAAAATTAGTTTTAAATGAGGGAAAAAAATAATATAATTAAAATAATGAAACGAATATATCAAATCAAAAAATGGGAAGTCAAAGAGGACCCAAAATTCAAAAAACAAATTATGTCACTTATCCCGCACACACCAAAACTATACTCATAACACCTCACTAAAAAATACATTAGACTATATTAATCTAAATCATTAGTATTGAAGTGGGAGTAAGAAAATGTCACCAAATATCTTCGGGAAAATATTTTGTATTCACTACTCCACACATAATGAGTTATTTTTTTATAGAAACCGTAAAAAAAATATGGTGAAACTGCAGATGGGGAATAATAAATAAAAGATATAGAACTTAATAATTTTGTGTTTAACAAAAACTAAATGAAAATAGAAGCTTGAGGACAGGTTTCTAGGGCTGGGGAAGAACATGAAAGTAAAACTAGGGATCACAGTTGAATGAAATCATAATAATGAATCATAATTTAATCATAACTTAGTAAAAAATTAAACATTTCTATAGTAATTTTTTATTATTTCATTCTACAAGGGGATTTTCCGTACCTAATAATACTACAGGTGTTTGAATTAAAAAAAAAATAAAAACATTGGACTAAACTAAGTGGAACCAAAATGATTAATTATAAAAAATAATGTACAAATTCAAAAAATTAACAAAATGAATCAAAATCAAACCAAACTAGTTTGAACTAACTAAAATAGAAATGAACACAATAAAAGAAACCCAAAATCAAAGCATTTGATAAAAATAAATTAAATTCCTACAAAAATAATAATATTTGGTGGTGTTTTAGACCAAAAGTAAAAATGAAATGGATGGTTGATATAATACCTCAATGATTTAGAACCCATAAATTTAAGATTTAAGAGGAATAAAATGAAATTAACAAGAGAGATCATCACTTGGCTGGTTGGAATGATAGTCAAACACCGCTACTACTTGGGCACGATATTAGATCTGGATGGAAGGAGGGGAGGGGCACAAATCACTATGAGCTCAGGATTATATCTGTATGGGAGTGCTTCTAGGAATTGGAATGGTAGAAGAGGATAAATAAATATTTAATCTTGATAAGAGTTGGGGAGGGGTGCCTGTGCAACGATTTCGGGAAAGATCTATGCCAATCATTTGAAAAAACCATTGGAATAGGTAAGATATACCAATAGTTTTCTAAAAACCATTAGGATAATTTTTAATAAAATACCCTATCCAAATGTTTAGGCCAACCCATTGGGATAGGGCCATGGGTATAGCCCACATTTCCAACAGTGAAAAAACAACTTCAATCTCGGCAACATTCTGTTAATCGACCACCTCAAATGAGCTTCAAAAATATTCAAATGAGTATGAAAGATATAAGTATGTAGTGGATAAAATTTGAGATTTGGTGAAAAATATGGTATACTGAATGTAAGATATGATAGTGGACATACCAAATTCAGGTATTTCTACAAATTTAAAATCACAAAAGAAGAATAAGTTGCACAAAAGAAGCATTGGAAGCTCGGTTTTCTATATAGGAAGGTTAGTATTACATGCACAAGAGAAATGAAAAACTATCATGAAGAAAGTAAAGGATCCATACACAGGGACCCTACACTTATTTATTGTCATGGACATGGTCTTCCCCACACTCATAATGGAATTTATTCACCCATAGGATAGTTTTTTGCACACCCATTAGAATCAACCCTTCTCTTTTGATAATCCTTCAAAACCCGACCTTATAATCGCATTCCAGATCATATTTTAGGGGGCTGGATTATATTTCACATAATTCTTCATTAATCTAAAATGAACAGCTTAGGACAAATTGAAGCCACCATCATACTCAATGGAAAATTCATGTAAGTCTAAGGACGGTGCACACATGTTTCAAGGTCTGTCTGCAAGATTGAAATCCGCAAACAAGAATCCTATATTCCCAATGTGACTTAAAAAATTATCTTTCATTAATTTCACTCAAATGGATAATGCAGGTTCACACACTACATTTACATTTCACGCGAGACCTTATGTTGTTCACAAGGTTCTTTCATGCCAAATATGATGTCAACCAGCCCCTTGTGCGATTGTTCACCATGCCTAAGGACACAATTATGTAGAATAGATATTATGTCACCAAAGCATTGAAATATATCACTTAAGGATTCATATATATATTATAAGACACCCCTATTCTTTTGGGCGATCCTCCAGAAGTCTAACTACCATTCTGGAGCGAATAAGACTGATCTTCCATGACATCATGAAAGCATGGAACCCTCAAGGTAGATATCTTGCATGACATGTTATTTATGGGTGCTCTATTTAATGGGCCCATAGCTGTTTAATGTACTCCCAATTAATTTCATCCTTAGTCTGGTGCACACAAGGGATCCTACTGTGTGAAACCCTGGCATTGTGTGTATTACTCCAAAGTTGTGTGAATGGATGACCTTGTGTCCAAGAACCCTATCTTGTGAGAACCCCTTATTTGAAGCTCCATGGATTTAAATTATGCCAAAGAACCATGTATTAGTGACACTTATGAAAATACTTTATGCATTGTGCATACCCCTTGCATGAAACTCTCCAAACATGCATGCAATAATTTCGTTGTCCCTCATAATGTGTCCCCAATTCCCCTAGGGAATATGTTGTCATACAATTTTATTTTAAACATAGGTATGCTAATGAATTTTTCTATTATGTATAGGATTGGGAATTTCGATATCATGGTCAAACACTCCTCCAAACTATTACACTTCGGAATTATTGAAGCCATGTTGCACAAAGGGGTGCATGTGTGATTATTATATAAGTCCACTGGGTAAGGAGTGAGTCCCCAACATCAACACTACATGATGTAAAACTTCTTAGAACCAATATCCTCATCACATTATGTTAAACTATTTTCCTAACTCATGTGATGAGCATGATATGACCCATGTATGCTCATCATCAGATGCCACCTCCTCCCACCACACAAAGCTTCACACCCAGGAAACGTCGACGCCTAATCCCCAGATACCAATCATAGGAATCTCCATGTATTGGTGACATAGAATGAGGTATTCATCACATGGAATGATATATTATTAATATGAAATTAGATCCCCTAAAACAGAATTAAATACTCTTTGGTAAGATTCCATGTGTAATACCCACTCATATGGAATGAGATCCTTCTCACACAAGAATGAGCTCCTACTTAGGAATCTTTTCTGTGTAATCCCCACACCATCTCTAGTTAGTCCATATTTTGTGAAATAAGTGTTAGGTCTCCCACATTATCTTGTTTATCACACTGAGCATGATTCACATGGTCTTAGAGGTTAATAGCAACAATGACACCCATCCAACTCCACCTATGGGCATCATCTTGAGTGAAGTCCCCAAAATCCATCCATACTCCACCCATGGGCCACTCCTACACGTAATCCCCAACCATGTCCTACCCGAAAGACATTATCCATAGGTATAATCCTCAATGACCCTTTTCAAACTATGTGGGATTTTATTACCAATTAATTGGGTTACGTAGGAAGCCTCTCCAAAGTCCAAACCCATCATTCCATCCATTCCATCCATTCCAGTAACTCTTGACACTCTAACCACACCCACCCTAATTATCCCTAGGCCTCCGCATCTCAGAATGATTAGGCCACTCACTAGGGATTCTCCTATTTGTATGCCCCATCCACATCATCACTAATCCTAGGAAAACCCGGGAATCTCCCATGTGTAATTTCCACACAATCCAACCAAGATAAATACTATTATGAAGGGAAGATTCCAGGAATTATCCATATACCATCCCTATTTGACACTCCTTTCCTTGTGTGAGTTTCCATACCACATGACGTTAAACTGCATGGACCGATCCTATCTTATGACATTAAACTACACATCTAAGAATAAGGGTTTTAAACCTATCTTCTAAAAAGGGTATGTATGATGCCTTAATTTGGTTCAATCCCAACAAATGGAAAAGTTTGGTGTCCCAATCACAGGGGTTCACCTCCCAGATCTACCTCAAAGGGTGTCCGAATCAATCTTTAGGGTGAGAAAGCTTCTCTTTATGGAACACACCTCCTTAGATCCTCCTCCATAGGGTGTTTTGATCCACACATTGGTAAACCTTCAAGGTTATCCCTCATAGGGATGTACCTCATTGATCCAACTCCATATGGTATCCTGATCAGCCTTTTTTTATCTCTTCATGATGTTAAACATTAAACTTGACTCATACTACTACCTCATGATAAACATGGGATGCCTGAGGTGAACGCCTTAAAAGATATGACTTTGGTTCCAGATTACTCATGACTATCATGAGATGCCACTAGTCCCTTACCTGATATGCCTCCATGAGGTTCCCTAATATGAGGAACAATAAATGAGACTATTATTCCTAATGTTCAAACATTCTAGTGATGCCCAACATTACTAGTCTTCAGACCGAAGGGTGGTTCCCTATCAATACGCTTTGGAATGTCTAGATAGAAGCAAAATAATTAACAAGCATCCAAAAGGAAATGGCACCAATAATTAGTTATAAAAACATAAATTAAATCTATGAGGGATACCCTGAGTAGGAAACAAATTCCAAGGGGGAATCCATGGAAGGAAAAAATGACATCCCATCACCCCATTTCAATCAAGTAAAAGACATCCCTGATAAAAGTGATAAATGCTGTCCACCTTTGGAAGGAGGGAATATAGGGCAAAAATATGCGACACCAAGCACATGTTCAGACTTTCAAGGTGGTGATAACATAATGAAAGAATCATAAATAGAGTAATTGAGTCCAAAACAAACTATTTATAATCTCTCAACCCAAAAATTTATAAGTGAGCATCCGTTGGATCAATATTTTCTTATGTGTGATGGGGACATGAATTAGACCCTTTCAAGGCCTTATCAGATAGATTTGATCATTGGAGTGACTTATTGTTTAGACTTTAACTATAGAGAAACCAAAAAAATCTTCATAAAACAAGCATGAAAAGTTACTAAGTTCTTAATATTATTTTGTTTGAGTACCTGATGTGTCCATTCAAATGAAAAACATTCATCCAATCTCTTTTTAATAGGTGCTCACCCTATTAAGGTGGAAATAGATATAAACAGAAATAATATTATTATCTGGATGTATTTCATGATCATTACATAAATAAATTAGAGAGTACCATATAAGGTGTTATGATCTGTAGTGATATGATCTAAAGCCTTATACTATCGATTTTAACATGTATTCAATAGAGAACCACACAAAATGGGAATATGATGAAAATCATTAAATAAAAACTACAACAACAACAAAAACAACAACAATAATAATGAATCATTCCTGAAATCCATTACATGTAAAATATAATAATGAATATTTATATTTAGTTATGATACTATACTATCCATTTTATATATTACATTAGTATAAAAAATTTCCTATATTATTGGAAATAGTGTTATAATGACTCTCAATAGGTGTGGAGGTGATCTATTCACAACTAGTGTTCTAAAGAATCACCATCATCATACAACTATATACTATAACTATACTTCCAATTCCATAACTAATCAATATCAACACCCACTATCCCTAATTTAGAAGATCAAGAATCAAATGTAAATCTACCTAAAATGAGTTGATATTGTGTATGAGGTGATTTTAACACATTTGGTGGTGCATGTGAGTATTTCACAGATTAATCCATGGAGGCTTGGTCTTTGAAAAGGAATAACATCAAATAGGTATCCCCTATTTTCACTTTGAAAATGTTTTGAGGACTATATCATAAATGAAGAAATATTCCTTAGGTATTTTCTAGATGTCAGTGATAAAAAACACCACATTCCTCCAACTATCATTGAGTGATCCAGGTGATCTCCCTTCTATCGTGGTCACCAATAACATAGTGTAACCCCTATTTACCCATAGGTTATTGGGGTGTCCCTACACTAATAACCAAAACAAGTTCACATAAAATGATATCCCTAGAGAACAGTCAATCCCTTTCACTCAAGATATGGATTATCTATATGTAAATACAATTTTCCACATGCTTAATCTCCTAAACTAGAAGGTGACACTATGATAATTTCAAACAGCCTTGGGAAGGAGGCCCCACCTGTGAATTTCACATGCATTGGTGTAGCCACTAAATAATTCAACTTATTCAAAGAATAGATTATTGAATAGAAGTTCTTCTAATAACCATTCTTATACTCTTCATAGAGGTTCTACCCATAGTGATTTAAAAAATCCTTGATTGGGTAGTTACATGTTAACAAGAATCATCATCTTATATGGATCAATACCGTATGTATATTTCTTATCTAATGAAACAAAAAGAATAGTCTAAATGAAACATTACAAATAAAACTTCATCACACACCTTTTATCGTAGCCCATTATTTTAAATCATGATCATATAAGAGGTGGAGGTGGATTCAATCCTAGAGTATATCTATAAATATATTTTATTAAGAATAAGGAATGTAGTCTCCAGTACATGTTGTTTTATCATAGAGGATTCTAAAACTAAATAAATATAATCAAGAACCGATAGGTTTATAGGTTCTATGGAAATAGAAAAAAATTACTTTTACTCAAAGATCCCCTAAGGTATAAGCCATTTATACTGGATGTTCCATTATCCTTTTGATAATGAATCATCACAACAAAAATATGTTCATGGAGAGAGATCATTATCCCATTACAACATTATATCATATCAATTTTGGATTAATATAGAGAGAGTAGGATAATGAAAATGAGATTAAAACTTTGTGGTTAGAATAGTTATATAAAATATCATCTCAAGGAAAAGTTGATTTCAATCCCATTTGGAATGATTTGGTATGATATTAGATGAAACTCATGTATCATACAATTAACACCCATTATTTTTTCATGTCAAACATCACCAATGAATAACATGTTTTATATATCTTCCAAAAACAATGAGTTCCATGTAATCACTTCATTAGACTATTAATATCATATTAGAGATATGAAATTCATTTTAAAATTTCAATCATAGATATTTAAATATTGATCATTAATTATTTTTTATATCGAAGAACTATAATTTGTATAAGTAATAATGTAATCATTACTATGATTTTATTTATAGCCTATGTGCGATTCTCTAACTCAATTAAGAATCCTCCCCTCTTGTAAACATTAGATTTTGGTTAAATGTGTAAAATGTTACCCATTAGATGTATTTGAAAGAGAATTATACAAGTTCAATCATAAAAAATATTTATTAATAACTAATAGAAGAGTATTGAAATTTAATCTCCTTTAGAAAAACAATTGATGTGAGATAAAGAAATGTCAATCGGGCCACCCAATTGGACTACCATATTTCCAAGTTTAAAAGGAGATGAGGTCGATGATATTGATCATTTGGTCGGATTATTTAGGTAGCAATCTTGGTTGATATGGTGGTTAAAAAATATATGAGGGAGATAAATACCTTATCCAGGATACCCATTATAGTGATTATTTATCAATTAGTTTTAGCTGACTTGGGAGTGCCAATAAATATCACCCTCCATCTTGTGTATGTGAGAATAAGAGAATGAGAAGACAATACATATCATATTCATATGAAATTACCCTAGTGAACACCCCATCCCAAATTGATGGGTGAATTTTTACCCCAAACAAAAAGTCCCACACCACAA
This sequence comes from Viscum album, assembly GCA_963277665.1. NCBI lineage: Eukaryota > Viridiplantae > Streptophyta > Magnoliopsida > Santalales > Viscaceae > Viscum > Viscum album. Next base: position 2,130,722,821 of record OY728123.1, on the reverse strand, counting down.
AAAAAGGTTGGTTCAATTGTGGTCGTTCCCTTGTAAATAGATTATTGTTCTTAAGGTAGGGTAAACCCCATAAACATATAATTAATTATACACTCTCCATATTCTATGATGAGTGTAGATATAAATATACTCCTTCAAAATCATATTCATTAGAGAATCCCCAATTAATTATGTAGATTATCCTATAGTGGAAACAGTAGGTACCATTAGAGCTAAAAAGTCATAATCCTTTAGAGGAAATCGATTCCTAAAATAGATGATGTTTCTCTCCTCACTTTATACTCAAACCATTATGAACTTATATATTCTTCATATGTTAAGGATGATAAGATCATGTCAGTTTTTGATTCATTAAATGTTATCATGGTTGGTAAGTCTTATTATTTTTCCCTAGAGAGATTGTGAACTTGATAGGGATAATCTATTAATGAGAAATATCCCTTAACATGGAATAATTAATGAGGGTGTATGCACCCCAATTTAAAGGTAAACCCAAGCCCAAGGGAATACTCCAATCCTACCCTTAACATACACTCTTCCAACCACTAATATGCAAAAGGAAAAGGGTGTCACTATGCCATCAGTTCCATTACCACTATAAAATTATGTTCAACTATTAATTTAGTGAAATATTTGTTGATTATATAATATAAGTTAGTTTTATAACCAAATTTTGATTACCTATTCATTTGAACATACCAAATAATAAATATGATAAAGTTAGACAACTCCATATAAATTAAATGAACTAGAACTTCAAGATGTTTTCACCTAATCCATGAGTATTGAACTTGGTTTTCATGTATATCATGGGAAGTATCATATTATTCTATAATTGTACACCCTATATAAAAATATATATTTTCCACCATTGAACTATAACCCATATCTGGTTCAACAATGACACCTTGGAAATGACCAAATGTAGGGATCATCATTGTATGTTGTAATTATTTAGTCATTTGTGCCCCAATTCTAGGGAATGGAAACATAAATCACCATTATACATTATTAGAATAAATGATATCCTAAATTGGTTTACTTGACCCTTACACAAATGAATTTCATTAATAAGAACTTATTTCTCTCTAATGGTATTGGTGACCTAGAGTAGAACCTCTCCAACAACACTTCTCAACATGAACCTATGTTAGGAACTCCTAAGAAATAATTTTTTTCCACAATTTAGTGTTTCATCCAATCATGATAAGGTAGTAATAATTTTTGGTAAACAAATCATTCTAGTCAGTTAATACCTAGTTGGTAATATATCCATTGAATATTCAGATATCATCTTAGTTCAAAATTATAGTTGACAAGAATCCATAAATACTCTAGCTATGATAAATGTTAAGACAAAAGGCTCACTGATTTTATATCTTGATTTAAGTGATTAAAATACTATTAAGATAAGTAATAATCCCAATAGAAAATCCTAGAAATTTTCCTAGAAAACGTTTAGGAGGTCAAAAAAACCTTTTCGATCATTTAAATGTATCTTGGTGGATTTTTATAATTTTTAAAATGAAAAAAAATTCCTATATGATTATATATATCAAAATAGTAAAAGATAATGACAAGACCAATTAGAAAACAAAATAATAATTCGATAAAAGTTTAAAAGAATATTATCACTCTTAATTTGTTTCTATCAACGAACACTTATTTTAGTCCAATAAAGGTCCAATGAGCACTACCATCTAATCAAACTATATGATAGTAACATGTGTACTCAAACAAAAATCAATAAGATGTGTCTATGTAAAAGAGGATTCATTATCTAAAATATAAAAAAGTATTATTCCCTTCACCATGAATAGTTTTTTGGGTACAACTTATATACATGAGAACAAATCATGATATCCTTTCCAGAGGCCGAAAAACACAAGGATGTGGGGCTCAAATATTATCCTAACTACTAACCACACAATCAAATATTATGACATACTTTTCGATAATAAGTTTTATTTAATAATATAAAATATAAAAGGTGAATAATATCCCTGAAATATTATATAAACCAATAGTGCATGATATCCATGTCATTGTTTCTTTTCCTTGAAAATAAGGGGATTGAAATGATTTTTAAATCAAGTAAAGGAGATATCTTATTAATACCTTACCTACATTTTATTCATTCGTTAACATTCCTTCATCAAGACTTGTAAAAATAATCCAATCATGTTCCTAATACCTTCTAAATTCCCAGTCTTGGAATCTATTAACTCAATGTTTTTCCAAAACATGTATTAATGGTGATTACTTGATAAGGATCATAAAGTGGAAACCACACTGGTTCCCAAATCAATTCCCACAATTATGATTTTTTATTTCCCTAAAATTAGGAGTGTAGACACTTTCCTACTAATAAGAGCCCTATTTTTATGATGAATCAAAATTAACCTCTGTTATTATTATTTAACTGAAAAATTTTTATATGGAGAATGAGGAGTTATATGAAACAAATTTAACAAACTATACAATGAATAAATCGTGTTATAGTAGGGGAAGACACATTCAATGTAAAATAAGGATCTTGTGAGTCATTATGGACCACATCATTGATATTTTATAAACTAAAATAATAAAAATACAATACGATTATTATGAGAAACGTTTTGATAAAATTACCTATAGAAATCACTGAATTCAAATGCCTCTTGTTGACTACCTAACTAGAGAACAAATTTATGTATATTATTTTAAATCTACGAGTCATACATCCTTGAAATATTAAGTCATAAAGAATAATCACCTCAGACATTAGGGTCATCTTCTTCCTGGTATCTATGATCTATAATATATATGGATTAAGAGCATGTTCATATAAAGAGACCTTAGGACCTAACCAAAAAATATGTTATGAAAAAAATATCTCTCCATTATATTGACATTAATCTTGATTCTAGAAATTATTAATTTTTCAAAAGAGTATAAATAATACATGGTTGAGTCCTTTGTGAATCCACAAGAGTTTTAGATTGATGTTTCCTCATTTGAAACATACCCTTTAAAATAATATCATACAACATGATATGTAATCATCTCGTTTATAGAGAAAAATGAGGGATACATGGTTCACATGAATATTAATATTTTTTTATTTCTATTAACTACTTAATAAAGTTTTTATTTATCATGTTCCACTAGATAATGGTTTTGAGATCAACCTCATTCTTTCTTGATATTTCTATCAAGTTGGATATAAGAAGTATAATGTTTTCATTTTAGAATGGATAGTCTAGAAGTATGATAAGGCTGATTTGAAGTGATTAGAAAAAATAAACCCAAAATACCAATTAATATAACATCTATTGAAAAACTAATTCACGGTAGCTATATAATATTTGAAAATTAATACCTTATTTGTTATACCCTAGTTTCATTCTTATGTAGTTTTATACCATCTTATTACCATTAATGATTGAATTACATTATCAATGTGTCAATGGGAGTAAATTATAGAGAAAATTACCCATTTGAATATTGTTATAAATGGTATATTTAATTTAGTAACACAAAGGTGATGAAAGTAGTTTTGAATAGTTGAATATCTAAAGGTGGACTCCCCTAACAGATTGAAGGTGAAACTGGCTAGTCCATATAATTATATAAAAAAATATTCTTTCTCACCATTTATCACATTAAATAAATATGTATAAAATTTGAATTCCACCATGTGATCATAGAAAAATGGAATGATCCTATAACTATCCCTTTGAGTCAACACAAACATTAGATACATAAATATTAAATCTTATTAGATGAATATTCAGTAAATATCATTTTGATACACACCAAAAATGTAAAGGTTTGGGGTATTTTTAGTTTTAGATATATAAAAAACAAGTGCATGAAATAATAAAAATATCTTCAACTATGTTCTTAGAAAATAAAACCATTCTTATTCATATCATACGTAGAACTATTTTTCACATGCCATGGAAAATAAAACAAAACAAAGGTGATCTCAGATGTACATCAATAGTAAACATGGGAGTTATAAATAAATCATAATATGTAATAATATCTTTAGGGTATGGGTATGATACCCTGAGATTAACATTTTAAATTCATACCTAGAAATTTATACATCATAATCATGAGTCGTGGCATAATTTTTGGTAGTTCATAAGACATTAATCTTATAGTAATCAAATAAAATGACCCCTGATAGCATAACATTGACATTATATCCCTCTAAAAAAAATTTAAATGAATTAAATAATAATAATAATCATAGAAATATTATGGCAATGCTACCCACTAAGACATTCATCACATGTTAGGCCTGGGATAACCACCAGTGTACCTACTTTGGGCATGGGACAACCTCATTCATATCCTCTTTAGTTATTGGGATAATATCTAGTGTACCATGTTTTGGGTTTGGGATAACCTACCTTGTAATCGTTGAGCTCATAAAACATTAATATTTGACAAATTAATTATAGGTATATAATGGACCTACCCATCACAAAATCAGAATCCATTTCACATATATTCCAAATGTTAAGGAAAACATTCATCATTTCATCATAAATTATCCCATGGGAAATAAAATGGGTTTAATGAATAATTCATCATCATAATCAAAAAACTATCTTGATAAGTAATAAATATGGTAACATCAGATCATATGCCTAGTAAAACATATGAAAATACCAAAGGATGTTTTTAAATATAAAAATATAATTAAATTATCACTTAAACATTTCTTGAAGAAAATACCATTTTAATTTTACAATCACTTTGTTTAGATCAAAAAGTTTTATAAAATATTAAGAAAAAATTTTATTTTAAAATAACCATGGAAACATATAGTTTAATATTCAAATATAAGTAAAGTAATGATATTTATAAAATCCATTCATGTAGTGTATGTTGAAACAAAATTTCTTTTTCATTTTCAATAAAAAAACTATAAAGTACCTAATTTGGTAAAATACAAGAAGATTCAAATTAACTTTTCTAAAAATTTATAAAATGTTTAAATATAACTTTATATAATATTTAGGTAATTTTAAAAACTTTTTTGAAGACATTTCAAATAAAATAAAGATATTTAATAAAAACATTTTCACTAAAATGTGAAATAAATTCAATTTTCCATAAAAAATTTATTTAAACCTCTTGAGTACTTGAATAGAAGAAAATGACTAAAAAAATATAATATTAATAAATAAACAATGTTTAATAAATTTTATCATATTATATATATATTATATAATTTCATAATAAGAAATTTAATAGTAAACAATCTTGATAAAAAGAGAGATTGTAATGTAAAACCGTTACTGTTGTGGTAACTTTCAAATCATAAGCCGCATGAAAGAAATAAAATAAAATAAAACAATAAATATAATTAATATAAGAACATTATTGGTAAAAAATATCAAAGGGTCTTCAGATAGACCACATAAAATAAGATTGGTGTATAACATAAGATATGTCCCAAACAAGACAATTTTAAATGATAAGCCCATACCACTTTAATAAATTTATAATCAAAACCAATTGGATTATATTAAAACAAATTTGACTATAAATACCATGAATTAAGAAGAATACATTATATTATATTTAAATGGTTTGTATATACACCTCATAAACTAAAATAGGTATATAACATTAAACATGTCTCAAAGAAACAATATTGAGATGAAGAACCGTTACCTTATATCCATATTGAATTGAAAAAGATATAATAACATATATAAATAATAATTATTTATTATAATTATATATTAGAATCATATCAACACTTATAATATCATATATGATCCAGCTATATCATTTCAACACACATATAATAACAATTCCTTATTAAAGTTGTTATTTTATAATTAACTACTTCATTTCATATGTATGTTTTGTTTCAACCATTATAGTAATTTTACTTTTATTATGTTTACATATTATAAATAATATCAATCCTATCATTAGTTTCAAATTTAATAATTACATTCACTTTTATAACCATTCTTATAATTTTGTGGTGACAAATGTATTACATCACTTCATGGAGATGATAATCCATACATACACATGAGTATTGTTTCCACTTTTCAATGGATAGAAAAAATAGAGGTAAAATATAATACAACATTATAGAATAATTATTATATCATAAATATAATATATATTCTTAAAATATATCCTTTTTACCATCTATGTATTGTAGAAATTAAAAAACAAATACCATTGCTTTATAGAGGTGGTAGTCTACACGTACGCATGAGGAACGTTATCATTTTTCAATAGATGTGATGGTAAAAAGGATTATAAGATATTATAATCATAGAAGAATATTTATTTAATAATTATAATATATAATAATTAAGTCCAATATAATAAAAAATAATTAAATATGGAGATGAAAAATTAATCATATGTGGAGGCGATAATCAACATGTTTGCATAAAGAAAACGTTCATTTCCCATTTGATGGAAAGGAGGTAGAAATAGTTTTTGAAATTGATCATAATAAAATATTTTTAAATTTATTATACTTAAATCATAATTATATAATTTATAAAATTTGTTTAATATAGGTGTAATAAGAAATGAATTGAAAGATCTTAGTTACGATTTGTACCTTTTCTTTAGGAGACCTCCTTTGACTTACACTTTATGCTCGGAAAGATAAGTATTTAGAGAATACCAAAGGATCTATGAAAAAGGGATGGAATATAAGAATGTTTTAAAGTATTTATTTTATTTGATAGTAGGATAATATTATTTTAATAATCTATGAGAAGTGGTTTCCTTTTATAAGTAAGAAGAGGGAGACACATGGAATTATTTAAAAGATTTCAATAATATATGGTCAATTCCATGAGAAAGTGAAACATATTCAATAATTAGAAGGAAATATAACATAAGTTTGAAAAAAATTCATTCTATAATAATTATATAATTCTATGTGGAATTAATAACCTTATCTATTTGTTTGACCGTCATAAACATTTTTAACCTTAACTATGGTAGTAAGATTTCATTTTTTTACTATTCATTATTAAGAGAAAATTTAGTTAAAATTAAAAAATTATAATAATTATTTTTATTTAAAATATGAAATATATTTTTCCATATTTAATTTTTATACGTTGAATAATTTAATTTTAAATAACCTTAAAAAACTCATTAAAAACCAATTTTTAGAAAAATTCATTTTTAAGCATAAAAGTAGATTTATTTTCTTTCCATGACATTTAAAAACCATAAAATTAATGTAAAAATACTTTATTTAATATATAATATTTAAATTTAATTATAATAATTAATCAATATTTTTATATTTAATTAATTAATAAAAAACACCTTATGCACTAAAAACAGTCCATAGAGAAATGTATTTCGAAGCCCAAAAATAAACCTTTACCGAAATCAATTATAATTCTGATTACTATGTAATTAATTATATTATTAATAGTTATAGAAAACTAATGTAATTTAATGATAAAATATATATCCTAATGGTTCTTTCAAATTACATTATTTAATTAAAATAAATGAAAATTTTACAAAAAAATGGTATTTTCACTATTCACTCAACAATATATTTGTTTTATAAAATTCCAAAAAGTAACCATAATATAATACTAAAATAATGATTTAAAAAAATATATCCATTACTACAAATAAAATTTCTAAATTTGGTATAAATTAATTAAAATGTCCATATTGAAAATTTAATAATTATTTTATGAGGAAACATATTTTTGAAGCATAAAACGAATTCTATGAAAATTGAGTAGTTAATATGCATTAATCAATAAATTTTCATTATTTAATAATTTATAAATATTTGTTCATAATTTTTTTTTTCAAAATTCATACATTCCAATTTACCATCTAGGTTATAAAGTATTATTATGCCATGGTTCATTTTGTCTCAAGGATGCATGTAAAGTAATCTATATAATACCTTATGATTATTTCTATGAAATAAGTAAAAACTATAATGGTGTTAACTTATAAATCCATTAAAATAATATCCAACATCATAATACCATCACTGTAATACAAATAAATGAGGATATCTCTTCTTCTTCACATCCTCGGGTCCCATGTAGCATCATCGATTTTGTGATTCCTCCAAAGAACATTAACTGGGTGAGTAGTCTTATTCTGTATCAATGTATTACTGGGATCCAATATATATTCATTTTATTCATTATAATAAATATTTTTTCTAGTGTTATAACAATTAAGTTCAGTACATGCGAAGGATCTTGTATTTACCTTTTCAAAATTGAAATATGGAACACATCATGAACATGAGAGGGTTTTATTGTCAGCACTAACAAATAAGAAACCATCCCCACTTTATAAAGAATAATTAAAGGGATGATATATCTAAGGATTAAATTTAAATTATTATTGAATAAATAAACCTTCTTTATAAGAGAAATTATCTAGAATAAATTCTCAACAACTATGAATTTCAAATCTCACCAATGATAGCCATCATAAATCTTCTATGGAATTTGAGATAAAATCTGGTATTATTTAATGGATATAACCTTCTATACCATCATCTCAACTATATAAATTCCTAATAACTATATTTCTCAAATTTTAACCCCAAATTATTGAGTTCTACACATCTTTTCATTGAGGGATTCATAATTATAAATATGAATTCTTGAGTGATAACTGTTTTTGTAAGAAACATTGACTATAGGAAGCTATTGATCCCCAAACAATTGAAATCCAGATAACAGGATCTCAAAATATCTAATAGGTCTTGAATGGTACTCTTGGAATAACCATATATTTTAGGATGAAAACCAGTATTGAAACAAAACTCTATACCTATAGCTTGCTAAATACCTATCAATAAAATTTAAGGACACCACGGATATCGATCAGATAATATATATTGTGGTACTTTTTTGAAACCTTACCACTTCTTTAATGTATATCTAGGAAAGTTAATATGTAGAAAAATATTCTCTAAAAATAATTATATATGACGACATCGTAAGGTGAAAAACTACAACCCCAATAATATTATGTGAATTAGACATTTTGTTGAGTCTGTCAACAAAATCCATAGTGATTTATTCTCATTTCAATTATGGTATAGGTAATGGTTAAAACAAACCCTTATAATTATAACTCTCATACTTAACTTACTAATATAACATTCATCTAGAAACATACTCCTTAATATCTATATTCGTGTTTTCCCACCATAAATATTAATTAATATCTCAATAAATCTTAATACTTCTAGTATGAATGAAGAATGATATGATATGTTCTTCTTACAATATCCCATTCTTCAAGTATGGAATTTATGTGACACATAATCAATTCCTAAAAATTATTATTCCATCACAATAGAGTTTGAACTCAGGAAAATTACTGACAATATTTTAGTAATATATATCCTACCTTTTCACCTCTTTAATCATCACATGGATTGATGGTTGATCACTCATCTGAGAAAGATAATACTTCTCCCATTGTATAAATATTTCGCAGCCCAACCATTGAAAATACATAAATATTGGATACTTTTTTATCCTAATAATAGATAATCTTGCACGATCATTTCAACTCAAAGCATCAGTCACCTTGTCTACATTCCTATAGTAGTTATGTATTGAGATGTTATAATATTTAATCAACTCTAAGTATCACCTCATATGAATTTTCAACTGTATTTAGGTAAATATAGACTTTACAATTTTATGATTAGTATATATGTAACACCTTTCACTGTAAATATAATTCCTTCATATCATTAATTAAAAGATCACCATTTTTAACTCCAAATGAATATTTTTGTATTTTTTCTCATGGATATTCTGTTATCCTGAGGCATAAGCTATAACTATATTGTTTTTCATAATAATACATCCCAATACCTTCTTTTATGCATCACAAAAAATCAAAAAACATTTTCTATTTCAAGTTTCTGTTACCCTAGGTTCATAAAGGAATCCGCTCTTCTGTTACTTGAAATTTTCTTCACATTCAGGTATCTAAAGAATATTTTATTCAATTTAGGTTAACCTGTTACGTATATTTTGAAAATTTGATAAATCCTTCATAAAACATCAATTATATCTAGATAAAATATGAAAACACAGACTCGATCACAATGGTTATCCCGGTCCAATGTTCAATAACTTCCACCATTGATGGATCCAATGATATACCCTATAATGAGATTGTATTACCCCAAAATAAATCTTTCTTTATCCAAAATTCACATTTAGAATTTTTAAGACTTCTCCTTCATCAAGGTCTTTAGTATAATCCTTATGTGATCATCATGATCTTCTTTAGGCTTGGAATATATATGAATATTATCTATAAATACTACCACAAATCAATCAAGGTGACATCTAAAGACAATATTCATCTAATCCATGGCGATTGCAATGGAATTAGTAAGACTAATTGACATTACTATAAATTAATAATCCCCATACCTTAAATAGAATGTTGTATTATGTATGTCCAAAATTTTTATCCCCATTTGATAATGTTCAAATTGAAGATCAATCTTAAATAAATGTATATCCCCTCATAATTAATGAAAAGGAAACTTAAATATGGGAATATAATACTTATTCATGATCATGATTGTGATAATTTTTTAATAATAAATTTAATTTTACATTAATAAATTTTTATTCTTAATTAAAGAGAATGGTGCACCCAATAATGATACACTTGGATGAATGAATCCCTTAATAATATATTATCATGTTTATGTCTTCAATTCATGTCAGTAAATTAGGGTTATTCTATAAGGAATCATTGAAAGATTTGTGGAACCAGGTAAGAGTTCTATTTAAAACACCAAATCATGATTTAAAGGAATAATTTTTTTTCTAGAAAGACATCAAAAAAAATCCCACACAATAGGCATATCATTAATGTTGAGTTTCTCTCTAACTATTTGAGATTAATACATGATTTGAATATTAATTAAGACCCATATAATTGATTTAATTTCCATTCTAAGTTCATATTTATACTCACATTATAGAAAATAATATGTTTGTTTTAGAATATCAAATTATATTTCCTTATTAATGTAATTTATAATAGTTTTATGCAGAGAGATAGAATAAATTTTCAAAATCACATCAAGTTCAACTAAAGGAAGAATAATAATGTTTTCACAGTGAACATTCTTATAAATATTAACAAAAAATCCCCAATTCTAGGTTGTTAATCACATATCAAGATATCTAGTTACAAATAAAAAAAATTGTTTTCATTAAAACCCTGATTTTGTTGCTGCTAAAACTTAATTTTTTATTTAAAAACACTTTTAAGGAATGTGAGAAACCATGTAACACAACTGCACAAGAACAAAACAGACACAACCAACAACAAAAATCACTAAAACAAACAATAAGAACAACCCGCACAACAACTAATAATCATAATGTCCATACTCATCACCACACCCGACACATGAGTCCTCCTCCACAGTGGACGATTCCCATTCAAAACCCTGATTTTGTTACTCATGAAAACAATACTTTTATTTTCTATTATAGTTAGTGTTAACATGATTTGTTTAGGTTATAACCACTGATTAAAACCCAAAATAAGATTGTAAGAAACAATACTATTAGTGAGAAATCATATAATCACGAAAATAATTTATAGGATTTTCTTAATATTAACACATTATTTTCATCTCATGCAAACATAGGTTTAACATAGGCCATCCATGTAAATTATCTAATCTGGTTCTTCATAATGAAAATATTAATTATCCTAAGAATGTTAGCCATGAGTTTTTAGACTAGTGTACCATCTTAGGGTCACACATAGGGAACTACTAACAATAATGTTAATACCCAATCCACCCCATTTAGAGGTTTTACCATATTTGAATCTATAAAAAAACTACAACCACTTGATAGTACCCAAACAAAGATATATTTTCTAGAAAACCACACTTCTTTTTACACTAATATAGAATGTTATCCTATACATATGATCTTCCTAAATAATCTCACTAATTTCCTCTCTACCTTGTTTCCAAATATAACTAAAATGTCATCTAATACTGACAAAGGTGACAAAAACATTACATATATAAGTATTTCATCTTATTGGAGTATTATTAATTACATATAATTATGATATATACTAGACTTAGTGTCTTTAAATACTTGGATACATAAAAAAAATTTCATATAAAAGTTTCAAAACATCACCAACTAAGTTATTCATATATTTTACCCTTCTAATATATATCAAAATTTAAACCTTTCTTTATATTTCAAGAAAAAGGAAACATAAGAAATGGTGAGATGAAATACTTTGTAGGGGTAAAACATAGAGATATCAATCAATGATAAATTAAAGGATATAATGAGAATAAGGGTATGAAAAATTGATATTTAAAATTTAATTTCCAACCCAAAATTAATATATAATAATCACGAGTCATGGTATAATGCTAAGAATTTTATAATACATACAAATTAATTGAATAAAAGGATATGAACCATCAGATCATAACACTGTCATATTATCCTTTCATAAAATAATGGAATAAAGTGTTGAAAAATAAAAATAATAGAAATGTTATGTCATGGATTCCCACTAATAAATTAATCACATGTTAATTTTGGGATAAACACCTGTATATCTTCTATGGGATTTGGATAAAATCCCACGTACCATCTATAAAGATTGGGACAATCTATCTTATATCGTGTTTTGGTACTGGGATAACCACCCATATACCCTATTTACCAAATTTATTAGAGTACTATAATATAACCCACCATAACATAATAATAAAATCATAGGTATAACACATGATCATGAAAACATTTACCATTTCACTATAACATAACATGTGAAAAAATGGGTCTGATCAATAATTTATCATCATAATTATAATCCATCCAGATGAATAATAAATATGGAAGCAATAGATCATATCCCTAGTAAAGTATAATAAACATAAAATTACCTTGTTATGGATGAAAATACTATTAAAATATCACTGGTAAATTTATTTAGTAAAATACCCTTTTCATTTTTAAATCCCTTATTTAAAATATAACAAATTTACAAAATATCAAAGAAAAACTTTTCTTCGGAAAGAAACATAGAAACATGTATTTAATGATTTACTAAAAAGCTATCAAATAATGGTTGGAAGATTCATTCATGTTTTGTATGTTAAAACAAAAACTCATTTCACATTTTTTACAAATTGTTAAACGTGTCTTGTTTTAAAAAGGTTGTAAAAACCCATTCTTTCTTGTGGTAAAAAATAATTTAATTTCGTCTATTATGAGTATAAATTATAAATTAAGGCCAAATGTGAATGTACCTTGGGGTCTTGGAGGAATCAAGGGTGTCTCGGGCATGTTCATTTCCCAGAACCCAACTTTTAGGGTGAAAAAGGCCTGGTGCATTCTTACTAGAAACCACACAGGTAGATAAGATAGTTTCATATAACCATGTGAGGTTGGATAAAAGAGTCATACAAGATGCATGTCAGACAAACCATATGATTTGGGGATCATGGTCATGTATAAAACAACAGACTTTTTATAGAGGAGTTTTATACGGTTTGTGCGTGGTTAGTCAAAATATACATACAAACCATGTGGGTTTTCACTTTCCTATAGAAAAGGTTGTATGGTTGTTTCAAGATTTGAGAAAACATGTATCCAAACCATATGAACCATGAATTATGGGGAAATCACCAAAATTCCATTAATTAATTAGAATTTCAACACTAATTTTCCGATTCTTCTATCCATTGGAAGCCTTGGTTCTTGAGTTCTCTCCTTTGATGAATATTCTAGGAATCAATAGATCTCCTCTGTCGGATCTCAAAATCAAGATCCATTTATCTTGTTGGATCAATACAGGTAAGATATCACTTTAGTTTTTTTTGTTTACTAATTTGGTTTTGAATCATCTATTCTATTTAGATGCAAGCTAATATTCTCTAATTTTAGGTTATTTATCAGTTTTTCATTTTCCTACCGATCCAAGTCAAATCAAGAGTAGATATTAAAATAGATAGCCACTATGAACAGATGTTATGTGGTCTCATAATTTTACTTAAAATTTGAAGTGTTTATATATGTGAGGATGTTCTGTGATCCTAATTCTAAGAGCAACGCCCAAGAAATAGAATTTAATCCTTGATTTAAATTTATAGGCAATACCTGCATAATTAATGATACAAATTTTTAAATAAATAAAGGATCATAACTATGAATTATGACCACATAATGGGTGTGTTCTTCGATAAATTGGGCCACAATGGGTGGAAAATGATCTTGAGTACCTTTTAGACACCATTTTCCATTTTCCATGGGATGTTTATTGCTAAATTGTAATTGATGAATTGTAACTAGAAAATGAAATGATTAACTAAATGAAATGGAATGACCATGTCTATAGTATCCTTCTATGCAATTATATGTTTAATGTTGAGTTACATTTTTTATATTAAAATAACCATGTGGGTAAATAAGATACTAATCCCTTTAAGCTTGTCCCATGCCTTGATCCACCTTTTTAGGTGAGATTAAATTTAATTGTTATTGGTGTTGGACTTGAAAAAAATTAATATATATTTATTGAATGATTGACATATACCATGGGTGACACATGGGTTCATATAAAAAAACCATGGATGGACTCATTTGGATACTACATTTATTATAATTGAGTGATACTTGGGCTTCTTACAAACCTCCAAGGAAAAACTCATAAGGGTTAACTATTATATGCCCGAGTGATTCTTGGAATTATTATGGATTTTTAAATATGGTATTAGTGGTAAGTTGATATATATATTCTAATATTGAGACATGGGCTCCCTTAATGGAAAACCATGGAAATAATCAATGAAAGTGATGCTATTCCACACCCAGAGTAATACCAGGATTTCCATGAGGAATGGATAAGGAGGGCCTGTAAGGTGCTTGGTTATGTTACACGTAGAATTATACATAGATTCCAAATTAGAAAATACAAGTAATATACCATGTTCGTATATAATTAATAAATGAAATAATTTATATTATACATCTTATACGAAAATGAATAACCTTAGACACATCCACTACCATATACGTTATTGATGGTCAGTTTAGGCATCCCCTATCACTTATTTTAATGGGGGATGTTGGGAAAAATTCCAGGTCTTGAAACATATTTATCAAATTATATTTATTAATAAAATGAACTTAGTTTTGAAAGAGAACACGATTGACTATTTATTCAGAGGCATTCTGGTTAGGATGAAGAAAGTATACATGGACGAGTGTCCACGAGAACCTAGTCTTTTATGGGTTGTTAACTTTTAGTATTTTTTTACATATTTAATTACCACTTCCACACTATTTTTATTATATATATTCACTCATTGGAAGGAATTAGAAATTTTTGTGGTTGAAAAATGGGATTTTATCTCACACCGTATTTGGGATGCAAATGGTACCTGAATAGACTATATGATTGCAGGTATAGAAAAGGGAAAGAACCCTTTTATATGTTCTTTATTTCTACTTAGGATTAGGGGAGCATGGGACTAAGATGAGGCTCGTGATTCTAGATTGATTGTGCAATTTTTTTAATTTTTTTATGTGTTATAAACCTACCATGTATACTTGTTTAAAATAATTTATTATACCCTTGAAAAGTATCATAAACATCTATATATGATATTAATTATAGTATGATTTATATATCATTATCATGTTCATTATCATATTTTTGATTGACTTACTATTTCCGCTACTTATCAGATATTTTATTAACACTGTGATACACTTTGGTAATAAGGGAATAGTATACTAGGCCCTTAGTTATATTTTGTAGCCTCTAGAATATGGTGATATGTGCTTGAGCCCATATGGACAACTATTCTTGTGGTACCTTTAGAAACATATGGGTTCAAGATATTAGAAAAAAAAATAAGATACATTTTAAATTTCATTATAGAAATTAAAAGTTGGGTAAAAATAAAATTATAAAATCATTAGGGAATTGAAAAAAAATATTGAAAATTATTTAAATATAGTATTGATATGGAAGATAGTGATTCCCAATCTTGGAGAGAAATAAATTTGGTTTACTTTAAAAAAATTGTTTCATCCCCTTGAGTACATTAAAATAAGAAAATTAAATTAAAATTTAATATAAGGAAATTAAAAAAAATAGAAAAAAATAAATATTATTTAGGAGAAATAGATCATATAATTTCCTTAATATAAATTTAACCATATAAAATCTGACAAGAAATAGGGATTATAATGTAAAACCCTATTGTTATGGTTACATTTGAATCATTTCCCCCATAAAAGAAATAAATTAAAACAAAACATTAAATATCATTAATATAAGTATGTTCATATTAAAACATTTCAAATGGGTAGTGGACATGCCTCCTAAATGAATATATGGGTATGACATGAAATATGTCCCAAAGAAAAATATTTGAGATAATAATCCCATACCACTTTTAATTTTTCTGAATTAAAACCCCTTGGATGAAGGAATTGGAATTGTAACATTATATATGGAAAAATAAAAAGGATATATGATATAAAATTTAAAAGGGGAAATATATACACATCAAAAAAATAAATAGGTGCATAACTTCAAACATGTCTCAATAAAATAATATTTAGATGAAGAACCCTTACCTTATATCAGACTTAATTATTGAGCACTTTACCATCTTTTATAATAAATTTAAACTTATTATGGTTCAATAAAAGAATATAATACATACTTATTACATAAAATATGATATCATATAACATTTCAACAATCAATTTTTATCAACTGTCAATTAAATTCAACATTTATGGTGTTAACTTATTTGTTTCTCAGACATGTTTTGATTCAGTAGTTATAATCCTTATACTTTGATCAAATTTCTATCATCTCAAAAATATTCATTATGTCATAAGTGTCATATTTAATAATTTTGTGTACTTTTAGAACCATTTATATAGAATGTTTATGAGAGATCACTACTTCACAATGAATTTTTGATGATGTGTTTTCCACATCAATTTTATAAAACCGGTATGGAAAAGGTTTTTAGTATCAATTAATTTATAACTAAATTTGAGACTCAAGAAATTTTATTTTTAATTTTCATTATAAAATAATCTATATGGAAAACAGTTTTTTAATTTCTATTATAAATTAACCAACATTAAATACCAGAACAAAATTTGGTAAATATTCAGGATCCCTAATTTTTGTTTTGTAGTTTAATATATCAAGCTATTAGTTTTCCCTCCAAGATTAATCCAATCCTTTATTATTCAATTTGGAAGTCATTCTCCAACCTCAACAACCATCCTCTATTGTCCAACACTTTTAACCCCCATTAACCCCTTAGACTCCCTCATCTACAGCTTTAGTCCAATTTGAGATTTTATCATCACATTTTTTTTCATCCTTGACCTTAAATGGTATTTTTATTCATGGTATAATTTTCTGGGGTTTTAGGAAAGGTTACTAGTGGTACAATGAGATATTGAGTTATTTTTAATTATTATTATTTATTTTATAATTTTTGGGGGAATACATATGAATTTCATTGAGATGCATCTATTGTGGATATAGAATTATCTCTAATCTGGGAAATAAATGTAGTGGAATAAGGTTCTTAAAAAATTCAACCATATAAAAATAAATATCCATTATATAATATATTTTTAATTAGTTTTGATTATAATTTAAAAAATTGGATACATTAATTAGTTATTGGAAAAGCTATTAAAAAAAATTATTATATGAGTGTTACTGGAAAATCAATGAAGTATCATGGACCTAAAACCAGTTTTGGGGGTAATGAATAAGAAAATAGGGAATATAATAGGTTTTATGATGTTTGAATTATCAATAAATAACAATAATATATCATATTTGGTTTTAAAAATGAATCCTTAATCATTTTTTTGAGAAATATTTATTTGATCCAAAATTTAATGGTATTAGTTTTGTTTTAAAATCAGTTCATAAGGGAAATATATAAATTTTTTATTTTAAAGGAATTTTTTTCCAAACTTCATATGTTTTGGTCATGTTTCAGAATTTTTTTATTCTTTTATTTAAAAATATATTATAATTAAAAAATTTAAGAATTATTTTATGTGGTTTTTGGGATTTAATGTTTCTAAGTGGTATGATGCGTTTATGTTTTTGTTCTCCAAGAATAGACCTAAATTATTTAATTTTATTATAGTTTATTTTTATAATATATTATAATTGAAAAATTCAATTGATTATTGTTTTTATCATTATTTTATGCATTTAAAAGTTATTTAATATGTGTGGGTTTATTTTTTCTAGGTGTATACATAAATTATTTGTTTTAAAAGTATTTTAAATAATAAAAAATTATTATAATGTAGTTTCAATGTTATTATTATGTGTTTTAAATTGTCATTTTTTGTAATCATTTACCCATTTTATATTGAGGGTTTTTATTTACCTTTATTTTAAGAAAATAAATTGATTTTAGTAATATTTCATAATATAATGAATAATAATGATAAAAGAAATATAATTAGAGTTTTTATTTCTTTTATAATTAAAAAATGTATGTTTGAATTTAAATTTATAAATACAGTAACTTTTATTTAAAATATAAAATTTGTGGTAGTTGATAATGGATTATAATTGAATTACTACTTGTCTAACAAGTGATGAATATGAGGAAATTGGGGATACATTATTTTTTGAATTTTTCAAATTAAATATTCTAAAAGATCACATATTTGCTTATCTATGATTGAAATGTTTATATTTTAGAAATCTATAATGAAGAGATATCAAAGATCAATTAATTTTCCTTGGTTTTAATCTAAAATACAGTACTTGTATTTGTAATCTTGAAATTTGGCTCTATTATAGATCAAATAATTTTTATGATTTTAGAACTTAATGTTTTGATCAAATTGTAAGAATGATTCATCATATTAATTTTTTTACAATTGATAAGACACGATTGATTTAATTATTATATGGTAACATTTCAAGAACACTATATTAAGGTTTTATAAAATTTATAGTTTTATCAATGTTGTTAAGATTAATGAACATCAAAGATAGAAATGGATTGACTGAATAATGTTTTATAGAATTTACATAACTCTTTATAGACATACTTCTTGAAAAAAATGATCCTCTATATTCATGTTATAATGAAAACAATTTATTCCTGATTAGATAAGGGTACACAAAGATACATGTATCCCCTAATTACCATGTATTATATCAGAAGGAATTAAGAGTTATTTGAGTGTGTCTTAAATATAAGACATTATGATCATTGTAATAAAAAACAATAGTTGATTCCTCTATTATTCAATGTTCTAGAAATCATACTAAGGAAATTTGGTATCATATTTTAATTCCTAGTCTAAAATATTTATATGAAAATTAAAACGATGAAAAAAATTATGATGGCATGAAGATGAGTGGATATCTGATGGAAAATTATATCATTTTTGTAATTTCCCCCAATGGAATAAAATTGATACACAATTTATTAAATTTTTAAATGATGTTAGAAACCTTAGACTTGGGTTATGCACAAATAGAATATATCCATATAGGATCCTCAATATAAAACATAGTTTATTGATAGTTTTTGTTGGTAATTTATGACATATATCTATAATTTGTTTGTGAATTAGAAATATATCGTGGTGTGTTTAGTGATTTAAAGGCCAAAATAAACTAGGAACAATATTTATATTTACTGGTCAACATTAATTTATGATTTTGAATAATTATTGGAGGAAGGTATAAACGTTTACAATTCATATAAAAATTAATAGCTTCAATTGAATGAAATGTATATGATTTCCATAAATGACTTCCCATCATATGGGAATTTTTCTAGATAAAGTGTAAAATTCCATATATCATATCCAATTTTTAAAGAAGTTATATAATTTTTTGAACAACAACATCTAAGTAAAACAATGAACATGGGCCATCAAAGGTTTGTGTGGATGAATCAATATTATCAAAGAATAAAAAATTCATTCAACGACTAACAATAATTTGATATAACTCAAAATCCTTTTTTAACTGATCAATATTTTAAGATATTGAAAAATAATATTATAATATTTTAATAGAGAGAGAACTAGTATTCAATAAAATTTATGGAAGAAATGATTAATAATTTATGATATTCCTTATTGGAGATATCTTGAGATCATACATAACATTAATTTGATGAATATTGAGAAAAATATATATGAATGTTTGATTGGAAATTTTTTACATATAAAAGGAATGATTAAGGATGGTTTTAATTTCAGATTTGATTTTACATCAATAGGAATACATTTGGATTTCGCTCCCAATCCAAAATAAAAAGGAAAATAATTTAGGCTCACATTTTATAGATTATCCAAGGATAAGAAAATTAATTCTTATAAGTGCCTCCTTGGTATCATAGTTCTTTAGGGTTATTACTAAAATATAATTGTTTTTAGTGAATTATTTTATGTTAATTGGCATGAAATAAAATGATTATCATGTTATGTAACAACAAGTATTACCATTTGCAATGAATTTAATACTAACCATCTATGTTAGAATGAATATCATGAAGGTGTGTTATTTTTTAAATTAAATATGTTGCAATGAGATGGATCTGAATTCATTAAAAAAGTTATAGAATTATATATTACATGTATTATTTCATATTGAAATGAAATTTCCCCAATTTTTAATATAATGATGCATTTAATGGTTCATTTTGTGTGATAAATGACATTGTGTTGTCTTATATATCTATGTTGGATATATCCTATTAAAATACATATAATTATATTTAAGGATTATGTTAAGAATCTATATTAACTAGAATCCTATGTTATTGAGAAGTAGATTTCTGAGGAGGTTTAATAGTTTTTTAGAAATTAATTATCTTCAATGGTGTATGTGAGTTTTCCAACCTCTCACCATGAGAGAGTTAATTTTTGGTGAAATAGGATTCACAGTGTGAAAATCAAATCATTAATAGGATAAAAAATAAATTAAGCAAACTTATACATCTTGAATAACATAGATGATGATCCTCTATATAGAATATTTCACATTAATGTGTTCATAATAGGCTCTTCTAAAGAATAAACATATCTGGATTTTCAATGAGTATTAAAGAATTATTTTACTATGTTTTAAAGTACAATGCCTAGTAGATTTGATGAATCATAAACATTATTATACTTCATGGGTAGGCCAATTTTAAATGTGATAACATGTCCAGTGTATGTAATTAATGGATATAAATTTTAAAGGAATTATTATTACAAAAAAAGTGTAGTTTAGAATTTATGTCCACAATTTTTCAGAATAGAGACACATTATTCTAGTGAAAATTAAAAATCCCAATTTCAGTATCAAGTAAATTTGACAGAGTTATTTAAGAAATATGGTAAATTAATTATATTTAATTTTTAGTTCTAATATTTTCCTTTAAATGGGTTATTGGTAATAATAATCATAAACATGAATAATTTGATACATTCATGGTGAATATTAATAGGTTAGAAAATTGTATTTATTAATGCAAAAACATGATGATGAAGATAAATTATATGAGATTACTAATTCCATAGATATATTATCAGATGATATATATAATGAAATCGCAGACATGGTTTATGGTATATAGAATGATCACGAGGAAGGAATATAGAAAATAAGTCCTTTAATAACTTGAAGATATTTCGGGTAATGAATATTTATATATTGTTTTAGATTTTGAAATTTTCCAAATGTTAGATATAATATTTATAATTTTTTTACTTAAGTGATTTTTTATATCTTTTCTATTAGTCATAAATTTAATATATAATATAGCATCATAAATAGTATATTTGATCAAATTTTTGTTTAATATTTAATATTATATTTTTGTGTATAACTACTGTAAAGTGATAAAAAATTTCTTCATTCGGTGATTTTTTTCTCAAATATAAAGGAAAATTTCCTTATATGTAAGTGAATATTTATTTAATTTTTATGTATTAATATTTTAAGTTTTTCATATAATATATTCCAATCAATATATTTGTTTAATTTTATTTTAATATTTGTCATTTGTGTTAACAATTTTATTTATCAATTTTTATTTATTATTTTATTTTTTTATTTTTTTATAAAACGTATATGATTTTTTGTTATTTAAAATTTTTTTACCTATCAAGATGCATGTACTTAACTTAGTCTTTCCATTAACTTAACTTTCTTAACCTTTACTTAAATTTATTTTTACCCTTAATTAAATTTGTTTTACCCTTACCTAACTTTATTAATCCATTAAATGACTTTGTTTTATTCTTTATTCATATTTTTTAACTTTATTTAACTTTTTTTACCCTAACTTAACATTTACACTTTTTTGTTTACCCTTACATAACCCATAAAAATATATGTTTACCCTTACATATCTAGTATAAATTTCTATTCACCCTTACTTAACCTATAAATTTTTTATTTACTATTATATAACCATTAAAACTTCAAATTACCTTTAATTAACTTATATAAAATTCATATTACCCATCCAGAGAATAATCTTGTTACCTTTACTTAGATAATATAACAATTTTTTTTGTTATTCTAAATTTCTTGCATTAATATAAAACATAAATTTTAATTTCCTAACAAATAGATCATGTGTGTTTATTTTTCATATTATTTAAGGAATTTCTAGTATTTATTGTAGGAGGATATATATACACACAAATATATTCTTCGTTGTTACTACATAAATTTTTATTTAACAAAGTGTCGCACAAATGTTTTGATCTTGTGCGAATAATTATTCATATGCTAGACAATATCCCAAGAGATTTTCCAAAACTAATTAAAATTCTATTTCCTTGATGTAATTAATTGATTAAATACTCAATAAAAAATAAATATAATTATCTTATAATATTGATATTAATAGAATTTGAATTAGTAATATATAAAATTATGACACAATAATCACATGGATCTTTCTATCAATGTTGATTTTTGAGCTAACATGACTTAGAAAATATTGTTTCTCTTTTCAATTAGTATTTATCATCTAATTGGATTACATTACATTCATTTTTTTGGATATTATTTCAATTTATAATTTTCTTTAGATGTAACTGTTGTATTCTATTTCTAATTGTTTGTTAGATTTTTTAAGGATAATGTTAGATCATTCTCCCAATTCAACACATTCTTCAAACAAGGACAAAAAACTTACCACTAATGAGGGTACTCATCGTACTATATAAGTTCTTTCTTCTACCACATGGATAGAAAAGGATTAAAGGGTAGGTAAATGTGGTTTCAAGCATTTACCATATTTTTTTAGTTTCTCATAGTTACAAATAAAGGACATCTATTTAGTTTAAGGAAAATTTTAATCCAATTTTTCTAAATTTAACCCAATTGATTATTTTTTTGGAAATGAAGTCTTAGGAGGAAAACATCATTTTGATATTTAATTAGAAAAATATCCCCAATATGGCACTATTTTAGCTATGGTAAACAATTTTGGTAATGTTAGTTATTATTATTTTACTTATCATCACATGTTTTCACTAATATGTAATGTTTTATTATTTTCATTTGATGATACATGAAATAAATGAAACTAAATATTCCTAGAAGAGAAGATTTTATGTTTCATCTAGGAGATATATGAATTATAAATCAAACCTAACTAGTGAATCAATTTTTCTATTTGAGGAAAAATTAAAGTTTATATCATCTTTATCTCCTTAAAGATAAATATACATTAAAGAAATTTATTTAAATTAGATGAGAAAAATTGATTTATGGTAAGTGAAATTTCATTTGTTATAGTATTATTATATTAGTATAATTATCACGTAAATGTTTTTTTTCCTTAATTAACAAACACTTATAATTTCTCATTAGGAGATGAAATCACAAAACGTATACCCTCATAATTTATCTCAAGGAGGTTATTAATTGTTGGAAGAGAAAATTATGACTAAAAAATATAAAAAAATGAGAGTTGAGTCTTCGAGATCAGATGATATTTATCCGTATCTCCCACCACCAAGACATAAAAATATAAGATAATAAAAATCCCCAAAAAGGGATATATCTTACTGAATAATTGAGGGATACTAATATAAATATTTTATGAATTTATTAATGTTATATATTATATTTTAGTTATTTTAGAATAATTTTTTTTAATTCATTAATAATTTTTTCTAAAATTCGATACAAGAATCCATTGAGGGGTAGACCATAAAGGGGTCATTCCTAAATGTGGTTAGAAAGGATAAATTATAAACTGTATAAAAAAATCATGAAAACCTAGGTCTCACATAAGGGCATTAGGTGTGTGTTTTAATTAAATAATTATTTTTCTAATATAGAACATCTATGATATCCTGAAAGGAATCATTAATTTATTATAGGTCAATGAAAATTTTATTATTTATAATAAATAAAACATGTCAGACAAACAAACAGAATATAGATGGAATCAAATTCAAGGTTGAACCCATAACATGGTGTAATTAGAATTTATGAAGTAAAAAAAAATTAGTTGATGTTATTTTGAATCAAGGGAATTCGAAATAAATCTTTTCTTGAAATTAGTTTGAGAAAAAATTCCAAGGTTTGATAGATTTTAGGTTTAGGATATTATGAATATAAATATTTAATTTGTTGATCATGATTTTTTCTAGAGTTGAGACAAGGGGGATCCTTGGTCATGGTATCCACTCCTTAACATATAAATTTTTTATTTACCATGGTTAATTATTTTATATTATTACTGAATTATGTTTTCTTGATACCACTTTTAAACATATTACCCTAAACCATTCAACGACCATTACAAGTTCCGGGTATTTAGTTTTGAAAATTAATAATTTTTTCAAGATTCTTATATCAGTTGTCCTGAGATAGGAAAAATAAATAAATATATATTTTAATTATAAATGTAGAAACAAAAAACATGAAATAGAAAATAGAAAATAAAAATTCACAACCCATTCCCCATTTATCTACATCACCAAGAACATATTCTGAGTTACCCCCAATGATATTTATGAGGGAGTGAGTGTGAAATAGAGAATAAAATAATGTATAAAAAAATGTAGAGAAGAAACAGTGAAGGGCTCAACAATAGCGCAAAACCTTTGGCCATGCATTGGCCTCCGACTGAATAACCCCTATAGTAGTACCCTGGTGTTTAATTTATAGAAATAAAAGGTTCTTTTGTTGGATTTAATTTGATATTAATAAGGTTATTGATTCATCCCGAGTCAATCCTTGGGATATATGGTGTTTTATGAAAAAATTAAGATCCATTTGTTTTTATTATTTTGTTATTCAACGAATATGGAATTTCCAATCGGAAAGATTCATGATGTGACACATAGTTTCATGCTGTGATTTTTCAAGATGTCCACCAAGGTGTGGGTGTTTCATGTCTTATGTTTATTTCGTGAATTACTATCATGTATTATGTCCTAAATAGTCCATTCATTATACTAATAATGAATTTTAATTTCGTTTAGATCTGTTTCCACTTGATAGTTAAAATACGAGTCTTGTAAACATTCCATGGAAACTCCACTTCAATGAAAATCTTATCATGATGTAAATATTGATCCATATTACTATTTAGGACCATTTTAGATCAATTATTATATATTACCATAAAATAATCAAATAATTAAATTCAAAAAATAATGATTTATAAAATAAAAATAATCATAATTTTAAATTCTAAAGAGTATTCGTATGAAATGTAAGAGCCAAATCCCCCACAATTGAATTCAGAATTTCCCTTAAGAATGAAATTTAAAAATACTAAAAAAGACACATATATTACATTTATTAAAATTAATTGTAAAAAAAATCTTGTGATGAAATGGGGAATTAAACTTTCAAGTATCATATATGAAATTTCATCAATTCATCTCTTTTCAAAAATCTAAGCCTAAATCATATTTAACTTTTTTTCATTTTTATTGCTAATTTCACTTTGTTATTTCTTTAATATTTTCAAATTAGTCATCAATATTCATGTATGATTCTAGGTTTTCCTATGAGGTATGAGTATTTTTTTAGTTTAACTTCTTGGTTTTGACATAATGTAAGAGAATTATCAGGTCATGGGTGCTGGGGGGGTCTAGAGCTTCTTCGGAGCCTAGAGATCAACTTTTGGAGAAACATTTCTCGGGCACATGGTTAGGAGAAAACATTGAACCAATCCACGTGGTTAGGAGTAACCGTGCAGTGATAGACAATGAGAAGTAGGATTCCATACAATTTGATGAAACTATGAAAAAAGGGTTGCACACCCATGTGACAAACATCATAATTTTAATAAAGTCCAAACACATGATTTGTAAATGACTTTCCAAACCATGTGAATGAACCATGTGTGGAAACCTTAGAGTAGTGAAGGGTGCATGGTTGGCACACAATTTGGACAAATCATTAGACTAGACCACACAACCCAGTATTTTGAGGAAAATAACCATTTTTCCATTAATTAATTTAATGACTAACACAACTCTCTATTTTAATTATTATCTAGTTGTGGGTAGATTTTCACTTATTTTTTAATTCATTTAGAAGACAAAATATAGGATTTGAGATAACTTTCTGATAAGATTCTCGATTCAAACACCATTTTTATTATTAGATCACTCCCAGTAAGTTCTTTGATCATTTTGTGTCATTCTTTGTATGACTTGGTATCAAATGATTTTTTGGGGTAATATAATATTCCATTTCTGTGGGTTCTTCATCTATTCTTCACATTTTCTATCAATGTAGATTGCATCAGAGATATATTATGGACAATTTCTCTAATACAACTTATGGTAGGTGGTTTTTACATTTCCCTCGAGGTTTGGTATTTTATATGACTAGATAAAGTTGTGCTGCATGATAAACTTTTTAGTTTTTCTATTAAAATGAATTTAATTACTTCATTAAATTAATTGGAACCTATTTAGGTTGAAAAATTCCTCATTTGATATTTTTGGATGATGTTAGCTCCAAACCAAGTCACCCAAGGGGTGTGGCATTGTATCTTCTATGCCTTATACCACATTGATGGGTGTGTGGGTGCTCAATTTGTTAATGGTATCCTATATAAATAAAATTAAATTGAATGATCTTGATAGATTTGATTCCTAAATTTCTATGTGATAACATGATGAAAATGTATTTAAATGTTTGAATGGAACTTGTTATAGAGTTGGATAAAATAATTTAATGTGAAAATATATGAAATTATGAATGGATTAATGAGTTGGTTGTGGTAGTGGAATCCTTGGTTTGTGTACCTTGGATCCTGAATCCATAGGAATTCATGGACCTTTATCCCATGGGTCTTGATTATGTTAGTGGATGAATTGATCTTTTTTACTCCATAGATCCTAATTCCGTAGGATTCCTCCGGCCTTAATACCCCATGGATCCAGTTTTCTTAGGCCTTTAGTGGACATGGTCTATTGACATTCTCATTAGAATTCCACCAAGTTGTTACTGAGTTTCCATCGAGATTCTCTTGGGACTCGATGTAGATGCCATGGTCTTCTATACTGTGGATCCAAGCCTTTGTGTCCTGACACATTTCATTACATGACGTGGAATTTGAGAAGACTTCTGATTATAAGACATAACCATGATTTTATTAAAAAATTAGTTATATGGAATGGATGTGATGGATGATTTTCACTTGGTTATAAAAAATGAACATGGAGGTTATTTTTTCAGGTTCTATAGGTAGTCCTCGCAAGGGTATTATACCCAATGGTTAGAATGGACTACTTTACAGTTGTTGGTTTATACTTTATAATTTCCCTTTTTTGTGGAAGCTTGACTAATGTTTATAATGAGCCTCAATAGGCTGATTATACCACTTAAATTTCTTCACTTTAATTTATGTATTGTAATGTTTATGATATACGTTGAAAACTACATTATCTTGTATTATATAGATTGGATTTTTTATAGACAACATTGGTGGTGGTATACTAAATTTTATCTTAGATATTATTTGAGTTGATGTTTGGTACCCAAAAAGACTTCTAGTATGTAGGTTGGGACCATGGAAATCACCCACTAGATGATTCTTGATATTGTTGTTTCTAAGGAGACGGGGAGTATGAGATCTTGTTGAGATCATGATGTTATATGGGATAATTATTCTTGGTATTTTTGGTATTTTATTACATGAATTGTATTGGATTCTTTTATACCTATTTTCCTAATTTTTTGAGACATGTAATGACACATAAAATTGTATATAACAAGTTTTTTCTTTTTATTATCACAGTATTTTGAATCTTATTCTTCAATCTAATTTAGTTGTTTATCTACTTCCATTACTTGATTATTATAGTTTTATTAATGTGATACACTATGAAATGAGGGTATATTCTCTCCATTAACAAACCCTTGCTCCTTAATAATATTCAGATGCCTCTAACATATAAGGTGTGCTTGAGGCCATATGAGCCACTAACTTGGGGCATCTTTTAGGGGCATATAGGTCATGATGTTACAAAGTTATATTAGAATTTTTATTTTATGGATAACTATTTAGGTACAATATATCTAATATTGGGAAGGTATTGGAATTGAGAAATGAGCTATTCCTATATGTAGCTAACCCACATACAACAAAATCTAAATTTCCTAGAACAAAAAATGTTTTTCTAGATTTTTCTATTACAGTTGATTTGATTACTCCGTTGGGTGATGCAATTGATTTGTGATGTTATTATAGACATGATTGATGATTTTATATTAATTTTTCCTAATTATATGAGGCTATGAATCTCATTCATCATTTTAGACACCATTTACGAATCACATACCTTTCATTATGCCATGCCATATAGTATTCATTGCTTGAATGCAAGACTTTGATATGTGTTCACTGAGTGATATTCCTATTGTTTGGTAAATGATGGTGTAGGGAATCGAGGAACATGGTTGGTACTTAGAGAACCTTCCATAACCAAATTTTTTTTTTTCTTAATTTGGTTACATAAAATACCCTAAGTAACCAATTTTAACATTTTTGAGTCATGCACCGTTGGCCGCACGGACTAGAATATATTATGGTATAGATTAAGTAGACACAATATTTTGGTTCATGAGGTGTATAAGTCCTTTTGGATCAGAAGTGGGGAAACAATTTTTTCAACCATTTAAAGATTATTATGATATAAATGTAAATTAAATTGAAATAGATTTGTGAAATAAAGAACTAGACTTTGAACCAGCTTTAGAGTGGGCAGTTGTCAATTTCTCTAGTGATGTTTATTACCGTTTCTTTTTACCCAGTCCAAGATATAGAATAATGCAGAGGGGTGTGATCTATTTATAGGAATGTTTCAACTCATATTATGTGTTTAGTTGTGATCTTCTCATTATTGATATTCTATGAGGTCTGTTTCTGGCATTGTAGAGACATTCCTTAACAAGGAACTCTAGTCATACTCCAGGATGGTGGCAATGACCATGCTCGGGAGGCGGTGGTCTATAGGCTACTAGTATATCCACCTATAGTAGTAGCTAATTCACCAGTTTTTGTCTAGATACAGGTGCTGAGGCATTGTTCTGAGAAGATATTTTATGATTTATGCAAAATTTTCAGGGTGCACCATAAACTATGTCATATCTGAAGGAGTTGAGACTTTTGTTTCAGTATTAGTATCCTCCCATGTTTTTGGGGATGGTGGTCCATAGGGTGTTGGGATGTGTATTCATACAACCTGGTCATTTTTGGAGTATCTGGAGACACCTCCGGAGATTAGAGTGAATCTTATGACATCTATTCTTTAGATCGAAGCTAAGAACATGTGGGTTTTTTTGAACCAGGTTGATTCACTCTATGATATGGTTTGGGTTGATTTACTATGTATATTTTAGGAGTAATTTTTTCCTAAAGCCTCTGAGAGAAGAGAGGGGTAGTGATTTTACAGATATAGAGAAGAGTATGAAGAGTGTTATGGAATATTTGGCATAATTTAATGAGATATAGTGTTTAGTTCTGATATATTTTACTAATGAGGAATCAAGGGTGAGATACTTCCAAGAAGGTCTCACACAAGACGTTCGATGTTAGGTCAATATATTTAGGTTTATGACTATTACTAAAATATTTAATAAGGTTCAAATTTCAACGAAAACCCTGAGGGATGATGGGGGAGTAGAGAAGAGCAACATAACTTATCGACCAATTAGTTCAACTTCTAGTTACAGAAAGAGATGTTTTGAGGGTTCTCAGGAAGGGAGTACCATCCAAGCTTCTAGATATGGTTGCTCTATTATATTTCATCCTAGAGGAAGATGGGGTCATATGAAGAATCTGTGTGATCGTGACCTAGTCAAGTTCTATGATAGGGTTAGGATGGGTCCTGTAAAATTTTTCTATAGGATATTCCCTCCCAAAGTTAGTGGAAGTGGTTCATCTTTGACACTATGTTTTGGACTAGAATTCATAGATCCATGTTAGTATAATACCTATAGATGTTCTAGTTGTTCAGTCAAAGGTGGTGCTGATGGATGAGGCTTCTAGGAACAAGTTGTAACTAGAAAATAGAGGGAGCCAACTCTCGGTAGTGAAGCTATTTCACAAGGCCATAGGTTCATACAATACATATTCTATATAGATGACACATGAGGAGTAGAGTTATGATCCATATATGGTGATAGGTACAATCTTAGTATCATATACTCTTATATCTTCTCCTTTTGACATAGGTTCTTATTATAGCTTTATATCAGTACCTATTTTGGTAAGCCTTGAGCTCATTGTTTAGTTTTCTAGTGGCATTATGACATTGAATATTCCACTGGGGATCAAGATAGAGAATATAAGTCCATGCAAGGAGTTTCCCCTTGAGGTTTATGGGTGTAACTACATTTGATATATTTTTACCCTCAAGATGATAGATTTATATGTCATAATTAGGATGGATTGAATAGTTTCTTATCGACCAATATTGATTGCTATCACTAGAGGGTGACTTCACATAACCTAATGGTGGAGTTTTTGTTCATAAGGGTGAAATGGATTTCCAAGAGAGTAGAGCTAGACCAGTGCATCATGGGCTATGTGGGATGATATCCCAGATTTTGAGTTTATATCTAGATAATTTGGGAATGAGTTTGACATATTTCTATCCAGTTGTTGATCATTTCAGAGATGTTTTCCCAAAAATATATTTTAGTTTACCTACTAAGATATATGTGGAGTTATATATCAATATAGTTTCAAGAGAGACATTGGTATCCATTCCTCCTAACAGGATGAATACTATGTCATTGTAGGATCTTAAGAGACAACTAGAGGGCTTGATGGTTAATTGGTTTATACAACCCAGTACTTGTCAGTGGGGTTCATTGGTCCATTTGATAAAAAGGATGATGGTCCCCTTAGATTATGTGTGTATTATCCAAAATTAAACATGGTGATTGTTATGAATAGGTATACCTTTCTACGGATAGATTACCTTTTTGATTAGCTTTGGGGAGCTCTATTGTTCTCAATTTTTTTGTGGTCTGAATATCGCCAGGTCTATGTTCAACCTACAGACATAAATCATACATATTTTTATAGCAATTATAGTTTGTATGAGTATCTGGTTATTCCATTTAGTCTCTTGAATGCACCAAAAATTTTCATGGTGTTGATGAATCGAGTTTTCCATCCTTATCTGGATAAGTTTTTATTGATTTTCTAGGATGATATCTTGGTGTGTTTATATAATCGACATGGCTATGATAAACATGTTTAGATCATTTTTGATACACTAATAAAACATCATTCATATGTTATAGTCATAAATTTCCATTTATGGATGGATTATATTCACTTCTCGGGCCACATTATCTAGAATACAAGATTATCAATTGACCTAGAGAAGGTGAAATTTGCAGTTTAATGGGAGCATCTTAAGAACTCATTTGATAAATAGAGTTTCTTAGGGACTGAAGGATATTACATGTGTTTTATATAGGACTTATCATTCTCATAAGAACCACTAATGGGATTGACTAATAAGGTTGTGGATTATTTATGGATAAATACATGCAGGAAAACCTTTCAAAAACTAAAAGGGAGACTAAATTCAACACTGGTCCTAATTCTTCCAGATTCGTACAGAATCTACACTATGTATCACAATGCATCAAGTATTTTTATAGTATAAGTTCATAAATAGGGGGATATATTCATGGAAAAAAAGTCTCCTCACATGAGGACACATGAGAGGAACAACCTGACACATGATTTTTAGTTAGCTGTAGTTGTTCATGCTTTTCAATGTTGGAGAGATTATTTACACCAAGAGCATTTTGTGGTGTGCATAGACCAAAAAACGATCTAGTATATTTATTTACAAAGAATTATATGAATATAAGGTAGTGAAGGTGGGTTGAGTACCTACATTATTTGGACTTTGAGCTTGCATATACTCTTAGAAAGGGAAATGCGGTTGCTGATGCACTAAGAATGATTACATAGATATACGCAGTTTATGAGGCCACTAGCTAGTGGGATGTCATGGAATTGTTTTCAGATATGCCCTTAGAGGTGAAAGATAGTCAGAGATAGAAATTTATATCATATTTTTATCTAATCTCTAATCTTTTGGATAGAGTGAGGATGTGGTAGCTTTTTGATTTAGATGGACTATTCCTATGAGATAATATGGAAGGTGAGGACCAGCCCCCTGATTGAACCATGGGAATGGATAAAATTATATGTATATATGGTCACATATCAGTTTCAAAAGACATAAATGAGGATCTAATGTGAGAGTTTCATGACGAATTTGGAATGTGCATCCCGACATCATGAAGATGTATCGATATTTACATTGCAATTATTGGTGGCCAGCTATGAAAAACGAGGTAGTTTGTTTTTTACATGGTGTTCCACCTATCAGCATCTGAAGGAATATCATTAGTGGCCAGTCAAACTTTTACAGTAGTTAACTATTCTTGAGTTGAAATCATATTTTGAATTGATGGATTTTATGAGAAAGTATCCGAGGTCACCTCAAGGTAGTGATGCAGTATGGGTTATTGTGGATAGGCTCACGTAGGCTGCTCATCTCTTGATGATTAGGGATACCTTCTCAGAATATGATATTAGGAGTTTTTATATCCATGTGATCGCACTAATTCATGAGGTTCCTCAAATTGTTGAATTAGATTGGGACACCGGATTTATGTCTCATTTCTGTAAGAGTTTTTAGAGGGCGTTGGGTAGATAGGTTCTTTTGAGCACAAAATTCCACCCTCATTCTAATGGACAGTCAGGGAACATGATTTAGGTGATTAAAAAAATGATGAGAGCGAGCATAATAGATTTTGGGATCTAATGGGAGATGCATATACCCCTAGCTGAGTTCTCCTAAAACAATAGTTATCAAGTGAATATGCAGATGGATCCTTTTGAGGCATTATAAGGTAGGCTATAACAATTTTCCCTATTCTGGTTAGAGGTAATTGAGGTAGTATTTATTGGACTATGTATCATGTTTTAGACTTCATAGTAGGTCCATTTAATCATAAAATGGATGAATAATGTATAGGATCGATATAAGTCTTACAAAAATCATTGATGAATACCTATAGAGATGTCCGAGATCATGTCTTTTTAAGTATCTCACCGAGGCTAGGGCACCAATATAATAAGAAAAAATCTAATATTTCTCTATGAAATGATCAGAAATTTAAGATTATAGAGAGAGTTTTCCTAGTAGCCTATCAATTCTAGTTACCTAATAGGTATTAATCCATGCATGATGTCTTCAATATATCTCAATTTTGTCGTTATCACTCAGACCCATATCACATTGATTATCCAGATGAGGTAGAGTTACAGGTATATAAGTCCTTTGAGTAGAATACTATTTGAATCAGTGATAGGAGCCCGAAGGTTCTCCAAGGCTTGTTAGATTATCTAGTATGGGTGTTATGATAGTACGACCATTTACAGGATGATACTTAAGAGTGGTATGTTGATGTACATACTCAGTAGTCAGGGTTATTCTAAGGAAATCTCTGGCCACCCTCTGAGGGGAATTTAGTGACAACATTCTTTAAGGGGTGAAGATTATATGATTCATGGTTTTCCTATGAGGTAAATATAATTTTGTTTTTATATTAACTCCTTGGTTTTCACAAAATGTGAGTGAATTTTTAGCTCACGAGAGTTTTGGGGGGTGTATATGGATTATTTGGGGCCTAGATCCCAGATTTTGAAGAGAAACAGTTGGGATACATGGTTAGGAGAAACTATGTGACCCAAGATGCATGGTTAGAGGAAACTTGGAATGGATGGATAAAGAGAAGCATTAGGCTGCATGATTTGATAAAATTGTGCTACCAAATCTATACACCATTGTGAAAAACAATAGAATTTTAACATAGGAAAAACACGTATCTTTCTCATGGTTTTCCAAAACGATGCATACGAATAGTTTGGGGACCCCTCAAAGTAGTGAACGAAGTACATTTGGTGCATGGTTTAGGAAACCCTATGACCAAACCATACAGCCCAATATTTTTTGGGAAAATTATTGTTTTCCCCTTAATTACTTTAAAGATTAACATTCCTCTCTACTTTCGTATTTCTCAAGCCATGCATTGGTTTTCTCATCTTTTTTAATTAATTTTGAAGCTTAAATATAATCTATGAGATAACTTTCCGATTCGACACTTGATTTGAACATTTTTGGTCTAGTTTGATCAATACCAGTATAATATTAGATCAGATTATTCTGTTATTTGTTTTTATTGATATTGATAAAGTTATTTATGTGTAATATATTATGATCCATATTTAGTTTCTTTATATATTTTTCATTTTTAACACAATATAAACCAAACTAGAGATTGGTAATGAATGATTTATCTAATATAAACCTATGGTAGGTGGTCTATACCTTTACCTAGATTTTTTGTATTTAATATTCATTTTTTAGTTGCATCACCTTCCAGAATATATAAAATTTCCATTACAATGAATTTAATTCCTTGATTAAATTATTTGAAACCTATTTATGTTTCCCACCTATACCTTTAATATTGTTAGAGGTTGTTTGCCCCATCCAATGACACCAATGGGATGTGCCTTTGTATCTCTAATTCCTTATACCACCCTGATTGGTGTGTGAGTTATCACCTTGTTAAAGGGAGAAATTATAAATATAATTGAATTAAATTACTAGGATATAGGTGATACCTCCTTTTCCATGTGGTAACATGATGTTAATTTATTGAATTATTTGAATGGAATTTTTAATAAGAGTTGGATGGACATAAGGGATTTGAATAATTATGAAATGAAGAATGGATTAATGAATTGAATATGGTAGTTGATGACTCAGTTGGTATACCATGGATCCAAATTCTATAGGATGTGATCGATGTTTCTCTCATGGGTCTTGGTTATATTAGTGGATTCCTTGGACCTATTTATTCCTTGGATCCTAATTCCATAGTATTCCTATGGCCTTAATACCCCATGGATCTATCTTTCTTGGAATTATAGTGGATTGTGTATTTTGACATGCTCCTTGAACTTCAATAAATTCATTATCATGTTTCCATTGAGATGATCCAAGGATTATATGTGGATGCTGGTCTTCTATATCTTGGATCCAACCCTCCGTGGTCTAACACTTTTGACTACATGACATGGTT
Source organism: Viscum album (assembly GCA_963277665.1). Taxonomy (NCBI): domain Eukaryota; kingdom Viridiplantae; phylum Streptophyta; class Magnoliopsida; order Santalales; family Viscaceae; genus Viscum; species Viscum album. Next base: position 2,130,687,076 of record OY728123.1, on the reverse strand, counting down.
GCTGTGAAAACTTCTGATTATATATAATTTCCATGACATATGTTGTCTAATTGGTTATATGGTGTTTCTATGATGGATTATTTACACTTGGTTATATGGCATGCCCAGGTTGGTTATTTTTGTATTGGTTTATAGGTATCCTGGGTATGAGTATTAGATCCATTGGTTAGAGTGGACTACTTTACATTTGTTTGTTTATATTTCCAAACCGACCTTGTTTATGGGAGATTGAATACTTTTTATAGTGATCCCTGGTAGGATGATTGCAAAACTTGAATTTCATCGCTTAATAATTTAATCACTATTATACATGTGATATACATTACACTCTACTTAAGCTTGTATAACACAAACTATATTTGATATAAACATCATCAGTGGTGTCCTAATGAGTGTTATATCATTCAATGTTCGAGCCACCATTTGGTATTTAGAAAGGATTCTTGGATATAGTTATATATCAGGGAAAGAACCCACTATACAATGAAAAATTTTCTAGTATCATATGAGTAGCGAAGAATAGGGCCATGCTAGGCTTATAATACTAGCTGTGATTTTTTGGGTATTTTAATACCTATATTTTACTAGATTCTTGTATAACTATTTTAATTCTTTATAAATACATTAAATGACACATCATATTGTATATTACTACTTTTGTCTATTTATTATATCAATATTTTGGATGTTGTTATTCTATTTTGTTTAGTTGTTTATCTTATTCTGCTACTTGATTGTAATGGTTTTAACACTGTGAAACACTCTAAAATGTGGGAATATTCTACCCATTGAAATACCCTTGTACCATGCTACTATTCGGTAGTCTCTAGAATACGGGGAGGCATGCTTAAGGACCTATGACCCCTCAACCTAGGGACTAGTTCAATAGTATTCATTTCAGGATGTTACAATGCATGCCACTTGAAAAATTCCATGACTTAAATCCTTTCACTAATCATAAATTTAAAAATGTAAATGATGTGTATAATCATAACATGAATCATTTTCCTTACCATAGTCATGAAATAAATCTACATTATGTTCACCATAGAGACAAAATCACAAATAATCATAAGTTATTAATCATTAGGATCGAATGATTTGGAGGCATAGGGTTGGTTGGTTGATGATATAAAACAATAGAGCTAAAAAAGATGGTTATATAAAATTTTCATTTCAGGATAACTAAAAGTAGATAAATGAAAAATTATCACTTAAAATTTATATATGTTTTCCTTAATAAATCAATGTATGTGTATGAAGTAATGAAGTACAATGAATCAAACACCAGATATTAAATCTGTTTTTTTAATGTTTTATTTATCTTAATTCTAACATCCCCCACCCAACCCCATATGAACTCTTATTGAAACTATTTTATAATATTTTTAATAAGATAACTAATCAAAAAACTATTATTTTTTAATTTCTCAAGAGATGAACCATGATTCATTTTTTTAAGGTGGGTGAGAAATGAGTATAATACATGTCAATAATGATAATATTACCAAATTTCCCTTAAAATAATCCCTAAAATTATCTATTTAGATATGAACAACCCTTCCACCATGGAACCATCTCACTAATACTCATTTCTTACAATGATACAAACTATTTTGAGTAGGATATGATAGGATAAAATAGTATTATAATATGGGTCTTCTATATTATTGTTATTCATGGCTTCTACAGGATTATAGAGGATGGATATACTAGTAGGTCTCAAGAAATGGGAATTTACAACAACTCCTCAATCATATAAAATGTGAACTTGTACAATCATAACATTTATAATATGTAATGAATTTGTAAGAGGGAATAATCACATGGGATTCAAACAAAATATTTACTCATGAAAAGATTGAAAATATGTCTAGAATGAGAAATAACATTTGGAAAATTACTCATGGAAATGTATATGAATAATAAAATCAATTAATTAAAATATTATAATTTCAAAGCATGAAAAACTCAGAAAAAGTTCATTTTCAGAAATTTATATTTCCCATAAATAATTATTTGTAAAATCTAAATTCCCATATTTATCTCTACATACTTGTTCTCACATTTTTCTAATTTGAATTTATTAAAAACTAAATTTGAAAACATGGAATGGTTATTATTATAAGATAATTTTCCCTCTTAGAGAAGTGATTAACAAAACATTCATGGAATGGAATGAAATTTATAGATAATTTTTTTAAAAGGTTTGGGGAAAAATAAAAATAATTAATTAAATATCATTATCCCATTTTCAATGAAACTGTTTGATTGGGTTGTGCAGATTATATCTATTTTATTTGATAATGCGAGTCATCTCTCAAGACATTAATTTCCTGCATATAGCTTCTTCAGTTCACCCCATGCTTCTTTCTTTATAATGCCTTTTTGAAACTACAAATGAAAATAATCAAGATAAAGTAGAGGTTTTTTTAATAAAATTTTAAAATCATTAGGGAGAGTGCTAAAACTTGAAATTGAAAAATGAAAAATCCAAAAAAAACATTGGTTTCTTCCCTAAAGTTCTCTTGATTAATGTAGTTGTCTAGAAATTACCTATTATGTTAAATTATGAGATATTAGATGGATTATAATTAATATAGATCTATAAATGGACTCAAATATGACCTATCTACCTAGGTAGTTCACTTCCTTCATATAAATAAAGCATTATTTTTCATTTTTTAAACACTTAATCTTCATTAATATAGTTCATACACTACTATTTATTTAATCGTTAAAAACTGAATAGAAGATCATTTTCAACCCATGCCTGATGGCCCTCTTTAAACTTGGTAGAAATGGATACTCTTATGGCGTTTTTCTTATATTCTATTTATTCTCTTTAGTACCTCCACTTTTTATGACAATAGATACCTCATACGTAAATTAAACTACAAAATAAAATTCAATATTGTGTATGCTATTCTCTTCTAGATCATTATCATATTTGACATAGTAATTCATTATTTCCCGATAAATGTTGAAACTTACTCATTCAATACCAAATATTAGGCATAGTTCTCCACATTGAACATCTATCTAGTCTCATTTGATAGTTAAGAATAGTGTTCCCAAGATAAGGGGAGTCCTCCCCTCTTTCATTCACCACATTAAAATGCCCAATGTGATATATAATTTATCGACTTTGACTATAATGTCTTTAATCATTCCTCTAGGGTATTACCCTTTTTAATCTTTTAGCTAGATTACAACTCCAGTGTTCTTATTCTTTTCCATTCAAAGTATTTTTAATGTATTTTATGACATGATGTTAATATTGGAAACTATATTGAACAATGGTTTCATAATTTTTTTTGGCTGTATATTTATTGGAATTCAAAGGACACCTTGTTTTTTCTACATCTTAGGATATTTTTTTGATACAATAGTTGAGTACTACCATGTGAGTGGTATGGTGAAAATCACCACTAGTCTCTTTTAGTTAGTAAATAGATAATATATAACTTGATAATATGTTTACATGCTAGTGAGGGATTCCACAATAGTAATATTAATAGGTTTTTTTGGAATGTTGTAGAAACTTTCCTCTTTATGCATCAATTATAACTTTCACCAGCCGCCATGAAAAAGGTAGTCTCAACATATATATTGGTTGTTCCTATTTTCCTTAATTTACTATGATTTCTTCTTTCTCATTACTTTTTATAATCTTTTAATCTTAATTTTATTTTTTATTCAATCATTTTATGCTTGGTTCATTATTATTCATTTTTCTCTTCATTCTTTTTTGGGATATGGAATTATTTTATCCACATGGGTTGAAACCTCAATGGAATAGAAAAGTTACTCATGGTCTCTCTCAATGTTTCTCTACAATTTGGATCACTTGGAACTCTAGGTTTTATAGAGTAGTACTTTGTCCTCTATAATCATCCTTCATCTCCTTGATTGTTACCCCTTGGTCTTTTGAGTATGATTTTAATTCATTGATGGAATCTATGGTGGTATTAATGAATGTGTCTAAGGAATCATAAATTTTGTGGCCTTGGATATAAAATTACGGTACTTGTTATGTTATAATCCTCTATTCCTCTATTGGTATGTATGGCCTTATTGTTATTATGGCCATTAAGCTTGATATTGATTTTTATGATTATAATTTGTGTAATTAACATCACCTAAACACGTACCTTGCTGATGTCTCTGACCAATCCTTGTGTAAATATTTTTGGCCATGGAATATCTGTTGTTCCTTATATCATCCTAAAAATTGTAGCTCTCCTTTGACTGTTTCATTATTAGTGATACACTTTCTACAATATCAAGTATTGATCTATTTCCTTACATAAGACCCTTAAATAATGTTTTAAATAAAATATAAAGCTTAATGATTTCATGAATAAATTTACAAGTGAAGTATTTAAAATAAACCCCTGTGATATATATTTACTCATCCTCATATTTATTGAAATTAAAAATATTGATGCATATATCTATTTATTTATAAGGTGGAAACAATCTATTGATAAAATGTTTTCCCAACTCATCCAATGTTGCGATAGAATGGGCTTTCAAGCATTAGATCTATTTCGGAGCTCGCTCTCTTAATGTATGTCAGAATAAAATAATTATTACCACATTAATAGATATTTTAGATAATTATAAAGTATTAAAAATCTTGAGGAAACTCCCTAGATGTGTGTGTGGATTTTTTTAGGTAGTATAGTGAATTTAACCACGTTTTAGATCATCTAAATATAGGCCCACTGGATCTTAGAGACAATGGAAGCCACTAGTAGAATTAGTATGCTCAGATGAGCTCCAATGTTTGACGGTATACATTAATCTTCCAATTCTCAAAGTATATTATCTCCTTCTTTCACATATATAGTAATTAGATTTAGTTCTTCACCACCCATGATTTCAACAACTTTGTTCTTCCTCAGGTTTTTTTCATGCTCGGTATTGATCTAAATTATGTATTTCCCATTTATCCAAGTGTATTTTCCAAGAATTAATTATTTTGATATGAAATTACATTATATAATAACAAAATAAAAACTGTAAAATCATAAGTAAATAAATAAAACAATTAAAAATTACTGATTTTCTTTGGGCTCCATCCCTAGAAAAGGAATAGAAACTTTGATCCCCAGAAGGGAATCATTAATTTCCTTCAGGGCTACTCAAATTTAATTATTTATAAAAACATAATCTATTGTGAAAAATAATTGAAATTTAAAGGAAATTCATTCTAGGTCTAACCCGTGACACTGTTAAAATATTATTTAGGAAATAAAAAACAATTTATTTGAAACAATTTTGAAGAAGGGGAATGGAAAATCCAGTTTGTCTCAAATCACTTTTAGAAATCATTCCACAGATTTATAGAATACCGGTTCAGGTGTGAATGAAGTTATAAATTGAATTGGTTTATCATGAGTTTTTAATATATTATATGATGGAAATCATTGGAATTTCTATCCACTCATCAATGTAGAAATTCTATATATTCCATGATTAGTTATTTTATGGTATTACTGAATTAAGTTTTCTCGATAATGTTATGAATCATAAATACCCAAAACTGTTAAATGGTTACACTTATTTTCGGGTAATTAATTCCATAATTTAATAGTGTTTTCCAAATTATTATCTTAATCAAAATAATATAGTAAAATTAATGAAAAAAAAATTAAATTCATGATTAAAAAAACCCAAAACAAGAATAGGATAGAAGAAAATATCAATCCACCTAAACTTCCCTCATAATATACATAACCTAAAATAGATTTGTATTAATCCCCTCACACTAATAAGGATGGATTTTAAGGTAAGGATAAAATAAAATAATGAGAAAAATAAAAGGTCGGGAAGAACTGGTGAAGGAATCTACATCAGCACAACAACATTCCCCTTGCTTTGGTTTTCGAATGAATGATCCAGAAATCAGACCCTTAATCTTCAATTTATAGGAATAAAAGGTGATCATTATAGATTCAAATATCCATTAATTTTTACCTTGATTACTCTATATTAAATTCTAATGATTCATAAATTGTTTTGGGTCAAATAACACACCATTGGGGTTTTTTTGATGTTCGCAAAATCTGGAAATTCCTACTAAAAAGATTAATGGTGTGACACATAGTGCCACTGATTTACATTTCAATATGTCCTACTAGAAGTGTCTTTTCACATCCCATGTGCATTTCAATAATTCATATCAAGTCTAAAATCATGAATCAGACACTCATGATGTGAATGATGAATTTCATGTGCATCTGGCTCTGTTTCCACTTCATTCTTCATAACCAAACCTTATAAACATTCCCCAGACAATTAATATGGAGGAAATTAATCTGATGATGTAAACCTTTATCCTAATTTTTATTTTGCCTCATTTTCTATAAAATATTATATCATAGTATTAATGAATCAAATAATTAAATATGATAAAAAATGATCAACAACATGACAATAATCATAATTTTAAATAGAAAAATGCATATGTTTGAAATATAAGAATAAATCACCAAGAAAGGTAGAATATAAAGGAAAAACAGAGGCTTTAGTAGTTAAGGTTCAATAATTGTGTTAGATAGTTGAAGAGAGTATCCGAGCTATGTTTTGGGAGAGGAATTGTTCTTTAGTAAAATTGATATTTAATGACATGTGGAAATAATTTTAGGCTAAATATATCTCTCCTCCACCTATGAATATTGATCAAACTATTTAACACTGGAAAATAGATCCCACTAATCTCTCTCTACATATAGACCTAACAACTCATATATTCCTTTTTTCCCATTTATTGTATGTTATATGTTGAGGATGACTTATATCATATTCTATCAAATTGGATGATATATTATACTTGGTACATTTTATATCATTAGTATATAGAGTTTGATTAGTTTTGGGTAGTAGTACTTGATATTATAATTGTATTATCTAGAGTACCACTCCTTACTTGTGAGGATTTGATAGCTGGACACAATGTTTATTTTTTTTGTCTTGGCCTTCTCAACTTGTTCTACAGCTTACCATTCAGGTATACATAAATTATAAATTTCATTTTATGTTGATTTTATTGTTTTTAATATTTTAATATGTATGTTTATACATATATATATATATATTAATGAATACATCCATGGTAAATAAATATAGTATAAAAGATAAAATTGTTTGAGGACACATTGAAGTTGGAAACAACTTAACATTCTCAATTATCATGAAATTAATCAAAGTTAGTGGATGCTTATGAGCATCCAATAGAAATTGAATTTTTAGATGAAGTATTATTGTGGATATTTATATAAGGGGTATCATTTAGACAGTTAATTATGATATAATGGACCACATAGTGCAAAAAGTCATTTTCATGCAAGTTGATTATAATATTTCTTACATTAATTTAAATTTAATATATTTAACAAAATATTTTTTTATTAGGAATATTTATAAAAGTTTTGTTAATAATGATTCATTATCTATTAATGGTTCCATGATATGTTTCTTGTATGGTTCCATGAAAGAAAACTTCAGGCAGTTTTTGGATATGCATGTTTTTTATGAGTAATTATTTTTTATGTTTAGTTTTAACTTTATTTAATACATATAACTTTCAAATGGGGAATGTGATTAGTCTAGAGTAATAATTATAAAGAGGAAAACAAAGAGAAAATATGTATAGGTGAAGTTATATTTCTTTAAAATTACTCTAATTTTACAGATACATCAAACATTATATTCAACTAAAACCAGATTTTAAAAAATAATTTTCATCATCAATAATTACTAATAGAATGTGGATATTATGTTAGGAGATATATGATTAAAATAATTTCAACCAGACCCATAAAAAAATTCGACATGTTTAGATTTTATTATAACCTTATTTTATTTTTCTTATCATTACATTGAAAATCTATTTCATATATAAAAACATTTATATTTGTATATTTTTTACAACCATCTTGCTTACAATAACGTAGAGTTAAATCATGTTCAAGAAATATGGGTGAACTATTTATAAATCTTGATTCAATTTTAGTATGAAATATATTTTTTTTATGTTTATATTCAATTTTTAAACGTTTTGAAATTTGCAGAATGTTTTGAATTAAATATATTATTTTGGTCTTGCAATGATTTTTTTATGTTGTTGTTTTTTGGTTTTTGCTGTTGTATTTGGATGTCGGTTACTGGTTTCATGTAATATTAATAAAACTTATTTTTGACAGTTTTTTTTAATAAATTACAAATAAAGAATATTTTTAATGTATCTTATTTGAATTTTTTTTAAATACATCATCCATTTAGAAATTTTTTATATATTTAACATCAGTTTTTAAAATAATTGGTGTTGAAAACTATTTTCAACAAAGATTGAAATAACTGACATTGAAAAATATTTTCAATGTTTCTTTTTAAGATTTCATATTGTAATTGATGTCAAACCTTTAAGAACCATTGTAAAAAAACCCTTTTTGCACTAGATACTGAATTTCATCACTTTATGTAGACATTAATCCATATATTCACATTAGTTAAATTTTCTATTTTTGATAGATTGAATGAAATAAAGGTAAATTAAAATTAAAATTTATAGAACCATTATTATATCATAAACCCTAACTATATTATGAAAATATACCCTTATTACCTTCCAAGTAAATAATAAATGAAAAATGAATTCCCATCACATTGTGGAGGTGGTAGTCCACACGTAGGCATGAGCTTTGTTATCATTTTTAATGGATTTGATAATAAGAAGGTAGATCCTTTAGAGAATTTTGGATTCAAACCTCTCGACAAGAACGCCATGATAATATTCCTCGGATGATCCATATCTCAGGGTTGGGTATATCCTTTGTATATTTTTATTCATTATTTTGATATCATTATTTTTGTTATTCTATTTCTTTATTTTTCTTGAATATATGAAAATGAATTGTAAATGAAAATGAGTATTCATTAGAGAATATTTTTTCCCAAAAAACAAAAACATACAAATAATTATTCTACTTTATTCACCCATTTTAAAGATGTTGAATTGGTACATGTTTTAATTCAAGGTTCATTTCATTCTTTTCAGAGTCACTCAAAGAACAAAATGAGAGTCGATCCTGAATGAAACAATCCAAATTATTTCTATAATATAAGTTCAATTTCATGAGAAATTAAGACAATGATAATAATTTGAAGTTATATTACTATAATTATGAAATCCATTCATATATTAATAATTATAGAATTCCATGTGGTATTCTTACCCTTATCTTTTAATTTAAACCCCTGGTAAACCTATTCTAATAAAAAAATGTGACTGTAATATTTTTCTATTTTTGTCTGTACTCTAACAAAATATTAATATGAATATATTAAATTATATTAATTATTATTATTCTAAATAATATAAAATTTTTACAATTTTCAATTTCTGTTGTTGGAAGAATGATATTTTAAAAAACGTACCAAAATGTATTGAAAATCCATTTTTAGAAAAAAAAATTAAGCATACAATAATTTTTTCCATTAATTTAATTGTAAACAACATAAAACGAATGATAAAATATTTTATTTAATATGTAATCTATTAATTTACCTAAAAAATAAATCAATATAGATCTAATTAATTAATTAAGATAAAAACACATTGTGCACATAAAAATAGTTTTTAGAAAGGTGTGTTTTATGCCCAAAAATGTATTTATACAAAAATAAAGTATAATAATAATTAATATGTTACTAATTGGATTTTTTATAATTAAATTATACCTTACTTAAATTAATGTAATAACCCAGACATAATGGTACTTATAAATTAAATTATTTACTGAATAAAATGATATTTTTACAAAAATCATAATTATTCTCTATTCGATGAAAAATAAATGTTTTTAGATAACTCAAAAAATTTACTCCAATATATTTATCAATGAAATAATTAAAAATTTATAATAATTATATTAAATAAAATTATGTAAAAAGTTTAGAATGTAATTATAATATCAATGTTCAAAATTTAGTAAAAACAATTTTTGAAGAAAATATATTTCTAAAGCATAAAATGACAATATTAAAAAATTTGTACTTATTTACCAGGAATTAATAAAAAGTAGAATTATTTTAAATATTTAAATCTATTTTTATGAATTCGGTTATTACTATTCATACCTAACAATTTAATGTCTATTTTATAATGGATTTCTATATCACGGTTCATTTGGACTCACGGTAGTATGTAAAGAAACCTATCAAATAACTCAAGTTTGTTTAAAATGAAATACAAATAATATCTTAGCTGTTACACCATTTAAATTATGTAAAAAAAAAACTAGATACTGTCATCAAATTACCATCCATCATGAGAGGAATGATACACCCATATAACCCATGTGGTTAGAATATCATATAGTGCGTATCTACCCGATTACAAGAATGACTGACATACTGTCAATAATAACTATTTGATTTTTGGAAATAAATTATCATTACATATATAGGATTCAAGGGATGGATATTAAATAGTATTTATATGATCAACCTGAATCTATACAACTCCATACTTATATCTAATAATTTTTTGCCTAACATAGAAGACATACATAAACCACCATTATCTGAAGATAAAGAAGATGTTTAGTTCTTCACTTTTCTCCATTTAAGAGAGGGGGAACTTAGTGATGATCCAAAAATTTAGAAGAAACCCCCAATGAAATCATAAATGAAAATCTTGATATTGATGAGGATTCATGGATAATGTTAATTAATGTTCCCATAACCCCTAAACAGGGATATATATAACCACATAACATTACACAATAAAGACAAGGATGTTTTTCATAAAATTACATAGAAATTTTAGGACTAAAAACATAGATTATCATTAATAACCAAATTAAAAAAATAATCATCGTCAAATAAAAATTAAAGGATGTATACACTAATCTCATGGTGAAATGGTGGCAACTAAAGAAGATATATTGACTAACACTACTTTTATCTGGCAGGCTCAGAATCATTAATACTTAGATAACACACTCTTCATTATGATAAATAATGAAAAAATAAAAGTCTGTATAAAATTCTAGGAAATCATATACACATAACCAAAAGGTTGATTTTATTCTTTAATTCATGTAATTATTGATTGTTTCATGATCAAGTATTGAATGCACCTCATTAAATAATTTGTACTCTAGAGAAATTTAAATTTTAATGGATCATAATGATAAAAAATCTCTAGATTTTAGATCTCCCAAATGGGGAGTATTATTATTTGGTGTTTTCATTCAACTTAATGAATTTCATGGTCACCTATCCATATTCAATGAACCATAATTTTAAGCAACACCATACTAATATGGTATAATGTTATTTGGATGACCTGGTATTAAAATTTTACAGTCACTATGATAAATTTACTGAATTTATCATTGTATTCACAATGTTTTGAAAAAAACTCCTAATTATTAACTCAATAAAATTAGAATTTAGGAAAACATTTCATAAATTCCATAGATTGTTTATCTATCATCCATTAATTTAGTTTAATAGTAAAAATTTTCAAATAAATCATTAATATTCCCCAAATGGTTTGGATTCCATCCATGGAATTTGAGAATCTTATACTTAATGGGAAGATCTAGAATTTCATCTTGTAACCCTTTTAGCCTTGAAAAATGATAAATGAAAATAAAAAATCCAACAATATCTAATCCATAGAAATTTTAAGGTTAATAGTGGATACTCCATAGTAAAAAATAATTGTCTCAATGAAATGTTTAGATTATAAAAGTATTAGCATTAATTGGAGCATCATAATTCCCATATGGTATCTCATTTTAATGATCTAGTGTATATCCTCAACCTCCTAATGTTATCTAGGAATCTATCCATATTCTTTATCATTCTCAAAGATTTCATCATTTTATTTATTTCTTAAAATCAAACCATTGTATTGATGATCATATACTTTCTATAACCACATTCATATTTTGAGGAACCAATAGAGGATATTTAACTACCCAATGATTAGTTCTTTAATGTCAATCAAGTATATGAAGAATAGGAAATGAATTTTATTAGATACTATCAGACATTAACAAGTATAAATATTAAGGACCCTTAATTCAATAGATTTGGATTATACACCATCTTAATAAAAACTACAAAGTCACTCCTACCATATTCATTCCTTATTTTAGAAGAATATAGTAATAATGAAATAAAAGAATAATACATAATCATATGGTTGGAATTATATTTACCAATATCGATTACATAGATCAATTTTAAGGGTAATTTGGAGTTTTTCATCAGAAAAATAAGTGTAGAGTATTCTATCAAAAGAAATAGTTGATTACCATTATCAGAGAGTAGTGTCTGATCACATCATGATTCACTATTTATTTCGGCCCTTATACCACTATGTTAAACTGATTTTGTATCATAAATTAAAATTTAATAAAAAACATAACTTCATTATTGATTAAATTATTTAATGTTTTTAACTATTATAATGGGAAAGTTTACTTTTTTATTATTTCATTGAAGGTGGAGGTGATTCGGAGAGCCCATGATGATGCAGAAGGAAAATGGGCAAAACTTCATGGATTCCCATGAACACATATCCACTATGTTTCATGTTCATAGAAATATATAAATAAAAATGAGCTTAATTTTTTTTATATGATAGAACACTCCTTGGGATACAACTTTCATGAAGGAACTGAAGTCGTATTCTTCTATTAAGAGGCATAACATAAACAATATGTCCAATAAAAAGAATATGCTCGGAGTCACAAATTTATCAATGTATTTTATAAATATATCTTATTATAAATTTTATATTGGATAAAAATGTTTACATAGAGATTGAAAATAGGTCTTCCAACAAGTTTTCAGTTTTTTCAAATGTGAAATAAGATTTTCCAGTGGCCAAAACCATGGTCCAAGGGGTTTCTTAAAATCAGAGGGTCCAAAACCAGCTCCCATTTTGGCTATATAAGAACACCATGGGAACGACATTTATTTGTTCCGCTAGGAGAAAAGGTGCTACAATTTTTGAGTTCCAAATTAGGCCTCTCATCATACCTATATGTTCTACCGTCTATGAGAAGTGCTACTTTTACATTTTTTTTCTTCCTCCCCTCCCATTGTGTTTTAAACTCCTCGTGGTCACCATAGGAGGAAAATGTTGTGAATCCCAATATAGTTTTTTAATAATTGAATGGTATTTTAAATTAAAAGTTTTTTATTTATTTTTTAGTCATCCTCTCTTCCTCTTTTATTGATTTAGGTACTGTCATTTCATACATGACTAATATTATAATGTTTGGGTAAACACTTTCTTGTGATGTTTCACACACCATTCACTATTTCTTATTCTCTCTTTTAATTAAGGTGTTTGTGTGGTTCATATTGGTAAATTAAACTTTAATAAAAACATTAAATTCCATAAACTTTATATCATTTTATAAAAAATAAACATCTTACAAACCTTTATAGTGCATAAAGATCTTAATGTGTTTGCTTGGCAAGTTTCAGTTTTAAAGTCGAACACAAATAACCCAATCTTCGATGGTAACCTATGAATATTCTTGTGTTTTCAGATGATCCCTATATATTATTCCAGTTAAAAATCATAAATATCCTAGTTATCGGTGTTAATAATCGGGGATTAAAATACCATAACCCTATCTTTGGAAGCTTTGAAAGATGGGCATCTTGAGATTTCCCCTAGTTAATAGCACTTAATTAATTTTTTTCATTTATACTTTGTTTTATCACTTTCATTTTTCTATTATATTCTTAAATCGTAAAAACACACGTATTAAAAAAAATCCAATTTCCCTTTAATTTTAATAATCAAAACCATTTTCTAGAAATAATGATCTAATGCTTCTTTGAGAAACGGTCTAGAGTTCCTTCTATACTAATTAAATTCTAGTAACACTAAATATACAATTTGATGGTCATGGAAAGGTGATAAAACTTTGGAACAATTTCTGAGGAACCAAGTTCATTTTTTTCTTTCATTAATTTTATTTCTTCATTTTACTTCTTAATTATTAATACTTTGAATATCCCCTATCCCATTTGATTATTTTTTTATTTTCTATTATAACCCTTGTTGATTTATTTTATTTTATCCATCTTCAATAATAAAAAAACAATAAAAAACAAAAAACACAACTTATTTTGATGACCTGACCAGAAAAAGAAAAAAATCATTGAATTTGACCTAGAAATTGAAATTAAAATTCACTAACTAATCAGGTCTTCTCGAGTAAGAAAATCAGGTAACATTGAGGTAGCCATTGTGGAACCTCAAGTGTCCCCAAACCAATCAAAAATTGAACCAAATCAAACCCCAAAAATCTTGGATAAAAATAATTAGATCTTAAAATAACATAACAACTTAGATGTAAAGTACCAACCTGGGTAGATCCAATATCACAAAGAAGAATCCAAATTTGAGCTGAGATCATGCCTCTTCCACCTGCTTCCTAAATTCCATGGTATTCCTTGTGAGGACCCTCATAAACAATTCGAATATTTTCTCATAGTGTTCTCCACTATGAAACAAAAAAATGTGTCTGAGGATCTCATTAAGTTTAGGGATTTCATTTTCTCCCTTGATGGTATAGCCAATGAGTAGATATAATATCCACCTACCATAATTGGGGGTTGGAATTTACTTAAATTATTCTTTCTAGATAATTTTTCCATACCTCTCAAACTAAATCAATTTGAAAATAAATTTGTGGAATTAAGTAATAATATGGAGATACCCTTCATTAATATTTGAAGAGATTCAAACTAATTTGTTCAAGTTTCCACCACCACCAAATTAGAGAACAATTTCTAATTCAATAAATCTATATGGTAATTGTCCCCTTGAATAATGGAATGATAGATGATGCAGCTTATGGTTCACTAATTTATAAATCTTCTTACAACACTCGTGAGTTAATGGGAAACATGTATTAAAATGCATAACAATTTGGTACATGATCAATTTCAAAAAACACGATGAGTTTAAGTGGTATGTAATAAATCCACAGAACAAAATTTAGACAATAATATTGATGATATGAATACCTTTATAATGAAATGATATCAATAAAAAATTTATTCCAACACTAATATCATTTTATTACATGATGGTATTTGTTATGATAATATTCATTTCTCTGACTAGTGCCCACACCATCAGGATTTATCTTAGTCTTGTGAAGCAGTATTCCATGGGAGCCCTTTCCAAAAATCACCTCACTTCAATAAAGAACAATTCATGAAAAACCCAAAACCCAGGTGGAATGCACAACCAAAATACTGAAAAGAACTATGCTCATGATACCCAAAGCAGAATTGGTATCAACAAGGCCATGGTATGCGACCTTGTTATCTTTTAACTTCATGGAACAATCCTCCTCCTCCTAAATCAGAACCAGGACTAAAGGATATGGTGAAGTAAATGGAAACCCAGAACCCCTAGATCTAATAGACCACACAATTGTTTATTCATTGACAACAAACTCATGGAGGACAATTGGGAAACACCATTAATGAGATAAAGATGTAAGGTTCTGTACAACTACCATACCAACGAGCTGCTAATCCAAAAGTTAAAATTAATGTTTGTGAAATAAAACTTCTTAGTGGTAAAGAAGTAACTTCTTCCATTGATTCTATACGAAAAGTATTTCCCCACATGAAAACCTTATTTCTCTACTCACAAAAGATTTTGATAATGAAAAATAGAACAAAAAGTGCAAACATGTTATTATTGAGGATTTCCTTGAACAATCAATTACTCTTCCTTTATCCCAAATAATCTCTAAACCATAGAATTTTTTTTATAATGACATTGATAAATAAATAATGGATACATTTATAAATGGGAATTTTAGTATTCCTTTATTGTATATATTTAAACAAATAGATTTTTACACCAAATTTATTAAATAGTTTTTCACCCAAAGATGATGATTAATGGGATTGCGAGAGTTAACCTGGGAATGAATGTCTCAAATTTTATACAGTTGAAAATTCCACCTTATATCAAGGATCTAGGCACTTTTATGATTCCTTCAAATATAGAGAAGAACTTATTTTCTAATGCAATGATAGATTTAAGTGCTACAATTAATGTGACTCCTTACTAAGTGTACACTTCTCTGTAGTTTGTAGAGCTTCAAACAACATGTATCATCTTGAAACATGCCAAAATAGAGCACACCACACCCATCCAAATTGATTAAGGACATACTCTTAAGAGTGAAGAATATCATTTTCCTTATATAATTCTACATAATGGAGAAGAAAGATACCCGCACCCAAGGACATTCCCCTCACAGTCATGGGAGGCCATTCTTTAAAATAACCTAGACAATCATCATAATTCATAATGATATGATATCTATGGACTTAAATGGATAAAAGTTATGTTTTAATATGCTTGATTCCATGAAACACCCCATTTAATAAAATTCTAATATTCATATTTATTCGATAGAAGTTATCTATAATGACACACACACACAACATTTTATCCTCAACCCATACTCTAATTCATTTTTGGAATCTTCACCCAATGATGATTTGAGTTTTGATTCATATTTTGAGTGTTATGTGGGTTCAAAAAAGTGTAAAATTTGTGTTTTAATTGAATAATGTGTTTATTATGAGGTACCCATGACTGTTGATAAACATGAGTAGATAGACAGTTTCATAGAACTCAAAACCTCTAAATACCCTCCCTCAATACAAAAACCAATGGTGTTGGAATTAAAAATACATACATGTAATTTAAAATATTCTTATCTTAAGGGTATTGAGTAATTTCCCATCATTATTACTAATAACCTATCAATATAGAATTATTCAAAACTACTAAAATTTTTTAGATAGTGTCAAAAAGTAACCATATGGACATTGGCTGATATTCTGATGATTATCCCTTCTTTTTTTATGAACCATATTCTTTTATATGATAAGGATAAGCCTGCAAGAAAAGATCAAGGCCAATTGAATCCCACTCTCTTTGAAGTGGTAAAATTAGAAGTCTATAAATTACTTACTGTTAAGATCATCTATACTATATCTGATAGTAAATGGGTTATCCCAATGATAATTATTCCTAAAATTTTAATAATTATTTTTTCAAATGAATGGAATGAGCTTGTTCCCAAACTTATTCAAAAGAGTTGGTGGGTTTGTATTGACTACCATCGATTGAATCAAGCCATAAAAAAAGACTAATTTCCTTTACAATTAATTAAAAATGTCAAAAACATTGGATGTTAAGACCCATTATTATTTCAATTTTGAATATTTTGGTTATTTAAAAATACATATAGCCCTTGAGGATCAGGAAAAGATGAAATTTACCTATCCATTCAGCACATTTTCATATAGAAGGATTCCTTTTGTTCTATATAATGCTCTCGGTACTTTTTAGGGATGCATGTTGAGTATTTTCTTTGAGTACCTTGATAATTTTAAGAAAGTTTTTGTGGATGATTTCGTGGTTTGTGGAAATTCCTTTGTTAATCCTTTGGTACACCTAGGTTTTTTCCTATATTGTTTCATTGAAAATGATCTCATATTAAATTATGAGAAATTTCATTTCATGGTTGATCAGGGGATAATTATTTGGAATGTTATTTAAAATTATGGAATTCAAGTGGAGAAATCAAAAATTTAATTAATTTCATCCCTTCCATATCAAAAATTTACTCCAGAGGTCTGATCATTCTTGGGTCATGTTGGTTTTTACTACGAATTCATTAATGACTTTAGTGAGATCACACTTACCATATCTCAATTGTTCCAAAAGTATTCTAAATTTGTCTTTGATAAAAGCAGTGAGGATTCATTCAATTCACTAAAAGGAAGTCTCACATCACCTCCCGCCATTCAGACACTAAGGTAGGATCTCCCTTTGAAACTTATGTGTGACGGATCTAACTTAATAGTTTGGGAGGTTTTATCATAAAGGGATGAGAAGTATCCCCTTGTCATTGTGTATGCCTCGTGTACCCTTGACCATACCCTAGAAAACTACACCACCATAGAAAAATAAATCATTTCTATTGTGTTTTCCTTGGTAAATTTATATTCATATCTTATTTGGTCAAAAATAATTTTGTTTCTGATCATTCTTATCTTCGTTTTCTCGTAATGAAACCTAAAGCTAAACCCCACCTCATAAGATGGATGCTCCCCATACAAGAGTTTGAACTTGAGATTCGTGATAAGAGAGGAATGGAAAATGTGGTAGCTAATCACATTAGTATAATTTTACCATCATTGGGCCACCAAGCGGACTCATCCCTCTTTATTGGATAATTCTTTCATCATGAGAAATTTTGTGACGTTGTGGAACTTACCCTTGTGAATTTTCAAGCATCATCTAGGGCCCCCATGATTTGAGAACCTCATAATCCTAGAGACTCATGCATGACTCCCAATGGTACATTTGGGATAAACCATACCTGTGTAGAATTTTTAGTGACCATGTTGTTTTAGGTGTGTCCCTAACCAAGAGTTCAACTCAATTTCGAGCTTCTACTATAGAGATTTCCAATAGTTTTGAAAGTTATGTACACAATCTCAATTCACATGGAATATCTTCTAGGTGAATGAAATTCCCCAACAACCCATGTTATTTTCTAAGATCTTCGATGTCTATGGTATTTAATTCCTAGGTCCTTTTCCAAATTCATTCGACTTTGCGTATAACTTACTAATGGTTGAATAAGTCTCTAAATGGGTAGAATAAATTGTTACTGGAACTGATGAATCATGATTGGTTGTTGATTTTATAAGATCTCATATTTTCAGTTAGTCTGGTTAGCTGAGATTAATCATTAGTGATCTGGGTTCACATTTGTGCAATCCCAACATGAAAAATTTGATTCATAAGTATGAGGTTGTTCATAGAGTCTCCATTTCTTATCACCCCCCAAAAAACAGATTATAAAAAATATCAAACCAAGATGTTATAATAATCTTGAAAAAATGGTACAACCCAGTAGGAAATATTAGAGTTTTTACTTAGATGACTCACTTTGGGTGTACCGTAGATATTTTAATACCCAATCAGAATGTCACCGTACATGGTTGGGTTTGGAAAGGATTTTAACATACCATTATATGTAGAGAACCCTGAATATTGCGATGTTAAATAATGTAATATGAATCTCTTAGATATATGTGATCATATGAAGATTCAGATTCTAGAGTTGGAAGAAATTCGACATGACTCATATTTGAAATCTAAAATCTATAAGGAGAAGAAAAATTCTATACAAGAAGGGATGATTTATCTGAGGATATTTTATATAAGCTTGAAGGTAATTTTTTTCAATTATAGTAAAAATGTCCACCTTATTAAGCTTCATTATTCTTGGATCAGTCCTTATTTTGGTAAAAATGTTTACCCTTTTGGTGAAATACCAGTTTTTGAAGATAAGAGTGGATGAAGTATTACAATCATTGGGTAGAGACTTATGCACTTTTATAAGGATTTTCTAGATAATATGGTGTATTAAATCCCCACATAAATATGAAACATAACATTTTATCCTATAGGGTTTTGTTATTCCTTCCCATATTATCCTTTTTTACATTGAGGACACTACACACTCTAGGTGTGGGGGATGGGTATATTCTTGGGTCAGTCATAAATTTTTATCATCTAAATTATTTTTCTGTTGTTTTCTTTATATATTGTATAGATACCCCCATTACCCCTAAATTTCTTTATAAAATTTTAATTATTGATTCCCACATTATCCTGTAAAATTACACAACATTAATCATGGAATTTATTGAAAATTCATGAGGAATTTTTTTACTTCATGATTATTTTTTTTGATTCAATGATGAAATATTTTTTAGCATGAATTTACTATTGGGGTGTGATTTTAGTAAATTTTTTGTTTTTCTATTATATAAATCGATGTGTATCTTTGAAACCATTGAGAAGAGTGGTTCTCATTGTGTGAATAATTTATGGGAAAATGGAGTCACTTAATATCTCTACGCATATTTTTTCCCAGACCATGAAGTGTGAATATTTATTAATAAATAAAAGGTATATATATGTTTGGATAATATTTATCATCTCTTTAAAATGATTTTTCCATACATAATTTCCTTATCTTATATATTTCATTACTGTACCAAATTATCCTATGCTTCTGTATCCGTTATTAGATGATTGTAAGCCATAAAAAACAATAACTACAATTAATGAAATATTAAAAAAACACATAAAAATATGGTTTGTGTCTTGGGTAGGTCAAAAAACACTCTTCCTCAACCTTTTATTTTTTATAACTATTCCAATTAGTGTCGCGTTAAGATAAAAAAGGGTTAAGTGATATGTGTGAGATTTTTTCCTAGTTCATCTTTTGAAAAATAATAATAAATTAGGTGAGTGATGAACTGTCCATCATATGGGGATATATAGGTCCTGATACGAAGGTATAAATTCTAGGAATTTTTAATTGAGTTGGTATTGAAATTTGATCACAAAATATGCTGGGTAGGTTAAATGGACAACATCATTTAAGCATAAAAATATTAAAATAACAGATTATATTTGATAGAATGTGGTAATAATATCATGGAATGGTTCTAAAACACACACATGGAGATTTAGTTGAATGATTGAAATTTGAATACCTCTGTTATATTGGTATCATTTATCTCTTCAAAAAAATTTCTCATATAATTTAGGATATATCCTTTTCTAATATCATGGGAAATAACTCATTGGTGAGATTTTTTTCTATAATAACATTGCTAGCCAAGATTAAAGTTTCATTTAATTTAAAAAATTCATGAATTTGGGAATATATCTAGGAATAATTTTAGGATATTTGAATTTTCCCTGGAGTGAAAATTTTTATGTGTGGGGATGTGATCGCGTCATGATTCACTATTCATTTCGACATATATATAAATGTTTTAAAGTGATTTTGTATCATAGATTGAAAATTTTATAACAAATTTCACTTCATGTTTTGTTTAATTTTTTTTAATTTTTAACTATTTAAAAGGTATATTTTACTTTTTATTATGATTTCATTGATGTTAGAGGCGATTCAGAGAGCCCATGATGATGTAGAAAGAAAATGGGCCAAATTACATGGAATCTGACGAACACATTTCCACTGTTTTTCATGTTTTGTGAAATTTGTACATACAAATGGATGGAATGTTTTTGATTCAATCCAATACTCTGTGGGAGATAACATTCATGAAGGAACAGAAGCCCAATTATTTGATTAAGAGGCCTAACCAAACTTGATCTTTTCAATGAAATTAATCATCAAGAAGTCAAAATTTTTCCTCTGTATTTTGAAAATATCTTTTATTTATAAATTATTTGGACAAAACATTTGACATAAAGATATAATGAAGGTATAAAAATAATGTTTTAGTTTTTTGGAAAGACAGATAAGATTTTTTAATGGTCAAAACCATGGGACATGTGGTTTCTCAAAATCAGGGTTCCCAAAACCACCTTCCATTTTTTCTATAAAAGCCACCTTGGGCACCCCATCTAGAAGTTAGATCATGAGCTAATGTTATGGAATTTTAGAGTCCCAAATTAGTAATATAATAATACATAGAACATATAGAGGATATGGTATGTTCTAATTCAACATCTCTTTCTTCCTCTCCACTCCCGGAGTTCCAAACTCCTCATGATCACCAGGGGAGAAATGTGTTGTGAATCCTAAACATTGTTTTTGTAATAATTGTATGATATTTTAAATTAATTTTTTGGTTGTTTTTCATAATATAATATTCTTATATTATTTATTTATGTAATCATATATTATAATTGAATCACATAATCATATTTTGGGTTACCCTTCCATGTGATGTTTCAAACACCGTTCGCCATTTCTTATTTTCTCTTTTAATTTTGGTGTTTTTGTGGTTCATATTGGCCAATTAAACTGTTATAAACAATATAATGGACATGAAAATTTATGTTCTGGTATCAAAAATAAATAAATTGAAAACCTATACAATGCATCAAGTTCTTATTTTGTTTCATTGATGAGTTTTGGTAATGAAGTCGAACATATATCACCCAACCATCGACGGTAATCAGTGAATATTACAATGTTTTTGCCTAAACCCTAGGAGGTATCCAAGTTTAAACTAAAATATATCCTAGTTATAGTTGTTACAAACAAGGGTTTAAAATATCATAACTCCTAAGGTGATGAATTATGTGCATCATGATATTTCGCTACGTTGGTCATGCTTAATTAATTCTATTCATTTATAGTTTGTTTTATCGCTTTACTTTTTATATTATCATATTAAATCATCAAACCATATGTATTAAGAAATAAATTTTCCCTTCAATTTTAATAATTAAAACCATATTTTGGAATTAATTATCTATGTTTCC
This sequence comes from Viscum album, assembly GCA_963277665.1. Taxonomy (NCBI): domain Eukaryota; kingdom Viridiplantae; phylum Streptophyta; class Magnoliopsida; order Santalales; family Viscaceae; genus Viscum; species Viscum album. Next base: position 2,130,664,650 of record OY728123.1, on the reverse strand, counting down.
ATCGAGAGATGACCTAGGGTTCATTCTATACTACATAAATTATAGTAAAACTAAACATCTAAATTGAGGCAGTTGACAACGAGATCAGTGTACCCATTTATAAATAATGATATAACATAAGGGGATGTGTTTGACCGGACACTACTAGAAGTGGAGTATTTATAACATAAATTAAAATCCATAATTACCTGGATGTTTCAGATTATAGAATTCTTCTTAAACAAAAGTTTATCTTTTGATCATGCTGAAAAATAACAAATTCAAAGTTGAGTGGAAAACTTCATCCTCCATAATGGTCTGAATTCTATAGAAGCACATTAAAATATTGGTTTTAATGGGTATAATATAATTTTAATTTAAGGAGTTAAATTTTTTAAATATGTTAAATAATTCCATGTAAAAATATGTGCAATCCATCAAATAGATACCATGTTCACCCATCAAATCAAAATTCAGAGTTACTTTTCTCCCCCAACGATGCATGATATTGCTTATTACCTTTGAAATGTCATGTGTGAAAAATCAATGCTAACATTATTCACTAACCCCTAGAGTAAATTCATGATATATTAAGCTTATATACAGTTGTCATTTGAGGGATATATTTCATGGGCCCATAAACTCGAACAACAGATCAACATGTTAAATTTATTCTAATTAATTGTTTTCAATTTTCAAAATAGTCAAAAGAAGTTATATTAGTATAATTTTGGATGAAATCCCTACTCAAATCATAAAATAGAATATTATATACAAATTTATAGCTCCCATAACATCCTCATAGATAATGGAATTAGTCTCTAATATAATGATTTTACAAAACTATACTCAAATTGTAAATGTATTTCCCAATCATTATTTTTGTCAACACGAAATAACTAATTGAAAATTTTATGTTTCTAAAAAGAACATATACAATATCTCACTGAATATGGAGGATGGTGATAAAAAGATGTTTCTCCAAATATTCCATATTTCATTATTAGATTTAAGGACCACAATATGCACCCCTATACAATTATTTCCATCATCCATAGTATATTGAATAGGTATAATGGTTCTAAAAAAATATAAATGTATTTTCTACAAAAAACTATTTATAACTAGTCTACTAAAGATGAATAATAACATGCCTCACTAAATGAGTTATAATTTCTTAATTAATGGTGGTTGGAATTATTCAAATACCTAGATTTCCACCCAATTATGTGACTCTAAAATTAAACAAGAGGGTTGACCTTTAGTTATTTTTTAACAGAGAATTGTAGTTATCTCTAGAGATACCAATGATACATTGGTGGAAGCCACAAAAATTAGACCCCAATTGGTGTGTAACTAACATTGTAAATACGGTATACTCCAATGATGTATATTCTTTAATCATGATTTATGAAGAGAATATAAAACCTCCTTCAAATGTGAATTTTTAAAAGAACCACTACACAGAAATTTACATAGGTTTACATAGCCCTTGCCACATGGCCATAAAACACTAGAAAAAAAAGTTCCAATTATATGAACATATACTATATGAAATAATTTCCTTACTATCACTATAAAATATAATGTTTGGGTTTCTAACCAATTTATGTAAAACAATATAGTGGTCTTTCCTCATTGTAAAAGCTTAATCTTTAGAACACTTAGTCCTTATCATATTTGGATAAAAAAGACAACACTTAATCCTTATTTTATAATGACAAACTATATTAAATATGTTCCTTCCAAAATTGAAATAAATTTTATCATGTAAGGCCCTTACCATATAACGTTAAATTCAATAGTCGTATATCCCTATATTCTTACATTAAACTATATGAGACTTTGTCCTCACTATAGAGACATACACTACATAATGTAAGATCCCTATCAAATGAACTTAAACATAATTTGGTAAACTTATCACTATATGAATATAAAAATTATAGTGGTCAGTCCCTGTCACACCGCTATAAATATCATGACAGATGGCACTTTCCCCATGAAACTAAAATGCATTATAAAATGTTCTTACCACACGACCATAGAATCTATACCAAATAATCATTATCATATGATCAAAAAATATAGGGTGGTGGGTTCTTAATTTATGATCTTCAATAACACACCACATTGTGAAAAATAACTTACTAAAATCTACATAATTTACCTATGGTAAGAGATAGATCAATATAAAAGACCAAAATTTTAGGATAATTATTGATAACAAGGACCTCTTCCACCTTAAATATATTAATGTTCATCTATAATATCATTAAATTCCCTACTCAAAAACATTGTGTGGCTTGATTCCTATTAGAAAATAAATTTAAAGTGATGCCCTAGGTTCCTATCCTAGGTTAAGTCAAATATATTTTAAAATTTGATTATAATTATCTAAATAGGTGTTTAGATTGTCATTAAAAGACTATTAGTATGTATTTTAATTCTTATATTAGTGTACCCATTCATTCCATACTCGTTCTTACCATCTCACACTCAACATATTTTAGTTTTGGATAATTTCTATAATTTTTCCCATGTAAGATTGAATTTATTAGAATGAGGTATGGTTTGATTCCAGTTATGAAAATATATTATCTTCTATCGCTAACCAAAAAAATCAAATATTAATTAATTTCTCCATAATTTATTCCATCCTAGTGTAACTCTCCAGGAATTTATAATGTGTGTATGCTTTTAATAAGAAGAGTGTTATAATTTATTATATAACATGATACAAAACATGAAAAGAAATAGTGATACGTTTTATTTTGATAAAATATTATAATTTAAGATAAAAATAAAAATATTATGAGAACACAATTTGAAACAATATTAATATATGTATTATCAATAAAAAGTCAAAAGTAAAAAAAGAATAAAAATATGAAATATTTATCATCATGGTTTTCCATGATGATCATAACTTTAATTTAAACTATATAAATATGGAAAACTATTCAAAATATAATAGAACAATTTATAGATAAGTAAATTAGTAGGATAAATTATTCTAAGAATTTATGTGACACTATATATTGCAATGAAATTTGACCATCATATATATGGCCATTGGAAATCTAGTCTTCACAAATATGCTCATTGGATAAATGGTTGTTGATTATTAACATATCAAATAAATATATTTAGTTCAATTATTTTTTAGTAAGAAATTAAAAAAAATACTACAATATAAATTTCGATAATGAAATAAAGAGAGAATATTTAATAAAATTATATTATTATAAGTTATAGTTTTATGTTTTAGATAATAATAAAAGTAACAATAAAAATAATATTACTTTTAATGAACATGTTTTTATTTAAAAAATATAATTCTTTTTAATACCAATTAATTGATAAAATTAAATGTTTAGAACCAGAATAAGTAATTTTAATAAGATTTGGTTAAAATTATTTAATGTTAAAAATGATAGTTTTCAGTGAAACATTTTTAATGTATTGTATATTATTATATTAATAAATTAAATGAGTCACTTTTTAATGATCAATATAATTTAAATTTTCATTTTATAAAGATAAATTAGCACTCATTTAGTTTAGTAATTGATTTAAAATAATATTAAGAACACTTATTGTTTTAAAAGTCATTTTCCTATAAAATAATATGTTTATATATATATATATATTTTTTCATTTAAAATTTAAAAATATAATTTTTAGAAATTTAATTAGATTAAGTGGATTAAAAATTCATAACCATTACATTTAAATTATATAAATAGTTAAATTTCATTTGTGTTAATAAAATAAAGTTACTAGGGTAAAAATTCAGCTTTTAAGGTAAAGGATAAAAAAGCTCAAACGTTCTAAACAAGGTGGTAAATATACAAAATATATTGAAAAAATATTTCTAAATTTTGTGGATGATGAGATATTTTATCATCGTCGATGTGTTTCATCTTTCCATCCACTAAACATTTAAAATGACGACCTTATACGTTAAGGTATTCATATTTACTCAGACACCACCAAAAAACTGAACAATAAAGGGATCCCTCCTCTTGCCTTCCAAAATGAATAAATACCTATGGTTTTTTCTTGAATATATATCCACTTTCCCTCTAAAAAATAATTATTAAATGATTGTTTCCCTATAGTTCAAAGAAATAATCCCAAATAATTTATTCCAAAGGGAGACATATCATGAAGGTGAGAATTCATCAAAGTACCCAGTTTTTTACTATCTATTCAAATTAAGGTAGCATGTACAATATTTATAAATATTATTATCCACTATATTAATGTTATAATGACATAATTATACTTATGATAAATTTATATTACTATTATATAAATCTATATTTAAGTTCATTCATTAGTATTACATGTTATTGTAGTGGATGATTCAACCACTATCATGAATGTTTCTATACTCTCTTCAACATTTACAATAATAATTAGTATCATGAAAATAATAATTTTAATATATGATATTAATATTATTTACTAAAAGCACTGGCATGAATCTGTCCCACAATTCATGCCCCAAAATTTTATTAAAAGAAAAAGTAAGAGAGCAGGCATGAGGTGTAAATATCTAACACTAGTAGGAAGTGAAGGATGATACATGTTAAGAATATAAAAATAGAACATACATATCTAGAAGAAAACATTAAACTAAATTCCTTAACAACAACCATTATATTAAAAATAGCATACATCCAGCAGATTTGAATAGAAATAAAGAAGGTGTCCCCATACCCTTGCTATAAATCCTTCATTATAGTATGCGTAAAGAAATATTCAGCACTCCGAAATGTCCTTCCAACTGTCAGCAAGCACCATCAAGAGAATCCATGCATAGCTATTGTATATAACATCTCAACATCTAGAATAAGTGCATAATAATGGACCAAGGCAACCATTACGTGGCCTAAATAAGATTAGTTTCTTTCACTCTAGTTCAAAAAAATTAGTATTGTCTCTAGTGAATCAATAATAATATCATCCAAAAAATCCATGTCAGCCATCCCCATGTGCATGTAGAGAAGCAGACAAACCACAACATCCAACAGATGAAGATCTATCTGAGCCAATGGGTTTAGCCAGTAGTAACATGTTTTCATTGTTAAATTACACAAAAAATTTTCATCATGGATTCCATTATCATAAACCACACCAATACCATCAATAAAATAAACAAGATACTATATAAATTTTTTGAAAAAAATGTTTCCACAACCATGAAAAATATTATAATGATTAAATTGGTATCATGGAACAATGATTAACATTTCCATTATGAAACATGTATGAAATAATCAATATTACAAATATATGATTATGAAAATAAAGTATGTGTTACCAATGTAGGTTTAATTAATGGCTATAATCAATCTATATAAATATAAATAGATATAAATAAGGTTATGAAGTAAGCAATTGAGTTGATTATTTTTATTATAGAGGTGGTTGATGTTGTTTTATAGATGCTAGGAGTAACGGTAAGGGTTTCTTTACCAATATTATTTTTCAATCTAGATTATTTGCATTCAAACACCCCTGTGAGGAATTTTTTTGTTCTTATTTATAAATAAAATATTATTTTATTCTATTATTTTAGTTTATGGGGCTTAATTTTATCAATACCATTCAACGTCTCATTGATTCTCAATTCCACTAAAAGTTTATTTATAAGTAGAGTTGAAGTTATCTCTTATTTTTTGGTGGGAAATATTTCTCCTCCATGTACATATTCTTTATAATGTATTATAGATATTCTTATATATACATATTTATTTGAATAAAGACATTTTTAATGGTACTTAATATCATTAAAAATTGAATCTTCTTGTAAATGTTTTAGTATAGTCATTTTTTTTCAAACTATAACCTTCTTTAAAAAAGATTGAAAGGAATATTTTTTAAATTTTTTCTATATGAAATCATTTTTTCATTATATTTATAGGGGTTTTAAATAAAATTAAGCTATCTTTTTTTATAGGTATATAAATTTATTTCTATTCTAATTATTTAATAGATTAATTTCAATTAAAAGAGAAGTAAATTAATGTCAAAAATATTTCATATTATTTTACAAAGAATTTGTATTATTACCTTTCCAATTATTTTTATATATGTCAATATAAGTTAATGTTTCTTGTAATTCACTAGGGATTTGATCTAAAGATATCATCTACCTTATTTCTATCGAAGGATTATACGGTAGAATTAGGAATATTTTTATATTCATAATCCATAAATATGTTTACTTTTTTATAACATGGTTGGTGAGAGTAGAATTATACATACCTCCAATAAATAAGATAAATACTTATATTTCATTAGATATCCTGTATGGTATTTGGGATTATACCCAATATACTATAGGACTCTATCTACAATGTTTACAAGAATTTGGAGTAAACCCAATTCACTTTGAGAATCTGTCCAATATCTAAAGATGGTCTTGGAAGTGATCCTAGAAATTTAAAATTATTATCTATTCATAATTATGAACCAAATTATTATTCATATGTTATGTTTTAATATGTCATCATTAATTACTCATGTTTCCATTTTCATAAATCAAAATTTTGATGTTATTCCAAAATAATTGTTCCATGAATCATGTTTTATGATATATGATTTATTTGGTATTATTGTACTATGTTATGACCATATAAAATGATTAGTTTCTCATATCCACATTCTTATATTTTTCTCTCTTATGATCATTAATTGATATCCCTTATGTTTTCCCTAATTGAGAATTTGAGATCACTATTTATTATGTTTATATTCCCTAGGTTGTAAATCAGAATATTATGTATGATTTATCTAAAGGGGTTTCATGTGAGGAAAATATTTTTGGTCTATATTGAAATTTTATTAAAACAATATGGTTATATAAATCATCTTCAAAACATTAAACCTATAGGTTTTGGGGTGAAATTTGTTGTAATATGTAATGAATATCCATTTAAAATGATATAATATGTTTATATGTATTTATTTGGATGCGTCACCTAGTGTTATACCACAATAATTCATGTTATATTACTTCAACTAACCCAAGTACATGATATAGATTCTTCTTTTCTAAAACTATGAGTGTCTTCATTCATATTATCATAGGATATATAGTAACACTCTACTCTTGTATCATGTGACTGTTAGTAATCTTAGATTAACTTCTACACCCTTACCAGTACTTCATATTAATCCTCTTCGATTATATCTATGTTAGATCATTCCATAAATATTTCAAAACCTTTCCTTTCATATACCAGACATAAAAAATTGGATATTTGAATTACCATAAAATTACCACAACTACTTGTTGTGAGAATACCTAATTTGAATGAATTTTTTAGCATGGTGAAAACCCATGAACCACATATATAGATCACCATACCCATTCAAGAGTATATATATAACTTATAGAAAATATTATCTATTTATAAAAACCTATATAACATTTATACTAGAATCTATCATTGAAATGTTTTTAGTAGTCATCATCAAAATATATGTCCAAAGGTATGGCCATAAACCCATCATTTGAATATGATTATCTGTTTTTATAGACGATCTATTATCATACCATTTGACCATATTAAACTATTTATATTTATGTTTTAATTCATTTAATACTCTTATGTTCAATGCATCAAACTGATTAGAGATACCATACTCTCACTCTTTTTACCAATTTTAAAAATCTATAATAATTACATTCAAAAATACAATTATTTGGTAATCAGAAATGTTATTAAATAATATTAGTGATGATGAATCAAACAAATTAATTCCCTCTATCTCTAAAATTATGGTTCCTCACATGGCAGTTCAATACATTATTCATGTTGGTTTGACGATAATTGCATTAGGTAAGCAAACCCCTTCTCGTTATCTTGGGATGAGACTTAAAACCATAAACTAAAATCTATATTTTGGTCCAAAAAATATATTCTTGAAATTCATGTTAGAAATTTCCTCTTCCTCATAGATGATTTTAATTTAATTTTTTTTAATATTTGTTTTCTTATCATTCCTGTTTGAAAAGAAACACGACGTTTTTGTTTGATGAACATGATTAGAAACAATAATACATCATTGGTCAAAGATGTATGAAATTAAAATTATACCATGTCATTTGTTGGGAAATAATGACACTAAAATTGAAGTTCATTATGCTTTTGGAGGTTTATTTCATTGGTTTCTGGAATATCACTCATGTAGGATCATCCTTTCACCGCTATTTGGATGGGAGACCTCTATTTTTTGTAAAATCTATAAGCCCACAATATTTATCCAAATTTGTTTTAATCTATAATTCCCAAATATTTATCCATAGTTCGTAAAAAATTTATAGGCCTAATATTTAAACTCATTATTTTGATCTGATTATAGAACCATAAAATGAAAAAGGTACAAAACATATCAATTTGAAAAAATGAGAAGGATGTATTGAGTATAAGATAATAAATTTATCACTATGATTATTATTATAAATAAACTTAGGAAAATATAGAGCATAATATAAATACCTCAAACTCTCAAGGGACCATCCTTTAGACATAATACAAGGATAAATATTCTTTCTAGTGTTATTGTTCTAGGATGAAATTAGGGCCTCTTAATGAAAAGGAAACATCTTTTTATGTTGTTAACATTAGAAATTAATTAATTCCAATTTTCACATTGTATTAAATTCAGTGAAACTAGGTAAATAGTGTCCCTACTATAAATTGATATACCTCACATGATAATAAAATGAAATACACTTAACGATTTATAAAATCAAACTCCATACACATCATGGTCTAATAATGTTGAGAAAATATCTTCATTAAAGTTGTTTGAAAATAAAAGTCTTATAAAAAACTGTCTAAAATTGAATACATTGAAATTTAATCTAGATTCATAACATGAAAACTGAAAAACCTAAAATCGATTGTCTAACCAAAAAATTAATCCTTTATTTCCAAGCCAAAGTTATTATAAGAGTAGGAAAGTTTCAATTAGCATGAAACAAATAACATGAAGTCAATGTCTAACTTTAGAAAGGGTTAATATATTCTAACAAGGTTTACTATTCAAATAAAAATGAGGCAATCATTAAATTATCCAAAATAAATTAATATCATTGAATTTAAGAGTACACATCAATATTATTATGAGGTTCCTAAGACTCTATTGCTAAACCTTACTTTATGTTATAACACACTTTATAAACAAAATTTCATTGATCCTCTAAACCATACCATATAAAAATGGACTAACTTTATATTTTGATTATGGAATATGTTCCCTCTACACTTCTTTCATATACACAATAACATAAAAATCTCACATTGAAAAAAATATTTTTTTCATTCCCTAAAAAATCCAACCTTTGTTTATCATGAAAGCATAAACACATATGAATCACAATTACTCATCTAGGATGACCCATCTTGGAAGAGATTCAATTTCAAAATCTTATTAAATAAACCATAATAATATCAAGATGATTTTTTAAGAACATATAACCATCCAATTCATTTCATTGAGAATATGTCTAGTGGTTAATAATTTTTTTTAATACTTATTGGAGCTTATCCCAAGTACATTAATTCATATATTGTGATAAAGTTTATTTTATTTAAATTAAATATAATTTAAATATGTTAATAATTATTCCTTTTGGTTATTTTCATGATATCATGGTAGATTAAGAATTTAAACCATGAATCACTATATCATAAAAATAAATCTAAAATAAGATGTATCATTCCATCCTAAACCGTATGATTCATTAAGGTTGTACTCTTATTAGAAATTCACAATTTCACAAAATGATATCATAACTAAAAATCGTCTAAAATAAAAAATTCATTATATTGATACAACAAAGTGAAGGGTTACTTATAATATTCAACCTCCTCTAATTATATTATTACTATAAATGTTTGTAATAAGATTTATTAATATTCCAAAATAGTAATTGGGAAGAATCAACTTGTTATTATTGAACTTCTAATTTTGTAGTCTTTATGTCAATATAATAATAGTCATTTATAATATCTATATTTATCACCACTTTAAATAAAATATTTATTTTAATTGTAGTAACCACTTCTAAAAATAATTCATTAGGGAGTCTAGTTATAGTTTGAGTTGAAAAATTATTTCTCTTTCAATCATTGGATTGAGTATAGAGTTTAACATCTATCTCCTTAAACTAGATTCATAATTCTTTATCTCATATTAGTAGCTCGAAACATATGATACAACCTATAGCAATGATAATTTTTGATGATTGAAACCTGAAGAACTCTTGATTGATAATTTATTACTTAATGATGGTATAATTTTTATGGAATTCAAAAACCATATTTTATTAAACTATTAAGTAATTATGAGGATATCCATTTTTCTATTAATCTCCCATAATGGTTTCTCAATGATTACCCCATTGATGTTGCACCAAAATCACATTCTTATATCCTTATTAACAGTAGAAGCTTTAGGCACCACACCCATCATACTCAATTATATTGATACATAGGCAGGGAAGAGTTATTTTATAGACATGACCCTCTTTACTGACAGAATTTATAAGGATTAATTTTTAGTAGACATTATTTAGAATACCATAGGGTATGGTTTAGTATAAGGTGTCTACATTGATGGAACTCCCACTTTAGACAAGTCATTATTAAAAATGGTTGTGTGAGTAGTTTCACAATTTATTTTTCAGTCTATTACTTGATCTACATTATATATTCAACACATAAAGGTAGTCCTATATAAAAATATTTCAAAATTATTATTATATATATATATATTATTATAGTACATATTTTTATGAGTAGAATATATACGAATCTTAAACTATGATCACTATTAGATTAGTGGTTAATGTACTCTCTATAGAAATGATCTTAGTATTATGTTTTGGTAACATATTTATTAATTATGAAAATATTCTTGAAGATAAATTCATTGGTGGTAAATACCAGTTGGTAAATGATTTTAGAATTTGTTTCCCCACCAATAAAAATATTTTAAATTTAATGCATGACCATAAGATGATGATATTTATATAAATAATATTAATTTAGTGGTGATACTACTAATATTCCCCCAAAATATATATGAAAACTAGTAGTTTACATAGGGTTTAAAGATAATAAACTCGAATAATCATGATCTTAGGATATATTCACTAAAAATAAATATATTTGTGTTCTTCATGAGTGGCACCATCATCTTCCACAATTTCCTTATATGGTTTCTCATATAGTTTAAATGTATAGATGGATGAATGCCTCAATATTTTATCTAAATTATTAACATTCTAGGTAACTGATCATATTCCAAAGATGATGAGTTTCTCTAGGTGGAATTGGAATTTGGGATTGTCATGTTGGTTTAGAACGCATAGAATTCAATTTGATCCACAATCCAACGAGAAAAAAAATTAATTGGGACACAAATATGATATTGGGTTCCCCACATTTTGAAATGTTTTAACATGTGGTAAATATGGATTATGAATGGAATGATCAATTTAATAAACCACACTTGAACTAAAAACTTGACCATCACAAAAGTGTCCACTCATAACACTGAGCAGTAATCTCCCTCATAAAATGGACACATGTTAAGGAACATGGAAAGAAACCATACTAGATTTAAATATAATGTTTCCCTAGTTCTAGTTCAAGGAACTATATAGTGGTCTTGTCACCAATATGAAAAAATATTATAGGCCTTTGAGGTTTTTCAGTATATTGAGATCGAAAGCTTTTCAGGCAACTTAATGTCATATTTGGTTTCCTAGATTGGATGAAGACATTTACCCATTCCATGTACAAATTTATCGAACAATGAAGAGGTTCTTCCACTAGTAGACTTTGGTTTATCATCATCTTATTAAATAATGTTAGTTTTTTCATAATCATAAAATATTAGATGCTAAGAAGAAATCAACATATATATCTACAAGGATAAAGATACCACTAATATAGAATATATCCTAAATACTGATCCTTATATCCCCATATGGCTTGTGGTAGGTACTTTTCTTCCTAAACTAATAACTCATTTATTTCTAAATAAGTTAGTATATTGTAATACTCCAAACCATGACATCTAAACAATATAAAATAGTTTTGTACATTATAATAGAACCCTAAAACTCTCTCAAATCTATAAAAACTATAAATCCCATGAAATATTTTCGAAGATGTTTCTCTGAGGATGAAAGTACCATTGTTTTATTTACCCCACATTTGGGTTGGTAGTGAGGATAAATTTTTTTAATAGTCTTAAGATGTTTTCTAGTGTCCCTAGAATCATCCATCCATAGTTAGTGAAGAATAATTCTAGATATATTTTTCCTCCTTGACTATTTAGCATAAAAATTTCCACTAGGATAACTTTTTTCCTAAATATACTCAATTGAGGACATCAAACAAGATTTTGGTGGATTTTAACTGGGTGGTAGCATGAAAATATATTTTTAAATTCCAAATAAGTGTAGTGGTATTCTATATAACAATGGTTAATATAACGAGATCATTCAAAAAAATCATATGGTGAAATCATGATGGGTTGAAAAAATATGTCACGATCTATAATTAAAATCACTAAACATTATGATATTCCTTTTAGAGAAACTCACAATAGTGAATTTATAGAAACATTCAGAAATTTCTTGAATAAAATGAAGTAAATAATGAAACCTAGAATCATAAAATCAAGAATGTTTAAAAATTTTCAAATGTTTGAAATTAAACAAAAAAATTACTCATATAAATGTAGGTTGATGAATTGATGCTATACACTTTTAAGTGATTTCACTAGAATAATAGTACCCCTGTAAATTATGTTAATTATGAAACTATAGAAGTAATATAAAGCAATGTGAGGTTTAATGTGCATGTAAATCTAGTTGATTTGAAAGAGGGAACATTGATACAAGGACATATAAATATTAGTATGATATCAAATGGTGTATTAACATTATATATAGTGGTATAATGGATTATTAATCTTCTAAGTATTCATTTAAAGGTTTAAAAAAGGACATAAACACATAGTTTGCCTCATAATTAGAGTCTTTTTTATGTCTAATAAATTTAATTCCAATGGAGTAAAATTTTGATAATGAATGAGCATCCAAAAACCAAAATTTGGGTAATAATTAGAAAACCCAACCTAATTCCATGAAAAGGATAGATGTGTGATAAAGTGGTGAGTCTAGAACATGTTAAAAGATTATTATATTCTAGAGTCACAAAAGTAAAATTGTTAAACACCAATTTAGTAATCCCTATCAAAAAATGTTATGTTCTTAGATGTTGTGCACTATCTAAGATAATAATGGGTTAGAAAATACCTACACCACCCAAGTATAACACATTGAATAAATTGTTGTATAATATTTTTAATGTAATATTTTTTCCAACATTTGTTTCCTGAGAAGGTGGTATCCAAGATTAACTATTAGAATGTACATGATTATCTCCCATTTTATCCTCTATATTCAGTGCACATATGGAACTTTAACTCTCATATATTTACATCAAAATTTTTATATCAAACACCAATAAATGAATAAAAATCCAAAATGTCATGAGGGTGCATAAGGTTTATCCATCCTATCAATATACAAACAAATGGCGTGAGATGTAGTCATCTCTTTGATACATGCATAAATTTTTTATTTCTTCTGAGTGCTAAAATCCAAAAAATCAAACCCTATCTATAAAACATGAATAACAACTACTAAATGGAAATTAAAATTTTGCACAAAACATCTTATGTAAATTCAATATATAATGTGTACTCATGTATCCATTAATAATAAGTGGGGGCACATATTCTTAGGCACCCAAATAAAAAAATATCTCTTCAGTTGTCAAATACATTATAATTCCACCACTCCCAAGTTCCAAAGAACGAAAAACCTTAACCTACACACATGATTAACATTATTCATAAGCATCATTTGTTAAAATTTCAAATATATAAGACTTTACCTAAAAATAATTCCCTACAATTATATCATGGATTCAAACTATTAAACATTCATATATTCCTCATTCTTATAGGGTTGTGTGACACATCGAGGTGCCAATTTTATATTAATTATCTCCGGATTTCTATCTCTATTTATTTATATGGTGTTCTAAGTGGAATCATGGATTTTTTTGGAGGCTTTCCAGGGGGTTCATGAAAAAGGTGGATGGTTTATAAACCATTCGATATTACTTGGCTAAAAAATGCACCTTGTGTAGGTGTGTCAGAGGAGGGCGTATAGTATGTGCATGGTTTGGGAAACTATGTGACACATATCTTGTGGTTTTGGATCTTCATAATATGGTAGATGCACAATTTGTGAATATCTTGTTAAACCATGCAAGATAACCATGAGGCCTACCCAGCTTGAGGTATTTTAGTCTTTCTATTATCTTTATTTCAATCTTTCACCCCATGAATCCCTACCTAGACCAGCTAACCCAAAAACCTCCAATGGGGTTTCTTCCTCCCAAAAGGTCTTCTTTGATGGATTATAGATGGTTTTTTTGCAGATATTCATCAGAATATCAGGGTTTTAGTCTCTCTTATCTCTTCCTCTTGATTTCTCTATTTTTAGGCAATAACTATAAAACTAATGGTCATGGTTGGATTATTTGTTTCCTAGGGTTTCTAGGATTTGGTGATTTTGGTTTAAAATGGTCATGATCCATATTAGGACTCCCTTTTGGGTGAATTTTGTTGAATGTGACATTGTTCCATCACATCACGTAGTTTTTTCCATTTAGTTTTATTTTATTCAAGATTTATGTCGTTTCATGGGTTTTCTAAATTTATGTTTGGATTAGATAATTATACAATTTATTATCCATGGATTATTTGATAATTCTTTTTTGACATCAATTTATTTTTTTTTGGAAAATTTATATAATTTCATGCGTAAAGTGGAATATTTCGGTGAAATGGTATTTAATGTACCCCCATGTTTGATAAAATTACAAGGTTGGATTAATTAAATAAGTTCAATTGTATTTGTTATGTTAGTAAAATGAGGTTTCTAAAGTGGGTTTCATTTTTTGTTAAATGACAAATTTAATGTTTTAAATGGTGTTTTGGAGTTAAAATGTGTGATAAAGTTTATCTTGAATTGTGTATATATAGTTGTTAGTGATTATTTTTTATTTTAGAATAGTGTTTTAATTCAATGTAATTTTTAATAAGGGATTCCCACATGTATATATTATATGTATAAATGTGAATTCATTGTTGTTACATTGTGATGTATTGACTTTTTATTATTCCCTTGTTGATCCCTCATGATTTGTTTTGATTTTATTCTTATCCATGTGATGGAATAATTCTCATGTGACTCATGTTGTTCTTATGAACTATGGATCACTTTGGGGGTAGTGCGGGAGGTGGTAAGGACATGATTGTTGTGTTATCCCGAGAGGCTTTTTATTTTCATGTGATGATGTTATTGTTCATGGCCTACCACCATTATTATTCCATGAGGAGACCGAGGTTTCTAGGTGGGAGGTGATGGGACATTTCATGGGTAGTTGTGGGTTTACATTTGATATACACTCCATATTTGTATATGACACCAATCTTTGGGGTTCTTTATTGAGGATATTCCTTAGAGAGATTTGGTTGATGGATGTGTTATTGTTTCCTTGCTATAATTTAGGTCCATGTTTTCATATATTGTGTGGTCTTGTTAGTCATTATGGTTTCATCTCATTATATGTATCTATGTTATGATTTTTTAAATTATATATTTCAATGTGTATATCTTATTTCATGGATGGAATTGTTACATGTGTGATCCTTTACGGATTTTCCATGTTTTCTCTAGTATCATTCCATCAGTTTAATGGATTTTATTATAAAAATTATGGGTCTTGTTTATATCATTATTTCCCTTATATACTTATTTTCTTTGAGTATGGAATTTTCAATATTTCAAATGAAAAATGGGGTAATAGTTTTCATATAAAATTTTTTGTTATAAAAGAGGCTTTTGAAATAATGAGACCCTATGTGGTTTTATATTCCAAAGTGTAGTGTTTGAGATAATGTTTCGGTTACCCTTGGAATTGTTTTGGTCTTGAAATAGAAACAATTTTGTGAAATGGTTTTAAAAAGGGGATATTTAAGGAAGGTAATGTTTTAATCTTGTTTTTCTCCCATGATTTTAAAGTGAAAATGAAATTCTATTTTTCCATATATTTTTTAAAACTAACAGAATTGTTTTATTGAATAATATAAATGAAATGGACTCAAGGTTGAATTCCAATTGATTTGGACTACACCCTATATACTCATGTTGGTGTGTATGTATTCTTAAGGTCTTATGAATGTTGTTTCGAATATTTTATTTATGGTGGATCTTTTAAAAACGTCATTGAAAGAAAGTTCGAAGTAGGACCATGGTTGTGACTCGAGTGTCACATGGAGATGTTGATTGGACCATCAACTTGTTAAACTGGTGTTGTTGAGTTTATTTTTTTCTATTTGGTATCCACTTTTTTCTTTGGCTTCCATTTTTGTTTTTCCACTATTTATTAATTGGTTAGTTATTGAGATTTCTCTTTTCACATATCTTGCATCTTTAATTATATTTTTTATTTGGATGATTTAATTTAGATACTAAGGGTGAAAACATCAACAACGGTTATGTTCAAGACCCTTTATGATTTCAACAACATTGGGGGATAATTTATTATCCTTGAGTATGTGTTGATATGGATAAGGAATTGGATGGAGGGATTTTATGGGACGGTTCACAAAAAATGGTACCAGGGTCTCATAGTTCATTAAAGAGACGTAGGTTTTGACACTCACCTTCTCATTATTTAGGGGTATGTTTTATAAATGAGTTATGATGATAAAAACTCAAGTGGTAAGTTTGGGGAAGTGATTTTCCCAATCATTTGTGTGTCGGATCTTGAGTTTCCATGGGTGGTTATAAATTTTATTTTTCTTAGGTTATGGTGTCAATTTTTTCGTATTTGTTTTGGTGTGTAGGGTTGTGGATCTTAATTTTAGGGAGTTTTCAAGAGATTTACCAAGAAATTCCTTGATTCTGGGAAGGAATTGGACGGGTTTTAGGGGGTGCACAATTAAAGGGAAAATTATTTCAAACTACATGTATGCTGTGTGGACAATTCTATAAAAAATTCTAGTGACACTCACTCAGTTGGCACATTTAAAAAAAAACCATGTATCCAAGTCATGAGCAGTGTAAAAATTGGGATTTTTATTATTTTACTCCTTTTATGGATTGATCCTCTTTTTTATTTTTTGGGGCTTGTTTTTGGATATTTATATGAAATTTTATTGGTTTTTGAATGTTTTTGAAAAGAAACGATTTTTATTTTTTCTCTATGTTCTTTTGAAGAAACTATTTTGGTTACCTAACATTTATGGGTAAAATATTTTGAAACCATTAATTGTTTTTGGTTGTTTTAGTTTTCAAGGAATGAATTTCATAGGTTCATAGATTATGGATACCATTAAATGTTTTCAGGGATTTTATTATTTTTATTTGAAACGTTTTGAATTCATGTCAAAATAAATTTTGAGGTTGTGGTAGTTTCAAAATTATTTGGGTTTATGGTTTGAAATGTTTCCAACTATTTTGAAATGGGGATTTTGACCTCTATTTGGTTTCTTTGAGGTTTTTAATCCCTCATGTGGATGTTTTTTGGTGCATTTTAATCTTTTTTTTGTTTGAATTTCTTATGTTTTTCTTATTTTGTTGGGAAATTTTTATTTTTCTTGATTGAGAACATTATTTTATTTTGTGATGTCTTAGAGTGAGTCTCCCAAAAAATAATTGACATGTCAGGAAGGTAATTCCATGTGTAGTTTTCCAATTGATACATGAGCTGTCATTATGGTTTCTGGATTGACCAATACTTGTGATTGAGTGGTCGATCAATATTTTTCCAGCTCACAGATCATGCATGAGGGTTTATAAACTAGTATCATCCACTTTTTTAATGGTGTATGAGGACCACGTGAGGATTACGAGTTCATATAAATGTATGATGAGATTTTCAAATCGCTAAAAACTCTTGAAACCACTAGGGTGAGGTTCATCACTTCCTTGTTTTATAATTTTGTTCGTGGTTGGGGGAATACAACTATTTATATGAAATCATTCAAAGATTTCTCGTATATATATTTTAAGGATTCCTTAATTTTTTAGTTTTATCTTAATAAGGTGGAAGTCAAGATGGAAATTGAATATTTAGGTATCCTCCAAGGTAATAATTCTATGAATGAATATGTTAATCATTTCACTAGCTTCATGTATTTCTCATAGGAGTTTTGTGATAATTATTTAAAGAAGTAATGGTTATTGGATATAGGCTTATATCCAGAGCTGTGTCCATTAGTGCTAAAATCATGCCTATCCACCTTTGAAGAGGAAATTTTAAAGGCTGTTATTGTTGAAGAAATGTTCATAGGGAAACCTATGGAAGGTGATGCTTAGTTTTATGTTGGATCTAGAAAAGTTATTATAGTTAGTGAGTAAGGGAAGAAGATAGATGATATTGGAGGATGCTTTTTATTCTCAAACTACGATTGATGTTATATTAAAGTGAAATCTAGTTGTGTGTTTATAGTGTGGTAATTATAAACATGTTAGAACTTCCTCTATGTCATATCTAAAGACTTTTCATTTGTGTTGATTCCTTAGTCACATTCAATGATTCTGTGAGATGCCTGAGTATTAGAAGAATAAATATAAGAAATATCATGATTATAGTGATAGGTTTTCTTTTTTATCACTTTGATTTGAGAGTTATATGTTTGACATTAAATTTGGAGCTTCATCTTTTTAATTTCTCCTTTGGTTAAGGTCTTGTACTATATTTTATGTACTTTTCATCCTTTTTTGAAATAGATGAAAAATATTTTTATAACGCATTTGTATATTTTGATATGTTCATTCCTTGTTGTTTTTTATTATCAATATTTTATGGAATATAACATGGGACATTTATTATTTGTTGGTTTGGAAATTAGAGAAACCTAGGGATTATTCTTAGATACTTAGGGTTTTGGTTTCATTTTCAATTGGGATATAGATTCCACAAGGCTTTATATGTCTACAATAATTATCGTCAAATATCATTCTAAGGAGTTGGATGCGAACAACCACATATTTTAATTATAACCCTTAACTCAAAACCCTTTTCTTTCAAAGTGAGGACTAACCTTTGTTCTTTTGATTCATGGTTTTTTTGGTTCCCTGTGATTTGGTGACCCAGCTTATAATACTTTAGGATGTTCAATAATAATGTTCTTATCTGGGAGTATATTTGGTTAGTCTTGGTTTATAGATCATTTAGGTTTCCTCCAATGATTTTAGAAACTTGGTTTCTTAGTGTCTCCCTCATGTTCTGAAGAAATAGGTTGTTAGTTGATCCATAATTTTAGATTAATTCTACTTGGTGGGGATACCTACAATAGTTCTCTATGAATATCTATTATTTTATAAAGAATCTACATCTTAGGACTCCCGGTGAATTTTTTTGGTGAATCTTAACCATTGGATTTTTGCCTTGTATCCTTGGTTTTGAGGATTAAAATCTTTGTGGTAATCAAGTCATCACTAGAGTAGATTGTTTCTTGGAATTACCTCTAGTATGAAGTTTTTGAGTACTTTTTTACATAACAATGTGGCATGGTAGGTAGTTTTTGATATTTTGGGGGTCAATTTGTTGGTGTTAATATTTTTGATTCCTTTTTCTCTTGAGTTCTGGGGTGTTTTTGGTCGAAAATTAGAGTTTTGGAGGCATTTATATGGGTGCACAGTTAATGTTTATTGTTTGTAAACCATGGGTCATCCCTAGGGTAAACCATGAATATTGTGTAGGTGATGAATTTCTAGAAAGAGGGACTGAAAATGGTTTGTAAAACCATGTGATAAAAAATATGTGGCCTCGTGGATTAAGATTGCGTTGGACACATATTATGTGCATCATTTGGTAAACCATGAGAGATAACCATGCGACAAACCTAGGTTGGGGTATTTTGACCAATTTATCTTCTTCTTTATGTTAGGATTTCAATCCAAACCTCCCTCACTCGTAACATCTAACCCAAATTCCTATAATGGGGTTTCCTCCTCCCTCAGAGTATATCCTTGATGAATTATAAGTGGTTTCTTGGTGATTCTTCATTCAGATCAAGAGGTATGAGTCCATCTTCTCTCTTCCACTTATTTTATCTATTTTTCTCCAAACCATCTAACCCAATCGATAATTATTGGAAAATTTTCATGGATTTTTTTTTCTATGATTTGGGTCTCTTGGATTGTAATGGTAATCAATCATAGTAGAAGTCCCTTTTTGGTGGATATTGTTGAAGGTGATGTTGTTCCATCTCTTGATGTAGGTGTTTTTGATCCACTTTATTTTATTGAAGAGTTAGATTATTCCTTAGGCCTTATAAATTTATTCTTGGATACTATAATTATACTGTGAAGTATTTATTCTTGTTTTGAAGAAATATTATATTGAATTTAACTGATTTTCATGTCGAAAATGGATATAATTTCATGTTTCAACTTGTGTCTTGATGTGAAATGGTATTTAATTCACTACCCATGTTTGTTAAAATTCCATGGTGGTCCTTCTAAAATTAACAGACTTGTTTTTGTGTTTTTAGGATGTTGAGTTTTCCAAAGTGGGTTTTTATTTATATTCAAAATGGATTTAATGTATTAAAGGGGGTTTCATTGTTAAAATTTGAAATTGAGTTCCATTGAATCGTGTAGATGTAATTTTTGGTGATTATGTTTTCCTTTAGAATATTTCTTGTATTCCAAGTTGTTTTGAAATGTGGATTCCCAAATGTTTATGTTATATGTATAAAATTGATGGCCCAAGTTCCACCATATGATATGTTGATTTATGATTGTGACCCTATTGAGCCCCCATGTTTTTATTGAGTTTTTTATTATCCATGTGATAAATTATTGGTTAGGTGACAAATGTTGTTTTTGTGTGTTTGGGAACACTTTTAAGGTAGCGTAAGAGGTGGTATGGATGTGAATGTAGTGTTGACCATAGACTATTTTTATTTCCTTGTTAATATGTTATTGTTCATAGACACAGTCTTTATTATTCCATTAAGTGAATAAGGTTTATAAATGGGAAATAGTGGGAAATTTCCTAGCAAGTGTAGGTTTTTTACTACCTAGACTCCACTTAGTTATAAGTAAAAGCTATATTTGGGGTTCACCACCAAGGAGACAACTTAGAGATATTCAGAATATGGATGTGTTACCCTTACCCTACTGAAATTTAGGTCCACATTTGTGTGTCATGTATGGTCTCTTAAGTCCTCATGGTTTCACCTCATGATATGTGTCTATGTCATGGCACATTACCCTATATGTTGGCTTGTTTATAGTATATTTGTGGGATTTAATTGGTATATGTGTGATCATTTATGAATTAGTCATGTTGTTTACTAGTTTTATTATATTATTTTTAACGTATTTCTTTATAACCCTTTTTGGTTATTTTGAAATTATTGTTTCCTTTATTTACTTGTGTGGAATGAGTTAGATATTTGTAATTTTTCATAAGAAAACAGGGAAAATGATTTTCAAATGGAATCCTTGTTTCTAAAAGTATTTTTAAATATTTAAACCTTGTTTGGAGTTATTTTTGAAAGTTTTTTGTTTGAGATAATGTTTTTCCCCTTGGAATTGGTTTTGTTTTCAAATACCACCAATTTCATGAAATCGTTTTAGAAAAGGGGTATTTTATGAATTAAATGTTTTAAACTTGTTTTCCTCCCACGCATTTAGAGTGATAATGAAATATTAATTTTTCATTACTTGTTTTCAAAATAAAATAATTGATTTCTTAAATAAAATAAGTAAAATAGACTCATGGTGGAATCCTACTAGCTTCATATCACATCTTACATACTCACATTGGTGGGTATATAGTCTTAATGTCTTATGAAGGTTCCTTCAGGTCTTGTATTCAGGTTAGATCTGGTGCCAACTTTTTGGGTATGTGGAAGGCATTAGGATCATTGTGGTGACTTGAGTGAAACATAGAGATGTTTACCAGACCTCTTGTTTGTAAAAAAAGTTTGATCAAGTTTGTTTTGGTCTCTTTGCTCTTCAATTTTGTTTCTTTTAGCTTCTATTATAGTTTTTTAACAATCTATTATTTGGTTTTTTATTGAGATGTATCGTGGAATAGATTTTGTATATTTACTAATATTCCATTTATGCATGTTTTTTATTTTTTTTGAGGGTGGAACCATCCCCAATATTTATGTTCAATACCCTTGATACTTTTCGTCATTTTGGGGGGATTGGGAATGCTCTTCAGGTATATGGGGTGATGGATATAGAATCTAATGGAGAAATATACTAGGATGGTTTTTTATAGATTTTAAACTCCTCTAGGATATATATATAATCCTTTCTCACCACATATATTCTAATAATATTCTAGGTTTTCTTTTGGGAGGTCACCTACCATACCACAAGTTCATCTATTTTCCCCAAACCCCTTATTACTTTTATATACAACCCAATTATGTTATGTAACCCTCTCATCTGGTTGGTTACAAACTACTTATTTCCACTTTAGAATCAATACACATTTATTCAATCTTACATAAGACCAAATCCCATTATATATACTTCATAATTTTAACTTTATTGATCTAACTTGCAACAATCCTTTCATGTCCATAAATATGGATTCCATATTAGAATATTTTTACATTTTCTATAACTAATTTACACTTATTGTGGGTTCAATCACCCTTTGACCCATTTCTTCTTCAATTCATTGTGGAATAATAAAAATGTGCTACCATTCTTCTATAATTCCATCCATTAATTTACACGAATCCTCTAAGATAGAAAATATATAAAATGTTCATATTATTCCTATTTCCCACACCAAATATTTTCTAGAAATCATGTAGCTAATTTTCTTCATTGTATTAAATTATACTAGAAAAATTAGTTATCTTAGTTACATAACCCAAAATGGAACCAAACTGGTCCTCATCACACATCCTTTAAATGCATGACTTACTCAAACAACTAGTTATAAATCCCTAACTCTAATATATATATGTTTTGATTCCCTTCACAGAAATACATATGAAAACATATGTATACACCTAACCAAAACATCACCATACATTCCCTTTACTGTAATCCCCCTTGATGAAACTAAAAAAATACACTTTAATCCATTATAAAAGAAAAAAACTACAAAAAACCCTTAAGTCCTCCATGGTGACAATAAACACCAACATGTTCCTTCATGATTCCATACAGGATCAAGATATCAACACACAATTATATAATCCATGTAAATCTTAGTCCCTAGTATACCATTTAACCCTTCCTTGAAGGCATAAAATTCCATCATAATCTTATGTTTTCCAAGGATATATTAAACCCTATCACAACCTTTAATCATTTCTAGATGGAATAAAACTATGACATAAACTTAAGTAATCTTGTAATCCAATAATACACATCATATAATTCAATTCTTCCTATAACATTAAGTATTCTTGAGATACGATAAACAATTTCATATAATTTGAACTTTCTAGGAATGTTTGAAAATATAATGTAACTATAAGTTTGCAACTCATGTCACTCAAGTGTAACTAGACCAGAGTACCACATAACCTTATGTTTTCCTTATGAAATATTAGTACAGGTTCCCTCATATGTAATGGAACCCAATGTGACAAATATACATAGCAATTCCTCCCCATACACCGTAGGATGATGACTATTAGTGAGGTTCTTTTGTGGAACTATTGGGAGACTATACCCTCATTAGTAGAGTGTATTGTAGTAGTATATCCATATCAATCAATAATATAATAATTAAAGAAACAAAAATTATAGAAGATTATATTTCATCATATAAATAACCAATTGAATCATATCCATCAATATTATATACAAAAATAATGATCAAGGCATGCTATACAAAAATGAAATAAAAGGGGATCATGGAAACATGCATATACAACATGCTATAAAAAAATTAAAAAAAATACCAAGGGAATATCTAGTAGAATATAGAGTATATGCATACTAATATTCCCTATACTCTATCCATGAATGGAAATTAGGAATCCATATAATTTTGATTTCCCTTGTCCCTACTGGCATCCATGAAATCCTTCTCGATACCCAACGGTGACCTGGATAAGGTGTTAGATATACTTAGTAAGCGCATACCAATGGTGTATAATACCATAATATATGTGTATATATAATAATCATTGTGCATGTAACAACAAAATCTATATGTTAAGTATGGAAAACAAATAACCAACATAGTTCATTGTTCTGATAGATTACCAATCCTTTGTTACCTTCTTTGGCCTAAGTAAAAATATATCTAAAAAAACCATTAACAATTTAGTTTAAAATAATGTCTCAGTAACTGGATCATTTCTAAGGCAACCTTGATTTTACAAATTCATACAAGTGATACATATGTCCCACTTCATCACTTCACCATATTAGAGGTAGATAAGGCTATTTTAAAGGTAGAGCACAGACCAAATCTATGTTTTTTCTTTCAATTGGAATATAAATTGTGTAGTTGATATATTACGATTTTAAACATAGTATCTCCTTGAAATTTCACATCTAGAATGCATGTTTCACTCCGGGTGTAACTAGGTACCCATCAATATAAAACTCTATCCATGAAATTGATCATATGAAACCAGGTATCTCTCAAGGTTCGGTATACTATCGAAGACCTCTGATTCTTTCCTTGGAATTACGCGTAAGGATCCCACACATCACTTATGAAATATATATAATGGTCTTCTCTAGGATTACATACATGTAATTACATAATGGAAAACCATGTATCACTCCTCGCATAATACAACAATCTACTCAATGTGTATGTCCTCGGGATTCCCTAAAGGGAACCCAAGCATCAACCATGCCTTAATATATTGAAACTTATATGTGAGTATATCCATGGAGTTCATATGGTAATCCATGTTTAACCCATGTGTTGACCTCACCTATTTTGATAATCCCAATTATGATTTCACATACTTTGATAATCCAAAATTATGTTTATCTACATATTAATTCTTTCAATCTATGACATTATATTATCGAGATGATAAAAATATTAAAATAATCTTTAAAATATGTTAATCAATGTTTATCTATGTTTATATGAATTTTGAAATAATTATTACTCAATTGGATATGTTTTTCATAAAGCAGATAAGTGTTAAGTCACTGATTTGCTTATAGCTACTGATACAGATCTACCGGCATTCAGTCTACCGATAGACATAGTCACCGATATGCAAAGGCCACCGATAAGCATAGATACCAGTATGTATAAGTTCACCGGTAAGAACATGCCACTGATAGATCAAATCCACTGATACAAACATCTACCAATAGAAGCTGAGCTACCGATATAACAAGTATTCTGGTACGCATAAGTCTACTAGTATACACTTAATCACTGGTACCAAATGAAGATACCGATATGCACAATCTACCTATACAATTTTTACCGATACAGACAGTCACGAATACAAAATGACCCACCGATACCAATGAGCCACTGATACCAGCGACCTACCGATAGACCAAGATCTACTGATAGAAGGAGTCACCGGTACATAGAGCTACTGATATGCAGAGAAAATGCTACCGATACAAGGAGAAACCGATACAAGGACAAAGAGCTACCGATAGGAGCTCACTGCTATATAAAGTACATTGTTAAATATCTACTGACAGAAAGCCACTGATGAAAGACTTACCAGTCACTGATTCCTAAAATCTAATTTTGTCAACATTATTTATTTATTAAGCAACGATCATATTTGATGATTTTAATGAAATTAATGTTATTTAATGATAGTTGTTGGCATGTCAGGGAACCATACCTCGTACCTATAAAAAGGTAATCATTCCCATAGCTAGTGCTGAAAGCTATAAAAGTGAGGAAAAAGACTGGGCAAAACAACAACAAAAAGTTGCGTAAGATTTTGCACAAAATTGGAAAATGAATGATGTAATGTGGTGCATACAGAAAGACTACGTCCATACTCAAAGAACACTGGACATACAAAAAGAGGTTAATACAAGAAGAGAACACAAACCGAACTTCAGTCAAGGAGTGAAGAACTACAACAAGCTACACATACACTCAAGCTGATCAAACTGAACATGAAGAAAACGACCCTCTATTTTTTATACAAAAACTAGAGAAGGACTCAGAGCCAATTCTGAAAAATTAAAAGGAGTCCAGAGCTGCACTTAAAATCAGTAGATATTTCTAAAACTCATATCTACTTTCTTAGTGATTATTTTATTTACATTTCGAGCATTGTGTGTGCTCTGTATATTTCATATACACACACTGACTCCTGTGATGAACTGGAGGATTCAATCCTCACTCATTGCTTTCCCATTATTTTATTTCCCACTGTGGATAGTGGTAAAGGTCAAGTAGGACCTGGATAGCATGTGTGCTATTGTTCTTATTCCCATGTAGAACTGTGGTAGAGGTATTAGTACCTGAAAAGACTTTTCACTTTTGTTTACCCCGATCTAGGGTGTGGATCAAATTTATATAAATTGTTTGAGAGGACTAAGTCTCGGCTTGAGACTGATCCTCTTGGTTATATCTGCTGTGCATCTTATATTAAGTCTAAAGTATTTTACATACTTTATTTTTCACTGATAATTACTTTGAAATTCTATTTGTTTTAAAGTTACTTTGATAGTTAATCTATAATTTGTTTGTAACTATTTTAAATCAGTAGGTTTTTTTCAGAATAAAATTTAATCTTATGATTAAATTAACTGAGACATAATCAATCTTATGAGAACCTAATCAAACCATTACAGTTTTACAAATTCACTACAGTTTAACTTAGTTTTTAAATTTCGGGATTTTAAGAGAAATATTTTTAACGGAAATTTTAATTGGAACTCAATTCACACCCTTCTTGAGTATCCACTCTGACCAAAATTTGGTATCAAAGGATTAAATTATTATTAATGGTTTTCGAAACACTATATTTTTCAATTGTGATTTTAGTTGTATCTTAACGATCTTAAATTTCTATTAATTCTAAATTTTATCTCTTTAAATATATTTTCTAAAATCTAGTTATTGATAATAGATTTGAAGTTGCTGCTACAAACATGCCACCTTTCTTTAATGGTACAAATTATTCCCAATGGAATCTTAAAATAAAAATTCATTTAGAGAGTATGGGATTCAACATCTCGACTACTCTAGAAACTCAATATATGATTCTAGAATCTAAATGAACTACTTGGGATGAACCTACTATAAAAGCATATAATAATAATTGTAAACCAATAAGTTCTTTGTACTGTGCTTTAGGTGATGAGTAATTTAACAAAATATCTTCATGTAAATCCGCTTATGAAATTTTGGACACTTTGGCTATTTCCCATGAGGTAACAACCAATGTTAATGGAATGAGACTGAACACATAAAATATTAAATATGATAATTTTAAAATGATGCATGATGAACCCAATTCTGACATGTATCTTAGGTTCAATGAGACTGTGAACACTATGAGCTCTCTTAGTAAAGTTGTTCCTGCAAAATAACAGATCATGAGTATATTAAGATGTCTACCAGAAAGATGGAGAGGCACATCTGTTTCCATTAGAGAATCGTGCAAAATCAGAAAACTTCCCGTTAAGGAATCAATTGGTAAGCTTAAGATGTATGAGGAAGAGCTAAAGGTCAACAAAGAAGAGGATGATGAACCAAGGAAGAAGTCAGTAGCCTTCAAGACATCTGGTTCAAAGAGTAAATACAATGGAAAAATTCAATGTGAAAGTGATAGTTCAAGCAGTTATGAGAGTGCATCTAACGATGATGTTGAGATGGCTCAGATGGCCAGAATATTCAAAAAGTTCTATAGGGAGATTAAATTCTTTAGAAAATCATATTACAAATGAAAATATTATAACAAATTTCATTGGAAGAAGGATTGGAAGAATCCTAATAAGAGTGATGAAACTTTCTACTATGAATGAAAATGGAAAGGACACATAAAAGAAAAATGTCTAAAATTGTAGTTCAAGAAAAAACATGACTACAAGGACCATAAGTATAAGAATGCTATGAAAGCAACTTGGAGTGCTTCAGAGGAGAGTTCAACTGATTCTGATTTTACTAGGGATGAAAAATCTCAAAAAGCTAACATGTGTTTCAAGACAAAAACATATGATGTAACACTGGACATTCCTGTTTTAAATTTATATTATTCTGCAGTTGATTTTGATTCTGAATCTGAAAATATGACTAGTGAATAGTTATTTGAATATTGTAATATTCTAGTATAAACCTGTAATGAATTGAAGGACAAGTATAAAGTTTTAAAGAAACAACATGCCTTGACCATCTCTGTTAAATCTACCCTTGATATACAAAAGGAAAATAATTCTCAATTACATAAGGAAAATACTGAACTAAAATTTTCTAATGAGAAATTAAGAAAGGAATAAGAGAAATTCACATATGGAAAGAATACTCTAACTCAAATTCTAGGAAAACAAGTGGCACCAAAATATACCACTGGAATTGGCTATCGTCCTGGAAAGAGACAGATTGCTAAAACTAGATTTATTCCTAGATCTGGACAGAATGCTGCTAGTTCTAGTTTGAAGAATTCATATTCTTCATCTATTTACTCACGTGGTTAAAGATCAAATAATTATTATCTTTCAAAGTCTATAGATTCTGTAAATTATTAGAGACCCATAAGAAAAATCTGTGTTCCTAAAGCTTTTATTGCTAACCTGTCTAGACCCCCGATGATCTGGGTACCAAAATCATTTTCTGTTTAAACATGTTTTATAGGAAACTTTCTTGAATAGTTCCCATTAGAAGATATGGTATTTGGACAGTGGATGTTCAAGGAATATGTCTGAGGATTACTCATGTTTCAAAAGCATAATCCAAGTTGATGGAGGCCATGTCACCTTTGGTGAAAACTCTAAAGGAAAGATCATCAGCCTAGGCCAGATTGGTAACACTAATTCAGTTTAAATTTACAAAGTTTTATTTATTAATGGACTTCAATATAATTTGTTGATTATTTCTCAGTTATGAGATGATGGTTTCAATGTTAAATTTGAAAATGATTCTTGTAATGTTTTTCACTCTAAAAACGTTTTAGTATTTTCTAATTTGAGAAATATAAATGTTTATGCTATTGATTTGAATTATTTAGCTAAAAACATTACTTTCTTAAATACGTTTAATAAAGAGTCTTGGATATGGAATAGAAGATTAGGACATCGCAACATTCATTCACTTAGAAATTTGTATAAAAAAAACATAGTTAGACACTTACCCAAACTTAAATTCCCAACAGACAAAGATTGTAATCCCTATCAAATGGGATAGCAACATAATGTTTTATTTAAATAAAAGAAAGAAGATTCAACCTATCAACCTCTTGAGTTGGTTCACATGGACCTGTTTGGACCTTCTAGAGTCTCTAGTTTAAATTGGAAGCACTATGTCTATGTCTCAGTAGATGACTTTTCTAGATATACTTGGGTATACTTCATAGCTCAGAAAAGTGAATCTTGTTCTTACTTTATTAAATAATTCAAGTCTATAGAGAACCTTAGTGTACATAGGATTAAAACCCTGAGAAGTGATCAAGGTCGTGAGCTTGAATTTTATTTCTCACACAATGGATATAGTCACAACTTTTCTTCCCCTAGAACACCTCAGCAGAATGGTGTAGTAGAAAGAAGAAACATAACACTTCAAGAAATTTCAAGAACTATGCTTAATGAATATGACATTCCAATTTATTTTTGGGATGAAGCTGTCAACAAAACTTGCTATATCATAAATAGAGTCTTAATTAGAACCGTTCTAAAGAAGAACCCATATGAGTTGTGGAACAATAAGAAACCTAATATTAATTACTATAGAGTTTTTGGTTGCAAAGTCTTTATTCTCAATACAAAGGATAACTTGATAAGTTTTCATCCAAAAGTGATGAAGGAATTTTTCTTGGTTATTATTTATCTAGAAAATCCTATAGAGTTTTCAATAAAAGAACCAAATGTGTGGAAGAATCTGTTTATATCAAGTTTGATGAAATAGATCCACATGAACTTAAGTCATATCTTGAAAATCTTGATGAAGACTTGTCTGCTATAGACCTTAATGACAAAAATAGTGACACTGTTGTAAGGACATCCAGTTCAGGAAACTTTCCAGAACCTGATTCTGTTGAACCCGAACTTACAAATGAACCTGAAATTTCTATTCCTACCTTTACTAGATCTACTTGGATTCTAATGAATCATCCTTTAGATGTTGTTGTTGGTAATATTAATAGAGGGACATAGACTAGAGCTTCTCTAAGAATCCAGGTTGAACATCAAGCCTTTCTTTCACAGCTAGAACCTAAAAATATCAATTAGACAATCAATGATGAATTTTGGGTAATGGCTATGCAAGAATAACTAAATCAATTTGAAAGACACGAAGTTTGGGAATTAGTTGACAGACCATAGGACTCTTTTTCCGTAGGCACTAAATGGGTTTTTAGAAACAAAGTTGATGAATCAGGAAATATAGTTAGAAACAAAGCTAGGTTAGTTTCACAAGGGTATAGTCAAGAGGTATGAATAAACTATGAGGAAACCCTTTCCCCTATAGCTAGATTAGAAGCGATTAGGATTCTACATGCCTATGCTGCTCATCTAAATTTCAAGTTATATCAAATGGATGTTAAAAGTGATTTTCTAAATAGTTTTATAATTGAGGATGTTTTTGTTGAACAACCACCTGAATTTACTAATCCTTATTTTCCAAATTATGTTTTCAAACTATCTAAATCATTATATGGTTTAAAACAAGCTGCATGATCATGGTATTATAGAATTAGAAATTTTCTTATTTCAAAAGGTATTACTAAAGTGATTTCTAATACAAATATTTTTATTAAAAGAATTTCTAATGATGTTTTGATAGTACAAATATATGTCGATTTTGGATCTTCTAAACATTCTTAATGTAATTATTTTTCAAAGAGTATTCAAAATGAATTTGAAATGAGTTTAATGGGAGAACTCAAATATTTTATTAGATTTCATGTTTTTCAAAATAAAAATGATATTATTTTGAATCAAATTAAATATACAAATGATATTTTAATTTTTTTTTGGTTTGAATAGTATTAAGGAAAGTGATTCACCTATGATTACTATCTGTAAATTGGATGCAGATGAAACTGGGAAACAACCGGATCAAACAAACTACTAAGGTATGATTGGAATCTAACTTTACCTTACTGCTAGTCGACAAAATATTATGTTTAGTGTGTTCATGTGTGCAATATTTAAAGATAATCGTAAAGAATCTCATTTGATTGTTGTTAAAAGAATTTTTATGTATCTTAAACATACTGAAAATTTAGGTTTGTTTTATCCAAAAGGACAACCATTCGATTTAATGAGTTATTCAGATGCTGACTTTACTGGTAGCAAGTTGGATAGAGAAAGAACTTCTGGAACATGTCATTTATTGGGAAAATCATTAGTATCATGGTGTAGTAAGAAGCAAAATTCTATTACATTGTCTGCTGCTAAAGTAGAGTATATAGCTGCTCGTAGTTTCTGTGCCCAAATTCTATGGATGAAACACATTCTTTTGGACTATGGATATCAATTTAGACATGTATCTATTAACTGTGATAACACTAGTGCAACTAATATATCTAATAATCATGTATCTCACTCTAGGACCAAACACATTGATGTAATGCACCATTTCTTGAGAGATCATTACCAAAATGGTGATATTACTATTGAATTTATAGGTACTGAACATCAATTAGCTAACATTTTCACTAATCCATTAAGTTTGGATAGGTTCAGTTTCATTAGACATGAGTTAGGAATGATAGATCACCGGTATGAAACCTCACTAATATACCTCATTGGTTTGGACATCACTGATATACCTCACTGATTAGTGGATCTCACCTTTAGGAATTATCACCAGTATACCCTATCGTTATGTATGTGCTGTTTCAAATTTATGTCTCCCCCAGAATATATATCGTTTATACTTTACTTATTATATTTTAATTTTTTATTTTATGATTCCTAAATGATAAAACTAAGTCTTAATTACTTATCGATCCACCTCAAGTCCTTTTCACTCAAGCCTTAACTCCCAAATCTCGTGAAAACCCTAAGTTCCTTGAACCAGAAATGGAAAAAACAAAAATGCCTACTATCAGAGATGACATTGATGAGACAAATGAAAAAAATCAGAAGACAAACCAAGAAACAAGTAGCAGTGTTAGTAGGACAAGGTCGGGGAGGTGACCAGTGAACCCGCATGTACAAAATAGCGTTATTGTGATCGGAAAAGAGCTATGCGTGGAATGACTGTTGTCTAATAAATCGTTAGTTCTAGAGGTACTAGAAGATCAGAAGTGGGTAGAATTCTTTTTGAACAACAATGGCCCCTACTATCTGAAGATGGTAAAATAGTTATATGAGTTTGTATGTTTTGAGAAATCCGATGGAGAAAACCGAATGGTTTCATGGGTAAATGGAAAGGAGATAGCTTTCTCTTATATTGAGTGGGCTGAATGCCTAAAGCTTCCACATGAAGGTGTTTCTGGATATTTCTCAAAATTAGTACCACCTACAAGTGATGTTTTTTAGTATGATATTTCATTAAATGAGCTCACTGGTAGTGGAAAGTAATGATAGGTGGTGGATGCTAAAATGGATGGAGAGAATAGATTGTTGTTCATGTTTGTTCTGCGTGTTTTAATTCCAAGGAGGGGGGACTTTGAAAATTTAAGATATCAAGATATCTATCTGTTACATCTCTTGAGACATGGTTTGAAAGTAAATCTGTGCAGGCAGCTAATGATTCAAATGGAGGATATGATTAGGAAAAAAGCAAAGACCAATGCCTTATTCTTTTCCAGGTTGATATCAGTAATGATTAAGGTAAAAGGAGTAGTTGAGTCTCAGGATGAGACAGTAGAGGTAAGAAACAACTTCTGTATCACAACCACTGTATGTGAAAAACGTGAAGATAAACAGGAACCCATGTAAAGGAGAGTGGGATACTAATGACAAAAAGTTGTATTATAAGTTCAATCAAGTGGATTGTCATTCAGGACCTTAGGATGTAAGGGATCCAGGTCTGAGGTGTGATGAAGAAGAGCCAAATTATAGTGATGATTCAAAAAAGTAATATTCCTCTTTAGTAGATGGAGGAGAGCCGAACTTGCCTCCTAGCCCAAATCCTAAAATTTTATCACAAGAAAAGTAGAGTGAATTTTTTAACCTACCTAGTACAGAAACTATTTTGGGTGTAAGCAAAAAAAGTCACCAATGGATGAGGAAGACAAACAGAAAGAAGATCAAGAAGTGGTTGCTCGAGAAGATAAAGAAGAAGTTCTTGCATGTGAAGCATCTATTTCTATCAACTTGAGCCTTAGTCCACTGATTGGACATTCCCTAATGCCTTATGAGGAATTTGATGAAGTTGATAGATCTTTACCTATTCCTGAATAACCTCTTGTTGTTGCAGAAATGGATATGGTTGTGCAAGATTTTTCTGAGGAAGAAAGAATTGCTGAGGATGTCATTTCTGTACAGGAGAATGCACCAGTTGAGGGGGAGCATCCAACCAGGTTTTGCAGTATTTCAGTGGCTGTTGAGTTTGAAGATTGGGTAGAGGACCCAAGGTTTGTAGTTTGTGGATTTGATTATCCAGATTCTGATAATGAGACATCCCTCAATAGACCAAAAATCATTTATGATATTCAGTCTGAGATATTACCTGAAGATGTGGTCACAACACATGATCTGGATAAGCTCAAGTCTGATCTCAAAATCACTTTTGTTGAAAAAATAATGAAAATGGAAGCTTCACTGGTGTCATCTATTCAATCAATTATGATTGACTCTATGGCCAGTATAGTGTCTAAAAGAGCACCTGTTCTGGTATCACCTGCTGATATGATCACTAGGGATGACTTAGCATCCTTAAAGGATGAGATGAAAGAGTCTTTGAGTGATTTTGTTGCTGAGTTAAAGAATCACTTTGTTAAAGAGATGAGAAATTTGGAAAAGTATTTTTAACTCTCTCTTGGTTGTAATGTATCAACATTTGTGGCATATATAGTACATGAAGTCACAGATTGTTAGAACTAGATGTCTAGCTGGGCAAAGGATGTTCAAGTTCTAAAGAAATCAGTTATCTCTTTGGAATCCTATATGAGTTCCAAATATCAAGCAGACAAGGATTTGGATTATGTGAAGAGTGTAGTTAGCCAAATGATCTTAGTTTTTGAGGAGTTTAAGTATTCCATAACAAAGCATGCTAGCACCCAATATTCTGCAATGAAAAATCTTATTACTGGGCTAACTAAGAGTTTCAAGGAAACTGCATCCTTCTCTCTTGGTTCTATTTATTCCAAATCTTCAGTGTATTTGGATCGGATTAGATCTTTGATGAAGGAGGAGATTGGTTTAGCATCAACCAGGGGCTCTGTGGGCTCATCTGATCTGACCAAAGTAGTAACTTCTACCAGAGATACCACTAGAGATATCATGAAGATTGTTCAAGACTATATGAGAGAAGCTTTTGCTTCACAGAAAGAAGTGAAAGACAAGGTAGATTATTATTTCCAAAGGGTTTATACAAAGCATTATCTCAACAGTCATTTCATGCTTATGTTAGAAAACATGAAGCTAACTCCAGTCAATCAAGACTTCAGAGAACATGTTAGCAAGATGAGAGAATTGACACCTGCACTAGACAAATTCATGGAGAACAAGGACAATTTCAATTCTGCTATGGAAAGAGGAGGATGAATCATTATGGATTTCAGAAATCTCTTGTTGCCTTTTTTCATGTTGATGGTCAACTAGTGATTGTACCTCCAACTTTACCTGCATCTGCCTCTGCTACTTCCCCTTCCCAAATGACTCCAGCCCAAGCTATCCAAAACCTCACTTTTACGATCACTCAGAGAATTACACAGTACAGGGAAGGAACAGTTTCAGTAGCTCAGACACCTCTGATCATATATGGTGTTCCTAAGCCTCCACAATAATCCACCACACCTGAATCCTCTCTTGATCCCGACGGGAAATCTCATTCTGAGGATGTGGATTGATCATTGTCTAGGATTTTTGATAGGAATCCCTTGTATTTCATTTTGTTTCATTTATTTATTTATTTGTATCTATTTTTTCCAAGGAATATAAATGATCTTACTTTCTTTTAACCTATATTACATATCTTCTCCTGTATTTCCTTCATGTACCAATTTTTGATGATCACAAAGGTGGAGAAATACTAAGGGAAACATATCTATGGTAGAACTAATATCTTCTATGACAAAGGGGGAGTAATACTATCTTTTATGTGTTTACTTAATATTTATTTCCCTCTCGTACATTTGTTTTATATTTTACCTTTGATATATTTGTTTTGTAATATATTGTTTTCTATGACACAATTGGATTTAATGCCATATCCATTGATGCATTACTGATTATTTATGGGATTATAATATCATAAGTTGGGATTATCAAAAAAGGGGAGATTGTTGAACTCACCTATTTTGATAATCCTAATTATGCTTTCACATACTTTCATAATCCCAAATAATGTTTATCTATATATTAATTCCTTCAATCTATGAAATTCTATTATAAATATGATAAAAATATTAAAGTAATATTTGAAATATGTTAATCAATGTTTATCTATGTTTATATGAATTTTGAAATAATTATAACTCAATCAGATATGTTTTTCATACCGTAGATAAGTGTTACGTCACTGATATGCTTATAGATACTAATACAAATCTACCGGTACATAGTCTACCGATAGATATAGTCATCGATAAGAAAAGGTCACTGATACGCAGAGCTACCGGTATGTATAAGTCCACCGGTAAGCACATGCCACTGATAGATCAAGTCTACCGATACATAGAGCTACCGATAGAAGATGAGCTACCGATAGAACAAGTCTTCCAGTATGCATAAGTCTACTAGTATACACTTAATCACTTGTACAGAATGAAGCTACCGATATGCACAAGCTGTCGATAAAAAGTTTACCGATACAGATAGTCATGAATACAAAACGAGCCATCGATACAAACGAGCCACCAATACAAGAGAGCTACCGATAGACCTATATATATCGATATGAGTCACCGGTACATAGAGCTACTAATACACATAGTAACAGCTACCGATACAAGTAGCTACTAGTAAAAGGACAAAGAGCTACCCATATAAGCCCACTTCTATACAAAGTCCACCATTACATATCTACCGACAGAAATCTACTGATGAAAGACTTACCCGTCACTAATTCCTAAACTCTACTTTTGTCAACATTATTTATTTATTAAGAAATGATAATATTTGATGATTTTAATGCAATTAATGTTATTTAATGATAGTTGTTGGCATGTCAGGGAACCGTACCTCGTACCTGTAAAAAGGTAATCATTCCCATTGCCGGTGATGAAAGCTATAAAGGGACGGACAAAGACTGGGAAAAACAACAATAAGAAATTGCGTAAGAGTGTGCACAAAAAGTTAAAAAGAATGCTGTAATGTGGTGCATTTAGAAATACAACATCCATAATCGAAGAACATTAGACATACACGAAGCGATTCATACAAGAAGAGAACAGAAACCGAACTTCAGTCAAGGAGTGAATAACTACAACGATCTACTCATACACTCAAGCTGATCAAACTGAACTTGAAGAAAACTACCCTCTATTTTTCAAACAAAAACTAGAGAAGGAATTAGAGCCAATTCTGATAAATCAAAAGGAGTACAAAACCTCACTTCAAATCACTAGAGATTTCTAAAACTCATATATACTTAGTGATTCTTTTATTTACATTTTGAGAAGTGTGTGTTCTCTGTATATTTCATATACACACACTGACTCCTGTGCTGAACTGGAGGATTAAATCCTCACTAATTGCTTTCCCATTCTTTTATTTCCCACTGTGGATAGTGTTAGAGGTCATGTAGGACCTGGATATCAGGTGTAATATTGTTCTTATTACCATGTAGATCTATAGTAGAGCTCTTAGTACCTGTATAGTCTTTTCACTGTTGTTTACCCCGATCCAGGGTGTGGATCAAATTTATATAATTTTTTTGAGAGGACTAAGTATCGACATGAGACTGAACATATTTGTTATATATTCTATGCATCTTTGATTAAGTCTAAATTATTTTACATACTTTATTTTCCACTGCTAATTACTTTGAAATTCAATCTGTTTTAAAGTTACTTTGATAGTTAATCTAGAAAGTGTTTGTAACTATTGTAAATCAGTAGGTTAGTTTCAAATGCTAATTTAATCTTCTGATTAAATTAACTGAGACCTAGTCAATATTTTGAGAACCAAATTGAACCATTAGATTATTACAAATTCACCACAGTTTAACTTAGTTTTTAAATTGGGGGACTTTAAGAGAAATCTTTTTAACAGAAATTTTAATTGGAACTCAATTCACCCCCTCTTGAGTATCCACTCTTACCAACATCATAAAAAAAGAAAATTAATTTAGATTTAATTTAACTTAATAATACTAAAGATCTAATCCATGTATTTTCAAGTCAAGACCTTGGTATCAACCTCAACCTGACATAAATAGGTGATCATGGAACCACAGTCTAACCACAATAGGTTTTAATATAAAATATCTTAATTGGGAATTTTAGTTATTAAAAACATTTCAAGCCTATGTGAGAATGGATGACGAACAAAACCATAGGGACAAGGTAATGCATTAACTTTATTATTTAATTCAAATTACAATTCAAACTCATTTAATATTCCAAAAATCTATGGGGAAAAGAGAACTCATTAAGAGGTGAATCAAATTAATAGGCCTCCAATGGTGGGTTTATTGAATTTAGAAACACACGAAAGTGGTGGTTTAATTCAAGTTTTGTAACCTCCATTAAGACATTAAAAAGTATTTTTGATTATATAGGTCATGACTATTAATTTAATTTAATTAAAATTCTATTTAATAAGAATCAATTGGAAATAATGGTGCGTGACACAACAATGTAATACATAAACAGTGATAATTTAAGGGAAAATCACGAGACATCCTAAAATAGATTAGTAGTAGACTCCTAATCCATTTATGGCCTCTAATATATGATAAAATGGAAGAAATAAATTAAATAGACAAATTCCCTTAAAATAGGGAATATTAATTCGCACCCAAATAACTCTGTCGATAGGGAGATAGACAAAGATAAGTGTATATAGAATTAAATTATTATCAATATGATTCCAATGAGATAGATATTTTCTCGATTGGAGTCTAGGTGGATGAGATACCCCAATTCCTATCTTTAGGTATAGAGGAAGAAGATTTACTGGGAGAGTGTTTCTATGTGTAGAAGATAAAATAAAAAGAGTCGAATAGTTAATAAAAAATAGGGGGATGTAATTTTACCCTATAAAAGGATGCACATAGTTTTTTTGGATGGTTGGACAAACCATGCACAATACATGCACTAAATATTTTCCCAAGACACCCCTCACATGGGCTAGGTACACTGTTTGACTAAATTTTCACAACCTATGAGAAACAGCTCTACAACAAGTTTTTAAGCACTCACACAACCATATGACATGGTTTTCATTGGTAGGACAAACCATAAGTCCCTAAGAAGATCACTAGACCACCCTAATGGGTTTAAAAAACCTTATAGACTAGGATTCATAACTAATACTAACTTTTTGGTCTACCCATTTCATCCAAAATATAGGAAACAAGGATCTATAAAATCCCTAGAAAACTCTATTACCCTTATGAACTCATTAGGAACATCAGTTAAAAAAATATTAATGAATTTAACCAAATGAAAAGGGTTCCACACCTTAAAGAAAATATGGTTTCATATAGTCTTCAATCCTTAAATAAACTCATCCTTTATTTGACCTTCCAAGGCTGGTAACATATCCTATGAGAATAAATTTGATCACTATTCTCGTAAATCAGACTTATACTCACATAAATAATGACCATGCTTCTATTTCACCCATACTAAAGTAATATACTGAACTCAATGAACCATCATGCTCTAATCAACAATACAGATAGGGTGATCCACAAAGGATGGGTCAACCTCTAATTCATCATCATCAGGTTAAATAATATTAAATGAATCTAAATGACATCAGTGAATTTTAGATTCATGTAAGACTTCATGAATGGCATGGTACCTTTGAGGAAATTGAAACTGATAGGATACCATCCAGAAACTATCCAAAATCTTAATGGGTCTGACATAAAATGGTGATTGTTTCCCTTATTTCTAAATTGATTTATTCCATATTCTAGGTGAAACTTGTAAAAAGTCCAGAATCCCCAAAACAAAATCTAGTGGTTGATGGTGAGGATGGACATATGAATTTTTCTTAGAATAATATGTAGAAATAATCTTCCTAATAATATGGACCTTATCTAAAGTTACACAAATAATACGAGGACCCAGTAGCACTCCCTATCCAACCTCTAGTCAATACATGGGTGAATGGAATGGCCTATCATATATGTCCCCAAAAGGATCCATATGTATGTTATCCTAGATGTTGTTATAGTAAGATAAATTAGATATTGGTACGTTATTTTCCCATGAACCTCCAAAATCAAGTGCCCATGCTCAAAGCATGTCCTATAAAACATATATTTTATTCTTGGATAGACCGTCAGTCTATGGGTGATAGGCTATAATCAGTAGTACCTGTGAACCGAGTTACCTCTAAAAACATTGCTATAACTACGATGTGAAGTTAGTGACTCTTTGAAAGAATAAATAAAATGGAACTCCATATAGGCATATGATCACACTAATATAGAGCCTCTCATGATAATCCACTGAAAGGTACTCCCAAGTAGGTATGATATTGGTTAACTTTATCAATATATAAATTATAACCCATAAAATGTTACTTCCCTCATGTGATATAGAAAATCCCATCCTGAAATCCATGGTAAAGTCAACTCAATTGAAATCAAGGATAGTTAATGGTTATAAAATCCTTCTAGTCGCTGGTGTTATTTCTTGACCTACAAACAGGTAGAACAACAATTAACAAACCCAACTATCTTATTTTTCATCCTTAGAAACCAATATTGGTGGCATAAGTAATGATAGATCTTGGTAGGACTATTATATACTGACCATATAGGGGCTTGATAGTATTTTATCAACCCCACTCAAACATCTGTGGGAATACAAAAATATTTGTGAATGCATAAGATCTCTTTCTCACAAATGACCCAACCTGGTAGTGGGTCATTATAAGGACCCGACCTTATTACATACATAATATTGAGTTTAGTTAAGAAAACACTTCATTTTACATTGAGAATATTTTCATTATTATAGATTTATAAAATTAGGACAAAACATTCATAACATTACACATTGTCACATAGTGGATACCATAAAAATAGTTTCCGTTTTTCTCAAAATATAAAACATTAAAACTTAAATCAAGACTTCTTGAAAATTCTTCAACATTTAACTTGTCTTACTTCCTTGTATTAAACATCCATTAACATGTGAAAAATCATTTAAAAACTTTGTATGAGCACAAAATCCCAGTAAGTGAAGGAAAAGAAGGAAAAATCACATTAGTCCATGAATACTCATAACATATGGAAACATTTTTAAAATACATGATTTTCATCCATAAATACTTACATCGTGTAACATGAGATTTACACATGATCCAAACAAACATGAAAACATAAATATAATCATAAAGGTATCTTGGGGCATTACATACATAATGCTGTAACCATCTTGGCTACCTTAAAATTTGTAACCATCACGACTACCTTACTTTGTGTAACCATCGCAGTTACACTTGGAGTAACCATAGAACTGACCTCCAACATACATATATACAATGAATTTGAGGGAAATATAGGTCCTACCCTTCATCATAAATAATTCCAATGAACCAAAACATAATCATGCAACATGAAAAATTCCATAAAAACATTGCTTTGGATTTTCATAAAAATGAATTTCAAAATAGAATTTTTAAAGAAAAGACCCTTATAAATATCATAAAATTGAAGAGAGACTTAATAGAGTGGATTGAGTATGTATATATACTATAAATAAAAATAATAAAACATAATATATATATAACCCATCACACAAACAATTTAAATAGAACATAAATAATGAATTAAAAATTTAACCCAAAGAATGGAAATTTGGTTAAGAATTCCCTTACTGCGCGTTTTTCTTACTTAAAAATTATTTAAACCTCCTGTATAATGGTTAAAAGAGTGTTATTAATATTTTAGATAAACACGTTCATGTTTAGAACATCTTATATGATCATTTAATAACATCTTTTTATCCTTAATTGTTAGTATTTTTCCCCTTGCACTGTTTTTGGGTGAATTCAATACATGATTTCTATGATTGGTTCATGGTGGACATTCTTGTCGATTGGAAGTGAAAAATCAGAATTGTAATGGATTAGTATTTTCATTTAACCATTAAAATAAATTATTCCATTTATCATTTCTAATTCTTACATGGAGATGATTCATAAGTTAGTACATTAATGATGTGTGCTTAGACCCTTTTAGTTTTTCTTTGATAATAACAACCTCGTTTTGGATTATAAATGAGAACCATGAGTACAAAAGAATTACAGAACAGTGGGTGAGTCATAAAACATGTATTATAACCTGTTTCAACAATATAAATGGTTTCATGACAAGACTTTAAATAATTAATGGATTTTGAAATCACATCGTCCACAATGTCGGTAATTCGACAGAAACGAACAATGTTTTTTATTCTTTAAATAAGTGGGAGAGGAGAAGAATAAAGACGAGTAAGTTTTTCATAAAATGATAAAATACCGAGTATAAATGATTTATGGATAATTAATTCCTCTTGGTTAAGGAGATATGAATAAATAATAATGATGGAACTCAAAATGAAAGAAAAAGTGTGAAATCGCTAAGAAAAATCCAGCAGCCTAACAGCTATACAACATGGTTTTATAAAATATTAAAAAGAGAGGGGAAAAGGTTCACCAATATAGAAATGAATCATAATATAGAGGAGACCAAGAATAAGATGGAAATAAAAACATGGTACAGAAACATGAAAATTATACCACATAAAAGAGAATTTGAAAGGAAAAAGAAAGAAATTGAGAATTTTCTTACCTTGTAGAGTAACCCTTAGAACTTGAAGGTTGGGACCTTGGGGGCTTGAATAAACATTGGGAGGACTAAAATGAAGGTAAGGAGGCCAGAGCTTCGTTGAGGGAGAATTGGGAATGAATTCAATGAAGGGAAGAGTTGGTATTTATAGGAAAAGTGAGGGATTATTTTAATGATTTTCAATGGACACCTCATGTGTGGTATTTGCAAAACCATGGGCTTGCCCCTGGTATTTTCTCATGGTATAATCCACTTGGGACACCTAACACCCTAGATAACTATACAAAAGTCGACCATATTTATGAAATCATTATTATATCATTAATTATGTCATTAATACACTGAAACTAAAAACTGTATTTTTCACTATTCACCGAAAAATCAAATGTTTCAGAAAAATTCTCAGAATTCACCCTAACCATTTATCTAAGTGTAGATTTCAAAAATAAAGTCTATTTTTTGAAAATAATTTTCTAAATATTATTAATTTAATATTTAAATAAAATCATACTTAATTAAAAAATAAACAGTTCTAATTATACAACTACTTATTTATCACAATGAAAAATTAACCAAGATGTTATTTTCTTCTAGACTTAGGAAAATAAAATAATAATAAAATTTACTATTCATTAGGGTCATATTTCTATTCATACTACTATTCATTAGGGTATGTTACTATTCACCAAAAAACAGGTTGGTTTCAATAGACTCCAAATAACATACAGAATAGAATTTTAGATGATAGTTTCTTGAAATTCAAAACATAGAAGTGGAAAAATTATGTTAAATGGATAGTTATAAATATCTACCTAAAACAAAGTTCCATGCATTTATATTTATTTTTATAATTTTATGGGGTGTTACATTATCCCCACCTTCTTGAAATTTCTTCCTCACAATTTTATGTACTTATTAAACAACTGAGGGTATTTTTAACTCATAGCATTTTCAGACTCCCATGTTTCTTCTTCAACCATGTGGTTTCTCCACAAAACCTTTACCCAATGTATTACCTTATTCTGCAATAC
Organism: Viscum album; assembly: GCA_963277665.1. Lineage (NCBI taxonomy): Eukaryota > Viridiplantae > Streptophyta > Magnoliopsida > Santalales > Viscaceae > Viscum > Viscum album. The sequence goes on along the minus strand of OY728123.1, from coordinate 2,130,621,269 downwards.
CTGTTCCCTTCGATCAAGAATCTGAACTAGTTTCTCTTAATTAGAAAGGTTCTCTTCCAGTTGAACTACTTATGGGACCAAGACATGTGATGAATTTGGCACATACTTCCTCAACATTGAAAAATGAAAAAAATTGTGTACCTAAAACAAGCTCGGAGGAAAAGCTACGCGGTATAAAACTATTCCAACTTTTTCCAAGATTTCAAAAGGACTTATGAACTGTGGAATTATTTTATCTTCTTACAAAAACACATCACACTTTTCCAAAAAGATATTTTGTGGAAAACATGGTCACCTACATTGAAAGAGAAGTCTTTCCTTCTGTTATCTGCGTAACTTTTCTGCCTGCTCTGAGCTATCCTCATGTGTTGCTGGATCATCCCCACTTTCTCAGCCACTTCTTCAACTAATTCTGGCCCCATGAACTTTCTTTCACCGACTTCATCCCAAAATGCTGGAGGCTTTCACCACTTCCCATACAAGGCCTCAAAAGGTGCCATCTGAATACTGGAATGGAAACTGTTATTATAAGAAAACTGAAATAAAGAAATATGCTAATCCCAACTTCCCTGATAGTCCGTTGAACAAGCTCAAAGTGTATCCTCCAATTTTTGAATCGTTTGTTCTGACTGTCCATCTGATTGAGGATGAAAAGCTATAATGAAATTTAACTCTGTTCCCAACGACATCTAAAGTCCCTTCCAAAAGTTTGAAGTAAACCTGGGTTCTTGGTTAGATACAATGGGAAGAGGAACTCCATGTAACCTGAAAATCTCTTTGAGGTAAAATTGAGAAATTTGATCTAAATACATTGTATCTCAAATTTATAGAAACTGTGTTGAATTTGTTATTAGATCAACAATAACCCAAATAGAATTGTTACCTCGAGAAGTTTCGGTAGTCCGACCAAAAAGTCCATGGATACATTCTACCATTTCCACTGTGGAACTGGAAAAGGATGAAGCATCCCCTTCGGTAATTGCCGCTCTACTTTAACCTGTTGACATGTCAAACATTTCATGGTAAAATAATCAATATCTATTTTCATTCCATCCCACCAATAAAACATTCGAAGGTCTCTGTACATCTTAGTACTGCCAGGATGAACAGAAAATGGAGAATTATTAGCATCACACAACAACTATTTCTTTAACTGGGAATCAAAAGGCACACAAAACCTTTTTCCAAATCTTAAAACAGGATCTTTATCAAGATTGAATTATGGAAACTTACCCATTTTAACCACTTCTACCTTGTAGCTCACTGTCCTCATTATATGCTTTCTAAATTCTGTCTGACAACAGAGACTACATTGAAACCTGAAACAAAACAGATGTATTCTCGGCACCAATAACTTTTATCAACAATTCATCAAATCATTAATCAAGGGATCATGTTCTAGACGTAGCATGGTTAATGATGCATGATGTTTCCGACTTAAGGCATCTGCCACTTTGTTTGCTTTTCCAAGATGGTAATTGATCGTGCAATTATAATCCTTTATCACTTATAGCCATCTTCTCTGCCTCATGTTTAATTCCTTCTGACTGAATATTAACTTTATACTTTTATGGTTAGTATATATTTGGAATTTGGTTCCGTATAGATGATGCCTCCATATTTTCAATGAAAAAACAACAGCTGCCAATTCCAAATCATGTGTGGGATGATTTAGCTCATGAGTTTTAAGTTATCTCAAAGCATTGGAAATTACCTGATCATTATGCATCAAAACTGAACCAATTCCCTTAAAAGAAGCATCATTATAGATGAAAAATTCACCGTTTTGGGAAGGTAAGGCAAAAAAATGGATCGTTCACCAATCTCTTATTCAGTTCCTGATAAAAAAAATCACATTCCTCTGTCCAAACAAATTTAACCCCTTTCCATGTTAACATAGTTATCGGGCTAGATAACTATGTAAATTTCTTAACAAACCATCGGTAATAAATTTCTAAGCCCAAAAAACTACGAATCTTTGTAACATTTGTGGGTCTTGGCCATTCATCAACTACTTTTGTTTTGGAAGGATCAACTATTATTCCATCCTTATTTACAATGTTCCCAAGAAAAGAAATATGTTGCAACCAAAAATCACACATGCTGAATTTTCCATTTAGTTTCTTTTCTTTTAATGTTTGAAAAACAAACCTTATATTTTTTTATATGCTCCTATTTATTTTTAGAAAATACCAGAGTGTCATTAATAAATGCCACCATAAACTTATCCAATAACACATGAAATACTCTATTCATAAGATTCAAGAATACAGAAGGTGCATTATTTAATCCAAATGGCATAACAACAAATTCATAATACCCATATTTAGTACAAAAGGCTGTTTTAGGGATGTCATCCTCCTTCACCTTCAGTTGATGGTATCCAGATCTCAAGTCAATCTTGGAAACGTACTGAGCTCCCTGGAGCAGATCAAACAAGTCATCGATATGAGGGAGATGATACTTGTTTTTAACATTGATGTTATTCAAAGCTCATTAATCAATGAAAAGTCTCATGGAACACTATTTCCTTTTAACAAACGAAATAGGGACTCCCCATGGTGAAATTCTAGGACGAATGAAGCCTTTGTCAAGAAAATACTGCAACTGATTTTTCAATTCAAGAAGTACTATTGGAGCCACATGATATGGGGGTTTTGAAATTGGCTTAGTATCGGGAACTATGTAAATTTTGAATTAGAATTCTTGATCAGGTATGACACTGAGTAATTCATCCGGAAAAACATCAAGATATTCATTTACCACTGGAACATCATTAATTTCAATAGTTCCCTTGTTTTCAACAATATGAGAAAGATAACTTTTATTTTCAATATTTCAATAGTTTCTAAACTTACTGATATGTTATCAATTGTGTAGGTTCATTCTTGTATACACACTGAATATCTTTCTGAAAAACAACTTCTTTAGCTCTACAGTCAATATTAGCATGATAATCAGAAAGCCAGTCCATCCCCAAAATAACATCAAACTCGACTAAGTGTAAAACAACATGGTTTGTAGGTAAAGATTTTCCACAAACCACAATAGATAGATTTTTATAATTCTTCTTTGCTATAACATTTCCCCCTGGTGTTTTAACAATAAGTTCAGGTCTCATTTGTTGAGGTGATATTTCCAATTTCCTAGAAATTTTCTCAGAGATGAAGGAATGTGTAGACCCCATATCAAATAAAAATTTATCAAAATCTGAGTGAACAAACAAAGTACCCGATAAACTTCATTGGATGGACCGACATCTGCTGACATAGTCCCAAAGGATCTCACTACACCTTTATACTTGTAGTCTGGATTCTTTGCATCATTCATATCTCTCTTTGAGCAGGCATTTGCATAATGAATCATCTCACGACATTTAAAACACTTTAATGTTTTCTTATCAGTATTAGTCTTTGGATCATTATCATTGTAATATTGGGACATATGTCCAAACTTACCACTTTTAAAACACTTCCCAATTATACTAAGACATTCCCCAGGGTGCTTCTTGACACACTTTTCACAAAATGGAAATCAGATTATTTTACCATCAGATTTCTTTGGTTGATTAATACCCATTGATTTCCAACTGGACCTCTTCTTCTATTTGTTGCCAAAATGCACATGATCATCAGAAAACTCCATCTCTACCCTATCAGCACATAGTACAAGTTTCTCATAACTTTTGAATTCACGAGAGGCCAACTCCCTTCGATACCTTGGCTTCAATCCTAAGTAAAAGCGTTTGATTTTTCTTTAAAGATCCAGAATTAGATTTAGAGAATACCTCACCAGTCAGGTGAAGGTAGATTCATACACAACCACTGAATATTACTTCTTCTATTTCTATTCAAGGAATTTCTTCTGCATTCTTAGTCGCACCACCTTAGGAAAATATTTTTCAAGGAAAATAATTTTAAATTCATCCCACTCTAAGGCATTAAAATCTTCTCTACCCCTGATATTCCTTACCACTGACCACCATTGATCAGCTTCCCCTTCAAAACAATAAATGTAAAGACTAATATTTTGATTTTTTGAACATCCCATAACATCAAATAACTTTTCAGGGGCATTGATCTATCCTTCTGCGGCCATTGTGTCAGAAGATCCATTGAATGCAGGAGGATGTTGTCTCATAAAATGTTCCACCACTGTCATGTTCTGTTGTGGTACCTCTATTGGTTCTCTTGCATGGATGCCACCACCATTTATTGCATATTTTAGCTGAGCCATTACTGTCACAAACTGCTCAGTTCCAATCCCTATCATTCTGAGCTGTAGATCAGAAAGGATGTCATTATGTCGGTGCCTGTCCTCGTCAGCATCCCCGTTCCTTTGGCGGACAACCATTCTGAACAAAAATGTCTTAGATGAAGCAACATGCTAATCTTTAAATTCTATAACATTTCAAATTAAACATAGAGTAAAAATCATTTATGGTATTATATTAACATCACACTAACCCCTAAATTTATCTAAACCATCCTCTGATACCAACTGTGAGGACCCGACCTTATTACATAAATAATCTTGAGTTTAGTTAAGAAAACAATTGATTTTACATTGAGAATATTTTCATGTTTAGATCTTTAGATAATTAGGACAAAACATTCATAACATTACACATTGTTACATAGTGGATACCATAAAAACAGTTTCCATTTTTCTCAAAATATAAAACATTAAAACATAAAATAAGACTCCTTGACAATTATTCAACATTTAACGTGCCTTAATTCCTTTTATTAAACATCCATTATCCTGTGAAAAATCATTTAAAACTTGGGGTGGGCACAAAAGCTCAGTAAGCGAAGGAAAAGAAGGAAAAATCACATTAGTCCATGAATACTCATAACGTATGGAAACATTTTCAAAAGACATGATTTTCACCCACAAATACATACTTTGTGTAACATGAGATTTACACAAGATCCACAAAAACATGAGAAAATAAATATAATCATAAAGGTATCTTGGGGAATTACTTACATAATGTTGTAACCATCTTGGCTACCTTAAAATTTGTAACCCTCACGGCTACCTTACTTTGTGTAACCATCGCAGCTACAAATGGAGTAACCATACAGCCGACCTCCAACGTACTCATACCCAATGCATTGGAGGGAAATATTGGTCCCACCCTTCATCAAAAATAATTCCCAATAACCAAAGCATAATCATACAACATGAATAATTCCATAAAAACATTGTTTGGAATTTCGTAAATCTAGATTTAAAAATAGGATTTTTAAAGAAAAGCCCCTTATAAATATCATAAAATTGAAGAGAGACTCAATAGAGTGGATGGAGTGCGTATATATACTCTAAATACACATAATGAAACATAATATAAATATAACCCATCACACAAACAATTTAAATAGCACATAAATAATGAATTATAAATTTAACCCAAAGAATGGAAACTGGGTTAAGAATTCCCTTACCCCTGGTTTTTCTTACTTCCAACTTGTTTAAAACTCTTGTATAATGGTTAAAATACTGTTATTAATATTTTAAAGAAATATTTTCATATTGATAAAATCTTATATGATCATTTAATAACATATTTTCTTTCTTAATTGTTAGTATTTTTCCCCTTGCACTGTTTTTGGTTGAATTCTGTACATGATTTCTATGATTGGTTCATGGTGGTCATTCTTGTCGATTGGAGGTGTAACTTAAGAATTTTAATGGAGTAGTATTTTCATATAACCAGTAAAATAAATTATTCCATTTATCATTTTAATTCTTACCTAATATATGATTCATAAGTTTGAACATTAATGATGTTCACATAGATCCTTTTATTGGTTCTTTGATAATAACAACCTCGTTTTCGATTATAAATGAGAACCATGAGTAAAAAATAATTAAAAAGACATGGGTGAGTCATAAAACATGTATTAAAACCTTTTTCAACAATATAAATTTTTTCATGACCATACTTGAAATAATTAATGTATTTTGAAGTCACATCATCCACGATGTCGGCAATTCGACAGAAACGGAAAATGTTTTTTATTCTTTAAAAAGGTTGGAGTGGAGAAGAATAAATATGAGTAATTTTTTCATAAAAATTATAAAATAAAGAGTATAAATTATTTCAGGATAATTGATTACTATTGGGTAAGGAGATATGAAGAAAGAATAAGGAAGGAACTCAAAATAAAAGAAACATTGTGAAATCGCCTAAAAAAATTCGGCAGCCTAACGGCTACGAAACATGGGTTTAGAAAATATTAAAAAGATAGGGGAAATGGGTCACCCATTCAGAAATGAACCATAATATAGATAATATCAAGAACAAGAAGGAAATAAGAACATGGTATGGAAACTTGAAAATTATACCACATAAAAGGGAATTTGAAAGGAAAAAGAATGAAATTTAGAATTTTCTTACCTTGTATAGTAACCATTAGAACATGATGGTTGGGACCTTGGGGGATTGAGGAAACTTTTGGAGGACTAATATGAAGGTAATTAGGCCATTTATTTGTTAGGGGAGAATTGGGAATGAATTCAATGAAGGTAAGAGTCGGTATTTATAGGAAAAGTGAGGGATTATTTTAATAATTTTCAAGGGACACCACATGGGTGGTATTTGAAAAACCATGGGCATTCCCATGGTAATTTCTCATGGAATAAGCCAGTTAGGACACCTACCAATTTATATAACTATACAAAATTCTACCATATTTATTAAATCATTATTATGTCATCAATGATGTCATTAATACACTGAAACTAAAGACTGTATTTTTTTACTATTCACCGAAAAATCAAATGTTTCAGAAAAATTCCCAAAATTCACTCTAAACATTTATCGACATGTATATTTAAAATTTGAAGTCCATTTTTTGAAAATAATTTTCTAAATATTATTAATTTAATATTTAAATAAAATCATACTTAATTAAAAAAATAACAGTTCTAATTCTACAACTACTTCTTTATCACAGTGGAAAATTAACCAAGATGTTATTATCTTCTAGCCATAGGAAAATAAAATAATAATCAAATTTACTATTCATTAGGGTCATATTACTATTAATATTACTATTTATTAGGGTATGTTACTATTCAACAAAAAACAAGTTGGTTCCAATAGAATCCAAATAACATACTTAACACAATTGTAGATGATAATTTCTTGATATTCAAAACATAGAAGTAGAAAATTATATTAAATGGAAAGTTATAAATATCTACTTAAAAAAAAGTTCCATGCATTTATATTTACTTTTAGAAAAACATGGGGTGTTACAGTCATCACCTGCAATTCTCTCCCATAGGACCAAGCACTTAAAATATGATAGCTACCTGTTTTTCCTCTCTCCAAAAGTGAAATTTTCACTGATAACAATGCATGTAAAGACTATCCATGAATATCCTTACCCACCCAGTTCATATTAGAAAATAGGTAAATAATATTTCAAATTATACTAACCTCCTAAACTACATATGTTTGAGTCTTCCTTCTTTGATAATCAATAACTACACTGCCCATTCCAGGCATACATCCAAGCTCAATGTCAAAGGACTGAAGGTATTATACCCACTATCATTCCCTAATATTCAAATCACACTATGTAAATATGTTAATGTTGAATTTTTGTCTGTATACCCCACAAAACAATATCCTTTTAAGTAATGACTCAAACAATGTAATTCATGATAAAAAATGGTTAACTTGAGGTCATCATTCATGTAGTTTTATTCACGAGGCCTCAACTAACAAGACTCGTATGACATGATTCACTCCTCCTTCATTATAATTTTTCCTAAAATGATTCTTGATGCATCCAAATAATCTATATAACCTCATCTAGGTTGGGGTAAGATAAAAATATATGTTGATGAAAATATACCCTTCAACTACTAAAAAGATTCCTTACATACTTCAGACCATATAAACATGAATCAATTCTCAGATAATTCTATTTGTGGTGGTGCAAGATACGATAAATCCTGAATGAATCACCTGTAATAATAATATATCCCAAAGAAAATATGTATTTGAATGAAATTATTGGGTTTCTCCCATGAAAATATTTCTCACTCCTTCTCTGGGTAAACTGATACTCGAGTTTCTGAGATAATGTGTCCCTTGAATTGAAGTTTATCCATCCAAAGTGAAACTTTTTAACCCTAGAATATTATTTATTCAATCTCAGTGTTTTCAATATGACTTATAGATTTATATAATGGTCATATAGAGTGTGATAATACAACATGATATCTTCCATGAAGACTTCCACAACCAAATATAGATATAGGTGTAAATCCCAATTTCTCAGTATCATGAAAACTGCTCACGTGTTCATGAGACTGAACTACATCACCAAATAATCATACAAGAAATATATACTATAGAATTATATAAGTGGTATATCTCATATTCAAATAGGAACTATATTATAACTCGACTATTCAATCAATCTTAGTGAAAAACTTTCCTCTTTTGATTTTGTTAAAGAGGATATCTATATTAGAAAATGGAAACTAGTTCTTATCAGTAAGCATGTTTAACCAAAGGTAATCCATGAAATTACAATGGGAACTATCCACCTTATTGAAGAATAATATTGGTGGACCCCATGAGGAAGAACTAGGCTATATAAAATCCATGTATTACAAATCCTTTAGATTCATCGTGATCACCTGCATCTCAATAGTAGACATCATACAAGGAGGAATGGATACCGATGTAGATCATGTAACTATATCAATGGAAAAATAAACCGATATCATATTAGGTAGTCCTGAATAATTTTCTAGGAAAACATCTTTTAAATGATCCACCATTGGAGGGAATTCCACATGACATACTTATTGATCATGTATAGAAATGCTACCAGTATGAGATATCATTCTACCCAGCCCATGATACTGCGGTCTAGATTAGCATTCCTTAACACCCCATTTTCCCATGTGAATAAAATTCCCCCCACATGATGATGTGAAATTCAACATTAGATGACATAAATCCTCATAATCATGATAGGGAACCAACTATTTTATCTTGAGAATGATTTCAAAGCCTATAATATTTAGGAAAAAGATTTCTCATACGAAAAGGAAACCACCTATCTTGAGAGGTAACTCCCTACACTAGCATACAATATTTGATTGAATTAAAAATAGTTTATCAAGTGTCATCAAACCATATAAAAATTGAACATGGATCACAATGATATTTGGAATAGTCTTAAATATGAAGGAATGTGAAGCACCTATATTAAAAAGAGTAGATACAAAAGTAGAGTCTACTGGAAAAATATCTTTCACCATAGAAGGTCTAACACTATTCTCATCAGGTATCGGCTTGACTACATACATCTAGCCTAACCCATGACCTTGAGATATAGTTTGTATACCTTTAGAAAGACCCCTCTTCTATCTTTGTAATGTTAGTGTTTGGATACCCTGACCATGACCACCACCTTGACCTGATCAGCCTGTCATACACCATCTCCCTACAAGATGAGAAGCTATCGACCCCTTTTTGGAATATAGAGTTGTTGCATACCCTATATAACTAGATAATAGATTTAATAACTAAATACGACCAATCCTTTCATAAAATAAGCATTATATTGGGTCCCTATATTGTTGGGGTTTCATATGTACCAACCTACCGCACTGATGGCACATAACATGGCTACCCGAGTGAAGACCCTGGATACTAATATCACAATGTGGAAGCTCCTGATGCTGCATACTTCTTTTTTTGGATGCTATTATGGATCTAGCTACTGAACCACCCTGACCCTCACCCCCATCCTCTTTAATATTACACTCAGTGATAAGAACCAAGTTCACTATCCCACATATGGTAGTAAACCAAAAGATATTCACATATGATCATATGCCATACCTAATACCATACTCAAATCACATAGATTGGGAACCTCTTCCCTTAATATAATAGTTTTTAAATGCTGGACCTTCATGAATTGCAATGAATAGTCCATGGTTTATAATGTGACCTAATGCAAGTGTAGAAAATCTATGGCTCTATCTGTACTTAATGTATCAGGATAGAAATAATCACAGAAGATATTATGAAAGTATCTCTAATCCATGTACCAATGATAATTTGTCTAGTTAATAAAATCTTAATACGTCTTTGAAGAATCAGAAATAAAATACATAGATACCTTTACTCTCCTCTTTTTATGTGTCTCAAGATACTCAAAAACAAATATAATGGCATAAATCCATGATTACATAGACTATATACTTCCATCCCAAGAAAAGTAGGAAAATTATAAGGTTAAAACTCAAGCATAAACTCTTCCATGGTCCATGAAGGTCATTAGGCTCTCTAAATAGTCTGTATCATCCATAAGATATTCTCTTGAAACTAAGAATATGTAAAGAAACAGTATTTTATTGAATTTATTTTTAAATATATGGGAATTTTACAGGTCCGCAAAATCAGACAACGCGCTATTCTGAGGCCCGGAGTGCCCAGAATGATCCGTCGAAGTTTTTTTATGCTTAAGTTAACACGCATAAGCAGTTTTACTGAAAAAGTGGAATAAATATTAAATGGTTACTCAGATAAAAAATATGAGGGACACGTTGCACTAAGAATGGCAGGTTTACCTTAGGCATGACTCAAGATTAGTTGGTGCAGGCCTCCTGTGAGAATACCCAATAAATGGCATAATCGTAAATAAAATAATTAAATAAATTATTTTATTTTTCAAATGCTTATAACTCAAAAACGGTATCTCGGATTAAAAACCTGATACCACCTCTAAACTCGTGAGGGTATGCTTTCTTTAAGCAGATACTAACATTGGCTGGTGCGAGCCACCAGAGAATGTTAGTTTTTGGCCACAAATAAAATAATTAAGTGACAACTAATTTATTAAAAAATTCATAACATCTAAACGGAAACTCAGATTGAAAATACAAGAGTACCGTTGGGTTATTTGGGGCATGTTTTACCAAGGAAAAGCCTATCCTTGACCGGTTCAGGTCGATGGTGGATGATAATAATTTTCCGAACTTTTTTTCGGGTACGTTCAGTAAACGCGTGAGTGGCGTTTTGTAACTTTTGAACTGGAGCTCGAAATTGAAATTTGAGGGCACCGTTGAACTCGCAGCGCCAGTTTTCACTTAAATAGACTTTCACCTTGAAGGCATATGGTCAAGGGTGAAAGTTAGTTTTTGGGTTTTTTGTGAAAGAATAAAAATAAAAATAGAAGTGTGTGACACATTATTTTTTTTTCAACACCCATGTGGGTGTTGGGAGGTGGGGTCCAATGGAACTATACCTCCTTGTGGATGTAGGGAAGTGGGGACCAACAGTCCCTAACCTCCCATGAGTGGTTATGGTGGTGGGGACCACCGAAGGCCTAAACCTCCCAACTCCCCTCCTAATGAGGGAGAAACCTCTCAACACCATCATTAATGTGGAGGAGCCTCTTGAGAATGCTCCACATTAATTATGCCAATGCACCAAAATTATTTGCACCAACATAAATTAATTGGCTTGACCCCCTTTTTAAATTAAGTTACAACATCATTAGAATTTATGATGGTTCCTAATAAATGAACCATCATAAATTCCATGATCGTTACCTACCTCGCTCCCTCTCCTATATATATTGATCTTGGGAGAAGGATTTGGGAAAATTTCACCAAGCGACGAAGCACTGGTAAAGTGATGTGAAACCCAACACTTGGAGGATTCACTCTCCAACAAAAAACCCTCCACTGATGAAGAATGCCGAAGAGAAACACCTTCAACTATGAAGAATGACCTCGACTTCGACTTACTTCCTCGGAACTTCCTCCGATGTAGGACGTGTTCGTTTACAACGAATAGATGTCCACCTTCTCATGCTAACATCATCCAACAACAAACAAGGTAGGGGTTTAATGCTGTTTTATTAACATTTCACAAGTACACCCCTTCTTTTATTTTTACGGTTAGGAAGAATCATTGCTGTAGGGTTTGATGTGATTTGTTCTTATGAACCTCTTTCTACCGCTCTAATGTGGAGAGTGAGGTCCAAACTAACATGGCCCATCCTCTTGTATCCCTTGTGTTGTTTTGCGGTGTTCTTCAAAACAAAAGAAGGCTATGAAGGCAATGACGCTGCCACCCACGACATACATGACCCGCACTGCCCCCTCGGAGCCTCGACCTCCTGGCGAAACCAGCCCTACACCGCCACTGGCCGAACCAGCCCTGAGTTTCGCCAAACCCCGGACGTGCCGCACCCCGGCCGCCCTACCCTCCCGGCCTAACTGGCCCTGTACCGCCACCGGTCGAGCATGTCGCACCACCACCAACCTCCCAGCCTCTCGCGCACCTCGCAGCGCCCCAGACGCACCAGACTTCCATGCCCCTCACGACGCCCTGGACGAACCGGCCTCCCACGCCCATTGATGTTCCCTAGCTGAACCGGCATCCCGGCCATGGACTCACCACCCGCTGGCCGAAAGGACCCAGAGCAGCACCCCCGTGGCCCTCCTAGTCGAACCGCCACCCCCCTCCTGATCCGAGCCACCCTCACAGCTCCGTCCCCACTGAGCCACCCCCGCGGTGACCTCCGGGATAGTCCTCCCTAGCGCCGACCCGCGGGCAGTCCGCGCCCTCACTTCCCATCCGCGCCCTCGCGGCTCTCCGAGGACCCTCTCGGCCTGTTATGATGGGCCCAGTGGGCCGGGACGAACAAAACATGCTGGCCCTCCCAGCGGGCCGAGCCAGAACCAACGGGTCAGTCCGGGTTGACCCGAACTAGGTTGGCCCAGGCTAGGTCGGGCCAGGTCGATCCGACTGGGTCAGACCGGACCCGGGCCCACTACGACCCTTTACTTTCTTTTGGCCATATCTTTGGCACCGGATGTCCGTTTGACGAACCGTCAGCAGTCCTGGGAATTTTGGAGTGTGACGGTCCCATTGAGTATACCCCATAGAAGTTTGGGGTATAGTTGAGATATGGTTAGGTTGGATCATGCACGAATCCAACCGGGCCCCTTAGAGTAAAAGGATAATAACGTACAGACCCTGCGTCCGATTGACGCGTAGTTAGTTTCCATGAGACCCCAATGACATGGAAGACTTTTGAGATACTTCTTCGTGGGATGTTGTTACAGTTGGAGTATCGACTAGTAACTCCTGGAGCAGATCATTCCAATGACGAGCGCAAAGAGTGCGGAGACCTAGTAGCTGGCTAAGACCTGACGACTGTTGACTGTTTGACTAGGAGTGACTCGACAAGACTAGTGGGGAGCACTTGGTTGTGGTGGAAGACCCACGATAATTGATAGGAGGAGTACCTCTACAGGCTATGATGGGGAGCACCTAGGTGTGGCGGCAAACCCACAATGGGGAGCACCTCATTGTGACATAGCAGACCCACGATACACAATAAGAGGAGTACCTCAGCAGTCCTCAGTTAGTGGGATGCGTGCTAGGTGTCGCGGCAGGCCCACTGTACTTGATTGAGCATAATTTCTCCAGAAACCGAGGTTTCGATAATGTGAACAAAATCCTAGTAAATCGGAGTCATTTTTTCTGTGTTTTCCTCATGATTGAGATATATCACTTGATAACTTAGGTATAAGAATTGGAATATACCTATGTAAGTCTATATGTTTATTTCATACTTTTTGGTTTATCATTTTTGGATTCTGTGAGACCTTGAGGGTCTCGGGGTCCCTATATAGTATCATTATACTCACCCCTTCACGGGCTATCCCACACCTCATTGTGTTGGATGTAGATGAAAAACAATGATGAATGACGCTGAGAGTACTAGGACTGAATGGTACATGGAGGTGGACCGTACGGCCTGTCGGTACATGGAGGAGACAGACAGACGTGGAGTGCTGAAGAAGGCTATCTGTACCTACCCTTCAGGTAGGAACCTCGGAGGATAACCCATTAGTTGTTTTTCCTTTTTCCTTAGTTATACTTGTACTTTTATTTTCTTGTACTTTCTAGTTGGGATTGTATTATGGCCCCCGTTTACTTACTTTACTAACTTGTTGGTTATACAGTTTACTCGTGCTCGGATCTTCTATGTGTGTTTACAGGTTATAAAGGCAATGCCTTCCTAGTTTTAGGTAATTATGCCTTTGGTGTAGTCGTCATCCCCTGGCCTATGAAAGGTGGGCTTGGGGTAGTCACGACATGGGCCCCGTGGATGGGTCATGACAAATTGGTATCAGAGGAGTCGGTTCTAACACAGAACTTAGGACTATGATCTTTTCAATGAAGCAATAGTGTTAAGTCTAGTGAGTGCGGTTTTCAATTTTGGGAGTCCACTATTGGTGTGTAGGCTGACATATCCATACACCCAGACCCTGACTTTTGATTTCCGACTCAGTGCACAAAAACACTAATTACGTGTGTGTTTTCATTGTGATTTCTTATGTCATCTCACAAGGTCAGCACACCAGGTATAATATTTTGACCGTGTCTCATTTGTTTCTGTTAGGATGCCACCACACAGACAGCTAGTTAGAGTTCCGAGAGTTGTACACATTGACAGTCCACTGAGCGATGAGGCTCCGGTGTAATTCCCTCTTACTATATTTGTACATTCGGGTGGTGTACCAACAACACCACCACCCATTGGGAAGCAGATACAACCTGCCACAATCACGGACAGTACACACCAACTAAGCGCGTTGCACAAGTTCCAGCAGTAAAGGCCTTTAAGGCTTCAAGGAGAGACACATTCCAACGCAGCTGAGGGCTGGTTGGAGGTGACTTCTAGAGTTTTCCGTCTAGTTGAGACACCAGTAGAGAAGCATGAGGTGGTGTACTTTTTGACATGTTGCAACCCCCCCTTTTTTTCGGACCACGCCAGGCTCAGGGAAAGGGAGTATAGGGGATGAGAGTAGTTTCATGGGTTCAAGGAATGCGAACCAAGCGATCTAGGAATGATTCGAGGTACAGTCTATGTCTACTACTAGCTTCTATATCAATAGACATAGGTACCAATCATTCCTTCCTTCTAGGAATCTTGTCCAGGACATAGAGTTTCCGGTTAAACCGTTGACTTGACCCTCACTTTTGGAGATATCTTTGGGAGGAGACTCGATAATCCCAATTATGCTGATGGTGTGGTATGACCATTGAGGCGAGAGTTTTGGTTGAAACCTCTTGGTGGCAGCATCAGGGCCTTACAATGTTAGTTTGGGTATGGAATTGACATCCAAAATTCACACTTAGATTGATTGTATTAGGAAAATAGGTTGTGGTTAATCTACAATGTTGGAATGAGGTTCTCCTTGGTTGGTGAAAAAGGAAACCCAGGAATCCCAGGATAAACTCATGCATAGGAGGGTGTATCCAATCACTCATGAGTCAGCCAACCTCACCCTCGTGGTAGCAGAAGTTGACTTTGAGATATTCTATACTATTGGTAAGGGTTACATGGTAGCAGACACACTCAGAAGGTGGTCTGGACAACATCTGCTTAGTGAGGTGACAGAGGAGAAAGTCTCTTTGAAGATATCCTTTGTGGATCGAGAATGAGCAGCTTTTCTTCAGTCTCTTACAGTCACTCCCCAACTCCTTCAGCGAGTCAAGGGGCACAGCACAATTACATTGACTACGAGGCTTGACATGCTAAGATATCCATATGACAGGCACCTGATGGATTTTCTGAATGTGGGGAGCACGTCATCCTCTTTAGAGGACGTACCATGGTACCAGTATAACTTCAGGAGGAAGTGTTGAGGGAGTTCCACACATCCCCTCTAGCGGTACATCCTGGAGTGGTAAAGATATACCAAGATCTACAATGATAACACTGGTGGCTGAGAATGAAGAAAATAATAGCGAAGTTTGTTTCTTAGTGACTCACTTTCCAGTAAGTGAAGGAGGAGAATCGGGTACCAGTAGGCTTGGTTCAGCCTTTGGAGGTCCTAGAGTGAAAGTGGGATGGGATAACCATGGACTTCGGGAAAGGACTTCCACATACATCCAGAGGACATGACTCGATTTGGGTGAACGTCGATTGACTCACCAAGGCGTCCCACTTCCTACCGATCAGAGAGAAAGTCTTGATAGAGAGATTGGGATGCCTCTTTTTTAAAGAGATTGTGAGGATACATGGAGTAACCACGACGATTTTCTCTGATCGTGATACATGTTTTACATCCCGACTGTAGAAGGGGTTTCATGATGCATTTGGGATGCAGCTTGATTTGAGCACTACCTTCCATCCTCAGATGGATGACTAGTCTGAGCGGACCATTTTGACCCTCGAGGACATGCTCCGTGCTTTTTTCCTTGACTTCGGTAATAGCTATGAGGATCACTTACCCTTGGTGGAGTTTTCATGCAACATCATCTATCACTCCACCATTGGGATGGCCCCCTTCGAGGTGTTGTATGGGAAACCGTGTAGATCGCATTTGTGCTGGACTGACCCTGAGCAGTTCACTCATGGGACCAGAGATTGTATGGGGTACCATAGAGAATGTGTAGATCATCCAGGAAGGGATGAAGATTACACAGATCAGGAAGAAGACATATTCGAATAGGTTATAGAGACCTATGGAGTTCGAGGATGGAGACCACGTCTTCCAATGAGTCTCACCCTGATGAGGTCTACCGAGATTTGGCCGAGGTGGAAAGTTATCTCCGAGATTAATCGGACCTTTTTAGGTTCTTAGTAGAGTTGGAAAGGTGGATTACCACTTATCTCTTCCACCTCAGTCGCACCGAGTGCATGACATCTTCCAGGTATCTCAGTTGAGGAGATACGTGCATGACCCTTCTCATGTCATCGACCAGAGAGAGCTGGACGTCGACGATGGGGTTACTTTTTTAGAGGTTCCAGTAGAGATTGATGTTCGAAAAGAGCGGGTCCTTCATGGATGGTCGATACCTCTGGTGCGTGTTCTTTGGTAGCACAGGATCCTCCAGGAGAGCACATGGGAGTAGGAGGCTCAGATGCATGCACACTACCCCCCACTTGTTTCCTTATTTTGAGTTGTGGCTTATGGGGACGTACAGCCCTGAGGGGGGAGAATGTAATGACCCAGAATTTCCATGAAATTTATTTTAAATATATGTAAATTTTACAAGTCCAAAAAATCCGATGACAAATGATTCTAAGGCCCAGAGTTCCCAAAATGATCCGTCGAAGTTTTGTTATTCTTAGGTTTACATGCATAATCTGTTTTCTTGAAAAAATGGAATAACTCTTAAATGGTTACTCATATCAGAAATCCGAGGGAACCATTGTACTAAGGATGACAGTATTACCCTAGGCGCGACTTAAGATTAGTCAGTGCGGGTATCCTGTGAGAATACCCAATAAATGGCATAATCGTAAATAAAATAATTAAATAAAATATTTTATTTTTTCAAATGCTTTTAACTCACAAATAGTAACTCAGATTAAAAATCTGATACCACCGCTGAACTCATGAGGGTATTCTTTGTTTAGGAAGATACTAACTTTGGATGGTGCAGGCCACCAGAGAAAGTTAGTTTCTGGCCACAAATAAAAAAATTAAGTGAAAATTATTTTGTTGTAAAATTCATAACTTCCAAATAGTAACTCGGATTGAAAATCCGAGATTATAGTTGGGAATTTTGAGGCATGTTTGACTTATGAAGATCCTAACCTCAACTAGAGTGGGTCGAGGGTGGCTGATAATAATTTTCTGAACATTTTCTTTGGGTACGTTCAGTAAACGTGAAAGCGGCATTTTGTAACTTTTGAACCAATGCTCGAAATTATAATTTGACGGAATCATTGGGATCACAGTCCTGGTTTTGACTAAAGGATACTTTAACCTCAATGGAAGATGGTTGAGGGTGAAATTTAGTTTTTGGGGTTTTCATGAAATAATAAAAATGAAAATAAAAGTGTCTGACACTTTTTTTTTATTTGAAACACCCATGTGGGTGTTGGGAGGTGAGGTCCAGCGTAACTAAACCTCCTTGTTGAAGTTGGGAAGTGGGGACCACCAGAACCTAACCTCCAGTGAGAGGTTATGGTGGTAGGGACCACCCAAGGCCTAAACCTCCCAACTCCCCTCTTAATGAGGGAGAAACCTCTCAACTCACTCATTAATGTGGAAGAGCTTCTTGAGCTTCATCGACATTAATTATTCCAACACATCACCATTATTTTCCCCAACGTAAATTAATTGGCTTGACCCCCTTTTTTTAAATTAAGTAACAACATTGTTGAAATTTACGAAGGTTCCTAATAAATTAACCATCATAAATTCCCTAATCATTACCTACCTCCCTCCCTCTCCTATATATATGGAGCTTGGGCGGAGGATTTGGGAAAGATTCACCAAGAGACAAAGAGCTGGTAAAGTGACACAACACCCAACACTTAGTGGATTCCACTCTCCAATGAAGAACACTCCACCGAAGAATAACGCCGACGAGGAACGCCTTTAACTACAAAGAACGACCTTGACTTCGACATTCCTCAGAACATCCATTGATGTTGGATGTTTTCATATACAATGAATTGACATCCACCTTATCGTGCTAACATCAACCAACAACGAACAAGGTAGGGCTTTATTGTTGTTTGATTATTATTTCAGAAGTACACCCCTTCTTTTCTTTTTCGGACTGAGAAGAATCTTTACAGGAGGGTTTTTTGTGACTTGTTCTTGTGAAACTCTTTCTACCGCTCTAATGTTTATAGAGAAGGTGAAAATAACATGACCTGTCCTCTCCGTAACCCCTGTGTTTTTTTGTCGTGTTATTTGAAATAGAGGAAGGTGACAAAGGCGATGAAGGCAACGGCGCCGCCACCCATGGCCTCCGTGACCCGCACCGCCCCTGTGGTTCCCCGGTCTCCCGGCCGAACTGAACCCTCACTTCCACCGGCCGGACAGGCCCCGAGCCCCCCCCCCCCTGTGCAGCATCCCGTCCACCCTAGCCTCCCGATTGCATCGGCCCCGCACCGCCAACAGCCGAACCAGCCGCACTACCGCTAGTCTCTCGTGCCCCTCGCGACACCCCGATCTAACCGGCCTCCGGTGCCCCTCGTGGTGCCCTGGAAGAACCGACCTCCCGCACCCATCGATGTTCCCTGGACGAATCGGCCACCCTGTCTCAGTCGCACCACCCGCTGACCAAAATGGAAACGAGTCGCCCCCCTACAGCTTCCTCTAGTCCAAACTGCCCTCGCGCCGACTTGCAGCCAGTCCGCGCCCTCAAGGCTCTCTGTGGCGCCTTGTGGCTGGCTGAAAGGGGACCAGTGGGCCGGTCCAAACACAATGGTCTGGCCCCCCCAACAAGCCAGGCCAGACCCAACGGGTCAGGCAAGGACGACCCAAACTAGGTTGGCTCAGGCAAGGTCGGGCCGGGTCGGTCCGACCAGGCCGGACCGGACCCGGGCCCACTACAACCCTTTACTTTCTTTTTTCCATATATTTTTCACCGGACATCTGTTGGAAGAACCTTATGTGACACTCGGAATTAGGGTGCATGACGATCCCTTTGAGTATACCCCCTAGAGTTTGGGGTATAGTTGAGATATGGTTAGGCTGGATCGTGCATGAATCCAATCGGGCCCTTGGGATTAAAATGCTAATAACTCAAAAACTGGGTGTCCTATTGACGCACCGTCAGATGACTTGATACCCCTATAATGTGGCAAACCTTTGAGCTACTTCTTCGTGGGACCTCGTGATAGTTTGAGTATCGACCAGTAGCTCGTGGAGCAAATCCTTCCAGTAATTAGCGATAAGAGGTCATATACCTAGTAGCTGACTGAGACCTGAGAACTGCTAACTGTTTGACTCGGAGTGACTCGACTAGCCTAGGTGGGAGTTCCTGGTTGTGGTGGTAGACCCACTATGGAGGAGCGCACTTGGTGACATGGAAGACCCACAGCACTTGACAGGAGGAGTTCCTCTACAGGCTATGAGGGGGAGAACTAGAGTGTGGTAGCAGACCCAAGGTGGGGAGCGCCTCTGTGTGACACAGAAGACCCACAGTAATCGATAGGAGGAGTACCTCAGCAGTACAAGGTTAGTGGGAAGCACGGTTGGTGTCGCGGCAGTCCCACTGTACTTGATTGAGCAGGAGTTCTCCAACAGTTGAGGTTTCAATAATGTGAATAAAATACTGGTTGAGCTGAGTCAGTTTTTCTGTGTCTTCCTAATGATTTATATAGATCACTTTATAACATAGGTATATGTATGGGAATATTCCTAATTAAGGTTATTTGTGGATTTCATACTTTGTGGTTTATCCTTGTTGGATTTTGTGAGACCCTGAGGGTCTCGACGTCCCTACTGAGTATTCTTATACTCACCCCTTCATGGGATATGCCCGCAACTCTTTGTGTTGGATGCGGATGATATACAATACTGACTGAGGATTAGAGTACCAGGACTGGACGAAATTCGGAGGTGGACCATTTTGCATGTTGGTACACAGAGGAGACATAGAGACGTTGAGTGCTGAGGAGGTGATCTATACCTACCCTTCAGGTAGGAACCTTGGAGGATGACCTAGTAGCTATTTTTCCTTTTTCCTCAGTTGTAATTGTACTTTCAGTTTCTTGTACTTTCCGATTGGGCTTGTATTCTGACACCTTTTTACTTACTGTACTCATTTGTTGGTTATATGGCTTACTCGTGTTTGTATATACTGTGTGTGTTTACATGTTATAAAGGCAATGCCTTCCCAGTTTTAGAGAATTACACCTTTGGTGCTAGTCGCCAGCCCCTGGACTATGAAAGGCGGGATTGAGGTAGTCACAACATGGGCCCCAGGGGATCGTGACAGCATCAAATCGCACAACATGTATAATTTGAAGTGCTATAAGTGGAACTACTGGAGTTTTGACTAGTGTCCTAAGACCTACCACCTTTGGAGCTTGTTGTTTCCGCACCCTTAGTGCACAACTCATGGTGGTTATGATGGCATGTATATAGATATGAAAAACATGCACCTTTATTAAAAATTTGATAACCACTATAATTGTATATATAGAAATAGGATAGGTACAAGACTTTCTATATAAGATACACACACATTTTCCTACTTTTAATTCTTGGTGTAGGCAATGTGGGGATCATAAAGAACCATATTATATAATAATTACTTACCAATACTATTGTTGTTTAAGGGTTAAGTTTTCAATATGTGAAAAGGTCCTAGTATTTAGGGGTTCAATTGAGAGTTAGGGAGGAAAAAACTCATTAAGATGCACTTAACATCCCCAATTATGGGAAAACATTCTGTAAAAGAAATTAAACTAAACAGTTCATTAGAATATGTTCATATTTATATATATTTATATATCAAAGTCTAAATAGATGGTTTCTCATTCTAAAATTATAAATTACCACACAATTTATAAATTTCTTCTGGAATCCATTTAATTGCAATAAATTATTTATCTGATCCCTATATTATATGTTAGCATAATTCCATGGACATAACAATCAAGGAACCTAAACAATCTATGGTAAATGCACATAGTAATATAAAAAAGTCATGGAGGAAGCATTACATATAAATACTCATGTACCTTTAATTATAAATGAAGAAATAATTCCTTTCCATTTTAGGCCTAGGGTGAAAATCCATAGTCAAAAGTAACATTATAAATCATATGCATCAACTAATGGTGAAGTGATGAAGACGGTCATAATAAAAATACAAAATAACATGTCCCACTCAAGTAACATGTATTTTCACTATATGTGGGTTAGATACACCTAGTAACATGAACATTACTAAAGCCAGACACATAATATTATTCCATTCTACAATCCAAAATTTTAAGGTAAGGAAATGAAAAGAAAATGACCTTCCTATGATAGCACTATATGACATATCAAACATGGTTCTATCTCATATAACCCAACCCCATTTCAGCATGGACTCAAGAAAGCCTCCCTATATGCTAAAGTCTCATGACTTGGAGTGAGGACATTTTTTTAAACTATGGGAAGAGTATTCCTCATGATTAAAGTGTAGCAAAGCGGTATGTCAATATAAATAAATAGGGGAAGTATAAAAGAGAAATTAATGGCATAATAATAATCATCCATCATATAGATAACCAAGTGAATCACATCCATCAATGTCATAGACAAAAATGATGATCATGGAATGCCGTACAAAAAGAAAATAAATAGAGATCATAGAAAAATTAAAATAAAAAATTCTATAAAAAATGAAGAAAATACCAAAGGTTATATCTAATATAATCTTGAGTATTGGATTGATCCTTTATCCACTTAATATACTAACCTATTATAAAAAATAATAATTCAATTATAGTTTGATTCCCTTGTCTTTACCTACATCTAGGAATTCTATTCGGGTACCCAATGATGGCCCAAACAGGATTGGAGATATACTCAGTAGGCCACCACCAATGGTGTCTAATTCTATATAGTTCGTGGATATAAAATAAGTAGTGTAAATTTATTAGTAAAAAATTTCAATTAATATCAATAAAAAAGTATCCCATATTGGTTTGGGATCCCATGGAACACCCATCCTTTTCTATTTTCTTCGACCTAAGCGAGAATATCATTATATAAATAGTCTGTCATGATATAATTTATAATACTGTATAGTGACCCAACTCATAATAAAAGCACCCCCATTGGCCATACTCATATAAGGGATACATAAATCCCACTTTACCACCTCTCTATTGTATAGGTAGATAAGGCTATCATAAAAGTAAAGCACCGACCAAATCAATATTTTTTATTTGACTTGGAATAAGTATAACGACCCATACTTTACATACATTGTTATTTCATCAAAATTTAAGCATACTTATTACAACATATAACAAAACCATGAAAGGACCATATAGGTATAGTGTCTTTAGAAACTGGGAAACATAAACAACTGGTTCATAAAGCATCTACACTATCTCCAATTTATTTCATCTTATCTATCGTCCCCTTTGGAATATCTTACTCAATAACCTTCTTCCTGACCGGGGAAAAGAAAACATACAAAAGGGAGATCTCAAATTCTCAGTAAGGGTAAACAAAATAAATATCAATCACATCATATTCATAAGAACATAACATTTTGGAAATCTTAACCTGCAAAAGAGAGCATAATTTCATAACATGGGATAAATCATAGTAGTGAAATGAAATCTCAATAATCATAACATAAAACATGAAACATTGTGTCATACACACATAATCATAGAGAATCATTTCTTATTAGTCAAGACTCATTTCCATGACTATCTTAGTGGACAAATTCCATTTCTGAACCGAGTTCACTCCTCATTTTAGTCCTGTTTCACTGAACCAGTTTAACCTGCCGTTCCAGCCATGTATATCTCATGAGATATAAAATCTTTACCCAATGAATTGGATGGATATATAGGTCCCACCCATATCATAATTATACCATTCATATGTGTTCCACAAAATCATAAATCATACATCATTGCATAACCCATGTAATAAAAATGGGATCCTTAAACAACATGACATCATGAAAAAATTCATATAAGATAAAGGAATTCATAAAAATAATTCCATCACAACAGAATCAAATCATTGTAATAATAGGGATAGAAACAGAACCCTATATTATCTTATATGGAAAATAATTTTGATAAAATACTTGAACTCCATTCTTGAGGAGAATATCATTTCTACTTTAAAAACATTTTTCTTTTCTTAACATGTCATACAAGTTTAAACTAAAATAAGTTGATTAAAATGAAAAATGAAAACTTGTAAATTAAACTTCTTGGAAATAATTTTTTAAAAATTCATTCATGCCGTATAAGTTAAAAAAACATTCTTCTCGTACTTTTGTCGGAAAAGTCAAAAAGTACCTCGTACGAAAAATGGCAAAAGATTCATTTCTTATCTTTTACTAAAAACTCACCGAAGGGTAAAATTGGATTTAAACAATTTATGGTGGATGGAAACAATATTACATATTTAGGAATCATGGATGTGGATGATAAAATACACCCCAGTAAATACCAACGTATAAACAATCTCAGATAAAATGAGATTGTGTTATTTACCCTTACCTTAGGTATGATTTGCTTCGAAAGTGTCCGAACCTCCTGTATAATGATTTAAATAATGTTATTGACTTATTACAGAATCATACTTATTTTTATGATATCATATATGGTCATATTATTAGCTTCTTATTAGTAATATTTCATTACTACTTGTTATTCGTGTGTTTATTACTTTTTGTTCTTATGCGTGTTTTGTCGAATAAATTCTTATTCCTCTTTATAGGATATAGATACATCATTTAAGGAATGGTATTAGTGTAATATATATCATATTCATTCATTCAATTCATATATATAATCATTATTCAATGAAGAACATATAGAATGAGTCGCATCACATCGTGGAGACGGTATTCCGTACGTATGCACGAGCGATGATATCGTTCCCTTGATCGTGGAATTGTATTGGAGTGTATGTATACTGTTTCAGAATCAATATCAATTAACAATAATAATATATAGTTATTATTTACACCATTATACCCATCCGAGTAAGGTGGTGGTGGAAATTAGATTACACCACGGCGTGGAGACGGTATTCCGTACGTACGCACGCGTGGTTATTTCATTTTCCGTAGGATGGATAGATGGTGAAATAGGGTTGTTTCATACATATAATAACATATCAGTATATTAGTGATACTGATGTTATTACTTCATAATGAAACAGAAAAAGAAGAAGAAGTGGAAGAATAAATAAAGATGAAAGAATCGGTAACGGGCATTACCTCTTCTTTGAAGCGCCTCTTTGAGACCGCCTTTTAGGGAACTATAATTGGTCTTTGAAGAAGACCAGGACCTCTAGGATGTTTCTAGGGAAGTGGAGAGGAGATATTGGTAGGGTTTGTTCGAGTTTGAAGGCTCAAAGTGGTGTGAGGAAGAGAGGGAGGAGGTTCCCTTTTATAAGGGAGGAGAGGGGCACCTTTGGAATAACTAAAAATATTATTTTATTATAAAGTCAAATTCGGTTTTTAATAGCTCTAAATTAATATATTTCGAATCTAAGGCGGGGATGGGTCGAAATAATCTCATCCAATAGAATTTAGAAAAGTTTAGGTATCAATTGTAACCTTATCATTTAGATTTAACTTTAAGTTAGATAATTTAACTTTTACTGTGTCTTCTTGTTTTCTTACACTATATTGTTAATAAACTTACTATATCAAGCCAAACGAACCCCATGTTGTTTATTATTAATATATATAACCTTATATAAGTCATTTAGACGAGCCATAGATTTTTAGGAATAAAATAACAATTAATAATATAGTATTTGTTTTAAAAACTATTTTATGTCAATTTTGACACTATTTGGTAACTGATTTTTGTAAAAATCATAACAGAATGATTAGTTCGAAAATATTTAATTAAATCAATAATAAAATGTCATATTAACGTATAAAATTAATGAAATTCATAAAAAGTCTCAAATTACATTTATTTGGGAATTTATAACATCAATTATGTCAATATTTTATTAATACGATAATTACTGCATCATCATTGTTTCATAAATAAATTAAATTATTTTAAGTCTAAAAATTACAAATAAAAAACCATTATGTAGGAAATCCTTTTATCATTATAATTAATATTTATAGTTGAATTTATCTTATGTATAACCCTATATTAAAAATTCCTTAGTTATTAAACTTTGATTTTAACTATTTTAACCCTTATTTAAATAAATTGATAATAAATGTACTAATTCAATCCAAGTGGGCCTAAATGGTCATATTTTATTCCAAATGTTGTTTTTGGTTGAATTAAACTTATCAAATAGAATTAGGACATGTTTTAGGGTAATAATAATATCATTTTTACCCTTAACTACCCTATTTAGTTTTAACCGTGGTAAAAAAAGTAAAAAGTTACTATTGACCAAAAATTATTTTCATCTCATTGAACCACATTTTAGTCCTTGATATTAAATGTGCCTCTCATTTTTTTGAAATTATACTCACAGAAGCGATAAAATTATGTTTTAAGAAAAAATATAGTTTTTTAACTACCACTTAGTGGTTTCACTATTCATCAAAAAAATGAAAGTTTCTAGAGAAATACAAAAAATTAGGCCTAAGATATATTTGATATTATGAATTAAAAAATGATGTTTATTTTACCAAATTCAAAACATATTAGTTACATTAACTAATTTAAAAATTAATTCCTGTCGTCAAGACAAATAGCGTGTTTTTAAGAGATAATAACTATCAAAAGATTGACACTTGTTTATGTCTGATTTAAATGTGAAATTACATCCAATGAACAACATTGTATTAAATTATAAAAATATATTCTAAATATACTTTAAAACCACTCAAATTACTAATTTACCACTATTAATTATTTCGATTAAAAAAGTTATTTTTAATTAAAATTTTATAATTTTCATTATTCATCAGAATATGAAAGTTTTCCGAAAAGTACCAAAATTTCACCGTAAGATAATTTTGATATTCCGAATCCAAAAATGAAGTCCATTTTGAAAAATAAAATTTAAAAAATTTCAAAAAGAGGTTATTACTATTCATAACAACTAGTTCTAATAATATTTTAATAGCGTATCGTTGTTTAGTGAAACTCGGTATTGCGTACGACACAAGCTATCGAGGAAGGCCGCAGTTGCCTGTAAAGCAAGCCAAGATAGTGTTGTGTGTTGTGAAAGATTCATTTGATGATTTATATAACATATAAACAAAATATTTCTCATAAAAGTCTTAGGTGTTACATTCTACCCCCCTTAAAATGAATTTCGCCCTTGAAATTCGTCACTTTTTAACAAAAAGATGAGGATACCTCTCCCTCATCATATACTAAAGCTCCCATGTAGCTTCTTATAATTGGTTGTTCCTCCATAAAACTTTCACCAAGTGAGTGGTCTTGTTCCGTAGGACTTTTTAACGACGATCTAGAATCTCTATCGGCTGTTCTTCATATGAAAGATCTTGCTCCAGCGGTACAACTTCTAAGCTGAGTACATGTGAAGGATCAGGTATGTACATTCTCAGGAGAGATACATGGAACACATCATGAACTTGAAAGAGATTCGGTGGATGTGCCAACCGGTAAGCTACCTTTCCAACACGATCCAGTATTTCGAAAGGACCGATATATCTGGGGCTCAACTTCCCTTCTTTCCAAATCTCATGAACC
Source organism: Viscum album (assembly GCA_963277665.1). Lineage (NCBI taxonomy): Eukaryota > Viridiplantae > Streptophyta > Magnoliopsida > Santalales > Viscaceae > Viscum > Viscum album. The sequence continues at coordinate 2,130,594,096 of OY728123.1, read as the reverse complement.
TCTTCTAGGGAGATATTCATAAGAACACTTTATCACCCACTTCAAACTCTAGGTCTTTTCTTTAGTTGTCGGCATAACTTTTCTATCGACTCTGAGCTGCACTTATGTGCTGTTGAATTGATCGGACCTTTTCTTCCATCTCATCAACAAGATTAGGTCCTAATAGCTTTCTTTCCCCAACTTAATCCCAGCAAGCTGGAGTCCTGCATTTCTATAAATAGGGAGATTCATAAGGAGCCATCTGAATACTGGAGTGAAAGCTACTATTATAAGAAAATTTCACCAAAGGTAGGTGTTGATCCCAACAACCTTTGAAATCCATAGAGCAAGCTCTCAACATATCTTCTAGAGTTTGAATTATTCTCTCAGACTGACCGTCTGTCTGAGGATGATAAGCAGTGCTGAAACTCAACTCTGTATCCAAAGTATGCTGAAGACTTCGCCAGAAATTCAAGGTAAATCTCAGATCCCGATCAGATATAATAGAAAGTGGTACTCCATGTAATCTTACCACTTCCTTTACATATATCCTGGCATGCTGGTCCAGAGAGAAATCCTCTCTAATAGCAATGAAGTGTGAAGACTTTATAAGACGATCGACTATAACCCAGATAGAATTATTGCCTTTGGATGTTTTAGGATGTCCTGTGACAACGTCCATAGTGATGTTTTCCCATTTCCATTCGGGTATGGGTAATGGTAGTAACATCCCCTTAGACTTCTGTCTCACAGCTTTAACTTGCTGGCAAACCAAGCATCAAGAGACATATTCAGAAACATCTCTTTCCATGACATCCCACCAGAAGTACTCTTTCTGGTCTCTATACATCTTCGTGCTTCCAGGATGAATACAGAATGAAGAACTATGAGCCTTATCCAGCAGCTCCTTCTTTAAATCTGGGATGGGAGGAACACAAACCCGATTCCTGAACATTATTATCCCATCACAATCAAGGTTGAATTCAGGAATATTTCTCACCTTCTTTTGTAACTCTACATCTTCTTTCCGTGCCTCTTAAATCTTCACATGTATATATGGTTGAACATTCATTTGAGAAAGATACGATTTTCCCCTTCCATTAAAATTCCAAGATCCATCCTTTGTAAATCCATAAATATTGGATCTTTTGTGATCCTCATCATGGATAAGCTAGCATGGTCTTGTTGAATTAATACATCTTCCACCTTGTTTGCTTTCCCAGGGTGGTAATGAATTGAGAAGTCGTAATCCTTAATCAGTTCCAACCATCTTCTTTGGCGCATATTCAGTTCCTTTTGTGTGAAAATATACTTTAAACTTTTATGATCAGTAAAAATATCACACCTTTCTCCATAATGATAATGCCTCCAAATCTTTAATGCAAAGATTACCGCAGCTAATTCTAAATTATATGTTGGGTAATTTTGCTCATGGATTTTCAACTGTCGTGAAGCATAATTTATCACCATATAATTTTTCATAAGAACACACCCCAACCCCTTATTGGATGCATCACTATAGATCAAAAACCTTTCTCCACTACAGGGCAGTGTGAGCACAGGTGCACAGGATAACCTTCTTTTCAACTCCTTGAAATTATCTTCACATTCCTCCGTCCAAACAAACTTAACTCCTTTCCGAGTCAACCTGGTGAGTGGATTAGATAATCATGAAAAATATTTCATAAAACATCGATAATATCCAGCCAAACCAAGAAAACTTCAGATCTCTGTTACTGTTGTTGGTCTCGACCATCTTTCAATAACCTCTGTTTTTGCTGGATCTACAGATATCCCTTCTTTTGAGATTATGTGACCAAAAAATGAAACTTTTTGAAGCCAAAATTTACACTTGGTAAATTTGGCATAAAGATTTTATTTTCTCCGGGACTTTAATACAATTCTCAAGTGATCTTCATGTTCATCCTTGATCTTTGATCAGACAAGAATATCATCTATAAAGACTACCACAAACTGATCAAGATAGTCTCTAAAGACTCTATTCATCAGATCCATGAAGATAGTAGGCGAATTAGTAAGACCAAATGGCATCAATATAAATTCATAGTGTCCATACCTTATATGGAAAGCCGTCTTTGGTATATCCTCCCTTTTTACCCTTAATTGATGATAAACTGAATGAAGATCAATCTTGGAAAAGTATTGAGCTCCGCGTAGTTGGTCAAATAGGTCATCAATGCATGGGAGATGATATTTTTTCTTGATAGTGATATTGTTATGTTCTCGATAATCAATACAGAGTCTCATTGATCCATCTTTCTTCTTAACAAATAGAACAGGTGCTCACCAAGGTGACAAACTAGGGCGTACGAATCCCTTATCAAGATTCTCTTGGAGTTGATTCTTCAATTCATGCATCTCAATTGGGTCCATTCTATAAGGTGTATTTGAAATAGGCAAAGCACCCGGTAAAAAAATCTATTGAAAACTCAACTTCACGATTTGGTGGAAGACCCAGAAATTCCTCCAGAAAGACATCATCAAACTCCCGTACAATGGTCATATTATTAATCATGAGTTTATCTCCAGCCATTTGAGATAAATAACCTTCCTTTAGTGGAATCAAGACCCATAATATGGAAGAAATTTCCACTGGAAGGTTATGTTCATCCTTGCATCGATAGATGATCATAGATTGATCTGGAATATGAAATGTGACTTCCCTTATTTGAAATTGATATGAGCTCCATATAAAGAAAGACAATCCATGCCAAGAATCACATCAAATTCCACTATAGGAAGGATCACCAGATTTTCAGGAAGCACTATCCCACAAACTTCAATCGGGGAAAAATTATAAACTTTTGATGCGACTGTTGTGCCATTAGGTGTTGTCACAGCTAACTCAACATCTAATTGTTGAGGTAATATGGGGATAACCTTAGAAAAGTCATCAGAAATAAAAGAGTGGGTGGATCCAGAATCAAATAAAACATTTTCTACTTTAGAGTGGATAGTAAGTGTACCTTTCACCACATCGTTATCGTACTCCACATCGCTGATAGAAATTGCATGTGACTTTCCTTTATGTTTAGCCTTAAGATTTTTTTGATGTCAATCATCATCAACGACCCTTTGATTAGGGCATTTATTGGCATAATGCCCCATCTCCTTGCACTTGAAACATTGAAGTGTAGTAGGTTCATTCTGTGTGTCCCTTCGATTGTTTTCACCATTAGACATCTTCTTCCCATCATTGCGTCATTCAAATGCCCGATGACCTTCCTTTCCACATTTGAAACATTTACTTGTCACTTTAAGAAAACTCCCTCCATGTTTCTTTCCGCACATTGAGCATAAGGGAAAGCTCATCTTCTTTTCAGTGTGCTCTTTAGATTTTCCTTTGAATTCCATTTTCCTCTTCTTATCAAACCCATATGACTGATGGGTTACTCCAATCTCCATCTCAACTTTGAGAGCTCATCAAACGATTTCCTCATAGCTATTGAAGTCCCTTATGGCTAAGGCCCTTCGAAGACTTGGTTTTAATCCACTAAAGAATCGATCGATCTTACTCTCAGGTTTGATAACAATACCAGAAGAGTACCTTGCAAGTCTTGTAAAATTTTCTTCATAGGTACCAACACATTCATCATCATTTTGCTTCAGTTCAAGAAACTATTTCTCCATCTTTGTTCAGAGAATACGAGGGAAGTACTTATTGAAAAATAAGTTTTTGAACTCATCCCATTCCCTGGAATCAATTTCATCCCTTTTCCTCGTATTTTTAATAAGATTCCACCATTGATCAGCATCTCCTTCCAAACGATACACTGCTAGGATGACTTTATCATGTTCAGAACATTGAAGAACTAAAAATATCTTTTCAGTAGTACTAATCCATTGTTCAGCAACTAATGGATCAGTAGACCCACTGAAAGAAGGTGGACGCTGCCTCATGAAGGATTCAACAGAATGTTGCTACTTGCTTTTCTCGTTTGGAAGTCCTGCATGATTCATATCTTGAGAAAGTTGTGTGAGCATGGCTACAAGATTTTTCATTCCAGCTCCCATAACGTTTGGTTGCTCAGGGGGAAAATCATTGGTTTTCCCGTCACATTCCGCATTAACACAGTTCCTTCGGGTTCCATCCATTGACTAAAACCAAGAATAATAGTGTGAGAAACACTAATTATAATATGAAAACGTCATAATCAAGAATAAAATTTCACACTTAAGGTCTTATCCTAGGTTATTCATGGTCATTTCTAAAACACTAATATTCTGTTCTATGCTTAGAATTATCCTTAGGGTTCTTACTAAGGCTTTCACATCCTAGTTTCCAAAGGTTGACTATCCTTTCCTCTGATACCAACTACAATGACCCATACTTTACATACATTGTTATTACTTCAATATTGAAGCATACTTATTACAACATATAACAAAACCATGAAAGGACCTTATAGGTATAGTAACTTAGAAACTGAGAAACATAAACAACTGGTTCATAAAGCGTCTACATTGTATCCCATTTATTTCATCATATCTATAGTCCCTTTTGGCATATCTTACTTAATAATCTTCTTCCTATCCTGGGGGAAGAAAACATACAAAAGGGTGAGCTCAAATGCTCAGTAAGGGTAAACAAAAGAAATATCAATCACATCATATTCATAAGAACATAACATTTTGGAAATCTTAACCTGCAAAAGAGAGCATAATTTCAAAACATGGGATAAATCATAGTAGTGAAATGAAATCCCAATAATCATAACTTAAAACATGAAACTTTGTGGCATACACACATAATCATATAGAATCATTTCTTATTAGTCAAGACTCATTTCCAAGACTATCTTCGTGGACAAAGTACATTTCTGAACCGAGTTCACTCCTCGTTTCAGTCCTGTTTCACTGAACCGGTTTAACCTATCGTTCCAGCCATGTCTATCTCATGAGATATAAAATCTTCACCCAATTAATTGGAGGGAGATATTGGTCACACCCATCTCATAATGATACCATTCATATGTGTTCCACAAAATCATAAATCATACATCATTGCATAACCCATGTAATAAAAATGGATTCTTAAACAACATGACATCATAAAACAATTCATATAAGATAAAGGAATTCATAAAAATAATTCCATCACAACATAATAAAATCATTGTAATAATAGGGATAGAAACAGAACCCTATATTATCTTAAAAGGAAAATAATTTTGATAAAATACTTGAACTCCATTTTTGAGGAAAATATCCTTTCTACTTCAAAAACATTTTTCCTTTCTTAACTTTTTATACAATTTTAAACTAAAAGAAGTTGATTAAAAATAAGCATGAAAACTTGTAAAGTAAGATTCTTGGAAATAATATTTTAAAAATCCATTCATTCCGTATAAGATAAAAAAACATTCTTCTCGTACTTTTGTTGGAAAAGTAGAAATGTACCTCGTAAGAAAAACGACAAAAGATTCCTTTCATATCTTTTACTAAAAACTCACTGATGGGTAAAATTGGATTTAAACAATTGAAGGTGGATGGAAACAATATTACGTATTTAAGAAACATGGATGTGGATGACAAAATACACCCCTTTAAATACCAACGTATAAACAATCTCGGATAAAATGAGATTGTGATATTTTCCCTTACCTTAGGTCCGATTTTCTTCGTAAGTATCCGAACCTCCTGTATAATGATTTAAATAATGTTATTGACTTATTCCAGAATCATACTTATTTTTATGATATCATATATGGTCATATTCTTTGCTTCTTATTAGTAATATTTCTTTATTACTTGTTATTCGTGTGTTTATTACTTTTTTTTCTTATGCGAGTTTTGTCGAATCAATTTTTCTTCCTCTTTATAGGATATAGATACATCATTTACAGAATGGTATTAGTGTAATATATATCATATTTATTCATTCAATTAATTTATATAATCATTATTCAATGAAGATCATATAGAACGAGTCGCATCACATCGTGGAGACGGTATTCCATACGTACGCACGAGTGATGATATCGTTCCCATGATCGTGGAATTGTATTGGAGTGTATGTATACTATTTCAGAAACAATATCAATTTAAAATAATCATATATAGTTGTTATTTACTCCATTATACCCATTCGAGTAAGGTGGTAATGGAAAATATATTACACCAGGGTGTGGAGACTGTATTCCGTACGTACGCATGCGTGGTGATTTCGATTTCCATAGGATAGATAGACGGTGAAATAGGGTTGTTTCATACATATAATAACATATCAGTATATTAGTGATACTTATATTATTACTTCATAATGAAACAACTAATCATTAATAAGTGGAAGAAGAAATAAAGATGAAATAATCGGTAATGGGCATTACCTCGTCTTTGAAGCGCCTCTTTGAGACCACCTCTTAGGGCACTAACATTGGTCTTTGAAGAAGACCAGGACCACTAGGATGTTTTTAGTGAACTGTAGAGGAGATATTGGTTGGGGTTGGCCGAGCTTGAAGGCTCAAAGTGGTGTGAGGAAGAGAGGGAGGAGGTGCCCTTTTATAAGGGAGGAGAGGGGCACCTTTGGAATAACTAAAAATATTATTTTTTTATATAGTCAAATTCGGTTTTTAATAGCTCCAAATTGATATATTTCAAAGCTAAGGTGGGGATTGGTTAAAATCCTCTCATCCAATATAATTTAGACAGGTTTAGGTATCAATTGTAACCTTATCATTTAGATTTAACTTTAAGTTAGATAATTTAACATTTATCGTGTCTTCTTGTTTTATTACAATATAAGGTAAATAAACTTACTATATCAAGACAAACGAACCCCAAGTTGTTTATTATTAATATATATAACCTTATCTAAGTCATTGTGCTGAACCTTAGATTTTTAGGAATAAAATAACAATTAATAATATAGTATTTGTTTTAAAAACTATTTTATGTCAATTTTGACACTATTTGGTAATTGATTTATGTGAAAATCATAACAAAATGATTAGTTCGAAAACATTTAATTAAATCAATCCTAACATGTCATATTAACATAGAGAATTATTGTAATTCATAAAAAGTCTCAAATGACATTTATTTGGGTATTTATAACATCAATTATATCAATATTTTATTAATAAGATAATTACTGCATCATCATTGTATCATAAATAAATTAAATTATTTTAATTCTAAAAATTACAAATAAAATAACATTATGTAGGAAATCTTTTTTAGCTTTATAATGAATATTTATATTCGAGTTTATATTATGTAGAACCCTATATTAAAAATCCTTTAGTTATTAAACTTTGATTTTAACTATTTTAACCCTACTTTAAATAAATTGCTAATAAATGTCCTAATCTAATCCAAGTGGGCCTAAAGGGTCATATTTTATTCCTAGGGTTGTTTTTGGTCGAATTAAACTTATCCAATTGAATTAGAACATGTTTTAGGGTAATAATAGTATTATTTTTACCCTTAACTACCGTATTTACTTTTAACCGTGGTAAAAAAAGTAAAAAGTTACTATTCACCAAAAATTATTTTCATCTCATTGAACCACATTTTAGTCCTTGATATTAACCGTGTCTCTCAGATTTTCAAAATTGTACTCACAGTAGCGGTAAAATTAAGTATTATGAAAAAATTCAGTTTTTAACTACCACTTAGCGGTTTCACTATTCATCAAAAAAATGAAAGTTTTCAGAAAAATAAAAAAACTTAGGCCTAAGCTATATTTGATATTATGAATTAAAAAATGATGTTTATTTTACCAAATTCAAAACATATCAGTTAAATTACCTAATTTAAAAATTAATTCCCACCGTCAAGACAAATAGTGTATTTTTAGGAGATAATAACTATCAAAAGATTGACACTTGTTTATGTCTGGTTTAAATGTGAAATTACATCCAATGAACAACATTGTATTAAACTATAAAAATATATTCTAAATATACTTTAAAACCACTCAAATTAATAATTTTTCACTATTAATTATTTTTTATTAAAAAAGTTGTTTTTAATTAGAATTTAATAATTTTCACTATTCATTAGAATATGAAAGTTATCTGAAAAGTACCAAAATTTCACCCTAAGAAAATTTTGATATTCCGAATCCAAAAAAGAAGTCCATTTTGAAAAATAAAATTTACAAAATTTTAAAAAGTGGTTATTACTATTCATAACGTCTAGTTTTAATAATATTTTAATAGCATACCGTTGTTTAGTGAAACTCGGTATTGCGTACGACGCAAGCTATTGAGGAAGGCCGCGGTTGCATGTAAAGAAAGCCAAGATAGTGTTGTGTGTAGTGAAAGATTCCTTTGATGATTTATATAACATAAAAAAATATTTCTCATAAATGTTTCAGGTGTTACAAGAAGTGTCATGTAAATATTTTATTATGATTTTAAACCAATGCCCATCCATGATATTCCACATCCAGAACCCATGAATCAATCCATGTATAATTTAGAACCCATAATGTTACTATCCCTTCCATTTAATTATTCATAGAATCCAAGGTAACACTATATGTATGGTATACTAACATTTCCCTTTGAGAACATCCTTATAATTCCATGTTAAGAGCCAAATTATCACTCATGGAATATATATAATGATCTTCTCTCTGATACCATCATTTTTATTTCATAAATGGAACCCATGTATCACTACTAGAATAATAAAATAATCCTCCCTCTAATTCTATCACTAGAATTCTTTTAAAAGAACCCAAGTATCACCCTTGAAACAATATAACCAAAATTCCTAGAGAATCCATCAATAGAGTTCATATGATAACCCATGTGTAGCCCATAATACAAGATAATTCATTTAAAATTCATTTAATTTTATAATTCTAAAGAGTTATTTCATGGTGATTTGAGTTGGAACCCATATATCACCCATGGCATTACATAAATAGATGATCATGGGTCCAAAGTCTAACCATATCATCTTTTAATATAAAATATCTAAATTATTAATTTTATTTATTAAAAACATCTCAATCCTACGATAGAATAAATGATGGAAAAATTCTTATGGAAATGATATTATATTCTCTCATCGTTTTAGTTCAAATTAGATCACAATAAACTCATTGAACATTCTTGAAAGGTAATGGGTAAAAGAGAACACCTTATGCGGTGAATAAAATTCATAGTCCACCCATGGTGGTTCTATAAAACTTATAAAAACACCAAACAGGTGGATAAATTTATGTTGTTTAACCTCGATTAAGACATAAACTGATCCCATGGATTATAAATGTAATTGGTATTAATTTTTTTAATGGAAAATTCCATTTAACAAGAATAACATAAAAAATAGAGCATGAAACAATGGAATAATGTATAAACACCAATAAATTAATAGAAATAATGATACCACATAACATAGATTTGTAGTAGACTCCATATTATTTTTTGGCCTCTAATACAGGCTAGTATGAAAGTAATTGAGTAAATAGAAAAATTCTCAAAAATTGGTTTTATGAGATTGTACCAAAATATCTCCATCAATATCAAGATAAACAAATAGGGTGAAAGGGTAATGAAGACCATACAAGTATGAATCCAACGAGATATATCGTGGCTTGATCAATGTTCATATAGAGAAGATATATCAATTCCAATATTTAGACGTTGAGTAAGAAGCTTCAAGATGATAGGCTTGTTGTGCGTGGCAGAGGAAAAAAAACCAGAGAGGACTTAATATGAAATGAGGGTAAATAATAAAATTTCACCACTTAAAATGGTTCCCATTTTTGGAAAAACCATTCACCAACTATGCACCATGATATTTTCCAAGACATCCCTTGCATGTCTTGGCCTTATAGATTCAATAACCATGCCCAATCCATAAAATAAATCTTTTGCAAATGTGGTATTCAGTACTCACATGGTCATGAATCCAAGTATACATAGTTAGGAAAACCTCTCTGGCCTAATATAGAGCACTGGACCATCACTCATGATATAAAACAATTGTGTGTGTTGGGTTTCAAAATCTATAATAACTATGCATCCCACTTATTTCTTCCAAAATCATGGGATGTAGGCTTTGAAAATCCCCAAATACCTTTTTCATTTTGATAACCTCATTAAGAAGTTAAATAAGGATAAAATTAAAAAATTTAAACACCAAAAATGTCTCATAACTCATAGAAAATCTGTGTTCTTACATTCCTCCCGATACATTGGAGGAATCTGACAAGCAGTAAGGGTATAACCTGATACTATGGAGAAACTATACAATCATATTAGAGTAGATAATAAAAAATGAAAATTACATAAAAATGGTCATCACAATACTCAACATAGTAAAATGAATAAATCCAAATTCAACCAACGATAAACAATATACTCATGATATAAAAAGAGAACTCATAAAATGTCAAGTGAGTAAGGTAGTAACTTCAACAATCTTCCTTGGGAAGATTATATATAACAATGACCAAAATAAAAAAAATAACAATACAAAACCTAGTCCTGAGTTCACACTCATTCTTTACTATTGAATCCATTAAAGATATATAGTTGAACCACCAACACTGGGTATATTCCATACTTGTACTTGTGGTCAGGAGGTCTACTTTGGTACCAATGTGATAGGGCCTCCCATGTAGGGTGTCGGTATATCTTAGTAGAAAAACACCAATGGTTTCCCTAATATAACAACTAAATATAGAGTTTGTACAATGTGATATTCCCAAAATGAATAAATAAACAATTTAAATTGTTATAATCAAAGTAATTATTATGTTCATTAGTACAATTTGAGTAAACTAGGAGTGAATATACCTTATCTAACTAGTGTATACTTGTCTTTAAACATGTAACATAACCATTCCATACTTTCTTCTTCTCCTTGTAGGTTGTATCTGAGTAAGTCACATAACCATACAAAGGTTTAGATAATCACCCACCATTAATTCCATTATGTATCATATAATCTTATTTAATAGGGGGGATAGTTACAACCCCATACAACACTCTATATTTGTAGGGGGAATATCCTAATTCCCATTTACCATCATATATAATTTTATTAGTGTAAATTCTTCCCACATTGTATCCCATCATATATATCATATTCTCAAAGGGAATAGCTTCAACCTCATGTACAATTATATATCTTGGATGCGAGTTTCACCCACCACATATATAATAATATTTTATATCACCAATTGAAATAATTACCACCTCATATACAACCATATATCATTGGGGGGAATCTCTCACAACATGAAGCCATTCTATCTAATATATCAGCATATCAACATATATCATTTGGTAGATAGTGACCACCCTAGAACCATTTAATCACATCATTATATATTATCATGAGAAATAACACCCACTATAAAACCATATCACCTCATATATTATGTGATAATATATCATTTACTTTGTTGGAATCTAAAGCATATAATCCATTACCATCATTTCATTCAAATATAGCCACAACTGTGTTTACCTAATTATATAACTCTCTCCCAAGCAAACACATAACATGAGAACCCTATGTAGTTAAATATGTAAAATCACCATCCAAACACCACAAATGGTTTCCTTTGTCCAATTAACATATTCTAGGATCATATTTCACAACTCAAGAGAATAAATTTCCTTAATATTTTCATTCTACCATAATGGACAAACCGATAAAAACTGGAAACAGTTTTTAAAATAAATAAATAGAATTGTCACAACATCCACCTCACAAAAAAATATAAATTTATTCAATATTCTCATAGCAAAACTATATATAAATAATTTCCATGGTATCCTGACTTGGATATAAATACATTGATGTGGGATAATAACAGTCACATGACACAAAAATGTAGTAGACAGGGAGATCTATGATATCCCAAGAATTCAAGACCAATTAGTATGCCAATATTTTCCAATGAATCATTTTTATCTATCCAAATAGAACCAAGGGAATACATCACATGGTATATTATAGATCATTTATTTTATTAAATTCATACCCCTCTAGGTTTTAAATATCACAATATTCAATTTATAGTTATGTCTATGACCATCCATGGCTGTGAAATTAATCATAGTGTCCAAGGGTGTGTCAAAGGTGAGAAAAAAATCAATTCTATCAATATTGTACATCCCAATTTATTTAGTAAATATGGTATTGTATATGTTTTCAATCATTTTTCACTATTTTTGTGAAGGAATGTGAAGGAATGCCAATGTATCTTTGAGTGTTGGGTGATGAATAAAAAAAACACACAAATGAATTGAAGATTCTTACCATAGTATGATGGGTTAGAATAATAGAGTTGATGTCTTTTAATTCCTAGATTGAGATATTCATGATAATATCTACAATATTAGATGAATTTTGTGAACTTATTAATTGAATTCAATGTAAATTTCTTATGAAATATGAATCCACCAACTATAATAGTTTTTAATGAGCTTGAAAATGAAGTTGAATATTGGTTTCTAAACTTCATTTTTAATATCTTTGCGACCTATATCTACAAAAAATAATTAGGGTAGTTCATGGTTCAGAATAAATTTAAACTAAAGTTTTAGGGAAACCATCATAGTTTTATTTTTATAATAGGATTCTATATTAACTAATGAAAATTACTTAGATGATGGATGGAGGGAATAATATTAATTATAGAATTTTAAGGCACTAGTAATATAAAAAAATAATCATATTAGGGTATTTAAAATGTATGAAAATACCATAGAATTTATAAAATGAGTGTTGTGGTTCTTCTGATATTTCTAAAAATTATTTGAATGTACACTATGGTGATTTAAATTTCATAAAAGGATTTGAGTTAGTTCAAAGATTTTATAAGATCACTAGATAAATTATACAAATTATAATTTATAAATGGAAAATTCAAAGGTCCAAAAATATTTAAAAGTTATATTCACTAACATCACTTGTTTGACTCTCATGAAAAAAAGAAAATAGAAGACATCGTAAGGTTCATTTTTTATATTTATATGGTTTTTATGTACCTCCATATCGATGAACATGAGGATATACAAAAAAATATGAAATTCATAAACTTTATAAGGTTCATTTGAATCTTCCCAGTATTGAATTTCCATGATTATATGGTTCAAAAAAACATTTTATGGTTTTCACAACTATTGAAAAATAGTATAGTACCAACTACTTATGATTTATCCATGGCCTTATTAAAGTTATCTAGTGATATTTTTAAGGTTAATGTTGAGAAGAAATATAAGAATTTGGGAAAGGCTGTGACTTTATATGGTTATCTTCTAAACATCATTAGGATTAATTTAAACATTTTAAGGATTAATCTAATGTCAAATATATATTATTATGGGTTTTCCAAGACATCATAATGTTCAAAAATTCAAAAGGTTCAATTTCATTTGGTATATTTTAGAAACTTAAAAGGGTTTACTACATTAGTTAATATGGTTCGAAACTCTATCAAAATATATAAATATAATTATTTAAAAAATAAATTTATTTATATGAAAATAAAATCAGGTGATATTAGTGGTGTTACGTATTGATTAAAATACCCCAAAATATATTATCATTATATCTGGATGAATAAATTTTAAACATTATACCATGGAGAACCAGTTGAATTTATGGGAACAACTGGATGGTTTAAAAAAATATTATGTAAAATCTACAGTGAAATATTATTAAATTAAAAATACGATCTTCCTGATTGAGATATAAAAGAGTACTATTAGATGATAATGGAATATTGATGAATTAATCTAATGGTTACAATATTTTTTAGATGTACTCATGCGAAGATGAACTCTAACATAATAAATAAAAATATTGTTTTATGAATTTACATATAGTAGTAGAAATTATTTTAGGGTGGTTTTCTGGGATTAGTAAATAAAATAACCTGAAAATTTTGGCTCAATAAATAACGATTTATTTAGCTAGTATTAAAATCATAATAAAATGAATAAGATTCCCAAGTATATGAGAAGAATAAATAATGGTTCATTTTTAAAAGAAAAAAAATAATAAATGTTGAATTTTATTCATATAAATTAACTATAGATAGAGATTGAGGTAAAAGTTGTATCTATGATAGTGAGAAAAGACCCATGTATTAATGTAATGGAATTTAACAGATATATTGGTGGTGATATTGTGAGATAATTATGAAATAAAATTTGTAATTGGTTATTATAGAAATTTTCAATGAATAGATTACATGTAATTCATGACCCACAAGAATATTAAGAGATGATAGAAAGATAGAGATAAATTTACTTTTGTGACTATTCATGAAAAGATTCTAAGAGATCATTGGGAGAAGAAAAGTGAAAAAATAGAAAACTTAAGAAGAAGAAATATATGGGTATCACAGTGGAAGTGAAACTTAATATAAATTTCCTGATCAGATCTTATCAATTTTTAAATAATAAGGAGGAGGAGAAGATCCATAATACTCATTACTTTAGAAGTCTTAATCAGTGATGAGTGAGTTAAGTTTATAAATAGTTTTTTAATAAGATCGTAGAGAAAGGATATAAAGAGGGAATAAGTCTTGTGTTACTAATATTTAATATCAATTAGTAGTTGAATATTCAGTATTACAAAATAATATATGATCTTTCAAATCCCATATTTTTCTAGGTACATCCCCCCTTAGAGTTTTTTCATTAGATGCATTTTATGGGTTTTCTTTTGTCTTTAAACCTTAGTGGTTGAGTCTTTTTCAGAGACGGAGATACTTTGATAGGGAAAATAACATAATGTTTATAAATATATGTTTATTTTAATTTTTATATTCTAGGTATAAAAATGTTAAATGGGATTATGATGGGTTTTCATATGTTTGGAATTATTATGTGGTGGTTTTTGGGATTTTTCAGAAGATGGGATAAAATATTTCTATAGAGAATTTATACAAAGCATAAATTTGTTACAAGACGTGTAACTACCACCATCCTAATGTGGTGAAATGGAAAGTGGCTATGAACCTATTCATGGTGTGTACTGGTTACATGTCACAACTAGAAATACGACTTATACCAACGGTTTGAAACCATTGGGAAAGGCCTGAAAGCTATTGGTATGGAAAATACCAACGGTTTCTCAAACCGTTGGCTAGTTAGCTATGGAGATAGACATATACCAATATTTATAGTATAAATATTGGTATATGGATCTATAATGTACATTATACTAATGGTTTCCGCAAATTTTTGATATATATTTATCCCAATGGTTGATACCCATTACAAATTATGGAATTTCAGATATATTCCAATGGTTTAAAAACCATTAGAATAACCCTTTACAAACAGTTTACATAAAACTATTGGTAAAGACTGATTATAGGTTCTATACTAAAGGTTTACTCACTATTGGTATATTTTTTTTCCAAATATTTTATGTAAACCATTGGTATAAAGTTACTTTTGACACATATACCAACAGTTTACAACTGTTGGAATAACCTTGCTATAATTGCAGCAGCAGGCCGACCTACCTCCCCCTCTACAATCCCCTGTCCACCTACAAATTCCAAATTCTCTTCAGAACCCAATTACGCTATGTAATAAAGTATTTAGAATGTAATTCTCAATTGAATACATATAGAATTAATTATGTATTGAATTATGAATTATGAATTAATAACACATAAAAAGGAATTATGAATTACATATAGAATTCTGAATTATGTATAGTGTTTTCAATTCATAATTCTCTAGGTATAGAATCTAATTATGTATAACACATATAAAACATGGCATAAAACATTGAATTCAAAATATTGGGGTGTCCACGGGGGGGGGGGGGGGTATCCACTGGGGGGTGGGGGATGTCCAAGGGGGGTGGGGGTGTCCAGGGAGTGGGGGTGTCCTGGGGGGTGGGTGGTCTCCAAGGGGATCTGCTCAGGGGGTGCCCATAGGGGGGGGGTATCCAACGACATGGGGGTGTCTAGGGTGTGGGGGGTTATCCAGGGGTTAGGGGGATATTCAAGGGGTGGGGGTGTCTATGGGGTGGGGATGTCTAGGGGGTAGGGGATGTCTAGGGGCGGGGTGTCCATGCGGTTTGTGGGGGGGAGGGGGGGGGGTGTCCAGGGGGTGGGTGTGTCTGGGGGGGGGGTGTGAAAGTGGGTTGGGGGTGTCCAATGGGGTGGGGTGGGATGGGGTGTCAAAGGTGGTTGGGGAGGGGGGGTAGTCCAAGTGGGTGGGGGTGTCCAGGGGAATGGGGGTGTATAGGAGGGTGGTGTGTGGGGAGTCCAGGGGGTTGGTGGTGGTGGTGGTGGTGGGGGGGTGTTCCGGGATTGGGGGCAGTTCAAGGGGGTGGGGGGTGTTCAGGGGGTGTGGGGGCTATCCAAGGGGGTTGTGGTGTCTTGGGGGGTGGGGTATCCTAGGTGGTGGGGGTGTCTAGGGGTGGTGGTGTGGGGATATCCAATGACGAGGTGTCCAAGGTGGTGGTGGTGGTTGGGGGGTGGTTGTCCAGGGGATAGTATTTGACTTAAAAAACATGTTTCTCTATTGATTCCAACACATATGGTTCATCGATAATAAGAGATCGAGTCATATCAATTACCAAAAATCTATGATCATCAATAAATGTGCCATTCCATGTCATCGAATCAAACCAGTAGAATTTCATCATCATAACTCCTCCGTGAGAGTAATAATCCAATATATTTTTTTCAATGACTCTATAACAACCTACATTTTCCAATTATAGTCTACTATCGGATGCACTAGCATAATATTTTGTTGTGGTAGTAATCATAACACCATCATGTTGTGTTCTCATGTTCTTTTCTTGTTCAGTGATAATAAATATGTACCCATTGATAACAGTTCATTTACAGTCACAGACCACGATATTAGGACCAAAATACCACTATCTTATTTCCTCAGAGATAGAGTCTTTAAGAAAACTCAATTACAAAATAATAAATGAATATTAAACTTAAATAAGTATTGATTTAATTATTTTAAATAGTAATATTTTTAAATTCATTTTTAACCATGAAGAAAACTATTTTCTATGAAAAGTATCCCTCCTTATCTAAGATAAAAACAATTATTTTTATTTATGAATGATTTATGTTCACTGTAGATAAAAATAGTAATAGTTTAAGAGATATATATGTAAAATGTATATATAAAATTTACTTACCAGATATAGTCATCGAATAAATCATTGATGCAAAAAGCGGTGAAATGTGCCCTCTCTCGCTCTTCAAGTCTTAATTTCTTCAATTTATATGTTCCTAGAATTCCTTCTATTTGAGGAAGTGATGGAAATCTGGGTTCAATTTTGTCATATGATTCTTCTTTTTTTCTCATTGGTATGTTTATTCTTTTATTATGACCAGACAAATACATTGAGATGAAATCCATACATTCTTGAGACAAGTAAATGTTCAAAATATAACCTTCGGGATGATTCCTATTTCATACATAATACTTTAATGTGTACATATTTCTTTCAGTTGGATACATCTGACAAAAATAAAACGGTCATTCGAGAAGTATTTCATTTAGAATATGGATAGTCAGATACATCATGCATGTGAAACATGGCCGAGGAAATATTTTCTCTAACTGACACAAAATTAATGTGGCATCTACCAACAAATTTTTTGCAAGAATTACTTGGAAAACTTCTTAGCACAAATTTCTCTAACCAAATGGCATAGCTAAATAACATTGAACCTTACTTTATTGGACCAAATATAATGGATTGCTATTGGAATCAATTCTTGTAGAAGGATGTGATAATCTTGAGTCTACAAATATTTTATCTTTAAGTCTCTTATGTTTACCCATTTAGTTATGTTGATTTAATAGACATCAAGAACATTAATAGTCTCTAGTAATTCCATAATTTGTTTTATAGGTGTCATAAAATAATAAGAACATGGAACTTTCCATTTATTTTCACTGATACGCAAATGATGCAATTACAGTCAGATGCCTTAATCCGCCATGTCACACTGAGACTGTAAATCATCTTTTTCTTTACCTTATCATTTATAAGAATAAAAAGAAATAATTTACATATATTCATTTCAATGTGCCTTATGTCTAAGAAATGATGTTACAAATTGTTTTACCAATAAGGAAAATAAAAGAAGTTACTCCACTTCTTCCAATTGTAACAAGTTATTGTGGAAGCATTCTTTCTCTTTCCATATTTCATTTCACCCTTCCTAAACGAAAAACTGAAATCTTTCAATTTATTAAGCACATTAGTTTCATACATAGGCTGAGGTGGATCATCGGTCTCTATGGTATTGCCAAATCTTAGAAGATTATTTCTATATGGATGGTCCGTTGTCAAGAATCATTAATGTCCCATAAAATTGAAATTATTACGACGTTTTAATCGTTAAGATCATGTATTCTTCATACAAACATGACATGATAGTTTTCCCTTAATGCTCCATCTAGACATCATTGCATAAGCAGTAAAATCATTGATCATCCACATAATCACATCACACATCTAAAATATGTCTTTTGAACATGAATCATATGTGTGCACAACCATATCCCAAATAAGTTCCAAATCTTTTATTGAAGGTTTCTTGTATATTTCTATTTAATTTTTGGGATTAGACGGGCCAGATACAAGTATACTCATGAATGTGAAATGTGTTTTCATAAACAACCATTGGGGAAAGTTATAAATTTGTATAAAAACTGGCCATGTGTTGTGCAATGTAAGAAACTTCCCAAATGGATTAAAACTGTCACATGAAATACCCAGCCTCACATTACACATGTCAACTGCAAAATCAAGATATCGAGCATAAAATATCATCCATGAAAATCTAACTTCAGGGTGAACCAACACATCATTAGTCTTGTTTCTCTCGGTATCAAAACATCACATTTTTATTTATATTACAGCAGACATAAAAATATTTTTGAGGTTTGGGATCAATGGAAAGTGCCAAATTACTTTCTGTGGCACATGAGATATCGTTCCATCACGTTTTGGCTTCCAACGGGATGTGCCACATTTTATAAAATCATTTCATTCTGCAGTTTCCTACGAAAATAAAAATAAATCTTTTAGAGAAGCATGAATTTTATTTCTTAAAAATCCACATTCCACAACTAAAATTCATTCCATATAGTGGTTTGATGGAATATATGCTTTATCTGGAAGTAAGTGTAATGACCCAAACATTCATTAATGGAAATTCCACTTGATCAAAATAAACATCTTTTTATGGTTATATAAAATGTAAACTTCATTTATTTTGTGTTTCTTGATTTTAAAATATCATTATGAATTGTTACTATTGCTAATATAGCCGTTGAATAGTGATAACATGATTAGTATAAATATAGAGATAAAACAAATCTAATTTAGTCACACAAAGGAAGCAATGACCACATCAAGTATACTTTCTCCATACGAAGACCATTTGTCAGAGCTTGGAAAGGTGGTGATGTTATTGGGCTTCTCTCTTGACCAAGACCAAGATGATCTTGAACACATTAAGCTTGAGCAGAACTAACTATGGGAGAAGTGGATGTAAATAGTGATTACCACCTGAACGATGTTATCCGAGCCACCCAAAGAGTCTACCCCCATCGCCCACCTTACCCTTCAGTCTTTTGTGGGTGTTATAAGGGGTTATGTAACGAGACCCTAACACTATGACTATGTACATTATTATTTAATAAGGAATATACATTCTTTTTATTGTTACACTGTAAATAGTTTATAAAGCACAAATAGTATTTTTAGTTAATATTCAACTGAGAAATCTATTTTGACGACTTAATGGGTTTTTGAATGAAATAATATTTTAATAAAATATTATTATTATTTCTAACAATGTAATTTTTATTAAATATAAATTATCATATAATTTAATGAATTCAATTGTAATTTTTATTAAGGTTTGAAAACTATTTTTGTCAAAACCCATGAATTTTCGATAAATGTCGGTATTTATTTTAAAAGTAAAAATTCCCATATTTTGAAAATTATTTAGATAAAATGAATATTATTTTTGGAATTAAGATGTTGAAATTATCTAACAGTGAATTTTTAATAATTTTATGAGACAGTCAAATTTTTGGGTAAAAATTAAATACCGTTTAAATATATGATGTGTTTTATGACATCATAATTACCCAATAGTGATGTAATAAAATATAGTAAGCATTATTTTCTGGAAATATATTTGTTTCATTGTAATAATGTTATTTTATATTTTTTTTATTTATTTTACAAATCTTTAGTGGACCCTCCAAGACTTTCAAAACATTTTGTCTTTTTAAATTGTTTTCCTTGAGAGTGCGACTCACCTCCAAATAATCAACCCTATTATTTTAGGAATTTCGTCCATTGGACTTATAAAATATTATTTTCCACTCCCCTTTGGAAAAAACCATGGGAAAAAACAATGGGCTGGTTTCTGGTGTTCATTAGTTTAATGTGTGGTGTCCCAAACCTAAATAATAAAGAATTCCATCTCCTTTCCTATATAAAACCACCCAAGCTCCCACTTCCTCTTCACTAAAAGCCTTTGGATTTCATCCAACCTATTCTCCCCTCTCTCTAAAATCCTCCCAAGGCACCACAAGCTCCCACGATTCCTGTCTCAATCCTCTCCCATGCTTTTGGGATCACACATCCATGTAAGGGATTTCTTCCTTTCTCATTTTTGTCTAATTTTCCTTAAGTTGTTATGCCATTTTGTTTTCATTTAAAAATGTTGGGGTATAAATTATCATCTCCCCCATAATTCTATCTTTATTTTTGGATGATGGGATACCCATTTCCCTCTCATTAAGGCCTCTCATGTACACCCGTTACCATGCCAAAAATTCCTCGAGGGATTTCTCTCTCCTCTTTTACATCCAAGTAATTATTTTGTATCATGCATCTAAATTCAATTAGGTTTTCTGGGACATGTATCTATATGAAACCCTTACTATCCATTTTATGTAAATATGATGAGACACCGTTTTTTATATCATCAACCATTTTCATGAATCCATATGTCACGACGTTATGCTGCCGAAATTGCACCTCATTTTTACAAACCTAGATCATTGTTTAGTAAAACCATACCCATGTATCTATCAAGGGTATTTAAATTTATGCACATATACATATTGAATGGTACTTTAATGTATTTATTTCACATTACTTAATCATGTAATAAATTATTAAGTTGATTGATTCCATATTATATGATCCATGTGGGAAACTTATGCATGAAATGAAATGTTTAAGAATAGTGCACCCAGATAGCCCTCCAATGCATTGGGTAAAGTATAGTATCATGATACATCATGTGAAATGGGTGTTGAATCATTATAATTCAAGTAAAATAAGGGTTTACTTGTGCTTCATGTGCCATGAATGTTTACTCATGCTCAATGTGCAATGAGCCTTGGGTCATGCTAATTCCATGTTAAGTGTTGTTGCCACATTTCCATGTTATAATTATCATGATTTATCATGAATTTGTCTTCATATTTTTATTGTGATCCATTGATATTTATATTGTCTAACATGTATTATATTCCTCATGTTCTTCCATGTTTATTACCTTAGTGGGATTTATAGGTCTCCCTTTTCAAATGCATGTTCTCAGGCTGTCACATGAAATGCTAAGTACGAGGGAATTTAGTGGCCATGTAAAGGACATTTTCAATAAAGATTTTTTATTTCATGTTTTAAGTTGTTATGAAATTATCCTAAGCCCAAAAGAAACTATAACTCTTGATCTTCCATATTGTATCAAGTGAAGAGTTTAAGTAATAAATCATGTTTATGTTTGTAATAAAATAAAGGTTGTTTTTATAAGTCCTTAGAAAAGGTAAGAATTTAATCAATGGTAGTATTAGAAATCTCATAAATAGTTTTCCCAAGAAACAATCGAATTAAAAGTTCCAGCCTTTTCATTTTACAGCATTGTCGACATACTAGATTTTTAGAAACATCACTCAATTTTTTCACCCTGACAACATCATTATTTTCATTTGACGCATTATGTGTTCTCATATAGAAGTCTTCTAAGGATAGAATAATTTATTTTTTTGGATGACAGATAAATAGAAACTGGCCATATAAAAATTCTCCAATCCAGTTTTCTCATTTTGATGATCAAAATTTGAGATTTTATTTTCTCCCCATTATTATACCACACATAGTATTTTTCTTGAAAACCATATTTGGTTTTGTGGTAGGTGACTTCTTCAAAACTCAAAAAAGGGAATACAATAAAATTTTAACATGTGTCGTGTATGTGACTACTATCTGAAGCATTGTGAAATGTAAAATCTAAAAAGCTATCCAAATTGTTTTGAAAATCTCTTGAGATCTGGTCAGTTTCATATATCCAACTTCTATCAATTCGGTAAAAATATTGTTATAAGTCATTTAATTAAAATAAATTCAATATGATTGATATTTAATCGAAAATATATTTATGTAAATGAGAGTTTTTCACATTATATACATCCATAACTGACACACTACTCAATATAATAGTCATTATATAAAAGACAAAAAAATAATAATATATTTATAACAAAATACTAGAAATTAATATAAATCCATGATACTGAATTCCATTATAAATATAATACCATAAAATTTGTGAAAATTGAGAGAAAATATATAATATATGGGAGAATTTTGAGAGTCCTATACATCTTGTGTCATAAACAAGGAGAGATTTCGAGTCTATGAGCCTTTGAAGGAGAATAATCCCATTATTCTCAAGTATTCAATGAACTAAGTAATAACATGGTCACGTGATATCTGCAGAGTGTTTTGATACCAAAAAATTGTTTAAAAAAGGTTTTGAATATCTTTGAAGAACTATAAATGAGTGTAAAAGATCATGTAAGCATGTGGAGTAGAATTATTCCAGAGTGAAGTAAATTTTTGATAGAAGAAATTTTATATTTTAGTAGAGTATTTGAGTGATATTGATAATATCTATTCCGAATAAATATAAACTATAACCTGAAAATTATGGTAAAAAGTTCCTCAAGGATTGAAATATCATGGCCATACTCATGGACCATGATCCAAGAATGATTAAATGTAACTAAGGGGTGTTTGATGTCATAAGTTGAAGGTTCCATGGAAAAGATAAGTTTGATTACATGTACATGGGTATATCGAATGATGAGATTGAAATTTATTTATCCAAATGGTATAATCTATCCCTATTTTAAATATCCATAATGGAATGGATTTCTAGTTGATATAGTGAACTATTACTGGGTTGATACCTTATTATTAAAGCAATGTAAATATATACTAATTCAGTTATGTGTTCCTAAATTAGAGGTGAAATGTGTTTTGTAATTTTTTTCATTTATCAAATACAAGAGGATACCAGGGACAACATAGAACATTGTATAATATATTAGAAAGTTAATTCTTTTTATAATAGATACAAAATGTGTAAATAGTGTTTTTAAAATAAACTATTGATGCTAAAAAATGGAAATATTTTGAAAATTTAGAAGATTTCAAAACACCCAATACCCCAAGTCGAAGTATTCGTTATGTTGGGGTGTCCAAGTGGGTCCAAGGGGGTTGGGGTGTCTAGGGGTGGGGGTGTTCGTGGGGGGGGGTGTCCTAGGGGTGGGGGTGTCCCGGGGGGGGATTGTGTCTTGGGGGGTGTCAAAGGGGGTGGGGGTATTGAGGAGGGTGGTTGGGGCTGCCCAGGGGGGTGGGGTGTCCAAGGGAGTGGGGTTGTCGAGGAGGGTGAAGGGGGCTATCCATGGGGTGGGGTGGGGGTGGGGTTGTGAAGGGGGTGGGGGTGGTGTCTTGGGGGGGGGGGGTGGTTGGTGTTCAGGGGGGTGTTGGGGTGGGGGTGGGTGGGGGGGGGGGTTATCTAAGGGGTGGGGGTGTCCTGGGGGTGGGGGGTGTCGAGGGTGTGGGGTTGTCCAGGGGGTTTCTGGGGGGGGGGGGGGTGTTCCAGGTGGGGGTGGGGTGGGGTGGTTGGGGGGTGTTCTCCAAGGGGGGTGGGCGTGTTTAGGGTGGGTGGGGGGTCCAGGTGGTGGAGTGGTGTCTCGGGGGGCTATCTCTGGGGTGTCTGTCCAGGGGGTGGAGTAAGGTGGGGGTCCAGGGTGTGGGGTAGTGTTCGGGGGGGGGGGGGGTCCAAGGAGGTGTGGGTGTCTAGGGTTGGTGGGGTGGGGTGGTGGTGGGGGTGTTTAGGGGGTAGGGTGGTGTCCTATGGTGGTGGTGGGGGGGGGTATCTGGGTGGAGGAGAGAGGGGGTTTCTAGGGGGTGGTGCGGCCTTCTAGAAGGTGGGGGTGTCTGGGGGGTCCCAGGGGGTGGGGTGTGTCTAGGGGGGATGTCTAGTGGGGGGGGGGGTGTCCAAGGGGGTGGGTGTGTGTGGCGGGGTGGGGGTGTCCAGGGGTGTGGTGGTGTTGGGGGTGGGGGTGTCCCGGAGGGTGGGGGTGTCCAAGGGGGTGGGAGTGTCTAGGGGGTGGTGGGTGTCCATTAGGGTCAGGGGTGTCTAGGGGGAGGGGGTGTCCATGGGGGGTGCATGGTGTCCAGGGGGTTGGGGGGGGGGGGTGTCTAAGGGGGTCGAGGTGTCCAGGGTGTGTGGGGGGGGGGGGGGGGGGCTATACAATATGGAGTATCCAGGGGGTGGGGGTGGGGGTGTGTGCTAGGGGTGGGGTGTCCAATGGGGGGAGGGGTGTCCAGGCGTGTGTCTAGGGTGGTGGGGGGAGTGAAATCCAAGGGGTGGGGTTTGTCCAGAGGGTGGGGGGAGTCTAGGGGGCGGGTGAGTGGGGGGTGGGTGGGGGGGGGTCAGAGGAAGCAATACCCATATAATACCATGAAAATTACCTATACCAAATCCAAAAAACATCACAATTCCAATCCATCCCCCAACCAACATCCACTCCATCCTCCATATCACTACCCTTCCCATTATTCCTTGGAAAAAAACAATATATACCAAATCTAAATCCAATTTTCAACTAAATTAATTTCCATAGAAACATCCACATCAACGCAATAAAAATGGAAAACCACTTACACCATTACCCCCAACCATCTCAAATACCTCCACATGAACCATCCTTATATCCATTACCCACCTCAAGAATATATGAATAAAAAATCCCTTTACCATGTTTTAGTTGGCATACATCTCACTAGGAGTTCCATTAGTTAATATGGTTCACTAACTATACACAGAAGGAGTGGCTATGAAGACTTCAAATAAAGGATATTCACATAATCATGAAACTTTAATTGTAGAACAAAAAGTAAAAACAAATCAAATTGCACTTATTGGGTATACCATGCCATAGACCGCACTGACCTCTAGTTTAGGCCAAATAAAAACAAAAGACAAAACAATTAGACCCTAAACATTAAAACTAGGGTATCACTTATGTATTTTAAGTGTATAACTAAAATATTTCTTGATTGAAGTTGGATATATCGAGTGGTAGGTGTTCGACATCCCATGGTAAAGAGATATATTTGGGAGTTCTCTTGTTTGAAGCTGCAATCATGTGGATGGGGGAACCATATCTACTATGTATTTGGGGTAAAACTTACCCAAAAATTTTAAAAAACCATTTGGATGTATAGTCATTATCAATAGTTAAAAATTGTATACCTAAGAAAAATTAATGCTTTCCCAATGGTTTACTCAAACTGTTGGGAAAGGTTAATTCTAAAAATAATATACCAATAGCTTGTTCAAACCGTTGGGAAATGTTGATGTAAAAATAGTATACCAATAGTTTGTTCATACTATTGGCATGAAAGATTTGGGAAACCCTCTATTTCAACCAGTGTGTCATGAATCCCTATTAATGATGTGTAATGTTTAGGAAATGGTTAATTCACCTAAGGTGATGATATTTTTAATGTAACTCTTAAATAATAAATACATGGAGTGAAAGAGGGGTACACTACTATATTTATTGCGATCAATGGTTTTAAGCCTATAGTGCGTATGATTTATTTAATTCATATCGTAAATAATATTCCTCTTATGCTTAGGATAAATTCTAGAAGAATTTGGTGTCAATTATTCCTTTACATATGTCCCAATTACACATCCAATCCCTGTTGATTTGTTTTTCATAGTCTTCCCTCCCTTATCCCATTTCTCTCCATCGATGTAGTGTAAATATTATGACTACATTTGTTTTGGGTTTTTATTTATGTTTTTTGTGATTTATATTCCTTATAATGATCTACCATGCCTCCATTTTTCTTTAAGATACTGGAGGGAAGAGTTTATGAATCACCAGGTAAAGGTAGGGGGTCCAAACATATCCATATGACCTTTTTAATTATCATGTCTATATGTTATTGTGATTGTGGTTATGTAAGGTGCCCTTGAAAAAAATTATTCATTGGTTAATGGAAAATCATGTATTGTATTATTACTTATATCCCTTTATATTCACTTGTTGTATTGAAATATCATAAGGATACATATTGGGTGAGCATACCTTGAATAATAAGTACTTGGTGAACAATTTAAAGTGTGTTTATCATGACTTGAGATTGTAGGTGATATCATGATATAAGATAAATCTTGTAAAGATTATGAGATATTGTTTTTTTTTGATAAATTTCAAAATAAATAATTGTGTCACTGAAATAAAAATTGTAATTTTCATAATTAACCACAGAGGCTTATGATGTTTTATCGTGATATCCTTCCTTTTATGATTTTTAGAGTGGTCCATGAAAAAATGATTATATATAGATATTTTCATGGAGGATGAAATGATTATATAGAGTATTGGCCTAATGATACTTGATAAAATTCTTATATAGATGGATAGGACTAGTGTTACATGATGAAATGATTATATAGCCTAGTTGACCCACTTAAACATTCATAAATTCTTTTATAGAGGGATATACCCAATGACACATACTGAAATGATTAGACAGTGAGCTATGCATAGTTATCCATATTGAAATTATCATATATAATTCTATTTTAGAAGGATAAAATTCTTATACATAGGGATATGCTCGGTTGTTTGATTATTCCATGGCTTAGGGTAATGGTTGGTATGGTTCTGCTACATGCTTAGAGACATTATAGAATGGTTCTGAAGAAGGATAATTTATGTATTGTGTTAACTGACTAATTAATACACCTATTTATCACTTTATTATATGTACTTATTATTAGAGTGGTTTAATTTATACAAGGTTGTACTGACCTACTGAGTTTTAATCACATCCTATTAGGGCCTACATTTAGAACCCATGTAGATTTCATTGACAATGGTTTGGTAAAGGGTATGAGAACTTGATATTGATTTTATTTTCATACTAGATGGAATGGAGGTTGGATATTGGAACAAAATAAGGTTTAGGAATACTGTTTTTTGAGATTATAATGCTTCATCTAATTCTTTATTTGTGTTATTTTAAGTTATACATTTTGATTCATCTCATCTTATTATTACACGGTTGAATATTATTTGATTTTTTTATTTCTCCTTTAGTTTCTATTTTTATGATATAAGGTTTCCTTTTTTCTTTGTTACTCAGATATTATTATTATTAATTGTGTATTATGATGTGTTATAACACCATACATGTGGTATAGTATCCCCACTATTTTCCTCACACCCTAGTGGCTATTCGAAATCATCTATGATATGGGGTGGAACTTTTGAGGTCTCATACATGAGAGTGTTTGGGATCAAAAGATATTATAATGTTGTATCAAGGTAATGTTTTACTTTTCTATCACCATACTATTTGGTAAAGGTAGAGAGGAGGATAGGATGTGTTGGGACATGGTAATGAGACTATGAATGGGAGCAGTGAACCCGTGTATGGGGGGAAATATGAGTTCCTTAGGATGTGATTGATGTTCCTGATGTTAAATTATTTTGATTGATGTTATTTAACATTGGTTTATTTACATTTTTCATTATTTCTTGATATTTTGACTCATAGACTGATATGGTGATAGATGAGTACAGGTGGATTATGATAAGAACATTGTGATATATATTGAAACGCATTGTTCATGATAGCAACAAATTTAATTCATATGTTATATACTTTCTTATATGAACTATGAAGTGTGATATCTATTATATCTGATAAATAAAATGGAATGAAATATTATGTCATGATAAAACACTGGTAATCCATGTTTATAGAGACCGAGAGAAGTGGATCTATTTTCTTGTCACTTGATGAGGGTGACCTTGTTTGTTAGACTTTGTTTTAAGGAGTGTGTTTATCATGAAGAGAAAATACCTCTTCATCATATTCTATTTGAATATTAGGAGAGTGGAATTCATCAAGATTTTAACCTAGATGGGTTGAATATTCCCACAGCTCATGAGGATCATATGGATTTTCATCTTCAAGACAACTTCTTGAGGGCGATGTGATCCATGGAAATGGATACTATTGGCTCCATACATTCATTTTATGAGTTTATGAGAGATATTTATCTTTAGTATCTACCTACATCCACTAGATAGGGAGCCCCCCTAGAAGATGGGATTTGGATTGAATTAGTACATACGATCTTCAAGCACCTTAAGACACGCACAAATTAGAGGGTGAAGCTTGCTGTCTATATGCACTATGGACATGAAAAGTGTTGGTGGTACATTCTAGAGTTTTCTAGGTAGTATGAACAGTTATCATGGTAGGAATATGAAGAGAAGTTCTTAATCCACATTTATATTGAGACATTGAGGGATGTGAAGGACCATGATTTCATGAATTTGATATATAAGCATCATAATAAATTTTTATTTAAAATGTTTTCTAATTTTACGGAATTAGATATAGAAATACATTATGTCATTTTTTCCATCGATAAAATCTTGGGAGTTATCTTAGAGAATATCAATTTTTTATGGAATTTTATCTAGATATTGTCTCTTCATGTTTCTTATGGAAGAATTTATTTTCTAGAAATGATAGATTCCTATTTGATTATTGTTATGGATTTGTTAGTACTATATCAGGATTATGTTGATTATAATCAGATGAGTGCGACATTTCTATATCAAAAAGGAGGCATCTATTCTCACCATGGTGAATTGGATCTTTAGGAAGTTCATAAATTATTAATATAGTGTAGATTGTATTTCCATGTTGATCTAAAAGAAATTCATTTTCAACATGATAAAATAATGAAGTAAGATACTTTTCATACAGTGGTAGACCATTTTTAGGATGTATTACATGACATGTTCTACAGATTACCACTCAAGCATGAGGTAGAGTCCATGATTGAGTTTGTTCTAGTAGGAGTTCCTCTTTCTATCATACCTTATAGAATGAATACAGATGAGATTTAGGAGTTGAATGTTTAGTTGGAAGATTAGGAAGCTAAAGGATTCATACAACCAAGTATGTCTCCCTAGGGTTCTCTAGTTATTTTCTTTGAGCATATGTGTGGATTATTTTAGCCATCTAATCTTGGGAGTAGTCCATGAATGTCTTTGAGCTTCAAAACATTCTAGGTTTATCAGGTTATTATCGGTGTTTTATTGAGGTATTTTTCCATTAAGAAAAATTAGTTTTTGGGATAACCAAAAGGGAGTGAATTATCCTGGATTAGATTTGTATGAGATAGATTTTTTATAGATGAAAATAAGTATGACCTCAAAAACAATCCCTAACTTACCTGGGATAAGTAAACCATCCAGTGCTGGACTCACATTAGTTTTGATGCATGGGGATTGAGAAGCTTCATATGGATCTAGACAATTGAGATCACATGAGAAGAATTACCCTACTTGAAATCTAGAGATTGAAGTAGTGGTACATGAGCTAAGATTATAGAGGAATTATATAATTTTTTAAAGGTTTGTGGTGTGGATAGACCATAGGAGCCACAAGTACATCATTTCTCAATAGAACCTAGACCTTCAACATTAAAGGAAATTCAGGTATCAATAATATTTCGACATTGAAATAGATTATACACTGGGCAAGTGAAATGTAATTTCAAATTCTTTGACATGAAATACTTAGATAGAAGAAGGGATGGAGTCTTATGATGAGTAATGGATGATGAAACTCTTTGTAGATATGCATTTTGATGTTCATAATTCTCAATGATGAGTATATCTAACTTCAAAATCTATTATACCCATGCTTCAAGACTAGATCAAGAAATAGTATTCGACTAATATAGGGGGCTTAATTATGAGAAAAACATATATGGTTGGGAGACTCCATCAAGATGGTCTCATGGAAATGAAAATTCTATTTTTTGTGGCTTAGTATGTGTTCTTATGAGCTTATGGGATGATATTATGATAGAGTTTCATGATTTCTGATAGTAGGTAAATAATTATTTAGAAAATATATACCATGATATTTGTATACAATACTAGTGGTCAGGAATGAAGAAGGAGGTTTTGAGATTTGTGGAATTAGTTTTTACCTATATGTAGTTGAAAGCCATGCATAAGAGGCAAGTTGGGCTGTTGTAGTCTCAATAAATTCCTAAGTAGAAATGGGATGATGTCAATATAGATTTTGTCAAAGGATTACCCATCACACCTTGTATGAACAATGTAGTATGGGTGATCATGGATAGACTAATGAAGGTACCCCACCTCTTTCATATAATGGAGCCCATCACTATTAATGATATGTGTAGTCTTTATGTGTGCGAGATATTTCAATTTCATGGTGTTCTCAAGAGTATCGTTTCTGATAGAGATCTTTATTTCACTTATATATACTGTAAGGGTCTTTAAAAGGCTCGAGGGTCCCATGTTATTCTATGTATGGCCCCTCATCCTCAAAATTATGGACAATTTGAGAAGACTACTCATGTTCTAGAGGATATGTTACGAGCCTATGTTTTGGATTTTAGTTGTACATGGGAGAATCATATGGAACTCATGGAATTTTCATATTATAATAGATTCTTAGAGTCAATCCATATATCATTTTTAGTGTATTCATATGATATGAAATATCATTTACCTTTTTTTTGGTTGGTGGTAAGTGAGATAGTTCCTTTTAGGTGAAGTCTCATTTATGAGATATCTTAGTAGGTTCAGTTGAACATGAAGCAGTTGGTAACCATACAAAGATAACAGAAATATTATGATGACCATTAGAGGTGACCTCTAGAGTTTGAGTATGGTCATTTTGCTTTCCTTTTAGTGTTTCTTAGGTTTGGGCAACAAAACATCATGAAAAAGGGAAATCTAACACCCACTTTTTTTGGGCCTATTTGATATAGTGGATAAGGTCAGTCCAATAGCATACCAACTATCTGTTCCACAATGTTACAGTGCCCTAAAAATCCTATTTTATGTTTCATAGCTTGAGAGATGTTATCCTAACCCAACTCATGTGGTATACATTGAGGACATTGAGATTTGTGTTGATGCATCCTTTTAGGAGAATATGATATAGATTGTGGACTATAGTGATATTTATCTCTACGTTAGGACCATACCTTTTGTTTGAGTGTAGTGGAAGCATAGGTGTTTTCAAGGGGATTCCTTGGAGAGTGAGTACCATATGTGATCATAGTTGCTAGAATTGATCACGAAGACCCCAAAATGAATTTTAGAGTGTCTTGGGGAAGAGATTTTATATAATGGAGAGGGTTTAAGATCCCTTCTTTTAGATGGTATGTACCTCTTTGAGATTATTTTCATTAAATGTTTCTTTTGGATTTTCTTTTGTTTTTAAACCCTGATAGATTAGTCTTATTTTGATACATAGATTTATTATTGGAGAAAATGACCTAATATTCTAGGATGTGTGTTTATTAGAGTTAATGAATTCGGGGTATAAAGAAGATATATTGGATTTTATGGTCTTCTATATGTTTAGAAGTATTCAGATATTGTTCGGGTTCTTTTTATAATGTTAAAATAAAATATTTCTATAGGGAATTTACCCGTCATGTAAATGGAATACCCAATTTGTTATTAAAAAAGGATGATTCCATTAAAGGGATACACACCTTGAACTGATTCATGTCATGAACTAGATAAAAACATGAATCCTTATTACGTGATATGTAATGTTTAGGCATGGGTTAATTCACTCAAGGCAACATGATTTTCTATGTAACTTTTAAGTAATAAATACCTTACATGAAAGAGGGTTACATTCTGTTTATTTATCACTATGATATGTTTTATGCCTGTCATGTTTGTGATTTATTTAGTTTTTCCAATGTATCTTATCCCACTCAAAACTATTACAAATTTAAGGTGATTTTAAAGTCTGTTATTTAATTTTGGAAATCCCTATTACACATCGAATATTTGGTTAGTCCTTTTTATTAGGTTTCCCTATATTATACTATTTATCCCCTTTATTACCATGTAAATCTCTTGAACACATTTGTTTTTGGGTTTACTAAAAATCAAGAGTGATCTATGTACCTTTTTGTGATATTCCTAACCTCTATTCTTGTGGGAGATATCTGTTGGAAGTATTTCATAATTGGAAGATAAAGGAATTTGGTCTAAACATAACCCTATCGTCTGTTTAATTATGAAATCTGTGGAACTTTGTGATTGTGCAGAAGTAACATGTGATCTAAAAATTATTTATTTATTTAATGGTAAATCATGGATTGGAATATTAGTTAGATATCATTAGATTCACTTGTTGTTGAGACTATACATAAGGATAACCATTGGGTGAGCTTATCTTGAATAATAAAAACTTCTCTAAGGATTTTAAGTGTGTTTAGAATGACATAATATTTCTTTTGATTTTTAAATATATAATCACTCTTCAAATAGATTATGGGTTATTTTTTGTTGATTAATTTATATATAAATTAATGTATAATTTACTTAGAAATGATAATTTTCCTAATAAAGTATTAAAGATTATGTTTATATATTGTGATATCCTTTCATTTAGGATTTAATTGATCGGTGGATGTTGAAATGATTATTTATAGGCCTTTTTCTAGAGGATAAAATTCTTATATAGCGGGCTTGTTGTAGTGACACCAGGTGAAATTATTCTATAGTGGGATTGACCTTGTGATACATGTTGAAATGATTATATTTAGTTCTTATCACAGTGATACATGTAGAAATTCTTATATAGAAGTCTATTCCCAATTATACATACTGAAATACTTATATAACAGGATATACGCCACGATACATGTTTAAATGCTTATATACAGGGCACTGTATAGAATCTAAAATGATTATATAGAGCTATCTAGCTTGTTGTTTTATTATTCCGTGGTTTAGCATTATCGTTGGCATGATTATGCTACATGCTTATGGAGATTTCATCTTGGTTCCTAATCATGTTGATTCATGTATTGTATTAGTTGATTATTTAATAAACCTATTTATCATTTATTACATTCCCTTATTATTATAATTATTTTTTATACCTTCTGGTGTCGACCTATTGAATATTACTCACACCATATTTAGGCCACCATTTGGTACCCTTGAAGATTAAATAGGTGCAAGTTTGGATAAGGGCATAGGGAATTGTTGATAATTTTGTTTCTTGATGGATGGGTTAGAGTTTGGAGATGTTGACAACTTCGGTTTAGGACTGGGGTATTTTGATTTTATATTATGTTAGATGATTCTTTATTTGTATTGTTTGGATTTTGACATTTATATATATCAAATATTGTCCCTACATGGTTTAGTATTAATTGACTAATTGGTTTCTACTTTACTTTATAGTTATATGATATAAGATTTTTACTATTATTCATCACCATAATATTGTTATTATTTGATTATTACACTATTTGTAACTCTATAAAAGAGGGTATAGTCTCACCACTATATTCATTATTCCCCACTTCTAGTTGATATCCTTTGTCTAATTGTGTGGTACACATGAGGTCTTGTAACCAACCCATTTTACCAAATGATAGAGCACCAAAACGGGGGATGATACACGATTGGTATATGCAATCAAATATCAAGAAGATTTACTGTCTACTTAAAAATGTAGAATTAATTTGAAAACATTATGGAGTATAAAGAAATAAAGATAGGTTACATCTATTCACCCTTGTAATATAGTGAAGAATGACATATGTAAAATAGTGAATGGGGTATAAGATGATCCCTAAAGAAAAAATATTTTAATTTATAAAGATATTACTTTTATATAATCTATCACTTAGTATGAAATTCATTATATAAAGGTGTTGGTTTCCCACATCATGAAATAACCAAATAAAAACATATTGTGATGTCCTATACTTATATTTTTTTAATGTATGTGTTTCATGTTGGTTAAATATAATATATCTATTTGTTTTAACTATTTGTTTTCTTAAAATACAAAGGGTGTAAAAAAATAAAAAATAAATAGAAATTTCGAAAAAGATTATGAAACACCTCATTTACTCCCCTCTTAGGCGATTTCTTCCATTCATGGAAACTAAAATGTTATATTTCATCTAACTAATTTCATTATGTTTGGATCAATTTTGAGAACTAGTTATTTTCATTTGAAGTATATGTGTTGACTTTTTATAGATTTTTCCAAATTACATAGATATAAAAACATTTTCTATCCCTGTTTGATATTAGATTAGGGTTTTGACCATGTCACTAAAAGATAAGAATAAAGTAGAGGCCAATATATTAATAAATTATTAAATAGAGAAATACTATTATCCACTAATTTAATTATTCATAGTGTTACTTGGTTAGGTAACTATATTTTAAATAATATAAATGAGGAATCATGTTTATGTGGTAATGAATATGTTTTTAATAAAGAAGTTACTAATTTTTATTTTGAAATCAAGGATTATTTGAAGTAGATACTATTTAGGATATTACTCACATATTTAAATTTATTAGGGTAATACATTATGAATAATCATAGTTGGTGGTAGAATATGATGTAATGGAAGATTATTTAGCTACAATGTTAAGAAAATGGACCACTCTCACAAAACTGGTTGAGGCAAAAGAGAAATTCTTCATACTTTTCAATGAAATATTTTCTTTGGTTGACGATAGATTAAAAATGGGTATCTATGAGAATGGTTTATTGAAGTTTGTTGTTACAAAATTGATCCATGAATTTAAAAAACTATATCTGTTATCTACGAATTTAAAAGATAATTATCTTTAGGATGTATAAAATATAATAAAAGTGTAAGAAAATTATTTACTATTAGAAAACTAGATTCGTCAGTACTATATATAGAAGTAAAAAATAGAATGTAAAGAAATGTGTAAAATAATTAAATAATATAAATAATCTATAAATATAAAATGTCTTGATATTGATGAAAAAAAGATTTTTTTTCTTCTGAAATAACCAATATATAATTGAAATAATATTTTGATAATAGATGTATGTCCACAAAAGTTTTTATAAGAAACATTATCTCCAAGAAGAATCAAATTTGAGGGAAAAGATATTTTGATGATAAATTTAACTTTTTAATGCATTCTAAAGGAAGATGTAACCCAAAAAATAGTTATATATATATTTATACAATTGAATATTTTATTTTTCTAATATAGGTTACAATAAAAATTTTAAGAAAATGTTGGTGGTACAAAATTCTATGAAAATATACACCTCCACCATAATCCATGAAAAATAGAGTGGGCTTTAACCCTAAATTAATAATGGATTAAACAATGCATAGAGTGTGGCTAAAAATTAAAGAATATTGTTTTGTGGCTACTATTGATGTTGTTGTAGATTTGGGAATAGGGATATTAAGTGATTGAAAATCATGTGATCTTATTAGGATTATAGAAGAACAAAATTCATGGTACTATAGAGCTAAAACAAAATTTAAACTAACTGGAATAAATCATATATCATAAATTAATAAAAATAAATAAATTATGTATTAATTTTAATCCAATTTAACTTTTATGATTACTCTAACAAATTATCTCATGGTATTGATATTTTTTGTACAAACCAACTCATTATAAATCATTTAAATATATAAAAATAATAACACAACAAATAATAAAGTTGATGAGAACATAATATTAGGATTCCTTGGGGAGTAAAAAAAGGAAATGAGTTGGGAAAACCACTCTAATGAATTCAGAGAATAACATTAAAATGATTTCCAAACAGAAATAACATACATTTACTATGGTAATAATTGACACGTTATGGAAAATTTAAAGTTGGCCAGGAATATTAAGGCTAGGGAAAGAAATTTAATTACAATTAGAGGACCAATCTAAGAAATAAATAGTTTGATTGGTTGGACAAAAATCATCCCTGATGAAAAATATGAATGGTTTTCAAATTTTGTAAACTCAATAGATATTGTAAATTTATATGAAAGGTAAAAATTGATTGGTTATTTAGATAAAAAGTGCATTACATAGATTTCTTGAAAAAGTAATTTATTTTTAGATAAATCTGTTGAACCAATGGATCATAGAAACTATAATATAATAAAAATGAGTATACACACACTTATAAGTTCATCCATTTTTCTAAATAATTTTTATCATGTTGGAAACCACATTTATAAATGGACAAAAAGTTTGATAAAGAAGAAAAGGGAGAATGTTTTTTTATAAAGTGATGAATATTATTTCAAAATTGATGATATACCAAGAGTAAAAGAATTATATAATGCAAAAAGATACATAAATTTGTAAAATATTTGGTGATGACTGAATAAAGTGTTATCTAAATTTTATGTATGAAAAGAAAGGAATTTATAAATTGATATCAATATCCCAACCCTATTTCTCACATTAAAATATGATAGAGGGTCACTTAATTCTCATACGTAGTACTTATAATAAATTGTATAGAGAATTCAAGATAAAAGGTTAAAAATGTGAACTCATTTATGTTGTGATGTCTAAAAATCATAGAAGACAAATCTATCTTGGACAATCTTAATTATTATCATGTTAACACATTTCCAAAAATCACATGTAATTTTTCAATATATATCACACATTATTCAGTATCATCAATTATTCGTGTATGTTTTGATGTAGAACATGCATGATGAAGAATATTTAAGGGAATCTATTGATGGGGTGATATCAATGTATCAAAGTTGGAAGAGTTTAGTTACTTATGTTAAATCTATAATTTTGGATAAAAATTAAATAAATTGATGTTTGAGGTATTATAATCACTTTCACAATATGTTTTTGACTTATTTTATATATGGTTAACAAACTAAAGTGATTATAATAAAAAATAGTGAAAACTAAGAATTTTTATAATGTTTTTAATGTTTTTGATTAAAATTTTGGTTGATTTATAAAATATCATCAAATACAGTTATTAAATAACCAATGAAGTAATATGATAGTTTATATCACATTTTAATTCATATATAGATATCTTTTATATTGAAATTTATATCTCTTATTTATCAAACAAATGATATATCAAGTAGGATTATATTTTATAAATTTATACAACATTAATAAGTAAAATATATTATTTCCTTCTATCACATAGAATTTGTTAATACTCACAAAAAAGGGGGAGAAGAAAAAATGAGGAGAAGAAAATGACAGAAGATGTTACATAGAAATTAAGTGAAGAAGAATGTTTCACTTAAACTGAACATTGAATTTATTATAAATAATGGGTAGAATATTAACATTGAATCTTGGGTTATTTAGGTGTCCATTTGATAATGGAAACAAATCAAATGGGGTTGATTGATGTTGTCACATTGATTAATGGAGTTGAATACTGTAAATCTACTATTAGTATTTTTATGAAGTAATGTTAATGAAATTATATGTTTCTTAAAGCGTTGGTTTATGGGGGAATATACCTAAAAAAAGACATGAATATAGGGATGATACATTAATGAGTAAATAATTGTGGTTCTTCTATATATATATATATGTGGAACTCATGATTGTTTTTATAAAATTTAACAATTTTTGAGTTGGTCTTAATGAAAGTTAATGTAAAGTGATAATTAATTTTAATGCATTAAATACACTAGTTTTTCAATGATTATTTCAATGAAGTCCAATTATAGATGTTTAACTGATTCTTAAATAGATTGTAAAGTTATGAGTAAAAAATAATTTGAAGGTGTTAATTGTTTTGATTAAAACATTTATAATTATATGGAGAAACCATCCTGGTTTTATCTTTAAATAAGTCAAATATATTTAATTATGAGAATCACATGAATAAAGGTTTGTGTAAATAATATTAATAATGGAATATTGAGGTGATGTTAATATATGGAAATTATTAGTTTATTTTATTTAAATGATATAAAATATATTGGATGTTAGATAAATAGGTTTACTATAATTTCAATAATTCCCATAATTATTTGAATCTATCCTGAGGTGATTTTAATTTCTTAAGAAGGCCCTGTTAAGATTGGAAGATGTTATATGCTAATTAGAAGAATTTTAGGAATTCTGTATTAGGATTAAAAAAATTATATGATTTGAAATTCTTGAATGGTATATTTATATACTTCATAATATTGAATCAGATAAATAAAAATAGAAACTAGAAAACATTTTTCGTATGTTTTTTTTATATTTATACAGAATATTACATCTTTTTAAGGTCTAACATGAGTATAATGATAAGAAATTTTAGATGTGAAATTCTTATGTTTTCCAATAATCTTATTATGGTTTAATTTCTATATATTTATATTTTTTAGAAACATCATAAGGATGTCTCTTTAATAGAAATTTTTTGAAGAACTTAATTTATACGGATCATCCATGGACTTCATAAGGTTTTCTAGGGTTATTTGTATGGTATATGCTGAGAAGACATTTGAGAAATTGAAAATTTTAGGGGTATTATAAGGTTACATTATAAACAACTTATTAATTAATAGGAATATAGTAATCTTAAGTATGGAGACAGAGTAATATTTATAAGGTTATTATTGAGACGTTTTAGAGTTTAAACCTACATAATATTTAGATTTATAAGTTATATATTAGGAACCTTATAAGGTTCAAAAAATAGTTTATATAGTTCAAAATGTTGCTATAATATTTGAGGATATGATTTATACAATTAAATTATATTGATGAAAATTAAATCACGCTAGTGATATTATTATCGATTATGACATTAAAAAATGGATTATAATTTATATTGAATGAAAAATTTGTGGTATTAATTCCATATAGAATTAGATCACATTATGAGATCAAGTAAATAATACAGAATCATGTGATGAATGAATAAAATGAGGACATTCATGATTGATATGATTAAAATCATGATTTGATTAAAACATAATACTAGATAATGAATATTAAGCTTATACTAGTTTTTAGAATCATTCATTACAAGATGAATTATTCGATGCATAAATAGTATATTGATATATAAAATTTATTATAGTTATATATTTTTTTGATGTTTTATTTTGTGTTAATTTGAAATGATATATTTTGAAACGTTTTTTATGAATAAATTAATATTTATTTCGTTTGATTCAAATGATAATAAAATTAAATATATTCTTAAGAAGATAAGATAAATAAATGATGGATAAATCAGT
Source organism: Viscum album (assembly GCA_963277665.1). Taxonomy (NCBI): domain Eukaryota; kingdom Viridiplantae; phylum Streptophyta; class Magnoliopsida; order Santalales; family Viscaceae; genus Viscum; species Viscum album. The sequence continues at coordinate 2,130,554,660 of OY728123.1, read as the reverse complement.
GAAGATAAATTTTAAGAGTATAAGGGGGTATTCCATGAAATTCATTAAAGGAAATTAGTTGATGAAAAAGGAGTAATCAAGATTGTTGTTACACCCCCAAAAGACAAAGTTGAAAAAATAAAATGAGATATTGGTTCCAATATTATAAGAATATTCTAGAATAAATTTTCCAATTTGTTTTTATGAATAATTGAAAATTATTAATTATATAAAAATCATGAACTTTTATGATATAAATACATTAAATAGAGATAGAGATTGATGGAGAGATAAATGTACCTCTATGAATCTATAGGAGGAGAATTTGAGATCACATAGAGATAAGAGAAGAGAACACAAAAAATATGCAGAGGAAGATTCATCAATGATACTAACCAAAATATATTAAATAATTAATTTCAGTTGAGGTAAAATGATAATAAAAATAAAATTCCTCTATATTTTATCACTCCAAATTTTTTCCTATATATATATAAGACTAAAAGTATATTTTGAAAAAGATATGTGGGAATTATTATAAAAAGAGATCAGGTAGCATGTTTTTTTCCTTGAAGATCTAATGGTAGTCCAAAATTATGTATTGAGGAAGGATATATGATTGATAGATGCAGTGAAATATCAATTAGATTGAATATCTGCATAAAATGTCTGAACAAAGAATTGAACTAGTGAGATATAGTACAAATAATCCCCAAGAGTTATAATCTATTCACTTGTGTAATATATTGAATAATAACCAATGTAATATGGTTAAGGTGTATAGGATGATCCTAACCCAAACAACCTATAATTGATGAAAATATTATTTGTGAAAATTCTATAACTGAGACATAAACTATTCTAAAAAAGTAGTCGGATTCCCATGTTTGGGATGAAAATTTTAGAAACAAAATGTGTTATTATTTTTACATATAATCTATGTTGAATGTGTGTATTACATCTTAGATAAAGGTGACAGATAACATTTTCTTAACTGAAACAATTACTCAAAAAAAGTGGGAAAATAATAAAAATAGAAACTGGAATTTGGAAAGCTATTAAGGTATAATTTAATGACTCCTCCCCCTATAAGATTATTTCACCAACTCCATGAAACTAAAACATTCTAAGTTAAATGGATCAATTAATTTCTGGTTTAAGTCTAATCACAGACAATTAGTGAGATTCCATACCATACGCTTACAATCACAATTCATAAAATTTAAGAATATTTTTTGCTTCCAATGACCCAATTCAGATATATTACTGTTATTAAATCTCTAAAAAAGTTTCTATGATTTTCCATGTCTGACTGACCATTACCCATAAACACAAAGCCAAAAATCCATTATAAAGAGTCTAAATAAAAAGCTAAAACAACCATAAATTTTTCATGCATTAAACCAATATTAATCCCATCATCAACATGTAGGTAGTAGTGAAATTATTACTCACCATATGGAATGATGATGCTGATCCCCCATGAAAAAGTGTGCAGATCACTCTTCGCACATACCTGTACTCATAGAAGAAAACAATCATTAACTCTCAACATCAATTGATCAAACAATAAAATTTTAACTTTAATGAGAACAAGAAATTAGTTAGGTTAGTTACCCACCAAAATTAAACAAAATATAACTATGTGTGTTCATTATCCAAAACTACCCATTTCCAAGACGCACTAATACCCCATCTTAGTAGACCGGATTTCATTATATACTACTGAAATCATCATAAAAACCTATCACATACCAAAAAAATCATTGATATCCTATTACATAGAAGTTTTGATGAAGAAGTAGAAAATCATAAGAAAAAAGATAGGAGAAGCCTTATTTAATAACCCTGAGTCAAAGAGGAAAAAGTAGAGAAAATAAAGGTTTGAAGAGCTTGACATCCCTATATCCGCTAACCTAGAAAATGTGGAATCTTGAATGTGTCCCCAATTTTAAAGGATAAAAGACCATCCTACCCTTGGATCAATTATGGGTAATATTTGGATTAGGACTCACATATTAGTAACCCTTATACATCATAAAACCATTAAATATTATAATAACCCTTGCATGTTATAGAGTTTACCAATTTAGATAACCCTTATATATGACACTACTGATCCATATATATTACCCATCCGGTTTATGTACTTAATTACTTTATCATTCTAGATCAACCCTTACACATAACATGGTATCTATCTATGATTACACATCCATATTAACTATATTTTCTAACATAACTATAGTAAAAATAATGTATGAAAACACCACATGGTAACCTTAATGCATCACATTATATCAAACCTTATGAACTATAAGGAAACACATCTTACTTAATAATAAATACTTTAACATATTTGTATATCATTCACAGAAAACCTAGCATAGAATTTAGTTTATAAGTTATGGAACCTAACACATCACAAGACAACCCATATGTATCATTTACGTTACCAATGTTCTAAATACTTATGCAGTAACCATCTCAAATCCAACCATTATATATCATATTTTTCTTCTAAAACATAACCAATTTCTCAAATGATTTATATACCCTTACACTTGAGAATTTATCCATTAATAGAAATCATATTCATGATGACTTATAAATATTTTCTAGTCTTTTCACTTAACATGGTTAATACTTATGCATACAAAGTGTTTCCATTAATTATTTAGTGAAAAATAAAATCTTTAATAAAATCGAGTCCCCATGGTCTGGGAAACCATGACAACTACCATTACCATAAAACAACACTGAAACATTATATAGTTAAATCTATGTATCAATAATCATCCATATAAAAAAACTCTTATAATTTCAATAATTGGATATTATTTATACAATCATACCTATTAAAATATCCATAACTGTCCAAGAATTCCTCTATAAATTCTAGATCATATGTTTTCCCATGAAAAATTATCTAAATCATTGGCATGAAATTGTACTTTTGTCAAACTAACTCAAATAAGTAGATAAAATTCATATATTGTAAAAATTTAGCCTCATCCACTTCTTCTTGAAAATATGTAATGACACATCACCCTTGGGTGTGGAATGATCTATCACCTACAACAGAGTAACCCCATCCCTCTTCCGACTCTCTCCTGAGAACCTGAGAAACATCCCATTCCTTTAATAACATTCACCAATACCTTTAAAAGATGTTTTTATCTATATAATTTTTATCCTAATTATAATTCTAAAAAATTAATTACTTTAAGAGAAAAAATTCAAATTTTTCATGATTCCTACTATCTAGTGAATCATGGGGTATTACAATAATAATTTATCATCCTAGAAGACCATAAATCCTATGTGATAATTAAATAATATTATATGGACAAATAAAATTCCTTCCTCATTACTTTATATAATCCAAAATTAATACCATCCTTGAATTAATAATCTTAATTATGAATAGTTTGTGAGTTTAAAATTTTCAGTGATAAGCTAGAAACCTTATTTTTTGCCAGTGTTCTACCATTAGACACATATCTTTTATGTGTGTAACGAGTTCACGCATTTAACACCTTTGATACCTTTCTAAATGAAATTAAACATAAAAGTGACTTCTTATATCAATTTAAAATATATATGATTTTAAACTAAATATTCCTCTGAAACACCATCAAAAATTCAGATTGGAATTGTGATGTATTCCAATAATAAGTTGATTTTAAAAAATTCAACGTTCTTTTAAATAAAAAATAGTTATCCCCTACATTTTTAATCATTGTATTCCCAACTATATGGAAGAGTGATGTATAAAAAATTGGTATTGTTATAGGGGGAAGGTTTGATGAAAATGTATTAAATATATAAATGTTTTGTATAATCAATGGTAGGCTTCTTAGTGAGATGATCCAATGTTCCATGCATTCTATTTTGACACGTATAACCTAAGAGACTAAAAAATGGGAGTATAAGTAAAATATTATGTTAAAAAATATACTGTATACATATTGAATTTAATTGAAATAATGGTGGTTATTAAATATGATGAAAAAAAGAAATAAAAACCTTAGGATTATTACATAAAATTTAAGAGAAGTATCCATTCTAATGAAACAATGTAGAAATGATGGCAAATCATGAAAGTTAATTATAAAAGAAGAAATCATTATATTAATTCATGGATAATAAATATAATTTGGGAGTCTTTTAAAGACATTATGAATCATTGAATGATACATAGAATACCTTAATTAATGTTTACATGATTTTTTTCGACCCATAGAGTATAAAGTTAAGAATAAAAGTCTAAACAATTAATATAAGAATGATTTTTTTGTCTGAACTGATTATATAATAATCATATTGATTATGTGTAATAATTTCATGATATTTAGGAAGGATACTTAATAGGTAGATGAATAATGAACTAACTTTGTGAAAATAAATATTAAAATGACTATTCTATATAATAGAAAGTCAGTTCTGAGTATGGATTATCAAAATAGTAAATAAAAACAATTCAAAACCCACACTTCAATCATATATGTTTAATATGATATGTATAAGAGTTAACAGGGATCTTAAAAAAAGGTATTTGGTGTTTTTTTTATTTTGGGTAACTATTATAAATTCGTTGTGTAATATTAAGTTTAGTTGAAAAAGATAATATATAAGTGAGAACCTAATTTTATACAAGAAACATAACAGTTAACCAAAAGATGGATTTGAGTAAGTTGACATTGATTAGTAGTGAAATCATTTTTTTAAGGTTTTACAAGTGTTGATTTAATTTTAAATAATATATTATTATGTTATATATGTTACATTTATTGCTAAATGTCTTTTTTGATTACTAGATGCATTATAATAGATTTATTGTACGAATCCTTGAAGAACAAACTAGAAAAAAGCGTTTTTAAATTAATAGGTTTTTATATACATATTATGACTAAGATATATAGAAATCCTAAGAATTATATTAGATATAATATTATAGAAATAATAATTGATATATGTTTTCACATTTTCGAGTTAAATAAGATCCAATAATTTATAATACGAATATATTATTAGTTATTTTGCTTGAGGAATACATTAAGTAAAATATAATATGAATTCTTTTGTTGTATTTCTTGAAGGATGGATTGTGAATTTTGGTTGTATTTAAGATGAAACAAGAGAGATTATAAATGAAAACACAAAAACCCCTAGTAGTAGTTACTTTATAAGGCCCTAATGATAAAATAAACTAGAGAATAATAATGACATATGATTGAGTATGAAGAGGAGTAAAATTATTTTGAAAGAAGAGTTCAAGAATCAAGTATTTCATATTTATGTTCATATATGGATTTGCGAAAAGGGGTGGTCGAATTATGTTATATTTTAGTCACATTTAATCAAAATTTAATGAGATATTTAATTAGTTGATGTTTTTTCATACATATGAAATCAATGATGTGTTTTTTCATTACTTTTTGCTACAAAAAATATGAATAAAAAAGGCTTTGTTTTAGTTATTCATTAGGGATTATTTTGAATGTTTGTTGCAAGATAAAATTATAATAAGTATTTAAAGACATTATCTTCCATACTTTAATCTATTTTATGAAATTAGTATATTACGATACTAAATACATTATATAATAACCCTGTATTAAAGTACAAATACATTACATCATTTTTGTATAATACATAACACATTAAAAAAATTAACGCCAAAGACAATGTGAGTTTAGTTCTTTTGGAAACATGGAACAAAAATAATATAACATAGTGACAATCTTAAATGTTTACCAAAAAAATTTCCAACTTATTAATTATACTTAAAACCCTTTCTTCATAACATGGGGAATGTAAATATAAGAAACAGGCGAGCTCAAATTCTCAGTAAGGGTAAATAAAGGAAATATATAATCATAACATGAATATAAGTGCATTACTACATGATCTTACCATTTGAAGGTCATAAACTATATATGAATGATCATAAACAAGAATCATCAAATAAATGTTGGAATTTCATAAAACAAGAATCGTAGAGGTGATCAAGAGAATAATCCATAAAATACTAACACTGGAGTAAGACATAAAATTTGTGGCATACACATAAGTATATAAATCCTTATGTTAAGGATACCTAAAAATACCATCATGACATGTTATACTTGGTATAAACAACCATGGGACTACTTTGATCAATGTAAAACAACCCATTTACCCTATTAGTTTCTAGATTGGGATACAACTGATGTCCCATCTTACTTTCAGGCAGTAGATATAACCTGTGTACCTTCTTATTTTTAGGCATAGGTTTCAATCGATGTGCCTTTTTGCTTTTAATATTTCTATACAGCCCATGTAACCTTTGAGATCATATAACATTAATCAGTAACCAATTAATTTGAGGTAGATATATGTCCCACCCATCTCATATAAAAGCATACATATATATCGCACAAGATAATAAAACATGCATTATATCATGAACCATAAAAATAGATGGGCTACCAAAATAAAATGTCATAACCCATGAATTGAAATTATTATCATAAATGTTTAATAATATTATATCCTATAGAAAATGTATAGGTTTCATAAAAATTTCATCATAGAATAACCCATGAAAGGATGTAGGTTTCATAAGAATTTATCATGTTATAACCTGTTAAAGAGAAATGGTTTTCATAAAAATTTATCATGGTATAACCCATGAAAGATAAATGACTTTCATAATAATTTATCATTCTTTGACCCATTGAATAGAAACTATATTCATAGGAATATATTATTTTATAACCCCTTTAAGATAAAAGAGTTTCATGAACATCAGTCCATCAACACACAGACCATTAAGAGAAATAATATGAATAGTATCCTTGGATAATATACCTATTTAATAATAACTATAATAAAATATTTTATATTAGATAGATAATGATTTTTAAATATCACTTGGAACATAAATTTTCTTCAAAAATCAATTTTTAAAAGATATAACATTTTCAAAACCATTTTCCATGAAGATAACATTGAAATATTATAAGGAATCTTGAAAATGTTTTGGAATTTTTTTTAATAAATAAATTTAAAACCTATAAAATAATATTTTCCATAATTTAAGGAATTTTATATTTAAAATAATCTTTTTAAAATATATAAATGATGCGTTAAAATAATTTAAAACTATTTTTAAACAGAAACAAATTGTGGAAATTTTTTTATTTAAAAACATTTTTTAAATAAATAAATTTACAGAATATTATAAAAATATATTTTCTTAGAAAAATAACCTTGTAATGTTACAAAGGAATTATCAAGGAAATGACAGTCCTGATGGCGGGTAGGTCTGTGCATGTAGAACCTTCCTTTTCCACCATAAATGTTTAGAAAAGTGACTTGATTAGAAAATAAAAAGAAGATTAATTTTAAAAATGTTATTAAAAAGGTAATACATGGGTAGAAATTCCATTTAAAAATAATATAATAATAGTAAAACATTTTTTGAAATAATGGTTTTGAAAGAACACATATTTATGATCGAAAAGATATTTAAAGTTAGATATTAATAAAACATTGTATTAATTATATTAATTACCAAAGACTAAAAAAGTGATACCATTATATGTATATGACATGAATAAACCAATGGAAATAAAATTCATTAGAGTTATTGAGAGATTTATTATAATATTTCATCCATGGAAGCATGATCATAAACAATCTAGATAAATAATGAGACCATGTATATAAAATGTCACCACTTTGGTAAATCTGAATCATAATACCATGGTAATAATAACATTACATTAATATTTAAATATCTTGAAAATAATTATATTCATTATATAACATTTTAATGTATGTATATAAACCTCATAGAAAAAAATAGGTGCATAACATAACATGTGTACCAAAGAAGGAAAATTGGGACAAAATTACTTTACCAATTTGTTACTTTTGAAATATAATACCTATGAAATAAAAAGCATAAAATGGATATGTAAATAAACATAAATTAAATTATTATAATCATATAACACATTATTGGTAATTATACACACCACCCAAAATAAATGGGTGGTTAATAGGATATGTATCTCAAAAAAATAAAATGTGAGATAAAATTCCCTTACTTTAAGTATTAAATTTCCTCATAAATGTTCAAACCCATAATATAATAAATTTATGTTTATTATAAATATATTAAAGAACCATATTATTATATATAATACCATATATTATTTTTATGACTTTTTATTACCCGTTTGTTAACAAATCCATGATTATGTTACGTTTCATGTAATATACACATTATTTTTCATATATGTTTTGACTTTTTATTATTGATCCTGTTAATTAGATCACCATTTACATATTTATAAAGTCTATAACAAGGTAAAATATATATTCAATACAAATTTATTTATAATAACCTATATAAGGTAGAATTATGAAATGGAATACACTGTTCATGGAGATGGAATGTTGTACGTTCACATGAACGTTGTTTCTGTTTTATTATATTATTGAAAGAAAGAAAGTAAATGACATATATATATGTGTGTGTGTGTATATATATTATAATTAATTTATAATTATTTTTTAATATATATCACATAATTTACCTAAATGTATCCTTTATACATTCCGTGTATGGTGTGAACAAATCACATCAATTTGAGGAGGCGGTTGTCCAAACTTACCCTAACAAAAATATCATACTTAAAACAATGGAAATTATGAAGGCATATTTTATATATACAATTAAAATAAGAATAAATAAATAATAAATATCATATATAACACATAAAAACATAGTTTATATCAGAATTCCCAACCATGAGAGGTGGTAAAGGAAGGATGAACGACATCCTTTTGTGATGTTATATTTCTCTGTACATAAAAATGGTATGTTCATTAATTATTAGATAGAATTGTGTGTAAGTGATGGTTTAAAAAATAGTATAAAAACATTTTAGTATATTTAGTATATTTTATTAATATTTAATCATGGAATAATAATTATTTAGGTGGTGGAGAAAGAAAATAAATGATGGGATCTTAAGGAAGAAAGTTACCTATTTTTTGGGTAACACATTTTACATTGAACAAAATGGATTCCTTGGTTGGATTTATGCCCAAAGGTTTGATCAAATGATTAAGGGAGGGATTTTGGGATCCAATTTGATCATATTTTGGTCTATATAATCAGCTTTAGAGGGGTGAATAAGTGGTAGGGGTGAGTGACTTTCTATTGTGGAAGAATGAAAATCTTGTAAATTTCTGAAAAGGGAATTACACTTATGTTTTTCCTATGAAACATGGATCACGTAAAAGAAATAATTTTATAAAAGGGTGTATATGGTAAGAATATATCCATATTATAGATATTTAAAAAGTTTCTTGTTTATTTTGGGAATTACGTTTAAGATTTATATATTTATTAAGATAAGTTTCTTCTTAATCATTGTAATAAATTTAAATTTCTTTAACTATTTTTTTGGGAAAAAACTTAGTCAAACATATGAGTCATTCTAAATTATTCTTATTCCAAATATGGAATCAATTTTTATAAAGTTGAATAATACAATTGTATGAAATTAATTTAAATTTAACACTATAGGTAGGACGATAAAGTAGGATTTTAAAGTAAAAATGTCCAAAGATTTTTAAGTCATTATATCCAATTGCAAACTAAAATTGATTATAATGAACTAAAATTTAATAATTAATTAATATTGTATATAATTTAATTTAAAAACCTTAAAACCATAATTTAACCTTATATATAAATTATATGAAAAAGTATTTTTAGATTAAAATCCAATATTTGTTCACAGTTCATCAAAAAACAACACTTCACAGAAAACTAAAACAAATTTTCCTTTTACTAATTTCTATATTTTGATTTAAAATTTGATTTTGATTTTTATAAATAAAATCAATAAAAGTGTGATTTTTTTATTTAAAATATGTTCTCAATTAAAAGGTAATAAAACCACATTTTTATAAGAATATTTATTTTTATTCGTAAAATCGGATTTATATTTATCTTATACCTATAAAATTTACTATATAATTATAAAAAATATTGACTGAATATATTATATATAAATTTTATTGAAAAAATTAATAAAAATTGGTTTGTATTATTTATTGAGATTAAATTATGTTTGTACATAAGAAAATAATTTTTTTAGAAAAGTAATTTTTTTAATTTAAAATTATTGTTACATTTAGTTATACTATTTGATAAAAAAGGATTAATTTTTTATAAATTATTAAATAATATTTTCAAAATTTTGTTAATCATATTTGTAACTTCAATTCCGATGGATAGCTCGTAGCTATAATAATATTTAAATAATAATATAAATATAATACTTTAGTTTGGTAAAAACTTGGCCTTACATGTTATGAAAGATGTCAAAGGAACTCAGAATTATGTAATAAATAAAACAAACATAGTATTTAATTTATTTAATGCTAATATAGGTATTTGATGTAGTGAAACCAAGCTAAAATTAGTGATTATAAAGTCTATATTCAGTGTTATGTTAAAGGAATTATAAGAAAATGATTAAATAAGTTTGAAAACAATAATTCGCAAAATCCTGGGGTTCTATATTATACCCCATAAGATTAATATATCCCATGATATTTTTCATGGTTAATAAAGTTTTAATAATTTATTGTTACATTCATAGAATCCCATATCGTAAAAATGTCTACTAAAACTTCCATTAAATGATGAAAGTTGGAAATATAATGGTTACCCAAAGTAACATGTTACTATGACTCCACATAGGTGAACATTGGTGGGAAGTGAAAACCTAAAGTTAGAGGAAAATCATAAATATTTTTAGGGAGATATTTAGGCAATAAATCATAAAATATATAATGATAAATGGAAATTTTAGGTCCCTAGAGTCATAAATAAATGATGATTTTTATGGGTATCGGTTAAAAAAATTAAAGTATTAGGACAACATTTTAGTTCTAGATTATTTTCCAAAATTTGAAGAATCATCATGAAAATATATACTTCAATGATTTCAGAAAAACCTTCCCCTTTGTTGTTCCTTAATCAACTCCCACTTCATTTCTTATTCTAAGAAATGATGTTGAATTTTTAATTTCTAAATAATTAATATGTCATGAGATCTATGAATAGAATCTTAGGTCATTCCATCTATTTTTATTAGAACAAAAGGTTAGAACAAGTTATCCAATATGAATAAATCTTTATATAATGGGATAATACATTAATCTATAAAACCTTATCCTAATTTTAACATAATCCATTCCATAAATTGTTAACCTTATTACCCTTTTAGAATAAGAAAGACCAAAACTCTTTAAAGGAGGTCACTAAATTTCTTTAAATTAGCTTAACATTGATATCCCATATATCATATAGTATCTATTATCTGTCACATACCAACCATATGAATATCTTTATCAATTATTCTATTGAAACATGGTAATGAAAAAAATAAACAAAAATCCTTATTGAAATCATATGTGCTTCCAAGTGATAATTCACCCTTTATTCCTTAAATAGGCTCTATTTTTTTAAAAAAATAAATTGGAAGCATAGGTCCAGCCTTGTAAATATAGAAATTAAATGTGATTTCATTAATCTAAAATTCATATATATATATAGATAATCAATTCTTAGACTCATATCAGGTTCCAATAAAGAATTAAAAACAAGATTTTCATAGATCTTATTTTTACAAAATCAATCCTAAAATTCCCCACTCTGGATTACCATAATTATAATGGTTCACTTCATCTGTTGTGATTACATATGATTTCTCTTTGTCCTTTTTTCCTTCATATATTGTTGGCATTTATAACCAGTATTAACCCTTGTATTTGGTATCTATTTTATAAAAATGTATAAACTCTCTACAATTAAAATGCTAAAGTATGGGAAGTTCATTTTGTATAGTTTTCTCATTATTAACATTATTATATATCCTTTTCCAATACATTGTCATTCATACACTCAATGTACTTTCTTTACACAATTAAATCATTATCCAATCCCAGTAAGAAAATACCACCCACTCATATTTCTACTCTTAGAGCATAAAGGATGGATCATATTTCTATATCTAAGGTTTTTAGATTTTCATTTGATCCCCATATTCCTCTTCTTATTAAAACAATGTCATTAATCTATAACTACAACTCAGTTTTACCTTTGATTGCACAACATAAAACATCTTTATAGCTACTAAAGTCTCTTTTATCTAATAGCCTTATGAGACTTTACTTTAATCCACTAAATTACCTATAAAATTTAATTTCTATTTTGGATGATTATTATAGGAATAATGCCTCGCAAGTCTTGTGAAATTATCACCATAGGTAACGAATGATTCATCATAATTATGTTTCAACTCAGGTAAATAATTTTCCATATTCATATATAGAACATGAAGAAAGTATTTATTTAATATAAGTTCTTGAACTCATCCCAATCAATGGATTCAATTTCATATTACTTCCTTCAATTCATTATTATATTTTACCACTGTTATGCTTCACCTTCCAGTTGATTAATAGCTACAATGTCTTTCTCAAGTTCCTATGAATAGAGAATTGATAATTTAGATTTAGTGGTACTGATCCCGTATTTAGAAACATGTGTATTATAAGACTCACTGAAATACGATGGATTTTTCCTCATGGGGGACTCAATAGAATTATTTTGCATCCTTTTCTCATTTTAATTATCAATAAGATTCACATGTTCATAAATCTATGTTATTATTGGAACATGGGTTTTCATTCCATCTCCAATAGAATCCAGTTTCTCAATAGGTAAATCTTTACATTTTCCATCATAATAAATATTAATGGAGAACCTTCGGGTACCAAAAATTGACTGAAAAAATATAGAGTAAGAAATAGTTTTTGTAGTAAGGAACCACATAATCATGAAAGAAAACTTACAAGATGTCTAAACTACAACAACTTATTCAATCTATGACAAATTAGGTTTATCCTATTCTATTCGAATATTACATATTTCTAAACCCTTAATGATTGTTCATGAAATATGTGTGAGTTACTAGAGCATATCCCCCAATTGTTTCAAAATAGGTATGCAGTTGTTGGATCAATAGTATGATATATATGATACTGATTGTAGTATCAAACTATGGTGTAGATACTCAATATACAATAGGGGGGTGAATTTTATACTTAAAATAAAGTTAATGATATTTTTTATAATCAAAATTCACAACTCCTCTATGTTCTATGTATTTGATTGATTCCGGAGAAGTGATTCCGGAAATGAAGAATACCTAAAGTTTATAACTATAAAGATTCTACCTTAAAGCCTGTAGAATATTTTCTAATCAGAGTAGAAGTCTATGTAATTATAAGATAGTTATACTTTCCTCAGCAACCAAAATTATTGCGGAAAAAACAATTAAAACACAACAAGTAACAAGTAGTAAATCTTTTAGCCCAATGAAAAGGGTATCCAACAACCTTGCATAAAGGTCCCTTGATTTATACTTTCAAGAAAGTCTATCTTACCATATCCCAGGTAATACCTCAATCCGAAGATTAGTATATTTCTTTCTATCCCCGCAAGCCCTTGATTTTTAAGGAAAACAACACCTCTGACTTCACAACCTGAAGTCTCTAATTTTAAGGAAATCACACTCTACACAAAGAAATTATGCATGAAGCAATGTTTGAAGAATCCATTCAAACTTTCAGCACTAATACTAAGAGTTTTTAAAAGCCTCTCTCTCTAGAAATAACTTCAATGACATGTAAGCAAGTTCTGCCAAAAGTCAATTCTATGAAGAGTTATGAGCTCGTTAAAATGAGATCCTATGTATAGGCACGACTTCAATGGTCGACTCCCTCATCCAACGGTCATATTTTCCCATTAATTTCACAGGGACCTGTTCATGTGTCAATCAAACAAAGGTTAGTTAGTAACTGAATACACAACATCATTTTATAACCAAAACATGAGTATGATAAAACATTATTACTTGAACAAATTAATTTTTCAGAGTGTAAGATAAAATGAATGTTCGGATTCTAGCCAAAAACACATTCATTATCTATAATACAAGGATATTTGGATTCTATATTACAAGGAATTAAGAACATGAATTCTATATAATTCAAGTGTCTGAATTTCAAGGAAATTTGGAATCATGATTCAAAATAATTGAGAGTCTGGACGCAGAAGAGTTCAGAGTCTGAATTCAAAGAGTTTGGAGTCAAAACTCAAAAGCGTTCGGATTCTGTATTCAGAGTGATTTGAGTCAGAAATCATAAGAGTTTGGAGTCTCAATTCGGATAACTCGGCATCAAAACTCATAAGAGTTCGAAGTCTGTATTCAGAAAACTTGAATTCCGAACTCATAAGTGTTCGAAGTTTGAATTCAGGGAACTCGGAGTCAGAACTCATAAGAGTTCGGTGTCCGAATTAAGGGAATTTGGAACCTGAATTCAGATCTTGAAAAAAAAATTCTTTATATCTTAGTATATATATATATATGATTCCAGGGTTTTAGATATGAAACTAAATTTTACACTTAGACAAAATGAACAATGAAAAATATTATAAGGATAAATTTACTTGGGGATGGAAAATTTTCCTAATGAATGTAAAACATATAGTAAAATGAAATTTTCAGTAAGAGAAGGTGTTTGTGATTTTCAAAACAAGAATAAATTAAAAATTCATAAGGAAACCTTATTGACTCAAAAATATCCCTCTTTTTGTAAAGCACAAACATCCTTTCGAAAAAGAATTTAAGGACATAGAAAATATTTTTTCTAGACTTTTTAAATAAAACTTATCTCTTTTATCACATGGGTAATGATGAATAAAAGTAACTCCACCTTAGGATTTGGAAGACTAAGGATCATATTCTAGATTTCCAGAATGATATTTTTCATTAACATAAATACGGAAATATTTGTACTAGAAACCCCCACTTTGATAAACAGTCCCCCTAAATTAGAGATATTTCTTCTTTTCGTAAAATTATTTTTCCCTTCTCCCCCTTTGTGATTTTCAATAAAGAATTTGAGGGATTGTAGAAGAAATTATGGTACCTAAAATATTAGTACAACACATCCAATAGAAAAGAAACCAAAAATTCATTATGATAGGAACCATTTATACAAGGAAGGAAAAAAATAAAAGATTGGATTTAAGAACGATCATCCTTCCTTTTCCATAGGAATAAACTTCTTCAATATTGTATTCATCTTCACGAGCTCCTTATGATCTTCCTCTGCTCCCTTAAGAATATATTATTGATCCTCAGACTTCTTCTCTAACTCATTGATTCTATCTTCCTGATTCATAAGAGCCTCTGCCTGAGCCTTCAAGAATTCTTCCTGCTTGACCATATTTTCTTCAATCCCAATATGATGATCCCTTTATCACTTCCATCTTTGGGAAACTGAGTATAGCTTCCCATTACAATCTTTTACTTCTTTCATCTGAGTATTTTTCTCGGGAGTTATCTTTTTCTCAAAGCTAATTGTGAGATCCTTGATCTTACCATCCTCAATGTCAAAAGCCTACTTGGCACCATCTTGGGACTCATCAAGTTCTCTGAAATCTTCAACTGTCTTATTTGACCAGCCAACCATTTTCTTACAAGACCTATTTTTGGAATCATAGTTAATGAAGAAATTCTTGAAATCAACCACAAGCTTTACACACTTATACACCCCCATGGATACTAAATCTGATTTCTAATTTAGTGTGTGTTGAAGCATCTAGCATTTGGAGTCTATGCTTGGAAAAATCGGAATAGTCCCAACAAGAATCATTAATAACTGAACAACGAAATCATGTCCAAGGGACGATGATTCTGAATCTGATACTTTTCTAGGCGAGGGATCTTTCTCTGTCTCTACAAGTTTCCACTTTGATGATCCTACAACTTCCTTCTTCATTATAAAAACTTTAGTAGGTGTATCAAAAACCACCTGTTTACCCTTATCGGTTATCAGAATGGCTTCCTCATCCAGATATTTATGTTCACTGTTAGACAGCTGAACAATTTTATCTTCATCTATTTCTTCTTTCTAAGATCCTGACTCAGGATCCCCAGGGTGAATGAAGTCATGATTATAACATTCTTCCTCAGAGAACTTATTCACTTCATCTTCTCCATTCTTATCCTCTCCTTTCTCATATTTCCTAGCTGTATCCAACTTTGAGGATTCTGATTCAATGGTTTGGATTGACAGCTTCTCGGATGGGCTTTCCTTCTAATGGAAATATTCAACTTGATTAATGAAATCTGTGGTTTCACCACTACCTTCTTCTTCCTCTTATTCTTCTAAATCTTATACTTCTTATAATTTGACCTTTTCTGGAGTTATATATTTCTTTACCAGGGTCTCAGTTAAAGATTCTACCATGAAGGACTCTGGTACCAAAATGATCTATGATGCTTTCTCAGTATCCCTTAGAAGGTATTTTACTATCTTTCCTTTAATCATGCTCTTCTTTAAAAATTTTTCTTTAGATTTCTTTTCAATCTCATCAGCTGACTTCCCTTTCAAAGACTTTTATTCTGTAGGATCCAATCCAAACTGTGTCTCCCTTTATTTCCTTTTATCCTTGTCTTCCCTATACTTAGCTATTACCTCATCTAGATAGGATTTTTGTATCTTAGGATTTGGATGTGCGGATTGGAATTCCATAGATTTTGGGGTTTTTCCTTCCTCTTATACTTCCTTCAATTTTCTTTTATTTCCTACCTTTTTGGATGGTTCAGCCACTTATTTTTTCTTCAAAACAACTCCAGCTTCCTCTTCAGGTAGGTCATAAAATTTGTTGGAGTCCTTATCAAAACCAATGTTCATCCTCTTCAGAGTATCATCACTGAATAGCATGGATTTTCAATTCATTATCTTTGAGCAGTAAGGAATTTTAAAATATTATAAGCACCAAACAATTAACTTGGAAAGAATAGATGGATACATGATTATCTGAGCCTTCAAGTTTCCATTCTTAATAATCTCAATCGTAATGAGAATATGCTTAACCAGATTGAACTTCCTCAGATTTACCAAGAAATACAAGATATAAATGTCTCTCTTCTTCAATGTATCTTTGTCATATTTTATCGGGAAAATGAATCCTTGAACCCATAATTCGAGAATTCAATAGATTGTAGAAAAGTGAGCAATCTTCAGAGTCATTACATTTGTAAGACCAAGGGACTCCATAGATTTCACCTTAACGAAGCATCCTTTGATCTCAATCAACTTCTGAGAACAGAAATTAGCTTACCCTTCGTATAGAAAACCAACCAAACTAGCTGCCTTATTTTATGAAAGAGAATAAGTCATTCTATAGATTTTAAATGAAAAAATTTCTCTCCCATATTCCTTGAGGAAACTGACTGATTCATAATATTCAATTAGTAGATCTTTATACACTTGATCTTGAGCTCCTGGCTTCGATATGAAATCACTACCCCATCCATTGAGCTTGAATTTTTTCAATATTATAGAATCATACATGTTGAAGACATTATGATGCACCGAACATTCTCCATATACCTTCCACTTTGAGATTGGCTTGACAGTAGACATGTACTTTTGAGAGGATTATTCGATAGTCATTTGGAATTGAGAAACCCTTCAAAATCTGGAATGAGCTTATGTAGAAGGGTACCACTTCAGCATGCAAGAGCTTGATAATCGATGTGGGATAACCCTTGGGGTGTCCTTTATATAAGCGTTTGATGCGACAATTCTTCCTCCAAACTCCATCGAATGGATGAATATCCTTCTGATCAGATCTGACGGTCAAAAATATTGATGTAAGGAAATCATGGATATGATCTTTTGAAGGTTTTTTATTAAAAACATTCAGTTTTATGCAAAAGAGAATCCGAAAAATTTAAAAACAAAAGAAACTAACAGTAAGTAAAGGATGATTACGAAAACTCAGGAAAGAAAACAAAACTTTCGGATAGCTAGGAAGATTATTCGTAATGGGGAAAATTTTTCATGAAGAACTTTAGATTCAAAAAATTTCGATTATAAAAATGATTGAAAAACTGACTATGAATTTTTAGAAAGTCGTTATTACAAAAATTTAAAAAATATTCGTTATGAAAATTTAGAAAATAATTCAATACAAAAATTTAGAAAATCTTCATTACAGAAATTTAGAAAATCTTCATTAAGAAAATTTAGAAAATCATCATACGAAAATTTTCATTAAATGATTTTAAAAAGCTATCTACAAAAATTTTCATTACGAAAGTTTAGGAAAATCATAATACGAAAATTTTCATTATGAAGGATTTGAAAAATTGAACTACTAAATGTTTCATTACAAAATATTTGAACAATATAACTACGAAAATTTTCATTACGAAAGATTTGTAAAATCTAACTACGAAAATTTTCATTATGAAAAATTTTAATCTAACTAACAAGAAAATGTACCCCCCCTATGAAAAAGTTTTTATTACTGTAAGGAGATTGGTTTCAACAGAAAGTTAACAATGAAGAATAACTTATGGTTATCATTCATAACTTCTGTTTAATGTATTCAAATCTATCAGAGGGTAATTATTTTGTGAAAATATAATCAAGTTGATTTTGTGTCCTGATAAATAGAAGAATGATATCCCCTTTACAAATAAAACATTTGAAATCAATGTTTTTCTGAGAAGAATGATGCTAAATATACCAATAATTTCTCCCTTAGAATTATCTCCGAAAGTTACTTTTCCTCCTTTCGTCTTGATAATATTTTCAAAGTTGTTTTTATTGCCAGTCATATGCAGGGAAAATCCACTATCCATGTACCAACTATTTCTATTGGTAATTTCTTTATTTTCCTAAAAATAAGAATGTTAGACTTTCGAAATCCAAAATTTCTTAGATCCAGAAATATTAGATAATAAAATTTTGGCTATACACATTTGTTTAGAAATATATGCTTTATGAAACCCAAGATATTGAACATTATTCAAAGAAAAAAGTTTCTTCCAATGCCCACCACTTTGAAATTTAGTACAAAAAAGGGGCTCTATATTAAATAAAATATCTGTTTTTGAAAAAAGGTCTTCTGTGAGTATAACCTACTCCAGTATTACTTTTTTAAGGTTTGATTTGAGAATAAATTTTGTCAAAATTTTCATTCCCAAAAGAAAAGTTTACATGATTTTTCTTAAGGAAATATATTTTGGACTTTAGTTTTATGACTAAATTCCTATCCTCAAGAATTATTTCCTTAGAGTTTTATTTTTCCTAAAAAACATTTATTTTTTAAATAGAATTATTATGTTCATCAGAATGCTTCTCCTTTTCAGAATATACTTCCCTAAGTTCTTTATAATGTTTTTCTAGAATCTCATCTTTATCTTCATGATCTCTAAAGAGGTCTGAAAACTCTTTTATAAGAATTTATTCTCTAGTATTTCAATTGTCTAATTTATTTGAAATTTTACGATATTTTTCTTCTAACAACTTGTAAAATCTAGATACATCTTCGTAAGAAGGTATTTCATCATTATCTGAAGTTGAAGTATCTTCATCAGAAGTAATATATTTAGAAAAGTAATTCATATCAAGATATAAATTTTTTAAATCCTCGACAGAGCATACCTTGTCCATAAGACAAGTATTTTGGAAAGAAGTAGTAGCAATCAATCCAATATTTTTCTGTACTGATGATTCATATTTAGAATATTAACATCTCGAAGAGTCTCCACAGCTTGCTCTCCAAGTATCGTTTTCTTTAAGACATATCTTGTGTTTCGAACGATAGATTTTGTTTTTGTTTCTTTCTGAATTCCATTCCATCCATTCCTTCTTTTCTTATAGAGGAAATCTGGTCTGATATGACATGTTCTTCTACATTCATAACAAATAACTTCCTTGTATTTCTTCTCTTTGTAATCTCACTTCTTTAACTTATTTTTATTGTTCTTTTGAGCCACTATCTTGTTAATTTTTCAAGCAAGATTAGCTAATTCATTCTCAGACTTTTCTATATAACTAGATTCTGATTGAATAGAGACTCACTACTGGAAATATAGCCTATACCTACAGTTTCAAACCGTGGGTATAGCCCATAAAACCGTGGGTATAGGATATACCCACGGTTTCATTAACTGTGTGCTACAGTGGTGTCGGTATAGGCCTATTCCCACGGTTCTGTAGGAACCGTGGGTATAGCCCACTGAAATATCATATTACTCATGGTTTACATGAACCGTGGGTATACATCTATACCCACAGTTCTATAAACCAGGGGTATTGATGGTTTTTGCAGCAACATAAATACCCATGGTTTAAAGAACCGTGGGTATAGATACTTTATGGTTATCCAGCACACTTTGCCTCTGCAAAGTGTGCTGAAACCAGAATTCAAAGTGCAACCTACAACAGTGAAACCAGAATAAAATGCACACTGAAAAAGTAAACACCTTGCCTCTGCAAAGTGCATCCTGAAACCAGAATGCAGCCAAAAATTGTTTATAAACTGCAACATGAAACCTGCAACCTGAAACTGCAAACCAAAATGAAAACCAAAATGCAACCTGAAACTGCAAACCAAAATGAAAACCAGAATGCAAACTTTCTCTTGCAACTTGAAAACCAAAATGAAAACCAAAATGCAACAAGAAACCTGGAACTGAAACCCAAAACTACAAACAAAAATGTAAAATCAATGAAAACCAGAATGGAAAATCAAAGAAAACCAGAATGAAAAATCAAAGGAACCCGAAAGAAAAATGAATGGAAATTTGCCTTCATCTTGCTCCTGCAACCTATAAACCAAAATGAAAACCAATGAAAAACATAATGAAAAATCAATGGAACTGCAATGTATTATATTCAATGCATTGTTCAATGAATAAACTAGAATGCATTGTTTTTAATTCATTGTTAAAGTAGAATGCATTGTTTAAAAACCAAAATGCAAACTAGAATAAAAACCAGATTGAATAATGAATTGTTAAAACCGAATGAATAATACATTGTTAAACCACACTGAATAAGAAGAATGAAAACCAGAATGAATAATGTATTTTTAAACCATAATTAATTGTTTTCAATGTATTGTTAAAACATAAGCAGAGCCGGCCAAAGTGTTCAGTGAATAAAAACGTTCATACCAGAAAAGCCCTAAATAAATTCATAATGAAAAAGTATCAAAATCATTCATCTCTTATTAAAGATAAAGAAATTCTAATAGAGGATTAAAAATTCCTAGCTGAGAATTCAAAAAATAAGGCTGATATAAAAATAATCCACTCAATTCATTGGATTTCAAGGTCAAGGTTCTAATTGTTTATATCCCCTACCCCCTGCACCCAACCCTACACCCATATACCCATCCCCACCCCCTGGACTCCCTCCCAACCTACACCCAGCCCACACTCACCCCACACCCTGCCCCATCCCTGCCCCATGCACCCAGCCCTACACCCTACACCCAGCCCCCCAACCCCTGCACCCAGCCCCCCGCCCCCACACCCAGCCAATACCTCTAGCTAGCGTAAAAATTATTCTTGTAATTACAATATGTGAAAAAATGAATTCACTTTCTATGTTTCATCCTTTAAGATCACATGTTAACACCCTTATATTTCCCCAAACTAAAATTTCTAACATTTTAAAAATTGTTCGTTTATTTAAAAATGGTGAAAAATAAAAGCAACAATGAAGAGGTGGCCATGTAACCTCATAAAATTGGCTGCATCATCTTCTGGTCAAGGTTAAAAGATGAAAAAAAGGGGTAAGGGAGTTTTTGAGCCTTAGGTTACTATAAAAAATCATGAGGAACTATAAAAAAATTGATAAAAATGATGCTTTAGGGAAGGAAGCAGGCACTGTTTTGTGCATGAAGGTCACCCAATTGCCTATTTTTATAAGAACTTGGATGAAAATACCCAATATAAATTAATTTACAAAAAGAAAATAATTGATTTTGTGATGACAGTTTATCATCAGAAGTAGTACCTAATGGCCAACCATTTTTTTAGTAAAACAATTCATACCATGAAGCTACAGTGCTAGAAATCCAATTTTTGGTTGCTGGATTCCAAAGTACAAGCCACTAACCATGTCGCCGACTTATTTGGCCCAGCTAAAGAAAATTTATCCCACTCCGTTATTTCATTGTCTGGATAGAGATGTATTAGGAAGGAAATTCAAATGAAATATTGGATATCATGGTAAAAATCAAACATAAAAAGAGTTTAGAACTTGGATATTGTTATCAGGAATGGTCGGTGTTCTTGAGATTAGTATAGCCTAAACAATCAACCCTTACAACTAATTTATTTGATGGATTCAAACTGATTCAAAGTTAAGACATATGATCAAAATGCTTGAACATAAAAAGGGTGACTTCATCTTTTTCTATCTGGCTATTTCAGGACAGAGTTAATTTTTCTTTCCAGGAAAGCGTTAATTTTTCTTATCGTAAAATTGTGTCAATCATGGGAGGTAGTTCTGCTTCTGGAGAAGAGAGCACAATGTCTCCCCATGCCAAAATGGAGAAAAAAATACTATCGATGATAGGATAGAAGATAATAAGCGTGTAAAAGATAAAATAGTTCTCTTCCTTATGGTTTTCTAATACTACATAACAGAACCACAATGCTTGGTTAAGTGTGATGCGAATGAGGATGCTAAAAGGATAAAACTGACAACGAAAAAAGAAGAAAATAAGTAAATAAATCACTAAATCCAAGTGAAATATAGGGAATCATATTGAAAATAGAATTTCCAGTGCATCTCAATGCAGAAATTTTTTACTTCGTCATTCTATCCTATTGGTGAGAGGTTATTTAGCGCAGAAGGCCTTCCGTGAATTATTTCAATGGAAAGTGTGTCACCAGCCTTGCTTAGTGGACATGGATGATTTAATAAAATTATGAAACAAATACAAAATTGTGGGCAAGACCAATACCTCTAGTTGGCATCATGGCAGCTTCTTGATTGGGTGATGTGACCTACCACAGGAGAATGAAATAAGCTCAGATTAAATGAAAGCAATGAAAACATAAAATCAGCTATTTAATGGGCAAGATTTATCCAAGGTGTACTCACAACTGAAAAATTCTACCACTTTTTGGGAAAATACTATTACTGAAAATTGATCATGCAAATCTAGGAAAATTACCATAGTTCACAATGAATGAACATACAAGAATACTACATTCTCGTTAATAATAGTTTCAGACAAGAATACTCCTTCCTCCTTAATAATGGAGAACCCTGTGGCCACCATTTCCAATTCAGAGAGGTTAAAGCAGTCAATCTTATAGAACTGAAAGTCACAAAACCTGCATTCAAAAAAGGTTGTACCAGCCACAGAAATCAACTTTGGGAGTGTAGAAGATACACAAGCACTTCAGTGGTGTAAATTAAAGGAAAACAAACAGGGGAAAAAATAGAGCTTCTATACAGATTCCAAAGAAGAAAATATAAATATCCAGAGCCATACTTAGAGAATTTAGGAAAGAAAATAAAAACCAAAATGAAAATTAATAATATTAACAGACCTGATTCGGAATCCACAACAGATGTGAGAAGAAAAGAAAAAAGAGATTCAACTGGAACTGGTTAGAGGCCGCACGAACACAGGCCCTGCTGTCAAAAATTATGACGTACACTTTCCCACATTGGGAGATGTTAGACCAGCGCCCCTCCAACACGCAATGGAGGTCACAGACCTAGGCCATGAGCCTTCATGTCACAAATTATATTCATTTTTTCCTGAATCTTTCAAATAAATACCAGAAGCTGGTAATTTTCATAATTAGTTTAATTATAAAAAATATTTGAGACCTCATTATCTCCCTTTATCTAATGAATTTAATTATTTTAATACAAGTCTATATGAATTATTAAGCACCAAAAATTTTTCTATAAAGTAGCATGCCCCATGTTGCACTTTTAGCATCAGGGACTTATCAAAATGTACATAATGAATGAACAAAGACATGATCCTTGATGTTTTTATTGTTACTCCCTTTTCATACATCTGAGACACCATTAACACCAAAGTTCCCACTAATATGATTCTTTGGAAGGATCATTGATTAGTGAGGATACCATTCAAGATATAATTGAATGTTATGTGTTTTTTTCATTAAGAAATTATTGATGATTGTGGTAATGATGAAGTGAATGTTTTTTCTAGAGTTTAGGATAATACAACAGGATATATTTTGATAGAGTATTTACCTAAGGTTGTTGGTAGGAATCTGATTAGTGATCCATCTCCCTCTTCTCCTTCCCCCAAAATTCCAACATCTTCATATATCACTAATGATGAATTAGATGTGTTTAAATCTGAGATGTTGTCAATACTCAAACATGCATTTTAAAACATCTACAACTCTTTAAATAAAGTGAGACAAGAGGATATTTAATAAGCAGAATGCATTGTTTAAAAACCAGAATGCAAACCAAAATAAAAACCATAATTAAATCAGAATTAACAAGTAGAATTCAAACCAAAATAATACATTGTTAAACCAGAATTAACAAGGAGAATTCAAAATAAGAACAGAAAACTCACCAGGAATTAAAAACAACAAGCAGAATGTAAACCATAATTAAAACCACAATTAACAAGCATATAGAGTATGATATATCAAATGATTCTATAATAAATATAGAGAATCAGAGTTTTCTAATCAGTGAACAATATTTGTAATATTCAAAATGGCATAATTTATCCAAACTCACCAGGAATCATTGTCTCACCGAAACAACCTCCAACGACATGTGTTCATCCTTCTAAGACATCCTCTTTTTTTGAGAAGTTGGGGACATGAACTGGTTTCCCAATTCATGTCGCCAAAGTAATTTATTAAAAGAAAAAGATTACAATACATCCTCGAGGTGTAATTAGCTTAGACCATCATGGATAAAAAGGATTACAATGAATAACCAAGAAAAGCATAACCAAAACATAAAGTTAACCAAAGAAAATCAGCAGTCTGCTCAAAACTTCTAGGCTAGTTGATCATGAGAGAGATCCATCAAACAAATCGGGGATTACCAGACCGATCTTTTCATATTAGCAGTCGACCTGCATTGCATGAAACATATGGATTTGAGTTGTTATAACATCAAGAACTTCAGGAATCAAGAAAGGCAGAAGAAACCAAATAAAGACAGAGCATAATTTCAGAAAGCCAGTTCTGGTTCGGAGAGTCTCAAGTAGATCATATGATGATCAATGTAGAAATTCAGAACGAATCCAAACTTAATCAGAATAATAGAAATCTACACTTATTTGAAACCAATTGTCACATCTCAAACCCATTTAGAATTCCACTGACCAGATCAGAACTATTTCCAAGAAGGAAAAGGGAAACTGAGAAGAATAATCTGATCCGAACGACTTAATCCATAGCCAAAAAGAGCTGACCTTTGAAGGTTATAGAAAAAAACCGAGAGACTCAGGATCCAAATCATTTAAACTCCTAAACAATCAGAATTTAGGCCATTAAAAAACCTTAAACTGAACCTTCATGATGATCAGGACTACCCAAAAATAATCCAAAGACACAAACTCAAAATCTCTTAGCAACATTCCAGAATAAAGTAGCCCAAAACAACCAGAAATAAATGTATATCACAACAATCAGAGGCCTAGGGAACTACTCCCTATAGGATGGTTTTGGCCTTTAAATTATAATTAACATACCAACTCACCATGCGTAGGAACATAAACATTTAAAGTGATTCCTAGGGAACTACTCCCTATAGGATGATTTTGGCCTTTAAATTATAATTATGAATTAAGAATTATGCATGTGTTTTATTTGAGATTTTAATCATGCAATATTTTTATTATGCATGATGTCAACATAATCCTCTTTTCTTCTCTCTTCAGCTGTTGGATTATTTTACAGTAGGTGAGCCCTGGAATATAGCTTTATATGCAACCAAAAATGTTTCCAAAAAGAAGCAGTGCGACTTTTTTGCTGAGCAACGGGAGCATGAGATTTTTGAGCTTTTTTTGACTGTCAGGTTTCAGCCTAGGTATGTGATGGTTTTCTTAGGATCGATTGACACTCTTGTAACAAATCAGAAACAACAAGGAACCAAAATTCCCATTATCACCAAGTATGAAACCTAAATCATGTAAAACTAAAATGAAGATCATTTTGTACCTTGCACCAGTTGAGGGATATCAAAAGGATCCAAGAGTTCATATGAATACATGCAGAAAAATAGAGGCTTGAAATTGGGAACTGTTATCGAGGATTTAGGGAAATAACCTATTAGATGACGAGGATGAGGAGAGCAACCAGAGAGAAGAAGGCGATCAACCATAAAAATAGACCTCCCATCTTACATGATCGCCCCATTCTGCACCTGTAAACAGAAATAGAAACCGTGTGAGAATTGTAACTCAACAGATAATGGAAGAAGATCTAAGGGGGAGAGGAGTGGAGAGGATGATACCTTCATAAATATAGCCCCAAACATGATTAATCACCTTATAAGTAGAATTTTGAGAGGAGAACCATGACTGAGAATGTATGAGGAACCTTAGGGTCACATGAACCAGATGGGGTGAGAAATAAAGTGTTCTGGGATAAAAATATCAAAGGGGAAGAATTAAAATATTATAATTTTAATAATATCGGCATCCTGTAAGGTTACTTGACACTAGGAATGGTACATGTTGACTTGTATTTGTTGAGATCAGTTGTAAACCCAAATTTATTGATAGTGTTTAGTGGTATATGGGTTAATTGTATCGCTATTATTTTGAACCAAGTATATGGTTTTTCATGGGTGTTTCTGGAGAAAGTATGAATAGTTCATCTAATTGACTAAGTGTCATATTAGGACTAATGTGACCAGAACCATTATAATTGTAACACCCCAAGCATCCACAATACACTTCTCTTTCAATAATGCAATAGCTTGCATTGTACGCAAGTTCGAGATTCTAACACACCGCGACCAATCAAAGTAGTAGTTATAAATAGTAATACCCACTTTTTAAAATTATAGAAATTTTATATTCCAAAATGGACTTCATTTTTCTATTCGTAATATCGAAATTATCCTAAGTTGAATTTTTTGTAATTTTCTGAGAAATTCCATTTTTTATGAATAGTGAAAAATACTTAAAACAACTTTTTTAATCAAAATAATTTATAGTGTTAAATTATACTATTGAGTGTTTTTAAATTATAATTATAATATATTTTTACCATTTTATCCAATGGTGTTCATTAAAATTAATTTCACTTTGAAAATGGACATAAACAATTGTCAATATTTTGATATATATTGTTTCTTAAAAACGCACTATTTGTTGTGACAGTAGGAATTAATTATAAAATTAATTAATACAGCTTATATGTTTGGAATTTTGTAAAATATACATCATTTTTGAATTCAGAATATCAATTATAGCTTAGGGTGAAATTTTGGCATTGTTCTGAAAAACATCAATTTTTGATAAATAGTGAAACCACTAAGTGGTAGTTAAAAAACTGATTTTTCGTTTAAATGAAACATTACAACTTCTGTGATTTGATTTTAAAAAATCTGACATACATGGTTGTCATTAGGTAGTAAAATGTGGTTCAATGGGATTAAAAGAATATTTTTGTGAATAGTAACTTTTAAGTTTAATTAATCGTGATTAAAGGTAATAAGTGAAATTTAAAGTAAAAATGATATTATAAAAATATGAAAATACCTTTACACTTGTCCTACCCCTATTAGATGAGTGATGGCGGACCAAGAAAATCCATGGGTAAACTTGGGGACCCCATGAAGCCACTTTGGTAGGAAAATGACATTAAAAACATTTTATTTAATGTTAAAATAAAAATGTCACAAACATGAGTTGTTTAACTAAAAAAATTTAAATGGGTTTATACAAGTCATATGTTTGACTATAAATATTAATTAGAAAGATAAAACTATTTCATACATCATGATAATTTTTTTATAGTTTTTATACATTAAATAAATTAAATTATTTATGACACCATGATGCTGCAGCGATTACCTCATTAATTAACGATTTAAATAAAATTAAAAGATAATGTAAATTCCATGGCATAAACTTGTCAAAAACCTATTGGATGAGTATATTTCGAACCATTATCACCTTATCCTTGAAATATATCATTGTGGGACCTTTAGAATCCGAAAATCATTTCATAATAAAGTAACATTTCAATCTTTCCAAGATTGCCCCTCCTCTCCTCTTATAAAAGGCCCCAACCTCTACCACCTTATTCACACCATCAAGCCATTTGGCTCGGCCAAAATCTTCCCAAATACTCTCCCAGATTCCCTCTCTTACTCTTATAAGCCTCAAATTTTTCATAATTCTTTCCAAGGAATCCTTTGGCTCAAATCAAAAAAGAGTTACCCGATTTTAAGGTAATGTATTCTTTTATGTTATTTTGTTTTATTTTTCTTCTCCAACCCCCTAAAATATTTTTATCCATTTCTTTTGTAACAAAAACAGTATCTTAAATATAATAGGTTGTTGTTATAAGAAGTATTCTAGCAACACATACACACACCTACATCTAATGGTTAAAGAAGATACTGTTTCTGTGGATGGTGAATTTCTACCTCACGAAACAATGATTAATCAACACTTATATAACACCTTAAAAGGTGGCCATTAAGATGTCACTGTATTTATATATGATATATAATATGTTTATTTTATTCTTAAGCTTCTTTATTTTTCATTTATGGCGTGCCTTTATGGCTTCCATTATGGGTAAACACGATGTTTTCATTTTTGGAAGTGCGGAGTACCGCCCCCTCAAAGTGATTTGAATCGTTAATGCCATATGTGGGATGTATAAAGGATGGAGTAAATGGTATTATACATTATATTATACATTAATTATATTATACCTTTATATAATTATAATTTCATTCCATTAAATATGAAATAGAAATGAAAGTAGCGTTCATGCGTACGTACGGCTTACCGTCTCCATGAACGGTGCATTTCATTTCTTACCTCTAAATGTTACGTAATATTATAAATGCATGTATATAATGGATATATATGATATATATGATATCTAAATAATGAATATAATTATGTATATAATGTATATTTAACCACATGAACAACTTGTAATTATAAGAAGTTTATTTTTGACTCAAGTACCTAAGATCGACAAAACGACCTTTATTAACTTAAATAATTACTTAATGTTCATAACATGGTAATAAGTGATATAAAAGGAATAATGAACATGAAAATGTTTTTTAAGAAATTATAAATTTACTCTAGTTTATTATTCAGGAGGTTAAAGAACGTTCGAGTCAAGTCGGATACGAGGTAAGGGAATTTCTTAACCCAATTTCCATTCTCTGGGTTAATCTCTTACTTTCAAATTATGTTATGATATTATTATGTCCTATCTTGTATTTTTAATTTCGTTAAGTGTACTTATATTGAATACACATAATAGATATATTTTATTTAATAAAATGATATTGGTAAGGACTTCGTCTCAATCTCATTTCATTGAGGCATATTTTGTTTTATACGCAACTTTCTTTTATACGGTGTATATACCCCTTTGACTTTTACATTTATTTAAAAGGAATATTTTTTATACGAAGAGTTTTACTAAACGACAAAAAGGAATTTTTTTCTTGCTGTACATATGCGGAGACAACGACTTCTCCGCCACCGTGACTATTATTTGAGTTTCAGATTCCTCTACAAGCCATAAAATTTTTCTTAAATGAAAAATAAGTACAAAGTTTTAAATTTCTTTAAATTTGGTATTGAAAATGGTTTTGAATTTTTTTTTGTTATATCAATGTGTTGTATTGATATGATGTGATTGAAATGTGGAAATTTTATGTTTCCTTTATGCATGTTTTATGTGATACGATTATGTTATGGTTTATGATACGTTTAAACCTGTTCATATGAGGAATGCATTGGACTTAATAAGTGACCGGTGGAGCCCGCTATAGCTCCTCGATGCATCGGTAGGTCTCATGAGACAAACTAGTGTCTTGGCATGAGGCCTTGACAAAATCTTATTTGTAGTCTTGGCACGAGGCCTTGGCTACGTGGTTATGATAGTCTGGCATTATGCATTCCATCATTATGAAAGTGGTTATTGATATTGCATGTGATTATTAGACTAGTAGAATATCCATGTGAGTATGTAAATGGCATTATTTCATTTTATTTTTCCCATATTATGCGGAAGTTCAAGTTTAAAAAGGATTTTGTTTTATTTATACATTGCCTTAATTGTTAATGTTTATTTATGAAAGCTTCCGCAATATTGTTATTTGTACTGAGCATCAGAGCTCACCCCTTTCAATGTTTTAATATTTTCATGGATATGAAGAATTATTTTATGAATGACCTACAGGGATAGTCAGAAGAGGATATGAGTGTGGACTATGGAGACTTTGTTATTGTAGTTTTTCACATTCTGATGTAATGTAATATTATGAATGTATCTAGTGTTTGCAAGGCTACTAAACTAATCGGTCTTTCGAGACTTGATCTTTTGTGATCATGCCAATGTTATGAAGTGACATACCGACTCTAGGTAGCTGGGGTCGGGGCGTTACAGTTGGTATCAGAGGCCGTTTAGTACTAACCTTGGAAGCTAGATTTAGATAAACTCTGATTAGAGCACTTAGTCCAAAGATAGACTTTGAGGATTAGTATTGAAAAACTTCCTAGCATTTTGGTATTATAGAGATTTTATGAGTTTTTTTAGCAATACATCTCTATCTGGATACGAGTAGGTAGAGGCGGCTCTAGCACAGATGTACCTAGGGGTAAAACCCGAAAACACCGCTTTGAGCTAGACTCGAATAGGAAGTGGTGCATGACAATGAGCCTTGCTGCACTCTTGGTTACGACACTCCCGGGGGATATGCTTAGGATAATTCTCATTTTCTTTAAAAACCACTATGAAGGATTATGATTATATACTTCCTCAAAGAAAACATTTTTATAATTATGGATTATATCCACAAATAGTTCAATTTATGTTAAGTATTTTACAAGTATGGAATTATGTATTTTGATTCATAAACTAATCTAGTTTATGCCATTGTTTAGAAATGGCGCCTAGTGGAAGTAATGGAAACTGTATCAATGCACGCACTCCATGTAGGGATTTCCCTCCTACACAAGATAATTATTGTGGAGCTGGAGATACAACTGGTTCTGATCATCTTATTACCATACTGGGACAACTCACTCAGGTTATGGATAATAACCTTACTCGTATGGAGCACCCTGATCCGAAACGTGGAGGATCAATGTTAGATCGTTTCATGAGGTAACAACCACCAACATATAATGGGGGTACAAATCCATTAGTAGCTGAGCAATGGATAAACTCCTTAGAGAAAATATTCCACGCCTTGGGGAGTAGTGAAAGAGAAAAGGTTATCATGGAAGTTTACCGCCTCTCTGGAGATGCTGATCAATGGTGGTCATTGATTCAAAATACAAAGGAAGATGATGAAGTATCGAATATGGAATAGAGGGAGTTCAAAGAGATTTTCATAGAAAAGTACTTTCCCCGTGACCATAGAGTAGGTATAGAAAGTCAATTTTTGAGTCTAAGACAAAAGGAGGATGAGAATGTCACAAAGTATGAGGCCAACTTTACAACGTTAGCGAGGTATGCTGTAGATTATATACGTAACCCAAGAAGTAAGATTGATCGTTTCTTGGATGGGTTAAAACTATTTCTACGTAAATCTTTAGTATCACAATACTTCTCGTCATACGAAGACATAGTCGCGTGTTCTATCAAGACAGAAAAGGAATTCTCTAAATCTTATGACAATAAATTAAAGAAAGAGAAGAAGAGAATGGTGGAACAAGAGACAGATAAAGGGAAAAAGGGAAAGAAGGATTTTCATTATGCAATAATTGTCGGAAGAATCACCCTGGTACCTACCTAAAAGGAATGAGAGTTTGTTATAAATGTGTAGAAAAAGGTCACGAGGCTCGTTATTGCAATGGAAATAAAGAGGCTATTAATGTTGAATTCTATAACTGTAGGGAAATGGGGCATTATGCAAATGAATTTCCTAAGTGTCAGGGAACCTTACCATAGAAATGGACAAGAGATAAAGGACAATCTTATGCTATTACTACAGTTGAAGTGGAATAATTAATTTATTGGTGCTTTTGGAAACAAGGATTATATTTTGGTTATAAGAATAATGTGATATATACAAGGATTGTACTGCAATACTTGTTGTTTTCATTAAGGTTTTAATATGATGAAGGTAATCATATTTTTAGTATGTGACAAAAAGAGAAACTTTAATTTCTTTGGGGAATCTGATGTTACAATTAATTTTGGAATTTAGAGAACTTTTAGAGAAAGTCTGGACAGAGGTATTTTAGATAACTATAAAGGTTGGAATGGATTAAGTTGATCTTTGGATAGTATTGTTTAAGGTTAAAACATTTCTGAATTTTTTTTTGGAATATTATAATACTATAGTTTTAGGAAAAGGATAACCTGCAGGGTGGGGCATAACCCGTCGCGTCGGACAAAGCTACAGGAATCGAACCCACAACCATAGTGCGACATGCCTTTATTACCTACCACTAGCCTACATTAAGTCCCTGGTTTTTACAAAATAGTTTTCCTAATCTAAATGGTATGTGGTAATATTTAGAACCTTATACAATTAAGAAAAATAGAATATTTTTGAGTTCTGTTACCATTTGGAGTGAAAGATGGGTTTGTGGTAAAAATTTATTAAAGAATGAAAAACAACACAATAAGTAAGTATATTTCCTTATATTCTTAGTAAATCTCTTAAATAAATTCCTCAACTTTAAAAAAGGTAACTTAAAACAAAAACGTTGCCGGTTAACTTTTCCGACTGGCTATTCAATGATCATTTAACCAATTATAATTTTGTGATTTTCTTATTGATAACTTTCTACTAATCCTATTTTCTACAACTCTCCATCAGAAATTGCTGGTTTTTTTCTTCCATATCCATTTTTTCATAGAATCCTAGTATGGGCTATCTCGGGTGACCTTTGTACTTCTCTTTATTTCTTTTAATGTTATATTCTTATTAACCCTATTTCCGATGTGGGTTTTCCACAACGATATTCTCTATTTTCACACTTTTATTTTTGAAGAAAATTTTCAAAATGAGAGGATGCAATTTATTGAAGGAGGGGATAATGTAACACCCCAAGATTTCACGATACACTTCTCTTTCAATAATGCAATAGCTTGCATTGTACGCAAGTTTGAGATTCTAACACACCGAGACCAATCAAAGTAGTAGTTATAAATAGTAATTCCCACTTTTTAAAATTATAGAAATTTTATATTTCAAAAGGGACTTCATTTTTGTATTCATAATATCGAAATTATCCTATGTTGAATTTTTTGTAATTTTCTAAGAACATCCATTTTTTAATGAATAGTGAAAAATACTTAAAACAAATTTTTTAATCAAAATAATTTATAGTGATAAATAATACTATTGAGTGGTTTTAAATAATAATTAGAATATATTTTTTCCATTTTATCCAATGGTGTTCATTAGAATTAATTTCACTTTGAAATTGGACATAAACAATTGTCAATCTTTTGATATATATTGTTTCTTAAAAACACGCTATTTGTTGTGACAGTGAGAATTAATTATAAAATTAATTAATACAACTTATATTTTTGGAATTTTGTAAAATAGACATCATTTTTGAATTTGGAATATCAATTATATCTTAGGGTGAAACTTTGGCATTGTTCTGAAAAACATCAATTTTTGATGAATACTGAAACCACTAAGTGGTAGTTAAAAAACTGATTTTTCGTTAAATGAAAAATTACAACTTCTGTGATTTGATTTTCAAAAATCTGACATACATGGTTGTTATTATGTAGTAAAATGTGGTTCAATGGGATTAAAATAATTTTCTGGTGAATAGTGACTTTTAAGTTTAATTAATCGCGATTAAAGGTAATTAGTGAAATTTAAGGTAAAAATGATATTATAAAAATATGAAAATACTTTTACACATGTCCTACCTCTATTGGATGAGTCATGGACGACCAATAAAATCCATGGGTCAACTTGGGGACCCCATGGAGCCACTTTGGTAGGAAAATTACATTAAAAACGTTTTATTTAATGTTAAAAAAATGTCACAAACATGAGTTGTTTTACTAAAACAATTTTTAAATGGGGTTATACAAGTCATATGTCTGACTATAAATATTAATTAAAAAGATAAAAAGATTTCCTAAATCATGATATTTTTTTATAATTTTTAGACATTAAATAAATTAAATTAGTTATGACACCATGTTGATACATCGATTACCTCATTAATTAACGATTTAAATAAAATGAAAATATAATGTAAATTCCAAGGCTTAAACTTGTCAAAAACCTATTGGATGAGTAGATTTCGAACCCTTATCACCTTAACCTCGAAATATATCATTGTGGGACCATTATAATCTGAAAAGAATTTCATAATAATGTAACATTTCAATCCTTCCAAGAGTTCCCCTCCTCTCCTCTTATAAAAGGCCCCCACCTCTACCACCTTATTCACAACTTCAAGCCATTTGGATTGGCAAACCTCTGCCCAAATACTCTCCCAAGTTTCCTATATTAATCTAAGAAGCCTCACATTGGTCATAATTCTTCCCAAGGAAGCTTTTGGCTCAAATCAAAAAAGAGTTACCCGATTTTAAGGTAATGCCTTCTCTTATGTTATTTTGTTTTATTTTGGTTCTCCAACCCCCTAAAATCTTTTTATCCATTTCTTTTTTAACAACACCAGTATCCTAAATATACTAGGATGTTGTTATAAGAATTATTCGAGCTACACTTACACACACCTACATCTAATGGTTAATGAACATATTGTTTCTGTGGATGGCGAATTTCTGCCTCACGAAATGATGATTACTCAACCCTCATATAACACCTTCAAAGGTGGCCATTAAGATGTCACTGTATTTATATATGATATATAATATGTTTATGTTATTCTTAAGATTCTGTATTTTCCATTTATGTCATGCCTTTATGGTTTCCATTATGGGTAAACGCGATATTTTCATTTTAGGAAGTGCGGACTACCGCCCCCTCAAAGTGATTTGAATCGTTAATTCCATATGTGGGATGTATAAAGGATGGAGTAAATGGTATTATACATTATATTATACTGGAATTATATTATACATTTATGTAATTATAATTTCATTCCATTAAATATGAAATAGAAATGAAAGCAGCGTTCATGCATACGTACGGCTTACCGTCTTCATGAACGGCTCATTTTATTTCTTACCTCTTAATGTTATGTAATATTATAAATGCATGTATATACTAGATATATATGATATATTTGATATCTACATCATGAATATAATTATGTATATAATGGATATTTCACCACATTAACAACTTGTAATTATAAGAAGTTTATTTTTGAATCAAGTACCTAAGATCGACAGAACGACAGTTATTAACTTAAATAATTACTTAATGTTCATAACATGGTAATAAGTGATATAAAAGGAATAATGAACTTGAAAAAGTTTTTCCATGAAAGTAGAACTTAACTCTAGTTTATTATTTAGGAGGTTAACGAATGTTTGAGTCAAGTCGGATACGAGGTAGGGTAATTTCTTAACCCAATTTCCATTCTTTGGGTTAATCTCTTACTTTCAAATTATGTTATGATATTATTATGTACTATCCTGTATTTGTACTTTATTTATGTGTACTCATATTGAATACACATAATAGATCTATTTTATTTAAAAAAATGATATTGGTAAGGACTTTGTCTCAATCTCCTTTCATTGAGGCATATTTTGTTTTATACACAACATTCTTTTATATGGTGTATAAACCCCTTTGACTATTACGTTTATTAAAAAGGAATATGTTTTATACGAAGAATTTTACTAAACAACAAAAAGGAATTTTTTTCTTGCCGTACATATGCAGTGACAGTGACTTCTCTGCCGCCGTGACCATTATTTGAGTTTCAGCTTCCTCTACAAGCCATATCTTTTTCTTAAATGAAAAATAAATACAAAGTTTTAATTTTGTTTAATTTTGGTATTGAAAATGGTTTGGAAGGTGTTTTTATTATATCAATGTTTTGTATTGATATCTTGTTATTGAAATGTGGAAATGTTATGTTTCCTTTATGCATGTTTTATGTGATACGATTATGTTATGGTTTATGATATGTTTAAACCTGTTCATATGAGGAATGAATTGGACTTAATAAGTGACGGGTGGAGCCCACTATAGCTCCTCGATGAATCGGTAGGTCTCATGAGACAAACTAGTGTCTTGGAATGAGGCCTTGACAAAATCTTATTTGTAGTCTTGGCACGAGGCCTTGGCTACGTGGTTATGATAGTCTGAATTATGCATTCTATCATTATGAAAGTGGTTATTGATATTGCATGTGATTATTCGACTAGTAGAATATCCATGTGAGTAAGTAAATGGCATTATCTCATTTTATTTTTTCCATATTATGCTGAATTTCAAGTTTAAAAAGGCTTTTGTTTTAGTTATACATTTCCTTAAATGTTAATGTTTATTTATGAAAGCTTCCGCAATATTGTTATCCTTACTGAACATATGAGCTCACCCCTTTCAATGTTTTAATATTTTCCAGGATGTGAAGAAGTATTTTATGAATGACCTGCAGGGATAGTCAGAAGAGGATATGAGTGTGGACTATCGAGACTTTGTTATTGTAGTTTTTCACTTTATGATGTAATGTAACATTATGAATGTATCTAGTGTTTCCAAGGCTACTAATCTAACCGGTCTTTCGATACTTGATCTTTTGTGATCATGCCAATGTTACGAAGTAACGCACCGACTCTGGGTAGCAGGGGTCAGGGCGTTACAATAATATGAGTTGAGTAGGTCAAAAAAAATTTCCAACATGTATACATGTTTGAAATGGAAATTTATGGACCTTGGTTAATGGTTTTTTAGTGATGATGGACCTTCAGGATAAGAAAAAGGGGTGATCTAGTGGATGTATGTTTCACAATAAGTGTATTATGAGTTTATGATGATTTGACAAAGGTCTAGTAAAAGTTTAATGTATAGTGTTTATGATTATATCTAATCTGTATATCTATAATATTCTTCTCCTAGTTATGAATTACAACCCAAGACATTAAAAATTGGATTAAAAGAATTTGATTCATTTTTCAAAAAAAAATGGTACATCTAGAAGTTAAACATCGCCATGACAATTTTTAAGTTGAATGGTTATACATGTAAATGATATATGAAAATAGATCTAGGAATTAAAGGAGGAATATAATACCAGATGTATCTCCATTCTTTCTTCTATGAAACATTATATCAAGAGACTATACACCTAGAGAAGTTATGGGAATTCATGACGCTATGGTAGTTTGGTTAATTAGTAACAAATAAAATTGATTAGTTTAATATATTACTCTACGTCATATAATCCTTGAAAATAAATTAATTCATGAAAATCCATCATTTTTGGAAATAGGATTAATGATTCATAAAGAGTACATGCAACACTCACTTTGCATTAACACATACTCCAAGGAAGTCAAATATATATTGTTTGTCCTGGTAGATGTTTCCTTAAATATCAATATTGTAGAGATTAGCGTGATTTCTAGGTCAGTGGTGGTTCTAAACACAATTAAATCCATTAACCTAGAATAAGGATCATGTAATGGGTTAGTTCTGTTGTTATGAGTATATCTTAGAACTAATGTTACTTAAGTGATGATAAGAACTGAATGCACTAATTTTTTGGCGAGCGATGGATACAAAAAAATATAAGGTGGTAAGTATGTCATAGAATTTGTTGGCATGTCTATTATTAATACGTTGTCGAGTTCACATGTAACTAGGTAGGTCTTGTATTGGTTTGATTCTATCATTAATGTTAGACCATGATGTAATGAGTTCATTGTTAGGTGTATCATTCAGTCATAATTGACGAGTATTAAGGTATGGGTGTTGGTTTTGATGTGATAAATTATTTTTGGGTTGATTGTTGGGGATCCAGAAGTACATACTCTGGAAATAACACATGGGAACCCGAATGGAGGCATTGTACTAGCACCATGGAATGTATGGAATCAAGACAGTAGAAGGATATTATCATAAGCAATTAAATGAATAATGTTCAATGGATATAGTTGAATAGATGGAGTTCAGTGGATGAAACACTGATAGTTAAATATAAGATTCAAGAATCCTTTTATGTTAGGATTAGAAAAATCATTCTGGAGGTTTATGTGGGTGGTTTCAAGATGTTTTTGTACGGTTTCCACTTTTCCATAAAGTGTCGTCTTAAGAAATAAAAAAATGGATTGAGGAGGAGAAGGAATCTAGGTAGAAGTGGTCCATTGGATGGTTCATAGTGGAATATGAGTAGTAAAACACATTTTAAAGAATATCATATCCCAAGTTAGTTATCATTTCTATAGGATATGTCACCATTCCCCATGATTGAGTGATAATGAACGATTAGGGTATAAAAGGACCCTTGAAGAGACTAACCCTCAAGCACATCATATAATTTTATTTCTTGTATAAAGTTAATGGTCTTATCAAGCCTTCTGAAATTAATCACACCCTCTATAATATCTTATCCATGTAATACCATCACTCCTAGTGATATTTTCCCTCATTTTGGGAGTCCCACATGGAGATATAGATGATAGTTTCTATGCCCGCGATGATCGTTTTAGTGAACCAGATGGCTAAAGGATTATGTATAGTAATAGAGGATAACATGGTACTAATTAGGGAGATCTTGTATCCTAAGGATAGAAACTAAGGTTTTAATTAGTTTTATGACCAGTAATAATATTTGTTAAATAATAAAATTGATGAATATGAATCTTACAAGAAGAAAATAATGATCCCAAGAAATCCATAGGAAAATCATTCAGAGATATTCTAAGTGAACATTTAGAGAATTTTGAACATTTGGACAAGAAGTTATCAGAAATTTACATTGTACAGTTAGCAGGGATGATTTATTTCCCACTCTATCGACCATAATCGGTCAAAAATAATTTTGAAGCTTTGGATAAATTTGTCTATACCCTAAGAAAAATTACATCTATAAAAAAACATTCAAGAAATTCTAGAAAAATGATAGAAATTAAAGTGAAATGACTATGGGAGATAAAAATCAGCCACTTATTCAATGAAAATCAGCTAGCAGAAATTGTGTAGTCACCCTGCTGAGGCATTTGATATAAGAATCGGTGTTTAGTTTAAAAAGAATAAAAAATCAAGGAGAAAAAATTACAAACCTAAATGAAATGAATCGGTCGGGACGTTTCCAGAGGAGAGGGATCCTATAGGGGGAAGGGGCACATCGCTGGAGCTAGAGGAAGGGGGGCGGAGGCCGAGACGTTGAGGTGGAGATGCAGGCCGGGAGGTCGAGTTCGGGAGTGGATGTGGAGTCCAGAGAGGGGATGAGATGGCTGGGTACCGGTGTTCGGATGGCTAGGAGTCGAAGGTCAGAGAGGGGAGTAGAGGGCTGGGAGGCGGAGGTCGGATAACTGAGAGGCAGTGGTCGGGGAGGGGGGGAGAGGGCCAGAGGCGGAGGTCTGGAACCTAGGATTTGAGCGGGGGAGCGCGAGAGTGAGGAGGAGAACTGATGGGGGAGCGTGAGAGAGAGTGAGAAGATCCCGATGGGGGCCGTGAAATTGTGGATTGAATACCCACTATTCTAAAAACACTGTAGTTATTGATAAACAAAGAAGGCATATTCCCACAGTTTAATAAACTATGGGAATAGATGTGTGGGGTTAGACCCCCTTTCCAGTAGTGACTTTATTTGACTTTAAGCTGGTTACTCGTTCTGGAGTCTGGGCTTTCATATTTTTAGAAGTAGTTGTAAAAGAA
Organism: Viscum album; assembly: GCA_963277665.1. NCBI lineage: Eukaryota > Viridiplantae > Streptophyta > Magnoliopsida > Santalales > Viscaceae > Viscum > Viscum album. The sequence goes on along the minus strand of OY728123.1, from coordinate 2,130,514,736 downwards.
GATCCTCCATTCCCATTCATCTTTTTAACATTATCAGCATCTCTCTTCATTCTAGTATCATGCTGAATAAAAGTTCCAAACAGATCATCTAAGGAAATCTGGGTGACTTTCCTATACTCATCAATTACTGTCCTCTTGGATTCCCATTCATTTGGCATAATGTCTATGATATTTTCTACAAGGAACTCATCATCCAAAACGTTTTCTCCCATAGATTTTAAGCTATTCACAATAGTCATAAGACTTTCATGAACTTTTCTTATAGATTCTCTATAGGGAAAGTTAAAGCCATGGTATTCAGCTCTCAATATAGCACTTCTTGTCTATATAACTTTAAAAGTACCAAAATGTGTAACTTCAAGGTTCTTCCAGATACTGTTTGCAGCTTCACATGAAGATATTTGACTATAGATATTCCCAGTCATGGAACATAGAAATGTATTTCTGTCTGGGAACGTTTCTTGATATTCTAATTTATCCTGATTAGTAAAAGTTCTCAATTCCATATCAAGAATATTATAGTCTCCTGTCAGCATTAGGGATTTATCAAATCAAGTGTTAATAACAAAATTATTCATCCTATCTCTCCAGTACTCATAATAATTTCCATAAAAATAGGAGGTTTGGTAGGATTTAGATTGTCGATAGAGACAACATATAAACCTGCCAGCTTAAGGAAAATCTTTCCACACAAACTTGTTGGTAATAAAAGTTTGTAAACAAAAGAAAATATCCTAAGTAATTAAAATAGAAACTGATTATATCTAAGAAAAATATGAATCTGAAATTTAGGGGTCTAAAAATCGGATTCCGAAAAATTAAAGAAGAAGATTTCTCTTCTGAATCTAATCATGAGATTAATTAATATTGAACCAAAACTATGAAACCAATTTTTGGATTGGTTCATGGTACAAGGTAAACTCCTCTGATACCAATTTTTGGATCGATAGTATGATAGATATGATACTGATTGTAGTATCAAACTATGGTGTAGATACTAAATATACAAGAAGGGGTGAATTGTATACTTAAAAAAACATCACAAAAAGTTTTTATAAACAAAATTCACAACACCTCTAAGATCTACAAATTTGATTGATTCTGGAAATGAATCTTAACAAACGTTTATAACAACAATGATTCAACCTTCAAGCGTATAAAATCTGGTTTAATTAGAGTTCAAGTATAAAGAAGTATAAGATAGTTATACATTCCTGAGCTGCCAAAATTATAGAAGAAAACGCAATTAAAATACTACATGTAACAAGTAGTAAATCTTTTAACCCAAAGAGATGGGTATCGAAAAACCTTGTATAAAGGTCCCTTAATTTATAATTTCTAGAAAGTCTATATTACCAAAACCTAGGTAATCCCTCAATCCGAAGATTAGTATATATATTTCTATCCCTACAAGCCCTCGATTTGTAAGGAAATCAGAACCTTTAACTTCAAAACATGAAGTCTATAATTTTACGGAAATCACACCTCTGCACAAAGCAAATCTACATGATGCAAAGTTTGAACAAGCTGTTTAAACTTTCTGCATAAAGCTAGAGAGTTTATAAGAACCTCTCTCTAGAAATCACTTCAATGGCATGTAAGCATGTTCTGCCAAAATTCAAGTCTATGAAAAGTAATGAGCTCGTTAAAATGAGCTCTTATTTATAGGCATGGATTCAATGGTCCGCTCCCTCCTCCAATGGTCATATTTTTCCTTGAATTTCGGAGGGACCAATACACGTGTCACTCAAAAAATGTTTAGTTAGTAACTGAATTCACGACATAATATTATAATCAAAACCTGAGTACGAAAAAATATGATTACTTGAACATATTAATTTTTCAGAGTGTAAGAAAAAATGAATGTTCAGTGTCTAGTCAAGAATACATATGGTACCTATAATACAAGGATATTAGTATTTTGTTTTCCATGGAATTCGGAACCTATATTATTTTGATTTTTGTAGTATGAATTTCAAGGAACTTTAGAATCTAGATTCACAAGAATTCAGAGTCTAAACTCAGAAGAGTTCGGAGTCCGAATTTAGAGAATTCGGAGTCAGAACTCATTAGAGTTTAGAGTGTGAATTTAGAGAGTTCGGAGTCCGAAATCATAATAGTTCAGAGTCTGAATTCAGAAAACTCAGAGTCAGAACTCATAAGAGTTCCGAGTCTGAATTTAGAGAACTCAGAGTCAGAACACATAAGAGTTCATTGTCTGAATTCAGAGAACTCGGAGTCAGAATTCATAAGAGTCCAGAGTGTGAATTTAGTGATTTTGGAAGCTGAATTCAGATCTTGAAAAAAAAATGCTTTATATCTAAGTATATATATGATTCCAAGTTCTTGGATATGAAACCGAATTTTACACTTATAAAAAATGAACAATGAAAACTATGGTAAGGATAAATTTCCTTGGGGGTGAAATTTTTTCATTATGAAATAAAAAACATAGGTTAAAATGAAATTTTCCTTAAGAGAAGGTGTTTGTGATTTTCAAAACAAGAAGGAATGGAAAATTCTTAAGGAAACCTTATTGACTCAACAATCTCCCCAAACATGAATGAATGGAAAAGTCATAAGGAAACCTTATTGACTCAACAATCTCTCCCTTTTTGGAAAGCACAAACATCCTTTTGAAAAAGAATATAAGAACTTAGAAATTATTTTCGTAGACTTTTAAAATAAAACTTATCTCCCTTATCACATGGGAAATGATGAATACAACTAATTACCCTCTTTGTCTTTGGAACACTAAGGATCGTATTCTAGATTTACAGAATGATATTTTTCATTATCTTAAATATTGAAATATATGTAATGAAAACTACCCCTTAGATAAACACTCCCCCTTAGATAGGGATATTTCTTCTTTTCTTATATTTATTTTTCCTTTCACCCCCTTTTTGATTTTAAAAAAAGACTTTGAGGAATGGAAAAGAAATTATAGTACCAAAAATATTAGTACAACACATCCAAAAGAAAAGAAACCAAAAATTAATTATGAATGGAAAAATTTATACAAGGAAGGAAAAAAACAAAAGATAATATTTAAGCAAGATCATCCTTTATTTTCCTTGGGATTTAGCTTCTTCACTATTGTTTTCAGCTTCGTGAGATCCTTATGATCTTCCTATACACTCTTAAGAATCTATTCCTTATCCTCAGCTTTCTTTTCTAAGGCTTTGATTCTATCTTTCTAAGCCTTAAGATCCTCTGCCTGAGCCTTCAAGAATTCATCCTACCAGAAAATATTTTCTTCAATCTCAATCTAAAGGTCCCTTTCTCTCTTCCAACTTTGGGAAACTGGGTATAGATTTCCATTCAGATATTTTACTTCTTGCTTCGCAGTATTTTGCTCGAGGGTTAGTTTTTTCTCAAAGCTACTTGTTAGATCCTTGATCTTACCATCTTCATAGTCACAATACTCCTTGACACCATCTTGGATTTCATCATGTTCTCTCAAATATTATACTATCTTCTTTGACCAGCATACCATTTTCTTAGAGTCCCTTTTGTGGGAATCATAGTTAATGAAGAAATTCTTGAAATCATCCTCATGATTTACACACTTATCCATTACCATGGATACTGAATCTAATTTCTGATGTAGTGTGTGTTGAAGTATCTGGCATCAGGAGTCTATTCTTGGAAAAATAGAAATAGTCCAAACAAGCTTCTTTAATGACTGAACAACCACTTCATGTCCATGGGATGATTATTCTGAACCTGAAATTTTTCTAGGTGCGGGATCTTTCACTTGATCTGTAAGTATCCTCTTTAAAGATCCACCATATTTCTTCTTCATTATAACTACATTATTTGGTGTATCAACAACAACTTGTTTACCCTTATCGGTTTTCGGAATGGCTTCCTTATCCAGAGATTTATGTTCACTGTCAGGAAGATGCGCAATTTTATCTTCATTTATTTCTTCTTTTCGAGATACTACCTCAGCATCCCGAGGGTGAATGAATTAATGATTAGAAATTTCTTCCTCAAAGAGAGGATTCACTTAATCTTCTCCCTTCTTATCCTCTCCTTTCTCATCTTTCCTAGGTGTATCCAACATTGAGGATTCTTCTTCAGTGTTTTGGATTGACAACTTCTCGAATGGAAATTCCTTCTCATGGAAATCATAAACATTTTTAATAAAATCTATGGTGTCACCACTACCTTTTACTTCTTCTTCTTCTACTTCTTATACTTCTTTTTCTTTGACGTTTTATGGAGTCACATATTTCTTTTCCTGGGTCTGAGGTAAATCTTCTACCAAGAAATATTCTGGTACTGGAATGATCTCTGATTATTTATCAGTATCCCTCAGAAGGGATTAAACTATCTCAGCTTTAGTCATCTTCTTCTTTAACTTCTTTTCTTTAGCTTTCTTTTAAATATCATCTGCTTAATTCTCTTTCAAAGCCTTTTCTTCTGCAGGATACAAGCCAAACTATGGCTCCCCTAATTTTCTTTTATCCTTGTCTTCCTCCACTCAGCTATTACCTCATCTGGATAGAATTATTTACTTCATTGGATTTGGTGGTGCGAATTGGACTTCCTTAGCTTTTCGGATTTTTCCTTCCTCTTCTACTTCTTTCAATTTTCATTTCATTCCTGCCTTTTTGGATTGTTTAGCCACTTCGTATTTCTTCAGAACAACTTCAACCTGTTCTTCAGGTAGGCCATTAAATTCTTTGAAGTCCTTAGAAAAACTGATGTTCATCCTCTTCAGTGTATCTTCATAGACTATCATGACTTTGCAATTACTTGGCTTCGAGCTGCATGGAATTTTAAAATATTCTAAGCACCAAACAGTTAAATTGGAAAGAATAGCTGGATACATGATTATTTGAGCCTTCAAGTTTCCATTTATAATATTATAATGAGAATATGCTTAACCAGATTGATCTTCCTTACATTTACCATGAAATCCAAGATATACATGTCGCTCTTCTTTAATGTATATTTGTCACCTTTTCTCGGAATAATGAATCCGTGAACCCATAATTCGATAATATGATTGTTTGTCGAAAAGTGAGCAATCTTTGGAGTATTTACATCTATAAGACCACGAGACCCCATAGATTTTACCTTAACAAATTATTCATTGATATTAGGAAACTTGTGGGAATAGAACTCAGCTTACCCTTCGTATTGAATACCAACCAAACTTACTTCCTTAGTATATGATAGAGCATAAGTCTTTCCATAGATTTTGAATGAAAAATTTTCTCTGCGTTCTTCCTTGAAGAAACCGACTGATTCATAAAATTCAATTAGCAGATCCATATACTCTAAATCTTGAGCACCTAGCTCCAATATGCTAACACTATCCCATCCATTGATCTGGATTTTTTTCGAGATTATAGAATCATACTTGTTGAAGTAGTTTGGATGCACCAACCTTTCTCTATATACTTTCCACTCCAAGATTGGCTTGATAGTGGACATGTCTTTTTGAGAGGATTCTTCTACAGACATTCGGAATTGAGAAACCCTTGAAAATCCAAAATGAGGTAATGTAGAAGGGCAGCACTTCAGCATGCAAGAGATTAGGAATCTATGTGGGACAACCATTAGGGTGTCCATTATATATGAGTTTTATGGAACGATTTATCTTCCAAACTCAATAGAATGGCTGAAAATCCTTTTGATTAGATCTGACAGTTGAAAAGATAGCAGCAAGGAAATCTTGGATCTGATCTTTTGAGTTTTTTTAATAAAAACATTTTGATTTAAGGAAAAGAGAATTCAAAAAATTTAAAAACAAAAGAAACTACCAGCAATTAAAGGATGATTAAGAAAACTCAAGAAAAGAAACATACCTTTCGGATTTCTAGGAATATTATTCGTAAAGGGGAAAAGTTTTCTTGAAGAACTTTAGATTACAAAAAATTTTTATTACGTAAATGTTTGAAAAACTGATTATGAATTTTTAGAAAATATTTATTATAAAAATTTAGAAAATCTTCATTGTGAATATTTTGAAATGACATCTATTCCAAAATTTAGAAAATATTCATTATGGAAATTTAGAAAATATTCATTATAGAAATATATAAAATCTTCATAAAAAAATTTTCATTAATAGATTTAAAAAATCTACCTATGAAAAATTTCGTTACAAATGATTTGGAAAATCTGACTACAAAAATTTTCATTATGAAAGATTTGAAAAATCATACTACGAAAATTTTCATTATAGAAAATTTCAATCTAACTAACATAAAAATGTACTCCCCTATTAAAATTTGATTATTACTATAAATTCATTGGTTTCAATAGAATGTTAACATTGATTATTACCTTATGGTTATCATTCTTAACTTCTGTTTAATGTATTAAACTCTATCGGAGGGTAATGATTTTGTGAATATATCAGCCAGTTGATCCCGTGTTCTGATAAATTGAAGATTGATATCCACTTTACAAATAAAACATTTGAAATAAAAGTTTTTCCAAGAAGAACGATGTTACCTATAACAATTATTTCTCCCTTAACATTATCTCAGAATGTTACTTTTCATCCTTTTATCTTGATAATCTTTTCAAAGTAGTTTTTGCTACCAGTCAAATGCCGAAAAAATCCACTATCCCTATACCAAGTATTAATAGTGGCAATTTCTTTATTTTCTAGAAAATAATAATGTTAGACTTCCATAATACAAACTATCTTGGATCCATAATTGTTAAGAAATAAAATATTGGGTATCAGATTTTTTTAGAAAAATAAGCTTTATGAAACCCATGAGATTGAACATTATTCAAAGAACAATTTTTCATCCAACGACCACCACATTGACATTTATTACAAAAAGGGTCTCTGGATGGAATAAAATAGTTGTTTTTGAAAATAGGTTTTCTATGAGTATAACCTACTCTAGTAGTATTTCCTTGAGGTTTGATTTGAGATTTCTTCTTTTCAAAATTTTCTTTACCAGATGTAAAGTTTGCAAGAAGTTTCTTAAGAGAATATCTTTTAGACTTTAGTCTTATGACTAAATTCCCATCCACATGAATTACTTCTTTAGAGTTATATTTGTCCTCAAAAACATTTGTTTTTAAAATAGAATTCTTATGATCTTTAGAAAGTTTTTCATTTTCATTATTTACTTCTTTAAGGTCTTAAAAAGTTTTTCTAGAAGATCATCTTTCTCTTTAAGATCTATAGAAAGGTCTAACATCTCTTTTGTAAGAATTTCTTCTCTAGTATTTTCCTTGTCTAATTTCTTAGAAATTTTACAATTTTTTGCTTCTAACAACTTGGAAAATCTAGATACTTCTTCATAAGAAGGTATTTATTCATTATATAAAGATGATGTATCTTCATTAGATGTAATATCTTCAGAAAATTAATTCTTATCAAGAGATAAATTTATTAATGTCTCGGCAGAGCATACCTTGGCAATAAGACAAGTATTTGGGAAAGAAGATGTAGCAATGAATACAATATTTTTCTGTGCTGATGATTCATATTCAGAAGATTCACTTCCTGAAGAGTCTCCAGAGCTAGTAATCCAAGTATCGTTTTCTTTAAGAGTTTTCTTGTGCTTCGAACGATAGAAATTCTTCTTGTTTCATTCAGAATTCCTTTCCTTCTTTTCCTTCTTTTTCAATAGAGGGAAATCAGGTCTAACTTAACCTGTTCTTCTACATTCATAACAAGTAACTTCCTAGTCTTCCTTCTCTTTGTAATCACACTTCTTGAAATTATTTTTATTGTTCTTTTTAACTACTATCTAGTTCATTCTCCGAGAAAGATTAGCTAATTCATTCTCAAACTTTTCTATATCACTAGATTCTATATGAATAGTAACTTTCTTTGACTTTGATCTGGTTACTCATTCTGGATTATTGGATTTGATATGTTTAGAAGTAGTTGTTAAATAAACTCCTCCATTCCCATCCATATTTTTATCATTATAATCATTTCTCTTCATTCTAGTCTCATACTGAAGAAGAGTTCCAAAAAACTAATCTAATAAAATCTGGGTGACTTTCGTGTTCTCATCAATTGCTGTCATCTTGGATTCCCCTTCACTTGGCATAATGTATATGATCTTATCAACAAGTACCTCATCATCAAAATCCTTTTCTCCAATATACTGTAAGATATTCAGGGTAGTCATAAACCTTCTATGAACTTTGCTTATACATTCTACATAAGGAAACTTAAAGCCATGGTTTTCAGCTCTCAACATAGGTCTTATTGACTCTATAACTTCTGAAGTACCCAAATAAACTTAAAGTTTCTTATAGATACTATTTTCAGCTTCACATGAAGATATTGGACTATAGATATTCCTAGTCATGGAACATTACAATGTATTTCTGACTCTAAAATTTTCTTCATATCTTTATTTCTCCTGATTAGTAGTGGTTCTCAATTCCTTATCAGGAATCTTATATTGTCTTGTGAGCATTAGGTAGTTATCAAATCAAGTGTTAATAAAAAAAGCCTTCATCCTATCTGTCTGGTACTCATAATCATTTCCATAAAAAATAGGAGGTCTGGTAGTATTTAGATTGTTTATAGAACCAACATTTAAACCTGCTATCTTAAGGAAAATCATTCCACACAAACTTGTTAGTAATAAAATTTTGTAAAAAAATAAAATTTCTTAAGCAATGAAAATAGAACTAGAGTATCTGTATGAAAAATATGAATATGAACTTTATGAGTTTGAAAATATGATTCTAAAAAATTGACGATGAAGATTTATCTTCTGAATCTAATCCTGATATTAATTCAGATTGAACCAATAATATGAATCCAATTTTTGGATTGGTTCATGGTACTAGGTCACCTACTCTGATACCAATTTTTGGATCAATAGTATGAAAGATATGATACTGATTTTAGTATCAAACTATGTTTTAGATACTCAATATACAATAGGGGGTGAACTATATACTTAAAAAAACATTAAGGAAATTATTTATAATAAAAATCACAACACCCCTTCGTTCTACTAATTTGATTGATTCCAGAAATGAAACATAACAAAATTTCATAAAAAAGATTCTACCTAAAGTGTATAGAATATTATTTAATCATAGTACAAGTCTAAGAAAGTATAAGATAGTTATAATTTCCTCAACAACCAAAATTACAGTGGAAAACACAATTGAAAAACTACAAGTAACTAGTATTAAATATTTTAACCCAAAGAGAAGGGTATCCAATAACCTTGGATAAATATCCCTTGATTTATACTTTAAATAAATTCTGTCTTACCCAAACCCAGGTAATACCTAAATCTGAAGATTGGTATCTATCTTTCAATCCCCACAAGATCTCTATTTGTAAGGAAATTGGCACATCTAACTTCAAAAACTGATGTCTCTAATTATAAGGAAATTGTAGCTCTGCACAAAGCAATTCTGCACAAATCAAAGTTTGAACAAGCTTTTCAAACTTTTTTCACGAATCTTGAGAGTTTATAAGAGCCTCTCTCTCTAGAAATAACTTCAATGACATGTAATCATGTTCTTCCAAAAGTCCAGTGTATGAAAAGTTCTGAGCTCATTGAAATGAGATCTTATTTCTAGGAATGACTTCAATGGTTGGCACCCTCCTCTGAGGGTCATATTTTTCTTTGAATTTTGGAGGTTCATGTACATGTTTCCCTCAAAAAATGATTAATTAGTAACTGAATGAAAGAAATCGTTTTATAACCAAAACATGGGTAAGAAAAAATATTATTACTTGAATAAATTCATTTTTCAGAGTGAAAGCAAAAAATGAAAGTTCTGAGTCTAGACAAAACTACATTTGGTGTCTATAATACACGGATATTTGGATTCTGTTTTCCAAGGAATTCGGAACCTGAATTCTATAGAATTCTGGTGTCTAAATTTCAATGAAAATTGAGAAGATGGATTTACAGGAATTTGGAGTCTGAACCCAGAAGTGTTTAGATTCTGAATTTAGAGAGTTCGAAGTCAGAACTTGTAAGAGTTCGTAGTCTGAATTCAGAGAGTTTGGAGTCAGAACTCATAAGAGTTCTCAGAGAACTGGGAGTCAGAACTCATAAGAGTTGGGTGTTTGAATTCATAGAACTCAGAGTCAGAACTCATAATAGTTCGGAGTCTGAGTTTAGAGAACTCAATGTCAGAACTCATATGAGTTCAGATTCTAAATTCAGATAATTCAGAAGATGAATTCAGATCATGAAAACAGAATGCTTTATATCTAAGTATATATATGATTATGAGGTTTTGGATAAAAATAGAATTTAATACTTAGATGAAATGAAAAATGAAAAATATGTTAAGGATAAAATTCCTTAAGGAAGGAAAATTTTCCATATGAAAGTAAAGCATAAGGTAAAATAAAATTTTACTTAAGATAAGGTTTTTTAACTTTCAAAAAGATAAGTAATGGAAAGTCCTAATGAACCCTTATTGACTCAACAGTCTCCCCAAACATGAAGGAATGAAAAATTAGTAAGGAAACTTTTTTGACAAAACATCAGTGAGGTATTTTTTTGTTTACCAGTTGATGCTTGAGTCAATCCTGATGCACCTTCACATAGATATTATTACTAGTTACATCCTTCCCAGAAACACATTCACAGGTATTATACATACATGAATGTATTTATAGGAAACCACTAAATCAATCATTTTGCAAAATTCTAGGACCTTTAACTAAACATTAACTCATCCTTAGTCTTATCCTTAGAGACACCAAAGAAATATCCTTAGCAATATCCATTGGGATCTCACTAATGTTTTCTCATACTTTTTTCTAAAGGATGACTAAATATTCACTCTAATTCCCAATATAACAACCTAGTCATATTTCACATAGACACTACATAATTTTCGTGGAATTATTAATATATTAAAATAATAGATTACCCAGAATCCATGTTATTTTAGTGACTTTGGAAACATAGAACAATACTTTTATAATACAATGAAATATCTTAAATGTTTCCCAAAAATAATTCTACCTTAGTAATTCTACTTAAAACCATTTATTCAAAACCCGAGGAAACGAAATATAAGAAAAGAGTGAGATAGAATTCTCAGTAAGGGTAAATATATGAAATATATAATCTTAACATGAATATAAGGCTACAGGAACATGATCATAACATTATAATGTCATACTATGCATGTAAAATATTATAAACATGAATCATAACATAATGATTTGAAGTTAATAAGAAATGAATCATATGGGGATCAAGAGAATAATCCATAAAAACATAACATAATAGTAAGAAATACAATTTATGGAATATAAATAGTATAAAAAATCTTATGTCAATGTAACATACCAAGACATCATAACATGTAAGTCTTGGGATAATCACCCACATACTTGTTTTGAGCTTGGTCTGACAACCCATGTACCCTCTTAATTTTGGGATTGGGTTACAACCCATGTAACATGATAGTTTTAGGATGGGTCTACAACCCGTGTACCTATTTATTTTCAGGAATGGGATACAACCCATATACCTTATTGTTTTTGGGATTAGGATACAATCTACTTACCCTTGTGGATCATATTCTATATATCATTAACAAATGAATTGGAGGGGCATATAGTTCCAAATCATATCAAAATAAAATCATATAAACATATTAAACAAGATAATAAAACATTTATCATATCGTGTCCCATAAAATGATATGTGTTTCATTAACATCATATCCTAACCAATTAAATGATATGGGTATCCTAAAAATTTAATCATATCATAAGCTATGGAAAATTACAAGGTTAAATAATAAATTCATCTTATAATTTCCAATAAAAAGAAGTGGGTTTCATTATATATTTTCATGGTATAATCCGTTGAGGTTTAAATGGTTTATGATCATTTATCATGGTATAACCTATTTAAGAGAAATCTTTTTCATAATAATTTACTATGGAATGAAACATTGAAGAGAAACATGTTTTATAACCATTTATCATGGTATAACCCTTTGAATAGAAACATGTTTCATAAACATAAACCCATAAAAACAATGATCATTCAGAGATATAATAAAAATGTTATCCTTGGATAATATACCCAGTAAATAATAAACTATAACCAATGATGTCATATTATTTGGAGAAGGATTTAAAAAGATTACCTGGAACATAAATTGAATTTGAAAATCACTTTTTAAAACATATAACATTTTCAAAACCATTTTTCTTGAAAATAACCTTGAAAACTTATAAATAATCTTAAAAAAATTGATAACATTTTTTAAAAATACTATTAAAACTAATAATATAATATCTTTCAAAAATGAAATTTTTTTCGTTCAATGAATCCTTTTTAAATCTTAAAAAGAAGCATTGAAAATCATTTAAAACACCTTTTGAACATAAAACAATTTTTGAAAACCCATTTTCTTTTAAAATCCTTTTAAAATATACAAATTTAAAGAATATTAGGGAAATATTTTATTTTTCTTAAAAATAACCATGTAAACCTTCAAATAAAATTTTAAGGTAACTATTCTCATGATGGCGAGTAATTCTATACATACAGAACATTCCTTTTTTCACATTAAAAGTTTAAAAAATTACCCTAATCAGAAAAAAACAAGAATATTCATTTTAAAACAATTTTATAAAAATGTAATAAATGAGTAAACATTTCATTTAAAAATCACATAATAATAGTAAATAATTTTTAAAAACCTTGTTAGAGAACACAATTTTTAATGAACATATATTTACAACTGAAAAGAAAAAATATTGTTAGATTTTCATAAAAAAATTTCTTAATTATTATAGGTATAAAATAGTGGAATAATTGGTATAATTTATTGTAAATAACATCAATAAACATAGGTCAATAAAATTCAGGATATTTATTATTATATGTATCCTAATATTTCAAAAATTTAATCATAATCATAAACAATCTAAATAAACAATGATATTGTAGCTATAAACCATTTCCACTCTTGTAACTTTGAATCATAATAAAAAGTGAAGAATAAACTTAGATGAATTTTTAAATATAATGAAAATAATTAGATTCATGATATAACATGTGAATGTAAATATACACACCTCATATAAAATTATAGGTTCATAATACAACCCATGTCTCAAAGAAACAAAATTGAGAGGAAATTACTTTACTGATTTGGTAACTTTTGAAACATAAACACAATAAAAGAAAAATAATGAAATATATATATAAATACCCATAAATTTAATTATAATATTAATTTAATATTTCAATGGAAAGTATACATATCACATAAAATAAACGAGTGTTGAATATGACATATATCTCACAGAAATAAAAAATGATATGAAATTCCCTTATCATGAGTCTTGACATTCTTCATACATGATAAATACTCCCATAAAATATATATAAGTTTATTAAAACTCTATGAAAGAAAAATATTATTATATATTATACCACATATTATTTATTAATTACTTTTTTTCCAATTTATTAACAAATCCATGTTAATGATACGTTTTGAGTAATATCTACTTTATTTTTCTTATAGGATTTGACTTATTATTCTTGACTGGCATACATAGATCATGATTTAGTTATTTAAATAATCTAAAAATGTATTAATATATATTCAGTATAAAATTATTTATAATAACCTATATATGATAGAAGTAATAAATTGAAAACATCGTTCATGGAGACGGTAGGCCATACGTACACATGAATTCTATTTACGTTTTATATTTTTATTGAATGAAATAATTTAAATGATATATAAATATATATTATAATTATATTATAATTATTATTTAGTATGTATCATATAATTTCACTAAATATATCCTTAATATATCTAATTTATGGTGCGAACAAATCACATCACTTTTAGTAGGTGATAGTCTACAACTCCCCAAATGAACTTATCGTACTTACAGAAAATGGAAGGAATGAAGGTATGTTCAATATAATAATTCCAGAAGCATGAATAAATCATAAATATTATATATATAATATAAAACTATATTTTAAATCATAATTACCTACCATTATAGGTGTTAAAATAAGAACAAACAATATTGTTTAGTAAGGCGGTAGTTCACCGTACACAAGAACAATAAGTTCATTACCCATTAAATGAATGTGTGTCTAAGTGAAAGTATGAACACTAGAATAAAAATTCATAAATATATTTAGGATAATGGTGTTACTACATAATAATCTAATAATAATAATTTAGGTGGTGGAGAATGAAAAAAAGAGAAAAGAGGCTGAGGAAGGACGTTACCACTTCTAAGGGTAAGTCCTTTTTCTTTGCACAAAAGGGATTCATTTGTTGGATTTTTTCCCAAAGGGAGGATTCAATGATATAAAATAGGTATTCAATAAAATTATTTAATCGTTTCTTAGATGATACAGGGGGCGTGATACGTGTGAATAAGTGGGAGTGGAGAGTGCCTTTTAAGACGGGAAGAGTGGTATTCTTTTAAATTTTTGAAAAAGGGAATTCCACCAAAATATTTTCTATAAAAAGTGGATAAAGTAATTGATACCATTATATAAATTGTAAATTAGTGTATAAATATGGATGTAAATTGGATTTTGGACACATTTATATGTCATTATGGGCCTTAAGATTAATGTTTGATCCTATATTAAGCTAATTTTACACATATTCATTGTAATTAATTTTATAATATTTTACTAATATTTTTGGTCACAAAATAAGTTTACCTTATGATAAATTATAAATTATTCATATTAAAATCATGGAATAATATATAAATTTTTTTTATTACATTATTGTTATAAATTATTTTAACTTCAGTCACACAGACGAGACGATAACGCTGGCTTTTAAAGTAAAAATGTTCAAATGTATGGTATGTATTTATATTCAATTTCAAAATAAAATTAATTAAAATTAACTAAATTACATTATTTGATTTATATTTGATCAAATTTAACTTATAAACATATAAAAAATATCACTTATCCATATAAATATATTATATGAAAAATCTATGTTGAATTAAATTACAGTATGCTTCACTAATCATAAAAAATTAAACATCACAAAAAATACCAAAATTACCCAAAGATAAATTTTAGGTTATCATTTAGAATATTATGTTTATTATGATGTATAAAATCAATAAAAGTTCCAAAAATTGGATTTAAAATGGGTTCTCTAGTGAAAAACATTAAAATTACTTTTTAGAAGAATACATATTTTTATTCATAAAATTGGATTTATTCTTATCTTATACATATAAAATTTATTGGATAAGTATCAAAAAGATTTATTGAATACATAATATATAAATTTTATTGAAGCCATTAATCAAAATTAGTTTTTTAATTTATAGAGGATATATTGGGTTTTTACATAGGAATGTATTTTTCTATAGAAAAGTAATTTCATCATTTTCAAATAGTTCTAGAATTTACTAAAAGTAATTTATAACAAAATGATTAATTTTGTAGACATGTTTAAATGATATTTTCATAATTTATTTATTCAAATTCATAACTTCCATTCCGACTACCAGGTTGTAGATATAATGGCATTTTAATAATAATATTAATAATATTTTTTATTTTGGGAAAAACTCCCCCTTACGTGTTATGAAAGCTATTAAATGAACTTGAAATTGTGTGTAACACAAAACAGAAGTCATGTTTTATGTACTATGATTTAATATATGTATTTATTTTATTTTACTCAATCCTAATATAATAATTAAAAAACAATATTCAGTTTTGTGTGAAACAAAAAATATCAAGAAGAGTATATTTATTTGAAAACATATTTCACAATATCTCATGGTGATACACATCACTATGTATAAAAGGATATTTTATTGTAAATTTAGAGGTGATAATTTTGAAAATTATATATTATGGTGGTGTTTTATTTATATTTTAAATTCATCATGTAAGTTGATTATGATGAATTTGATAAATTCACGATAATATATACATGCTTTTGATTTTAAAAAAAATCAATAAAACATATTTGAATCCCCTTATAAATAATTATCATACACATTACTTATGAATTTAATGTTGCATTTTCTCATATATTTCACACCTATATTTAGTTATATACAAGTTTTAAATCATGTAATTTTAAATAAATCTGCCTTTTTTTTATTTAATAGTAAAGTGATAGGATTTTAATTTCATTATTAGTTATCGCATTTTTATTACTAATATTCATTGATTCTAGAATAGAATTAAGGCCATTTATTTTTTATTAATTTTTTATAATCCCCCTTTTAAGGATTGAGTGGAAGCTTACATTGTAACACCCCTAGGTTCCATGGTACACTTTTCTTTTAATAATACAATAGCATGTGTTGTACGCGACTTCGAGTTCTAACACACCACAAACAATCAAACTAGCCGTTATGAATAAAAATACCCACTTTTTAAAATTTTATAAATTTTATATTTTAAAATTGAAATCATTTTTGGATTCGGAATATCGAATTTAACTTAGGGTGAATTTTTGGTATTTTTTTGAAACCCATCAATTTTTGATGAATAGTAAAAAACACTACGCTTTAGATTGAAACCAAATTTTTGTTAAATAATTATTTATTTTATTTAAATTTATTTTATGTCTAAATAGCTACATAATACCTATATTAGTTCAATGTAATTCATTGGAGTCAGTTTATAATAATTTTAGATATATAAAAATTTTATTAAACATTTTACCCTCTTTTACCCTCCTCCTAGAGGCATTTGAAAATTTACAAAAAACATAATTTTACCGCTTCTATGAGTTGAATTTCAAAAATCTTATAGAAATAGTTGATATTAGTAAGTAAAATGTGGTTCAATAGGATGAAAATAATTTTAAGTGAATAGTACCTTTAACTTTTATTTACCACACTTAAAAGTTAATAGGGTAATTAAGGGTAAAATTGATATTATTATTACCCAAAAACATGTCCTAATTCTATTGGATAAGTGAAATTCTTCCAAATTAGAAATAAAATATGATACTTTTGGTCCACTTCGATTAGATTATGAAATTTATTATTATTTAATTCAAAGAAGACTTATAAGTGTTAAATTTAATGTTAATAAATAAACCATTTTTCATATAGGGGAACAAATAAGATAAATTAGACTATAAATATTCATTGTAAATCTAAAAATATTTACTACATAATGGTATTTTATTTATATTTTTGAGACATTAAATAATTAAATTTATTTGTGACATAATGTTGATGTAGTAATTGCCGTATTAAACAATGATTTAAATAATCTATATTATAAATATCCATATAAATGTAATTTGAGACTTTTATGAATTAAAATAATTTTATAGGTTAATATGACATATTTGGGTCGGTTAGATGAATTTTTTTAAGTAATAATTCTGTTATGAATTTAGAAAAAACAAAATACCAAATAGTGTCAAAATTGACATAAAAGAGTTTTTTTAAAAAATTATGTTATTCTATTCATAAAAATATAAGGTTTGGAAAAAGGTATAAAATAATATTATATATGTCATTTATGAACCAATTTAGGCTCGCTAGGATTTTTATTGAAAATTTATTAACCATATAATATAAAAATACAAAGAGACCTGGTAAATGTCAAACTATTTAACTAAGAGTTAAATCTAAAAGATAAAGTTAATATAGTGACCCAACCCTTTCTAAAACCTACTGGATGAGTGGTGTTAGACCCATATCCTCCATAGACTTTAAATAATTCAGTTTAGAGCCATTAAAAACCTTAAATTATTTTATTATAAAATAATATTTCTAGCTTTTCCTAAGGTGCCCATCACCCCTCTTATAAAAGGGCACTCCCACTTCTCTCTAATTCACACCATTAAAGCCCTTTGCATCTACCAGACTCAGACCAAATGACCTATAAACCGTCCTAACTTCATAAAAAATGCCTTCTTTTAGTCATAAATCCATCCTAAGGATCCCTTTTGATCAAATCAAAATGAATTACCTGAAGAAGAGGTAAATATTTCATCACATCTTTCAAGTTCCTTTCTTCTACCACTTCCTCTTTCTTTGTTGTTTCCATTATAAACTAATAAATCCAGTATCTACTATATACTGTCATGTTATTATAAATATTTTACAACCATATTCATTATTCTATCCATCATTTGAATGACATGTCACCATACGTGCGTACGTACGACTTACCGTCTCCAGGTCATGGTGTAATTGTTATTCAATACATTATTATTTGAATGGGTATAATAATGATGTGTAATTGATGTAAATAAAAAATATAACATGATAAATATTCTGAATGTATGATATACCATCAAATTATATATTATTTTAATATAAAAAGAATGATATTATAGCTCGTGCGTATGTACGGATTACCATCTCCACAAACGCGATGAGATTCATTCCCCATCGTATCAATTCAAGACTAATTTTCGTTAGATGATTAAAAATAAATTTTTAAAGACATAATATCATTGTGAATATGAATAAGATACATCTTATCTATGAAAAACATTACTTATGTAACAAAGAATATAAAGGAAAACAAATTAGTTTACACCCGAAACGATGATAATACTAAAATATTCTTAACAAAAAAATATTAAAAGATCATATATGATATCATATTAATTTATATAATTATTTTATAATTTAATAACAATTATTTTACCATTATAATGGTGGTTAACCTACTATAGAGCAAGGAAATGTAAAGGTAAGGGTTAATTTCACAATCTCTTCATTTTCTGAGGTTGTTTATATGTAATTATCTACTGAGACCTCTTTATCATCCACATCCATGATTTTTACAAATGTATTTCAAAAGATTTTTAATATTTACCAGACAATGGGTTAATGTAATTTATACCCTTATTTGATCATATATGTTTTTAAAGGAATCTTTCTATCGTTTTCCAAACAAGGTACTTTTCGACCTTTTCGAAAAATTAAAGGTAAGAATGTTTTTAAAACTTATACGGCGGGTGCGGCTATTTTCCGCCACTATAACATCGTCAAATATTCCCTTATAAGCTTATAAGAATATTTTTTAATTTTTTTTGTTAAATTATTTCAAAACTGAAATAGATATTTCTCTAAAAAAGGTTTTGATTTCATTTATTTCAACATCCTTTTATGGATTTTAATTTTGTTTGAAGTTGATTTATTATGATACAAAACATCCATATTGTATAGAAGGTTTTGTGATATTTTTGACTATGGATGTGTTATTTCATACCATTCATGGTTTAAGGATAAAGTATTGATATTTCGTATGCAAGTTTTAATACGAATGTTTATGTTATGTTTAAACCTTTTCATATGAGGAATGCCTTGGACTTAGTAATTGACGGGTGGAGCCCGCTATAGCTCCTCGATGAATTGGTAGGTCTCATGAGACAAAATAGTGTGTTGGAACAAGGCCTAGAAAAAATTTAATTTGTAGTCTTGGCACAGGGTCTTTACTATGTGGTATCAAAGTAAGACATTATGCATTCCATCATTATGAAATTGGCTATTGATATTTCATGTGATTATTCAACTAGTAGAATATCAATGTGAGTAAGTAAATGGTATTATTTTGATTAATATTTTCTATATTATGATGAAGTTTCTGTTGAAAAGGATTTTTTTTAGTTTTATACATTTTCTTAAATGTTTATGCATGTTTATGAAAGTTTCTGCTATATTGTTATCCTTACTGGGCATTTGAGCTCACCCCTTTCTATGTTTTATTTTTCCTTGGATTCGAAGAGGTATATGACTGACCTGTAGGGATAGTCTATGGTATCTCCGTGTTGTCCATGGAAAGAATGTTTTTGAAGTTTTCCATTTTATGATTTAATGTAAACCTTATGAATTCATCTAGTACTTCAAAGGCAACTAAACTAATCGGTCTTTCGAGACTTGATCTTTAGTGATTATACCATGATACATAATAATGAACCGAATCTGTGTAACTAGGGTCGGGGAATTATATATATGGACTTCACTCTTAGTGAAACATTACAAAACCCAATGGTACTAGATGAATTCATACCAGACTATGAGTTGACATTTCAATAATTAGTGAATTTTCTTTATGAAGTATTAAAATTTCATAAATAAATGTTTGAAAATTTTATCATTCCTACATTTATGGGGGGGGGGGGGGGTTATTAGACCATATCAATGTATGTACCTAATTATAAATAACCCATTATAATTCATACTATAATGAATAATTTTGAGTATAATAGAAATGCAATGAATAAAATTTTCTCATATCTATTGGATAATATATTAACAAATATTTCATATTCATGAATGGAAAAGAATTCTTATAAATTTGGGAAATTTATTGAAGGAAATTTGAAAGTGAAAATTTGTGAAACATGAAATTTGGAGAATAATGGTTGAATATATAATGAAAAAAACTGATCAATCAATTGATAATACTTTAATAATATTCATTGAGATTTTAAGAAACATTAGGGGTGTAATAGAAATTCTATAGGATCTAATAGTTTATAAAAATCTATTTAAGATACTTATTTAAATTTTTTATGAAAAAGTGTCCTCAAATAAATATATATATTTGAATCAAATTACATTGAATTATTTATATATTATTAAAATAGAATATGAAATTAGAATTGTTTTTTAATAATATATTTTAAAATGGAAAAGGAAATTTATTTTATGTTTATGAAATATGTTTATCTCAATAAGTTATAAAATATGTTATTTACAAATGTTTAAGATTCCAAAAAAAACATTTTTTGAATCACTAGAAGTGTGACTATCTTATTTATAACTAAAATTTTTATAAGAATGTATAAGGGCAAACCCATTCAAATTATTTTTCATGTGGATTAATTAGGAATTTTTCATCTGAAAATCTATATAAATTGATTGATTTTGAAGTTGATACTAATTTAGAATACAAGAACAATGATGGTATTTCCTCAAATAAGATTTTTTATATTTTTCTAATACGTTTATAGAGAATAATTAATAGATATGAAATAAAAACTAAATGAATAAAAAACATTTGTTTTTGTAAAATAGTGAGAATAAGAGTTATGTTGGTTTATTTAATTTAGAAAATAAAGAACCTATTTAGAATAAAATCAATTTATTTCATATATTTAATGTGCTATTGAATCATTAAGAAAAATGTATTCTAAGAATTTTTATTCTAATTATCATTATTAATACAAGGAATTATATATGATAAAAATTATAAAATTACTACATGAATTTGTACATAAACAAAAATACCACAACAAAATAGATATTAATAATATGAACAAAAATATAAGAATCATAACATTAATGAAATTTAATTTCAAAGAAAATAAACTATGTAAATTTGGAAGAAATAAAAATTATGAAATTTCAGTATAATCAACATGAATTAAAATATCAAGTAGATTATGGATGATGATTTATTGAAGGAAAGTGATCTACAGGAAGTATATTGAACATTATTTTATCCTAAGAAACAATTCATGAAAATATGAGGTAATTTTATCTATGAAAAAGAGGATAATGTTAAAACCTCAGAGGGTACTAAGAAGATAATCATTGGTAACATGTACTTGAGGAGTGTTTTAACATTTAAATTAGTCACTATTATAGTGATAGATTCATTAGATTCTCTAAATAAAAAAGTTTTCTCATACAAAAATATAATGAGGTAAAAATGGTTTACAAATCTTCAAAATGTAACAAGGTTAGGTATACTAATAGTGTTAGTTTAAAAATAAATTCTAGATAAAACAGGGATATAAATAAAATTTAAATACCATTTCCATATACTATGAAATTATTTCTTTTCTAAGTAATTTTTTTACATTAAATAAACGCTCAATTAGAGATAAGATTTTCCTTAAAATAGAATTCTAAAAATAATAGATAAAATTAATTTCAAAGGTGAAAAGTAAATTTGTAAGGACTACTCTATGTGCGGTGAATTAGATAGACATAAATTTCAGGGGTTATGCAACACTTTGAAAATTTTAATTAAATATTATTTTTTAAAATCTCAGGTGTTTAATTTCTTACATAACATGCTACACAAAACCACAAAAAACTAAAAATAATGTATAAATGTTAAAATTTAGGTATAAAATTTATTGGGAAAATAGATATAACATATTTCATAAATACATGTATAAATAATAATAAACGTCATTATCAATTACGAGGCATTGGTAAATTAAATCAGCATAGCTAAATAACTAATAAGACTGATTTATTCTTTAAAATACTACCCTTCTAAAAATTTTATTCTTATGTATTTTTTATGAAACCTAATGTATTGTGGAAAAAATATGTCATTTATGTGAATAATATATCTACACATATTTTATTAGTAATTCATTGAAAATAAAAAACAAAATATATAACATTTTTTAAAAATATTTTTTTGAAAATAGTTTTCATTATATTTTTATTTTTTGTTTAAAAGTTAAATTCTAAACTTTTATAATTTAATTTGACAAAATAAATTTTATTTTAAGATTCATAATTTCAATATAGTATTAATAATAATTTCTATTATATTTCATAAATAGTTTATTTTTAAGCGAATAATGACAAATATATTTTTTCCCCAATTATAAATTTTACAAATATATCATTATACAATAAAGAAAAAGAAGTTCAAAAACTTTTATTTTATAAAATATTTTTTTAATGACTAAGGATATACATTTTTAAATAACTATTATTAATTTATAAAATATATGTTTAACATGTTATAAACATAAGTTATATTTTCCAATAAGATAAATGGGTTTTTTGTATTTTATTTTAAATAATGATTATTTGTGTAAAATTATATTTTTATATATAAATGATACAAAAATATATGTTTTATAATAACCGTATCATTATTATTAATACCAAAAAAATTATAATTGTATCATACATATATGTTTTAAGCTTACACCCTTTTCTAAAAAGGGCTTTTTACGAGTAACATTCACTAATTTAGAGTTGTTTTTTATTAAAATATAAATATAATTTGAAAAAATAGACTTAATATTTTTATTTAGTAGGTAAAAAGTATCTTATATACTCCATTTTTGTTTCAGGTATTTATAATGATTTTCCTAGGTAAAAATTAGTTACTATAGTAACATAAAAATAGTTCAAGTGAAACTTTAAAGAGTAAAGGAATTATGTAAATATTTAAAAAACATGTAAAAATGAATGGATGAGTGCCTATATGCCTTATATAATCACTCAATTAATTATTATACTTTTATGTTCCTTCTTTAAAAATGAAATATGTGTAATTCTTATATTATGTTGCAATAATTTAACCGATTTTATTCTCACCACTTATAAAATAATGCTATCACCACCATTTTAGGACCACTGTAGAAATTAAAGTTAATCATAAAAACCATCACTTATAAACATATTGTATAATTAATTTTTTTTATTGATCTACTATTCACAAGTGATTGTCCTAAGACCTCAATTCCCAAGGAGTCCTCTGAGGGAATTCTTAAGGGCTCAAAATGTTTACTCTTTCCTTACATCTTTTATTTTCATTCATTCATTACCTATTATAATTTTCTAATTACTATATAATAAATTCATAATTTTTTTATTCATATTATTATTATTATAAATTAATAACTATTAACAACTATTCCTCTATCTTATTGAGAAAAAGAAAACATTTATTCACCCATTTTCCAAACTACCACCTCTATGAAATGAAAACCTTTGTTTTTCACCACCTCCTCTATTTACTATTTATAACGTTTTAATTGAAGAATAAATTTAAACTAAATAATATAATTATTATTATGAAGATAAAAATTATAATCCACCTTCAATCACTCTCATTATTCGAGAATCAAAAATATTAACCATGAGTAGTTTTTCTTACCTCATTAATGATATAACTTACATTGATTTTCATAAAGTTCATTTCTATTTTTTATTATGTATTAAAATATATTTTAAAAATATAAATTTATTTATATAATATCATTATTAATTTTTAATAATGTAATGATTAAAAAATTATCCACATTCACAATCAAAATCATCCATTAATTTTGCTATGTTCATTTTTAGGTCGGTCTAACAACCTTCTTGAATAATAATATAATATAATAAAATGGAAGAAGATTATGAATTAGTAATATATAATACATGATATAGATATGAATATAATTATTGGATTTTGGTTCTATAATTATTACAATATATTAAACTCATTAATTAATAAAACAGTGTTCCTTCGTTAAGGACCACTAGAGTATGAACATCATCATTTTCATTTTCAAATGTAGAAACCAAGAATACCATTTAATGATATTAAATTTAATAAAAAGTTATAAAAAATAATTTATAGTACCTTGTATGATTTTTTAATGATGAATCATTGGATATGAATTTGAAAGAACACTGCTATTATGAAACTAGTTCAAAATTATTATGATTACACACACGTAATATAAAAAAAAGATAATAACAAACTAATATAAATATAGATTATAATTATATTTTATGTTTATAAAAGATTATATATATTAATAATGTTATTGAGTAGTATATTAATATTTGTTTTTCCTTTTTAAATTATATTAGAGTACATTCAACTGTGCATGAAAATAATGTAAGGGTTTGAAAAAACACAATTTTCTTCTATTTAGTTAAAAAATTTCATATTGAACTCTATTGTTAAACGTTTTGATTTATTCCAAAAAATAAATAAATTTCATTGTATTTTATATTTTTTATTGGTTGTCTAATTATTCTTTATATCTAAATTATCAAATTATTATTACCTCAATGATTATGTTACTTGAATGGTTTTTCTTATCTCAATTTAAACACCTTTGAGATACACTTATAATAATGAATTTTATTCAATTTTATATAGTGTATCTATAATACATTTAATTTTTTGTATCATTATAAAATATTTATTAATTCTATTCTATGTTTAATTTGAATTTATATCTTTAATGGGTTTCAATTTGAATGTTTCTAAAGTCATAGTTGTTTTTATCTATCTTAAATTACTTGAGAGATGTTTGATATAACCCAACATATTTTCTTTTATATGGTGTTTTCACCACTTTATTTCCTTCAAATATATGGAGTATATTTCATTTAATTATGATTAAATTTCATGGTATCCTTGTCATGTTTTTTTGATTCATATATTACCATTATTATATTGGTTGTTTCATCTTAATTTTGATTCATTGAAATATTATTCATATCCACCACTTGATACCCTATTGTGGTGTATATATTATTCATGGATGAAATTCTATGTCATATAATAATTTTTTTTTATTTTTGTGATTAATCTATTTGAAATCATTCACTACTTTGTCCTAGCCAAACCATCTTATCTTATAGGGTTAATTTTCCATCCAATTTTATTCTTTAATAAACACTATATATTTACATGTTTTATTGAAGGGTGTTCACCGATATTTCATATATTGATTCATTTGAAAAAATTATTGAATTAAAATATAATACCCTTACACAATACGATGATAGTTTTATGGATTCCTACATAAAAATAATTCAATTGATTAATATTAAAAATATTTGTAGTTTTTATTCCAATAAATATGATTATTGATCACAAAAGGGGGATGGTTATATATTGTATTGATTATTTATCCCATAAAAGGATGAATTAATTAGACATAATTTTGGATTTTCGATCACTGTAATGTTTCTTTAACTCATCGATTGGTCTTATAAAATAATATAGCTTGAGAATTTTGTTCTTTGCCTATATGAAAAAAAATAACTAGACATGTTCCATTGACTATATGATCATGAGCTCTTTTCTTAGGTCATGGATTTATTTGTAAGACATTATCCATTTCTTCAAAAATGTAAAAGTAATTGTTATCTCTTTGATATATTTATTTCAATTTTTTATTCAGGGAAATATAATTGTATCAGTTTCATTATCATATGTAATTATTTTTGGTTATATAATCCATCCCTATTATTAATGCTCATCTTATGGTGTCCTGTGGCCATTGATTGTTTTCTATTATGTTTAACCTTTCTGATAAACAGATGTAAAAAATATTTATATTTCCATTATCTAGGTTATGAATTATTGGATTACACATGATATTTCTAACAAAATAACTTTTTTTTGACAATTTATTGTTGATATTGAAGGCATATTGTAGATTATGTACTTTTTTATAATTGAAAAATCTATAATTTGGATTTATTAGTTTAGGATTCTTCATAATTCTCAAATGTACTCAATTTAAACGTATGAGGGAAGATATTTAATGAAATATTTTTTATGTCATGTAATTATAAGATAATTATGTTTGAGAATATATAGTTGGTATAAAATCCAATGTTTAAAGTATGTTCTATCGACACCAATCATGAGAGTTTGTGTTCTGGGTGCTATAATAGGTATCATATCATGGGTTCTAGGATCAAAATATAGATCTTGATACTCAAGAGAAAGAAGTGTTAATTTTATGTTTAAAAACGTTCATTTTTTACATTAATGAAACTATGATTAACAATGTTAAACAAATAATATTCACTTAAACCCTATTTTAAAAGATTAAGTGAAAAATAATTTGTTTAATAAATGTGTGTAATGAAATAATCACATAGGTGTACTTAAACAAGATTACGACTTAAAGCACATATATTTTTAAAATTAGACTTATAAGAAAAAATAAATTACAAGAACCACATTCTTATTCTTACACATGGAACAAAAAATTAAAGTATATATAAAAGAGTACAATCCTTTAACCCAAATAGTAGGGTATCTAAAATAGGTGGAAAAAACGAACTTTGATTTATACTTTCAAGAATGTCTGTCTTACCCACACTAGTTTAATCCCTTAATATGATGATCAATATCTATCTTGCTATCCCTGAAAACCCTCAACCAATAAGGGCTCACCACCTCTTTCTTCCTTCAACTAGAATCCCTTGATTAAGTACATAATCATAACCTCTTTCTTTCTTTCAGTTTTGAAGCCCTCTATGAAGCACGTAATCAAAACCCATTTCTTCCATCATCTAGGAAGCTATCAACTGTATAAAAAAGTCATAATCACAAAAATAAGAAAATTCTTGTTGATGATTTAAGAATATAGAACAAGATGTTCAAAACTTAAACACTTACAGGATTTTGCACGAAGTAATTTTGGAAGAGCTCTCATAGAGTATCAATTCTAAGAAAGGTTTATTGCTTTGCAGAAATTCAAATTATTGGGTATTTATATTTGAGATCTCCAATGGTTGAAATTTCCTCTAATGATCATATTTTCCCTAAAATATATGATAGGCATGTATAGATGACACATACAACAGTTATATAATAATTTATAAGATGACATTGTTTAGGATAAAAAATATCATGGGAATATTATTTATATTGGAATTTATTTATATAAAAAACTATGTTAAGGGGAAAAATAGAAACTTTAAGAAAGATATAAAATCTTAAATTACGTTAAAATCATAACTTTAAGAAAATTATAAAATCAAAATTAGAAATAATTTAGAATCAAAATTAATGAAATGAGAATAAAATTCATAAAATTAGTTGTTTCAGAATTGAGAAGCCATGAATCAGAACTTAAGGAAGTGTGAATCCTATTAAAAAATTTTAATTATTTGGAATTGGGAAATATAAATCGAATTAGATTTTCTATAAGATTTGAATTGAGAAAGATGAATCAGGTTAGATTTTTTTTTGTTATTCAGATTTGAGAAACAAAAAACAAAATCGAGATTTTAGAGAATCAGATTCATAAATCTGAAGGAAAACAATTTCTAAACATAAAACCAGAATCACAATTATAAGAAAAGCAGGATTGATAAAGAAAGGGATTCCTTGTTCTATTTATGATCCAAAATAATATTTTTTGCATAAGGAAAACATATTGATAGACTTATTAGTAAACATTTTAAAGAACATGTATATATATATATATCCTTATAGATACAAAGAATTATAAGAAATTGTGTTTGTGATTTTCAAAACATAAAAGTATGAGATGAAGTCACAAGGAAACTTTTGACCCAACATTTTATTTGTGATCTTATATGTCAAGGATATTTCAGGGGTTGATAAGTTAATGATTTTCAAACTTTTAATGGTATAGACAACCCTTCTCATTAGATGTGGTAAAATTTTGTATTTTATGTTTCTTATGGACTAAGATATGGTATCTTTAGTAGAGACCCCATGTATAAGTCTAAGGGTTATGTATAAGTATTTGATGACAACTCGATGTTTTAGAAAAACAGATACTATGTGGTTCTTATAGGAATTACTTCAGAGTTTGGGCACTAGGATGTCGATTTAGTTGTATCATAGATTTACATCAGGGAAATCCCCCCAAAAAAGGTCGGCTGAGTATTCACTAAATCTTTACTCTGGGGCGTGATTAGTAGTCCTATGACTACACACCAATATAAAAACTCCTAGGGGATTTAATTTTGTTAATAAAATTATAATTAAATTCTATTACAAATGATTTATTATATTAATGAATTAGGTTTCATAAAATTAGAGAACATAATATAAAGTATATTAGTACTGAACTAGTAGAGTAATAGGATGAACCAAGTGTGACATAGTTGAAATAATAATATAATAGGTTGAAAGTATCATTTTATTAGTGAAGATGTCTTGAGACTGAGTTATTATATTCATACGATCAATTACAATGATTGGATTTGACATTATATTAACATTTTTAGATATATTATTTATTTGATAAAATGATCATGAAAACAAACTTGTGAAATATATGTCACTAAGAACACCCAATGTAACATATTAGTGATAAATAGTTTCATGGTCTTATAAAGGAGAGTGAAATTAATATATTAGCAGGATATATATCTTTAGTTTCTTATGTTTAATTTATAATTTTTTACTTTAGATAATTATAATTAAAATTGTGAGGATATAATTTATTTATGGGGTGGGTGATATAACAACATAAGAATTTAAATTCTAAATTATCTATTAAAACATAATTTTCTCAATAGCTCGCTTTAAAGGCCACACCAAACTAAAACAAACAATAGAAAATTATATAAACATTAAATTGTATCTATAGAATTAGTGAGTAAAAATAGATTCTACCAAATTATGGAATATATCTATAATTTAAAACAAATGTTATTAACTACGATAAGTAATAAATAAATTAAACTAGTGTAGGTAAATAACTAAAATAATTAGTTAATATTTAAAATTTATGCTTAAAAAAATTATATGTCTTTATGAAATTAAATATATTGTTAATAAAATATATTATTTTATATGAATAATATATTGACACAAATTTTATCAATAATTTATTGGAAATATGTATAATAATAGTTAATATTTTTAAAAAGTTATTTTCTTATGAAAATAATTTTAATTATATTTGCATTTAAAATATGAATTACAAACTTTTCGAATTTTATTATGACAAAATAACTTTCAGTTGTATTTTTAGAATTCAATTATTATCTTAATATGTTTTTTTGGTAATATTTTTAAATAGTTGATTTGAAGGTGAATAGTGAAAAATATGTTTTTCTCTAGAAATATATAATTTATGACTTTATCATTATATAGGATTGGCCTAGAATTTTACAAAAACATTCAATTAAACAAATATGTGTTTTATATGTTACATTACGCATTTTCAAGCACTATTGAAAATTTAAAAATCCTATTTATAACATTTTATAAACATAAGTAATATTTTCCATTAAAAAAATATTTTTAGCAATTTATTTTAATTAAATATTATTTTAATAAGATTTTATTTTGCATTGATATGAAATAAAAATAATATATATATATATATATATTAATAAATGAATTTACCAGAATTCCAGTCAGAGGATAGCCTCCAACTATTTATTAAAATAGAAGAAATGTTTAGGGACAATCACACAAGTTCCAAATACAACAACAAGAATTCATAAGAACTGTACCCATCACCACCTCTATAGTAGAATGATTCCTCCATAGTGGCTGACTACCATTCTGAGCTGTCATAATGTTTTAGGACTTTGGCATACTTTCTCTTGAGAATTAATCGCTCCAAGGAAATCGTGGAAAACATTTATATTGATAATTTTATCTTGCACATAAATTTTAAAATTAAAAATAATCTTTTTCTAAAAAAGAATTTTCATGTTCTAAGGTATAAGATTAATTATTATAAATATATTAATATTATCAAATAATTTATTTAATAATTGGTTTTTTTATTTCAAAATTATATGTGGTTAAATTTTTAATAATAAAAAATGATATAATTCACTAAAAAGTAGTTACCACGGTAAAAACACAAATAGTAAAAGTGAATCCTATAAGAATAATGGAATAAAAAATTGTTTAAAAATGTGTTAGAATAAAATTTTAATGGATTACAAGAATTATAATATCAATCAATACATTATTATCAATTTTTTAGGATCCATGACATTGGATATATGTGATATATTTATATTTAGTTAAAATATTTTAAAAAATGAAATTCTCACCACTTATTATAGGAGCCTCTAAACACCAATTCAAGAAGTCTCTAAAAATTATCTTTCTTATGGAAACTATAAAATTTATTAACATAGATTCTTATTCCCTTCCCATTTTCATATCATAACATGTAACTATTTTTAGACCACCATTTCAAAGGGGTCTTCTATAAGAAAGATCAATTCCCCAATAAGAGTAATTTTTCCTAAATACATATATATAAATTCATAATTTAAAAAATGTGACATTATAATTTTCATATAATCAAACCTATATTTTTTTAAAAATAATTGTATTATAATTATTTAATATCAATAAACCACTTTCCCCCTTTTTATTATGAAAAGATGAAATCATTATTCATATGTTGTGTGAGCTACAACCTCAACAAAGCCATACCTTCAGTTTTTCACTTTTTCCTCTCCTCACTTATTATAAGTATGTAATTAAATAATATATATTACACATATGATAATATAATTAAAATTAATAGAAAAATTATAATCCACCTTATTTAATTCTCAGTATTAGATAAATAGAAATGTTAACAATTTGTTGTATAGAGTACAACCACTATGAAGTAACGTATATTATTTTCATCATGTTCTTTATTATTTATTAAAACAATTATAAATATTATTCACCACATTAAAAATATATAAATTATGTAATTATTAATATTTTTTAATTTTATTATTCCCAATGAAAAAAACTTTTACTATTAAAATCATTGATTAATTATGGTATGTTCATGTTTAGGTGGGTCTAACCACCTTCTGGAACAATGATATAAAATAATATCATTTAAATATATTATAAGGTAATTACTAATAATATTTAAAATAATGAATAAAATAATTATTTTAATTTTTTAATGTAATAGTAACATTAATATTGAACATATTAATTATGATACGAACATCAGTTAATTAAAAATCACTGAAGCATGCTCATTAAAGTTTTCATCTTTAATGATAGTAAAATAATACATATACTATGATTAAAAAAATATAAAAATTTATACAACATAAGTTATATTATATTTTATGATATGGGAGTGATGAAATTTGAGACAATAATGAGGAACAACACCACTATAACAATACTAGTTCAAAATAATCAATATTACTCACAATAGATTTTTGAAATAAATAATTACTAACCGATATACATGTATTATAATTATTATAAATTAGGTTCATAAAATGTTATAGATTTGAATAATTTTTTGAAATAGTATATTAAGTTAGATTTATTTCTATAAAGGATGTGAGAGGTAATTTTACTAAATAGGGAAGTAAGTTAAGTGTTTGTGCTAACTCAATTTTATCTCATTGAGAAAACAATTTCTTATTAAAAATTATTATGAAATGTTTTCATACTATAATAAATAAATAATTTAATAGAATTTACTCATTTATTTATGGGTTTCTAAAACTCTTCTATGAAACCTCATTATCATATTACTCTTACCTCAAAGATTATGTTACTTGAAAGGGGTTTGTTATCTCAATTTTAAAACATTGAAAAAATTGTTATTATAAAAAATGATTCATTTTATATGGTGTATCTACTAAAAATTTTGTAAATATTCATCATGATCTTATTATTATTAATGGTATTTAATATTTAATTTGAAATTCAATCTTTCACGGGGTTATAATTTGATGTTTTTCTAAGGTTATAATTGTTATTAGCCTCTATTTTCAATCCGATGATACATGTTTGATATTATCCATAATATCTTATATTATATGGTTTATTCACCCCCATGTTCCTTGAAATATAATGAAAATATTTCATTTCATAACATTTTTTTCATGGTATCCCCCTCATGTTATTTTTATTCTTACATTACTATTATAATGATTTTTTCATCTCAATTATGTTTCATTGAGATATGATACTTATTAAATATTTATTTATATTTTTAGTGTATTTATTCTACATGGTTCACCTTATAAGTCCCATCATAATATTTTCATTTAGGTTATTAAATTTTTATACATATATCACTGCATTGGTCATTTCAGAGCATTCTCTGGTATGAGGATAATTATCCTCCAATGCATTTCCTCTATAAATAATCTCTATTTCTATGACTTTACATAATGGTGTTAATTGAGATATTATACATTGATTTTGGGGTAAAATTATTTAAATAACCATATAATTCTTACTAAATATATTTCTAGTCCAGGCCATCCACACATAAAGTTCTATTCAGTTTATTTATTGGGGAAATAATGAAAATATTTATACTTTTTTTTCAATATTAATGTTTATTTATTACTAAAGGATACTGTTAATATATATTATATTTTAATTATTCTATCATATAAGGAATTCATTGGACTTCATGAGTGAGGGTTGGCGCCCATAATATCACCTTGATGCATCGATAGGTCTCATGATACAAACTAGTTTGTTTATTGGGGTTTCCTACCTAATACTCTATATTTTATTTATATAGGGTCTTGATGATAATATTGTGATGCTTAATATCATTGTCTCTTGGAATAGTTTATTAAATTAGTTGTATGATATTTTTCATTTCAATACTAAGGAACCATTTATTATAATACATTTTATATCATCATTTTAAATTTTATCTGTGGATATATTATGTTTTTAGATTCATTATATTATGACATTATTTTTGGTTATATACTCCTACAACATTATTTAGGATTATATCATGATCACTTGTGATCTATTTTTTATGACCTACATTTACCCTTATTGAGAGTTTTAGATCATCCCTTTTTATAGGTTAATTTTAATAATTATTATCGATTATGTAGTTTCTTATATAGTGGAAAAAATGTCAGTTAGTTGAGAAGAATTTGGAATTTATTAGTCTCTGAATTTTTCTTTGTTTTTTAATGATCTAAAACTAAAAGTTCATGAGAATATATGCAAATATTTTTTTTAATTTAAATAATTATTTGTATTTTATATTTGAGAATATTACATTGGTTTCAAATATAGTACGAAAAGTATATTTTATCAAAACTAGATCCCAGAGTAGGGGTCTCAGGTAATAAAGTTGGTATCAGAGTAAGGATTATATAGCATTATAGGTTAGGTTATTTTTTCAGGTCAATTAATGTGTTGATAAGTTAAGTTTGATCAATATTTAATAGGTATAGAAAGACATTCAAGTTAGATGAGAAAATATTGGATTTTATTTTAATTATTAAAGGTAAAAAAACATCCACAAAAACCCCATGGATACTTCTAATGGTTATGTCGACATATAGGATAATATATAGAAGTTTTTTTAAGGTTTATATTATGTGGTTTTACTAGAAATTCACTCCTTATCTTGATATTGGAAAGGGGATATGGTTGTGGCACTGGTGCATCTAGGGGTAATCACCCTAAAAAAGATATTCTACTATTAAATAAATTTTAACTATGGTGGATGATGAGTTATCCTAGGACTGCACACCATCCAGGACGCACCTGAGGGATATAATCTTGTTAATCATTCTCTCTCTGCAATACATTATTGATGATTTAATATATTAAAGAATTAGTTAAAAATAATGAGATGAAAAAAATTAATATAACCATGTATTTAACTAAGAGTGTTGTATGTTGAACCAGGTGTGAGATAGATAAAGTGAAAGCATGATATGTTTAAATTATGGTTTCATTGGAAAATACATCTTTGGATCAATTTTTGCATATTCATATGATCATTTACTCTGATTTTATTAGTAATTATCATAACCTTTTTTGTTATAGTATTGGTTAGAAAAATAATTATGAAAATGAAGGTATGAAATAAATTGACTCAAATAACTCCTAAAAACATAATTTGGATAAATAGTATCATAGTCTTATAAAGGAATGAGTGGGTGGAAATATTTGTATCAGATATATTTTGAGTTTTGTATAGATCACGTAGCATCTTAGTTAGTAAATGAAAACTAAAATTGAAATTACATAAATTATTTAATGGGGTAGGATATTATAACACCCAAAGAATTTAAATTAAATATTTA
Source organism: Viscum album (assembly GCA_963277665.1). Lineage (NCBI taxonomy): Eukaryota > Viridiplantae > Streptophyta > Magnoliopsida > Santalales > Viscaceae > Viscum > Viscum album. Next base: position 2,130,480,244 of record OY728123.1, on the reverse strand, counting down.
TCATTAAAACCCATTATGTTCAATAAATTTCTTCACATTAACAGTAAACCACAGTTAAGAACAAAACAACATAAAAATATTAAGATATATCTATAGAAATGGTAGGTAAAAATAGATGTAACAAAATTATAAATATATATATAAATAAAAATAAATGACATTATCAATTGAAAGGAATTGATTAATTAAATTAATGCAGAAAAAATAGAAAAAATAATTATTTGTGATTTAAAATTTATAATATCTAACAATTTTATTTTTATGTGTCTGTTAATAAATTTAACATATCATTTATAGAATATGATGTTAATATGAATTATATATCAAAACCAATTTGATCAGCAAGTGATAGAAAATAAGAATAAAGAAAGTTAATATTTTAAAAAATTTATTTTTATGAAGTTATTATGTGGAAGATTTTTATGTTTTTATTTAAAATTTTAATTCTAAATATTTTATTTTTGAATTTGGAAAAATAAAAATCATTTGTAGATCCATCATATCAATATTTTATTAATATGAATTTTTGGGTTTTTTTTGAGAAGAACTAAATTAAATTCTAAAAAAATAAAGACTACTATGAGAAGAACATTTATTAATAGTTGAAAAAAAGGAAGGAGTTTTTAGTTTGAGTAAAAATAATAAAACATTTACTTTATATGTATAAATTTTAGGGGAATGAACTTATTTTTTATTACATTTCTCAGTTATTAAGCTCATTGAATATGATGAAATATGTGTGAAATCATGATATCATTGAAGTGTAGAATTTGTGGTATTTATAGTTTAGTAGAGGATTCTTAGGTAAAAAATATTTAATTATTAAAAAGTGTTAGAAAAAATGAAATGAATGGACTGAATTATAATTTTTATTGATTCCCATTAAATTTCAATGAGTTATCTAACATTGTTATTAATTGAATGGAACTATTCAATGTTATATAATCAACAAAAGAATCCATTGATAAATAAAGTGTTTTATTTTATACTTGATCACTTATGAGAGTTTCATTATTGTAATATAATTAAGTTATTTGATATTGGTAGTTTAAATTATTCTAAATTGGGAATGTTTAAGTGGAATGTATAAGGGATTATATATTATAGGGGTAAATGGGTATTTTAAAGTTTATTGATTTTTGAATATAATTTGTTGTCCATGATTTTTGGTTAATTTTTATTATTTCATACATTTTAATTTGTCTAATTGTATTACCATTAATTTGGACTATACTATGGCAATAATAATATTAACATGAATTTTTATAGAAAACTCAAACTAAGTCTTTATTTGGTATTACATTTTAAGAAATATCATTATTTACTTTATGTTTTATAAATCCACCAATGGTACATGTTTTATGTATGTTACATGACTACCAATCATTATTTTTATTTCAAGATTGTAATCCAAATGATATATTTAGGATGTATATCCATTCACTGTTAATGGTGATGAAAGAACCAATTTATGTTCCAAAAAATGGATGGTAGCCAATATAGAAAGAGTTTATTTTTAAATAGAGGACTCAAGATGAAATACTAAAAAGAGGGATTATATTTTTAATGGTAATTATTTGTGGTATCCGATTCTCTAAACGTGTTATATGAAGAACCCATCCCATTAAATTTATTTTCATTAAGGGAGAGAAGATGTATTAATAATATTACAAAAATAACTTCAGAAAAATAGGAAATAAATTTTTTAATTGAAAATAAATAATAAGATCCACTACCAAAATGATTTAATGGAAACTAATTATGTAATGAAATATGAATGAAATATAATTAGCCCATGGATGTTTTCTTTTTATGATATTGAATTTGGATTAATAGTAAATCCAAATTTTATATTAATGTTCCCTTGGAAGAAAATGAGATTGTTGACCCCATGGATTTCTAAATTGTTTATAGTATTTTCATTTTAAATAGTAATTATTATATTAATATACATTATACTTGATAAAGTGAATATAAAAGTTGACAATGTTTTATGATTTCACAAAAAAGGAATGACATAAATGATGAAAAAAATTATACTTAACATGAGAATACCTTGCTGAAATAAAGGAAGACCATTAATAGCGATTCATGAAGGACCATTTAGAAGAATGAAATTATTATGGTCATGGTTTTATAATATTTATACCTAAATAAACGTGATGGTCTATTATAGATCACTAAATTATCCATAAAATACACTAAATATCATTCAAAAGAATATTGTTTTTATAATTGATGTTTATGGATAGATATAAAAAGGTCATAAAATATTATGTATGTCAAGAACACCCACCTATAGGTACCATTATTATGACAGTAGTAAAAAGAGTGAGTGTCCCCAGATGTCCTTCTCTAATAAGACACGAGTAAGAAACTATAATTGAGGGTACACAATGTATAAAATAAGAATAAATATAATATATATATAGAAATAAAAAAAATATATTAGATAAGATGCAACATTCAAATCCAAATAATAAAAATAAGAAATAAGATTACATTAATGTAATATCATATAAAAAAAACAACCAAATTTAGAAATAATACTAAGAACTAACCAGAAACTATAAAAACCCCTAAATAAACAACCCAAGCTTGTAACACCCTGATCAATCATGATGCAACTTATGAGGACCTAAAAGACAATGTTCATACATGGGATGATAATATAGTTTTATTTTTGGGTAAAACCCCTAAAGGTAACATTTAAATGTTTTTGGGTTTATTGTGTTTGTTGAAAAAGAGGTATTTATGAATAGTTGGGGAGTTTCATTGAGATTATATATTGGATATGTTAACAAATATCCAATATAAAAGAATTATTTCCCTTAAAGAGGTACAAAAAACTGCATACATAAGGTGACACTATTATCCAATTTTTTCCAAATTTTTGGGGTCTAAAATTGAAAGGATGGAAATCATTGATAAAGTTGTATATTTTTGAAGGCCATATATAAATCTGAATAAGGCATGTGTTTTGCAAAATTAGGGTTTCCCAAAGGGTGTTTGGAAAAGGTTCGGATAATTGGAAATGAGCATCATGAATTTGAAAATATTTGATGGCAATCTCCATGACTATTTGAAGATTCAGAAATAATAAATTTACTTAGTGATTTACAAAGAAAATGGGCATTGAAAACGGGATGGGTGATCTTAAAAAAATGGTGATGAATTGGATGGATACTTTAGGAATCAAAGGAAACACCTATTAACTGGCCTCTACCCCCTTCAGAAAAGTAGCGAGACTTAAAAAAGACTCTAAGGCTCCAAAATTGTAAAGGTGGTTCGTTAATGTAGTCCTTGTGAAAAGGTTCACAAAGAAAGTATGTTTGCGAATCCTATTAATACCGATAGAAATTTGTGTTCATTGTGAAAGTAAAGAAGTTCATTAAGGCTATAAAAACTCTAACTAAATGTTTTTTTATTTTAATGTATATGTGATATTCTAGAAATTATTTTAGAATTGGGAAATGATTTGGTTTCACGAAGACTGGTTGAGCTTCGCGAAAGAGGTGTGCTTTGAAAAGGTACTGAACCTCACAAAATAATAGAAAATGGGTTTTCGAGTGAATTTACAATAAAGTGGTATTCATAATTTGGATGAATGTTAAACTTCAATATAGAATCTATCTAAAACTAAGAATGATTTCATTATGGTTAATTAAGGGACATACATGTGCATAAATTGTGCATGGATCCTTTATAGAGTAGTGATAAAGAAAAAGGAAGAAGTTGATCCTTTCCACCATTAGTGATATTTAGAAAGAGTCTTAGAGAGTGACCCTTGGGAAATAATTAATGAGACTCTAACTTGGTATAGGTAGTGAGCCTTGGCATAGAATTGATCTATCCCAAATCTTGTTTCTTTAGTAGTGAGCCTTACTATATTTGGTACAATAGAAAATCATTGTTGAATTATCCTAGTACATAGCCCAATGAGGGATAACCAAGTAATATTGTTGTGTATCTTTTATGCTTTAATTTCTATTCAAATACTACTATGAGAAAGGGATAGGATAATGGTTTTCAACAATAAAACAATATCTGGAGGGGTAACTGTTTTTATATTTTATACATAAATTTACCCCTTGTTTGGGTATTTAAATCAGTTGGGTAACATTATGTATCAGAGATAAAGGTTGAAATTCATTGGTTAACATTCTGCCTCCTCGATAATGTGTGTTCGGGTAAGGAATCACTACTTTTGGGTGCTATCCATTGGATTTATTTATTGAACCAAAAACATTGAACTGTTCTTTATCCAATGGGACCTATATTCCCAAGGTCAGCTTTCATTTTTTTGGGAACTATAATACATAATAACATACATTGGTCGAGAGGATGGGACTTTATAATCATCAAAACCTTTTGGGGGTAATTATTTCCTACTACGATACTCTCTTATATATTTGATATATTTTCATGATTCCTTATCAATTCATCATGTATAATATATGTTTCCCTTGGTATTTGTAAACAATTATTATCATGTGTGAAATTTAGAATCATCCGTTTGTATTCGAGGTTCTTCATTAATGGATATATTTGTTTTTATTCGAGGTTCTCTTTCATTATTTTCATCTTACATACTATTAAAATATTCTTTTAACCGTTTTTATGATGATACTTGTTTTTAATACACTCAGTGGGGAACATTGGATTTTTTTGCCGTCTAGGGAGATAATTGTTTTATATTAGGATAACACCCATAAATGGGATACCTATATATACTTGTGTAATTAATCAGAACCCCGGTAGTTTGGTTCCACTTAATGAAACACATCATACCTTTTATGGTCATGTGATAAAGACCTAACCATACAGTTTAATTTCATGTATTATGGCTAGCTTAGAGAAAGGATCGTAGTTATTTCTTAGTGTGGTACTTATGCTTAAGCACCCAAAAGAACAAAGAAAAGATATGATTTTACATTAGGATTACAACCTTTTGTTAATATGGAACTGGAAGAACATGGTTGTTTTGAAGTGTTGGGTTTGAACCTCAGGGAGGCTTCCTACATATCCCATTAATATGGGAATGAAAGCCCATGTAGTTCAGTGAGTCTCATAGGAGAGTGTAGTCCACTGAGAGAAATGAGTTCAGAATTACATCTTGAAAAAGATGCCTTGGTGGTTTGGGGGTTTAATTTGGGGATTACTCCTAATTAGGATTCCCATTTATGTATGAGATGAGATGGATCTCGGGCCTTAGGATGGAATCCTACAAATCCTAGTTTGGATGAGAATAAGAGTTTCAGTAGTTCATTCTATGATGTGTTTATAAAAATGTTGGGATCCTCACAGATCTCGTAGCCCATGTTAGTCATACTCAGTGTGAGAAACAATAGGATGTGAAAGAATCCACAAAGGCATACACACACACTCTTCCACTAAAGAAATAGGGAGGGCCTATGACAAAATAAGATGTGGTGATAGTGGGCATGGGAGAATAGCAATGAACCCTTAATGTGAAATGAATTTAAAGGTCATTGGATTCGGGATGAATGGATATGGGCTTAATCTAAGAGGAATGCCCAAAAATTGGTCATGATAGTAAAGGGATTATTTTCAATTGATCAAAAGGAAAAGTAGGTGTGAACCATACCTTTTCTACTGGGTAACTGAAGCCTCTGGTTTTAGAGATGAAAATGGACTGGCATTTCCCAGACCCAAATCATCCAAAACAAGAACTCCCTAACACTATTCCTAGAAGAAAGCTCTATGTGACTACGGTTATAGAAACCCACTTACACTCAAGGAATCACGACCCCATTATAAAACAAATATGGGAAACCTCTGACTGCGGATATACAATCCTAAATGAAATACACACAGATGTTCCTTTCCCAAGGGTTGGGTAATTTAGTAGGTTTTGGAAGAGGTTTTAACATAATACCTTTCAGATAATGAATCCAATTAAGTGGAAGTATATCCAAGAATGAATTTAAATAAGGATTGATGGAAGGATTGTATAAGATAAAGTGATAAGGTGAATCAAGGATGGGATACCAAGTAGGTATCTAGTGAACATGTATGGTTACATTGGTAGTCTTGGGAAACCTGATGTTTACTTAAGTGACAAACAACCTGGATGTTAAAACTTGGGAAAGACTTGACTCAAAAATTATAGAGTGTTTACAAGTATTACCCAAAGTGGGGTGCTCACAATACATTCAGAGGAATGGGTGGCACAAAAGTGTTTTTGATTTAGGGAGGTTGGGTGATTTTGGAATGCAAGTTTTATGGTTTTCAAAAACTGAATGGACTTACGTCCTATGATCCACAATTAATTCCACCACCGTAGTTATTATAGAACAACCTTGAGGGTTTGAGAAGACTTTGGAAAATCACTAAAGTGACCAGAGTAGTAATTGGTTTTCTTGGAAATTCTTCAATCACAATTGAATACCCCAAGGGTCTATCTATAGGAAAAATAGGTGACCCTGGGTGAAGGAGTTTTGTCACAAAAGTGGGGTTTTAACTTTCATTATGGAATTCAAGTGGCTGCACATTAAAAGGTTACTGGATCAACTGGGGAAATTTCAAACTTCACCATTTGAATATCCTGAAGTTATCCATGTATTTTCTACTATTTTTTCAAAGGAATTTCCCTTTTTCACTTTTTCATTGATGTGATGGAACAAAGTGTCAACAACATCCCACCACAAAGAATTGGATTTGAAATGAATAGAGGGTCTTATACTAAGGTATAGTTATGAAAAAGGTAAAAGAGTTTGATAAGTCATGCCAATTAATAGTGCGAGAGGTATGTGAGTGTAAGTTCATGGTGCACATGGTAGTCTTCATTGATTATATATAGTGGATTAATTTTAGTGAAAATAAAAAAGGATAACGGGAATTTAGCTCTTTACGTGCAAGTGTTTTTAATTAGACACTTCTAAAAATATCGTTCATTCTTCCTCTCTATGTTTCATATCTGTGTGCCACAAATAGGGTGCCATACTTGCATACTAAATCCATACTTGCACGCATTAATTCCTTCGTCAAATTTTCTTAGTGAATTGGACAAAAAATCCAAAATGTTTTCACTTAAGATGAATTTTGATATCTTTTAATGGTTCAATGGCTCCCAAGAGAACTAGGATAGCTGAAGAATTGGCTAACAAGATAATTTTTGATAGGATAAAGATTAGAAGTCAGGATTACTTGACATCTATGACACTAATCTCCCATTTTTGGAAAACCATCTATGGAAATATCACATCAATTTTCCATGGAGTATTTATTGGCCTCTATAAAATTAGGGCCATATGCAGGATTCCATCATATTGGATCCAAAGAATTATTTTCCACTTTATTGGTTTCAAGACCTGACCAATTTCTCATCTACCAATATTTATATTGTGGGAACATATATCAATGATGGGATGACAGCTGAGGCCCATTTCATACGTCACGTCTCATGGTCTACTCATTTGAAAGCACCTACACCTGAGATAAATACACACGACTATTTGTCCATTTTTCGAGATTATCAGATAGATATATCAAAGGGATGGATGAAAAGTTGGGATTTTTACCTGGGAGGGGGTGTAAACCCGCATTGATGTGGGTGTATTTGGTGCGCAAGACATGTCTGGAGATTATGGATGACTTAAAATGCATAGAAATTTATGAGGTGGTATAGATCATAAAATCCTATGTATATAGGAATGAAGATTTCATGCCAGAGTTTCTAGTTGATGGAGTTCAGAGACTAATTCTTCCCATTTGACAGATAGAGAAATATGCATCAGTTTGTGGGATGTCTAAAAGGTCTCTAGAGGTCTAATCCTTAGAAACATGTATGTTGTATTTATTCCACCAAAAGAGACATGGAATGACTATGAAAAGACATTGGCCTTGGTTTACTAGTTAATGAATATATTTTTTAAATGCAAGAATAACCAAGTCCAACATAAGAAAGGATATTCACATAGAGGAGTGGATGCAAATTTTCATAATGCAGAAGAATGAGAAAGGTCCCACTTTCACACATCCAATATGCTTTACAAAGGCAGAAAAGAGTGTTATAGCCAACAATTTCTATCCACCAGTAGAGAAGGAAGATTTTGATATGTGGGGGTTTGAATTCAACTCGAAAATTCTTAAGAATACTCGTCTTGTGGGTTTCCTGGCCTTGTGGCTTAGTGTATATCTATTTCCCATAAAAAATTCCATGGGCAGTGAAAGGATGATAACTTTTTTTATAGTGTCCAAGAGTTGAGTAGGGGATGGTAGGGTTGGATACCTCTATTCTTGTGATGACCATAGGATCTTGTTACATATCTATAGAGGTAAGTCTTCTTTTATAATAGTAGGACCATTATTGGTTTGGGGGGTGGGTGAATCACCACTCATTTCAAAACCCAAGCTGTGCAGAGTGGGGTTCAAGTCATTGGAAGATTGTTCTGACCATCTGTTCATGAGTTTCTTGGTATTTCCCCTCTATCATTGAATGTTTATGAAAATAAGGAATGACTAAGTATGTACAAGGAATCTTATCTTTTCTCTTATATGGAATCTACCTATGGGGTGATTTGTTGATGAGAAGATGATCACCATAGAGGTAAGGGAATACATATTATCTTAAAGGGAAGGTGTATTGGCCACAAATATTGGAGAAGAAATCATATGTGAGGCTTTTTATCATTACATAATTGTACTTCAATTGAAATGTCTACAAATAAATAATGTGTCTCTCTGGTGTATGTCAGATTAGAGAAACATCTGATGGTGGTCCGACAAATATGGATACTGACAAATTTAGAGAAAACCAGGGAAATATTCAACTTAATATACCATAATGAAATAAGATGATTGACTATCTGGTATGATGAGAGTTGGGTTGGGTCACACCCTAAAGGGGTTCTAAACCATACTGTCACTTGGGTCAGGGTAAATAGAAATGAACCCTTTCAATTGGAATGTAATTATTCATCATTATAGGCTGACTCATTGGAGTCAAAGGGTGTGGGTGACGAGGGTCGAAGCTCACTAAAGGTACCTCATTAAACATACAATCCACCTATCAATTTCAGTAGAGCTATACCATCCGTACCAACTGAAGTTAAAGCAAGGAGGTCCAGTTTCCATCATTTTGAAGAGTAGTGGGTAACATTTTTTCATCCACCATCTGTCACATTAGGAATTGGGATGAAACTAAAATATAAAACTATAAGACCATATTAACTACCCAATGGAATGTACTCTGAATATGTACGACAAGAGACGGTTCAAACAGGGAATGTATTTCATTGTGATGTTGAAACCTCATGGATAAATTTATGTGAAGGGGTACATATTCAGGTAATAAGGTATCTATGAGTATCTTATAATATTATTTTTGATAATAACCTAGATAAGGCGTGAACTCATATCTGGGAACTGGAGATGCTAATATACACAACTAATGAATCAATTCTCATCACAAAAAAGTGAAAGAGCTGATAGATCGTGGTGTCACGAAATGGATTGACCTTTAAATTGATGAAGAATGGTGTGATTTTATTGACCTCAAAGATGTATGTTTTATTTTTCTAGAATTATTTTATGCCTTTATATTTGAATTAAGTTAACAAAAAATTTTCTTTGTGGAAATACCATTTTGACTTGTAGTTGACTATGGGAAAATCTACCGATGTTTTGTCACCATAGTATAGCCTAGGCGGGAGTTCACTTAGAGTTTTTGGATCACTTCATGAGTTGGAGAGATATATCTATGAAAAAATCTATGTTGGATGAGTTTCCAGGGGGCTCTCAGTCTTCAATAACTATTTTTGGAGATGAGGATGAAATTAGTCCCAAGAAAGCACTGAAACAGAATCATCAAAAAAAGAAAACTACGTTCAAAATTTTTCTCAGCAGTGGTAAGTATTTTCGATACCATGAATTTTATATTTTTTCAAAGAAAGTGTTTAAACATATTAGAAACACAGGAACTTATTATATTTCATCTCTTAGATAAATTAACGATGATCCTTGAGGAAACGTGGATGGTGCTTCCGAACAAGCACAAATTCCCAAAAACAAAGTGGCTTCTTTGACTGAAGTGGAATTTAGGCCAAAGGAGTAAACATATATTCCTATCCCTACTCTTGTTTCTGTTATTAGGATAGAGGATGCTTGTAACATCCTATTATTTCATAGTACGTTATCTCTTTAAAGTAATTCAATAGCTTGTACTATGAGAAACAGCAAGTTCAAGCACGTCACGACCTATCAAACTAGATATTTAAAAAAGAGTCTATGAATTGTATTAAAATATTTTTAATTATATATATATCCTATAAAATATTGACATTCAACTTTTTTCTTTATTAGTTATAATATAAGGACACATTTAATTTTGTAGATAAAAGTAATATTTTTCAAAAATGCAATTTTTTGGCCTTTTAATTGAAAACCATTTTTAAATCCAACATTTAACACAATAATATATTCAACTTAATGAAATTATATTTTTATTTAGAATCCGGACATAAAAATTGTGTTTGAATTTTTTTTGTACTTTTATGAAAACTTTCATATTTTGATGAATAGTGAATAATACTAAATTTTAATTGAAAACAACCTTTTTAATCGAAATAATTTATAATGTTAAATTATTAATTTGAGTGGTTTTAATTTATAATTAGATGATATTTTTATCATTTAATATAATTTATGTCATTGTATGTAATTTCAAATTTAAATTGGACATAAAAAATTTGAATCTTTTGATAGTTTTTATTTCTTAAAAAACTAGGTTTCTGGTTTCGACAATGAGAATTAATTTTAAATTAATGAATTCAAATCTATGTATTATATTTTGTAAAATAGATACCATTTTTGAATTTTGAATATCAAAAATTATATTTGGGTGAATTTTTTGTATTTTTCTGGAAATATTCAATTTTTGATGAATAGTGAACAACACTATGTTATTGTTTGAAACTGACTTTTTATTTAAATAACTAATATTTGTATTTAATTTTTTTAAAAATTCAAAATAGATGCATAATACCTACATTATTCCAATGTAATTAATTAGAGTCATTTTATAATAAGATTATATATATATAATTTTCTTAAACTATTTAATGTCTCTTACACACTTTATAGGCATATTTATAGATTTTCATAAAAATTAATTTTACAACTTCTATGTATTGAATTTAAAAAATCCAAGAGGTAAAATGGAAATCAATAAGTAAAATTTTGTTCAATAGGATGAAAATATTTTTCTGGTGAATAGAAACATTTGAATTTTATTTACCACTGTTAAAAGTAAATAGGGTAATTAAAAGTAAAAATTGATATTATAATTTCCCTAACTCTTGCCTCAATTCTATTGGATATGTTTATTTTGACAATAATAAACCTTATGACAAAAATATGATAATTCTTGATCAAAATGGATTATATTTGAGCATTTATTATATTTTATTAAAAGTGTTAAATTCTAATTATAATAACTAAACCATTTTTAATATAGGGTTATACATAACATAAATTCAGATATAAATATTCCTTATAAATAAAAAAATATTTCCTACATCATGGTATTCTAGTTATAATTTTTAGACATTAAAATAAATAAATTTATTTATGACACAATGATGATGCATAAATTACCTTAGTAATGAAAGACTAAAATAATTGATGTTATCAATATTAAAATAAATGTAGATTTATGCTTTTTATGGATTCAACAAATTTTATAGGTTAATATGACATCTTAGGGTTGATTAAATTAATTTTATTCAATGTAATAATGTTTTTATGAGTTTTAAAAAAACCAAATACTAAATAGTGTCAAAATCGACATAAATGAGTTTTTAAAACAAATACTATTCTATTAAATTATATAATAGTCTTGAAATTATAAGGTTCATCCAAAGGACTTATAAAATGATATATATGTCATTAATGATCCACTTAAGGTTATATTGGAATTTTATAGTAAGTTTATAAACCATGTATTATAATAATTAAATAAGATTTGGAAAAAGTTAAACTATTTAACTAAGGGGTAAATCTAATCGATAATTCTCCTTAAATGATTTCACAAAATGGGATATTTCTCTCAAAACGTTTTACTGATCATTTTAAACATTTTCAACATCCTTTACTGGATGTTATTCTTTATTAAGGTTGATTTATAATAATACAATCTTCCATATTGTATCGAATGAGTTATGATATATTTGACTGTGGATGTGTTGTTTTTATACCGTTCATGGAGTATAGTTGAAATATTGACATTTTGTATGCCAGTTTTAATACGAATGTTTATGTTATGTTTCAACATTTTCATATGAGGAATTCATATGACTTAGTAAGTGACAGTTCGGGCCTGCTATAGCCCCTTGATGCATCATTATGTCTCATGAGAAAAACTGGTGTCATGGCACAAGGCCTTGACAAAAATTTGATTTGTAGTATTGGCACGAGGCCTTGACTATGTGGTAATGATGTCCAGTGTTAGGGAACACCCATTTCTTATGTTTTTTCCCCAGGATTCCAAGAAGTTTATTATTATTGATATGTATAGTTAAGCTGGGGTATTAATGGAATTATGAAAAGATAATATATGTTGTGTTTTATGTAAGAAAGTGTAATGTAATGTCCATGTATATAATCTAGTTCCAAAGACTGCTAAAAAGATCGGTGCTTTGGGAAACGATTCCTTGTAATCATTAAAATGTATTAAAATAATGTATCATCTCCACGATTAGGGGGTCGAGGCATTACAGTTGGTATTAGAGGAAGTTTAGTACAAACCTATGAAACTAGATTTAGATAAACTCTGCTTATAGAACATTACCATAAGATAGAAATTGGGGATTAGTATAGAAGAACATCCAAAACTTTTGTTTGTGTAAATATTATATGGGTTTTCCAATAAAATATATCCCTATCTAGATACAAATGGGTAGAGGTGGCTCTGGCATAAATATATATAGAACTGAAAACTCTAACAAGGAGTTTCGAGCTTGACCCAGGGTATCTTGGTACACAATAATGGGCCTTGTTGCACTCTTGGTATCGACACTCTTGTTGGATATTCTTAGGATAATTCAAATTTTCCATAGAAACCATTATAAAGTATTTATGAGTAAATACTTTCTCAAAGAAAACATTTTTATGATTATTGATTATATGAATACACTTTTCAATTTACGTTAGGTATTTTACATGTTTGGAATTATGCATTGTGATTCATAAAATAACCTAGTGTATTTCATTTTTTAGAAATGGTTCCTAGTAGAAGGAATGAAAAATCTAGTAACACACATGATCTAAAGAGTAAGAAGGATCATATCTTTTATGGTCATAAGCCAACATTTATAATGGAAATAGTCTCCCATGTATTGTCATCATATCTAGAAATAGTATTATGTGTTAATAAGAGAAGTAAATAATTACCTGAATCCTATGGATTTGAAGGGAATCCATAGAATAAAATGATGGTATAGAAAAATATATAGAAATGGAAGATGTGAAAGAATGATTTTCCCATATGTGATAACTTTGGAAATAATAACCTTGGTGAATGATTGAAGGGAATATGATTTTGTTATAATGGTGGAGAAAATGGACACCAAGTATGAGATTTCAAGGGTAAGAAAAAGGTTTTAAATGTATAATGCTTCATCTTCAAGGAGTTGGGACACTACGTGAATCAATGCCCTAATAATCAGAGTATACCAAAATGATGGTATTGGATAATAACCATGTTATGATACTACCACAGATTAAGAGGGATAATTAGTGTTATTATTTTTTATTATTGAATTATGTCATTTGAGAGTTCTGTAAATGATGTGCTTGCTATATGATTTATAGAGACAAATAATGATTTTACTGGAGTACTATTTCTTCAAGATTTGAGATTATATGGTTCTAATAAAAGTGAATCAATAGAAATTTAAACATTTTGGAAAATACTTGGTTGAAGGAATGATGAACCTTAATATGGTTTTGATACTAAGATAGTGATTTTGGAATAACATACAATTGATTTGGATAAATTATATTTGATATTCCTGACTACCTTGAAACCAATTAATGGGTTTTCTACCCCATCATTATTGGAGATTAAATCATTATTTGGATTTATAATGTATATATCGTATTCTATGTTTTATAGAAGGAATAATGAAGTAAAAATCTATTCAAATAAGGTTTTATGGAAATTCAGGTTGTTACCATGTTTTAATATAATACATGATTAAGGTATTTACATATTGTTATCTGATAAAAAATATCTCCATTATGTAATGTTAACCTTCCTTATAATTATTTGGAATGTGAGTTTGGACACAATATTTTTTGATAAGTCTAGAGGATGAAATGGAGTAAGTTGAACACTTGATATTTTGTCGGAAGTTTGATTTATTGAATACATTAACCCTAATATTATGGTTTTTAGTAAACATTTAGAGGATTTAGGGAATACTTGTGGACCTTATGATTTATCAAATGTTATTTAGGTGTAAAAAAATCATTTTTGAAAATTTATTTCCAAGTGTAAGGGATGATGTGAAAATAGATCAAAGCACTACCAAATGATGAGAATATGGTTATGATAGGTAATAAAATCAAGTATGTTTTCGTGAGTTCTTATCTTGATTTTAAATTAACCCCTCCTCTTAAAATAATAAATTAAAAATGTGTTATATTAATACCATATGTATTTTTGAACCAATGATACTTTAAATCATCATATATTGATGTAATTGAGGCCCTCAATTTTACATTTACTATTCAATTATTTATGATTAATGACCAAAATCACTCCCTATAAATAATTAATCTTTCCCTCCAATTATGTGTCTCTAATTTCTACAAATTTTCACCTATTCAAAATCGTAATTTGGTGGTGACTTTTTCATTTCCCTTTCCATCTTATTAAAACTAATTTTTATTAACCCTATTTCTTATGTGGGTTTTCCACAATGATATATTATATTTTAAACCCTTTATTTTCGAAGAATAATTTCTAATTTAGAGGATGTAATTTATTGATGGAGGTAAGAACCCCACGATTTTATAGTACACTATCTCTTTAAAGTGATTCAATAGCTTTCACTATATGCCACACCGAGTACAAGCACATTACGACCTATCAAACTATCCATTTAAAAAGTGGAAATGAATAGTATTAAGAAAATTTTGAATTATATATATATCCTATATAATTTTTAAATTCATCTTTTTTTGTTTCTTAGATATAATATAATTACTATTTCAATTTTTCAAATAAAAGAAGTATTTTTCAAAAATATAGTTTTCTATATTTTGAAGAGAAACCATTTTTGAATGAAATATTTGAAACTTTTTTATATAAAATTTAATTTAATTTAATTCTTCTTTAGAATAGGGACATAAAAATATAGTTTTGACAAATGTTTCGTACTTTTCAGATAACATTAATATTTTTAAGAATATTGAAAAATACTAGATTTTAAATAAAAAAACTTTTTAAATTGAAATAATTTATAGTGAAAAATTATTAATTTGAGTGGTTTTTAATTATAATTGTATTAAATTTTTTTCATTCAATATAATTTAGTTTATTTTATGTAATTTAACAATTAGATTGGATATAAACACATGTTAACCTTTTGATAGTTTTTATTTCTTAAAAACCCACTTTCTTGTTTTGACAATTAGAATTAATTATAAATTAATTAATGCAAATTATATGTTTCCAATTTGGTAAAAGAGACATTATTTTTTAATTTGGAATATAAAAATTATCTTATGGTGAATTTAAGTATTTTTCGGAAAAAGTTCAATTTTTGATGAATAGTGAAAAACCTTGTGTTTTTGTTTAAAACCGAATTTTTTATTAAATAAATAATTTTTTAATTAATTTTTTGTAAAAAGTAAAATTAAATAAATAATACCTATATTAGTACAATTTAATTAATTAAATTAATTTTATAATAATATTAGATATATTATATTTTATTGAACTATTTAATTTCTTTTACCCACTTGCTAGGCACATTTGCAAATTTGCATAAAACGTAATTTTACCACTTCTGTGAATTGAATTCAAAAAATATATGAGATACAGTTGAAATCAATAATAAAAATATGGTCCAATATGTTGAAAATGTTTTTCTGTTGAATAGAAACTTTTGTATTTTATTTACCATAGTTAAAAGTAAATTGTGTTATTAAAGGTAAAAATGATATTATAAATACCCTAACACATGTCCTAATTCTTTTTTATAAGTGTATTTCGACCAAAATCAACCTTAAGAAGAATCTTTGATCCTTTTTGATCAACATGGATTAGATTAGTACATTTATTATATTTTATTAAAAGTTTAAAATTCAAATTTCAATAATTGAACCATTATTAATAAAGTGTTATACGTAAGATAAACTCAATAATAAATATTCATTATAAACCTAAAACTATTTCCTACATAATTGAATTTTATTTATAAATTTTAGACATTAAATAATTAAATTTATTTATGACACAATGATGATGCTTTGATTGCCTTATTGATGAAAGACAAAAATAAATGTTGTTACAAATATTACAATAAATGTAAATTGATAATTTTTATGAATTATGTAAATTTTATAGGTTAATATGAAATTTTATGGTTGATTCAATTAATTTTATTCTAATTATTAATGTTGTTATGATTTCCACAAAAAAAATAATAAATAGTGCCAAAATTGACATAAATGAGTTTTTAAAAAAATACTGTTTTATTAAATTATAAAATAGTCCTAAAAATATAAAGTTCGGCCATATGACTTATATAATGATATATATGTCACTAAAGAACCACTTTATGTTCTCTTTTAATTCATATTATATTTAATAACCATGTATTATAATAATAGAAGAATACATGGTAAAAGTTAAACTATTTAACTAAGGTTTAAATCTAAACGATAAGGTTAATATGGCAACATAAACATGTATAAAAACTATTGGTTGAGATAATTTCGACCCATCCCAACCTCATACTAGAAATAAATTTTTTAATCTATTAAAAAATCATAATTATTTTATAATAAATTAATATTTTAGGCTTTTCCTAAAGTGTCACGCACCTCTCTTATTAAAGCGGTACTTACCCTTCTCTTAACTTAACACCTCCAAATCCTTTTGGATTGGCCAAAACCTGATACAATATCCTTCCAAATACCCTCAATTCAACCTAGAGTCCTTAAATTGATCAAAAATCCCTCGTAAGGATCATTTTTGTTCAAATCAAAAATTAGAACTCAAAGAAGAGGTAATTATTTCATCACCTCATTCAAAGTTCTTTTCTTCTTCCACTTCATATTTATTTGTTGTTTCCACAAAAAAAATAATAAATCCCATACCTTATTCATACATAGATGTTATTATAAATATGATGCAACCATATTGATTATTTTATCCATCTTATGAACGAAAAAGTAACCATATGCGCATACGTACAGATTACCGTTTCCCCATTGTGGTGTTGTTTGTTATTCAATAATTCATTATTTGGATGGGTATAATAATGAGTATAATTTATTTAAATAATAATTATAAAATTTTAATGACACTATATATATAATATACCATCAAATTACATTCAATTTCACCATCAATAGAATGATATCGTCGCTCGTGCGTACGTACGGCTTACCGTCTCCACAACGCGATGAGATTCATTTCCACATTCACCCTTTAACAATGATTATAAAAATATATATTATTAGTAATTATGTAATTTGTGACATAATAATTATACTATAAATATATATATATATATACACACACATATTTTTCATTGACTTACTTTTTTTCAATATGATATGAAAATAGAGATGACGTTTATCTATACGTAAGACATACCATCTCCATAAACGGTGTTCTCAGTTTCCTATATTTAGCTGTTAGACATATTTATACTCTGAATATATTTGATAAATAAATAATTTTTTATATTCTAGAATAAATTAAATAACTATATAAGTGATATGATCATGAATAACAAGTTAAAACACTTACGATAAAGAAATCGATTATTACCTGAAATGTTATTTTAATATAGAAATTACTATTTATTAGTTAGTATAAAGTAATAAATGAATCAAGTATGATATAATAAATATGAATATGGTTCTGGTATAATTTAATAACATACTATAGTCATTATATAGGAGGTTAAATGTACCCTCGACCAAAGGAATATACAAGGTAAGGGTTAATTCCACAATCTCATTATTATCCGAGATTGTTTATATGTAATTTTTTATTTGGAAATATTTTTTATCCATGTACACGATTCATAAAATAAATTTAAAAAGGATTACTTTAAGGGACTATGTAACTAAAATATCATTTTCAATTGTTCAAATATTTATTCTTCTAAATAATTCCCATTAATGTCCATATTTTCAAAATGATTTTAAGGATTTATTTATATGGATATGAAAGTTTTAAAATATTAATTCAACTAAGAAATTTTTAAATGGTATGAGAAACATTGATTAAAAAATTTCTTGTATATGTATTCATTTCAAAATTGTGTGACTTTTAAATTATTTCATAAAAAATAGATATTTATCTTAAAGAGTTTTATGATCATTTTCAACAATGTAAACATCCTTTAATGAAAATTATTCATCATTATGGTTTATTTATTATAAGAAAATTTTATATATTGAATTGAATGAATTATGATATATTTGACTATGGATGTGCTGTTTTTATACCATTCATGGTTTATTGTTGAGGTATTGGGATTTCGTATGGTATTTTTAATACAAATGTTTATGTTATATTTCATCCATTTCATATGCAGAATCCATTGGAGTTAGTAATTAATGGGTGGGGCCTACTATAGCCCCTCGATACATCAGTAGGTCTCATGAGACAAATTAGTGTCTTGGAACAAGGCCTTGACTAAATTTTTATTTTTAGTCTTGGAACAAGGCCTTGAATTTGTGGTTATGATGCCCGACATTATGCATTACCTTATCATGAAATTCGTTATTACATGTGATTGTTAAACTTGTAGAATATCCATGTGCATGTTTATATGGTAATGTTTGATTTATTTTTTCCATATTATGTTCATGTTTACATTTTAAAGGATATTGTTTTTAATACACATCTTTCCTTAAATGTTAATAGATTCAGCTAAATTATTTACCCACACTGAGCATCTGAGCTCACCCCTTTCTTATGTTTTCTTGACCCAGGATTTCAAGAAGTGTATTATGATTGATATATAGGGTTAAACTAGGGTATTCATGGAGTTATAAAAGGATTATTTATGTTTCATTTTAATTTATAAATTGTAATGTAATGTTCATGTATATAATCTATTTTTTAAGACTGCTAAATTGATAAGTCCTTCGGGACTTGATTCCAAGTCATCATGCCAATATATTATAATAATGGACCAGATCCAGGATTTTGGGGTTGGTGAATGACAAGGACTCTAGTAAATCAGAAGTGCATCATGACAAACTATGTGTAAAAACAACTAACTTGTACTCTGTGATACTTTAGGTTCATTTCATGCACCTAAACATCTTGCGACAACTGAAGGTGACCCCATAGCTATTACTGAGGAATCTGTTTGGTGTCAAAAGTTATCAGAGGGGGGGGGGGGGGGTCACAAAACAACAGCTCCAAGATCTCCCATTGGTGAGAATGACATGGGATTTAGGATATCATTGGATGCTATGATGAATCTTGGCATGTCTTTTGAAGAAGTACTAGAAAACATTAATATGAAAAATTAATTAGAAAATTTTGAAATTTCTTATATAAAACCAAATGGATGTGTGTTTTTATTTTTCATCCTATCAAGATTCTTAATATTAATTTTCTAACCATGATCAGTTGAAATATGATGTTCATCTACAAAAACTGCTATAGTGATGATTCCTAAGGGTAGCATCGATATCCCTATCAATCCCCATATTATAGAGAAGTTGGCATAGGTGAACTATGAAATGGAAAATCTTCTTGATATTAATTTGGATAATCCTGAGTAGGTTAAAGAAAGCCTTCCCCGGAAAAATATGTCAACCAAAACTATAGATGTTTGGAATATTATGGAGGATTATTCTCAAGCTTCTGACCTATTGTTATGTAAGGGTTTCTAATATTGTGATTGTGCTTACACTTGTTATTATTTTGAAACTAATAATAAATTTAATTCACCAAATATGATTATCAACCACAATGGATAGGTTTGGAGGTAAAGCTTCTATATCAGATCAAATAGAATTTGGTAGTAAAGTGACTATTATCAAGGAAGGAGAAGAATTTGGAACTTTTTTAAGTTCATTAATCCAGAAATATGTTCCTTTTTGTGATAGTGATTCTGAATTAGATCTGTAGATGCAGAAGGATCTTTTCCTTGAACATCACAAGGCATGGAAGAACATATAGAAAATAATATGTGAAACAACCCTTGATGAACTATCCTCACGAATTACACAATGTTCATATCTAATCAGTATGCTTCCATTTGGTGGTTTTAAATATTGTTAAATCCATACAATAGTGAATGAAATCATCAAAAAAAGAGAGAAATAGCAGAAACATCAACAAGATAGGATAAAAGAATAAATTTTGACCAAAATGGTTGAATTCCATGAAGAATTATCCCAATTTGAAGCCAATCATATTAAAAATTTGATAGGAATCAATTATAAAGTTAAAGAAAAGACTATTCAACATTTGAATCTTCAATAAGAGTTGGATATTGTTATAGGGGATCTTGAAAAACTTCATGATTCAATATAAGAAGTCTATAAAAATGGAGAAATAGCCATTGTGGTTTCCAATAAAGAACATCATCAAGATGAATATAATGAGATAGGTAGTCTAACTGAACATCAAAAGGAATCTGATGGAGCTCAGGAGGCCATTAATCATATGAGAAGTTATGTAAAAAAACCACTTATGATTTATGATAGAGAGACCCCAGTTTTTGGAAGTTCTTAGAGATATTTTTTTCTCACAAATCAAATGATTTTTTCCTCTAATAATCAATGTATTCATCCTTTCCTCCTTTTAATTGTAATATTAAAAATGACTTCCATAAAATGATATTTTCATTCTGGATAACCATAATTATAATGATTGGGACAGAATGAGATCTTTTTTTACCTAGGCTAATGGGCCTAGTGAGCATAATTTTATTTTTACTAGGAAAAAAAACTACCCAATAAACATTGTATCTTTTAACATTTTATTGCTCAATATTTCTAAAATAATTCTAAATATAGGTCCAGTGAGGTGAGACTTCCACTTTTGTCCAAAGTTCCTTTTTCAATTTTTCAATCTAGTGCGTAACATGTCTTTTTTAATGATAGTTTTGAGTAATTCATATTGGACTTATAAGGATAGTTTTTAAGGTAGAAGATCTTTGACAATAAATTTTTAATTTAGATTCCAAAAAGGTTTAATTGATAGGAATTGTTCCAATATTATTTAGATACTTCAGAAGGTAATATCGATTCATGAATTTATGGCCACCAAATCTAAAACATGATGTATAAACTATAACGAACCATACTTTACATACATTTTTATTACTTCAAAATTGAAGCATACTTATTACAACATATAACAAAACCATGAAAGGATGGTTTAGGTATAGTGTCTTTAGAAACTGGGAAACATAAACAACTAGTTCATAAAGCGTCTACACTATCTCCGATTTATTTCATCATATCTATAGTCCCTTTTGACAAATCTTACTTAATAAACTTATTACTGACCTAGGGAAAGAAAAAATACAAAAGGGTGAGCTCAAATGCTCAGTAAGGTTAATCAAAAGAAATATCAATCACATCATATTCATAAGAACATAACATTTTGGAAATCTTAACCTGCAAAAGAGAGCATAATTTCATAACATGGGATAAATCATAGTAGTGAAATGAAATCCCAATAATCAAAACATAAAACATGAAACATTATGGAATACACACATAATCATAGAGAATCATTTCTTATTAGTCATGACTCATTGCCAAGACTATCTTAGTGGACAAAGTCCATTTCTAAACCGAGTTCACTCCTCGTTTCAGTCCTGTTTCACTGAACCGGTTTACTCTGCCATTCTAGCCATGTCTATCTCATGAGATATAAAATCATTACCCAATGCATTGGAGGGAGATATAGGTCCCACCCATCTCAAATGATACCATTCATATGTGTGCCACAAAATCATAAATCATACATCATTGCATAACCCATATACTAAAAATGGGATTCATAAACAACATGACATCATAAAACAATTCATATAAGATAACGGAATTCATAAAAATAATTGCATCACAACACAATCAAATCATTGTAATAACAGGGATAGAAACAAAACCCTATATTATCTTAGATGGAAAATAATTTTTATAAAACACTTGAACTCCATTCTTGAGGAAAATATCCTTTCTACTTCAAAAACATTTTTCCTTTTTCAACATGTCATACAAATTTAAACACAAAGAAGTTGATTAAAAATTAATATGAGAACATGTAAAGTAATCTTCTTGGAAATAATTTTTTAAAAATCCATTCATGCTGTATAAGTTAAAAAAACATTCTTCTCATACTTTTGTCGGAAAAGTCAAAAAGTACCTCGTATGAAAAACGACAAAATATTCCTTTCATATCTTTTACTAAAAACTCAGTGAAGGGTAAAGTTGGATATAAACTATTTTAGAGGGATATAAATATTACATATTGAGGAAACATGTATGTGGATGATAAAATACACCCCAGTAAATACCAAAGTATTAACAATATCGGATAAAATGAGATTGTGATATTTTCCCTTACCTTAGGTATGATTTGCTTCGTAAGTGTCTGAACCTCCTCTATAATGATTTAAATAATGTTATTGACTTATTCCAGAATCATAATTATTTTTATGATATCACATAAGGTCATATTCTTAGCTTCTTATTAGTAATATTTCATTACTACTTGTTATTCGTGTGTTTATTAATTTTTGTTCTTATACTTGTTTTGTCGAATAAATTCCTATTCCTCTTTATAGGATATAGATACATCATTTACAGAATGGTATTAGTGTAATATATATCATATTCTTTCATTCAAGTCATTTATATAATCATTATTCAATGAAGATCATATAAAACGAGTCGCATCACATCGTGGAGACGGTATTCCGTACGTACACACGAGCGATGATATCATTCCCATGATCGTGTAATTGTATTGGAGTGTATGTATACTATTTCAGAATCAATATCACTTTACAATAATCATATATAGTTATTATTTACACCATTATACCCATCCAAGTAAGGTGGTGGTGGAAAATAGATTACACCATGGTGTGGTGATTTCGTTTTCCGTAGGATGGATAGATGGTGAAATAGGGTTTTTTCATACTTATAATAAAATATCAGTTTTTTAGTGATAATGATGTTATTACTTCATAATAAAACAACTAATTAAGAAGAAGTGGAATAAGAAATAATGATGAAAGAATCGGTAACGAGCATTACATCTTCTTTGAAGCGCCTATTTGAGAACTCCTCTGAGGGAACTAAAATTGGTCTTTGAAGAAGACCAGGACCTCTAGGATATTTATAGGGAAGTTTATAGGAGATATTGGCAGGGGTTGGCTGATCTCGAAGGCTAAAAGTGATGTGAGGAAGAGAGGGAGGAGGTGCCCTTTTATAAGGGAGGAGAGGGGTACCTTTGGAATAACTAAAAATATTATTTTATTATAAAGTCAAATTTGGTTTTTAATAGCTTCAAATTGATATATTTAGAAGCTAAGGTGGGGATGGGTCGAAATCATCTCATCCAATATAATTTATACAAGTTTAGGTTTCAATTTTAACCTTATCATTTGGATTTAACTTTATGTTAGATAATTTAACTTTTACCGTGTCTTCTTGTTTTCTTACACTATAAGGTTAATACACATACTATATCAAGCCAAAATAACCCCAAGTTGTTTATTATTAATATATATTACCTTATCTAAGTCATTTGTCCAAACATTATATTTTTATGAATAAAATAAAAATTAATAATATAGTATTTGTTTTAAAAACTATTTATATGTCAATTTTGACAATATTTGGTAATGAATTTTTGTGAAAATCATAACAGAATTATTAGTTCTAAAAAATTTAACTAAATAAACACTAACATGTCTTAATAACATATAAAATTATTTTAAATCATAAATAGTCTCAAATTACATTTATTTGGTTATTTATAACATCAATTATGTCAATATTTCATTAATAAGATAATTAATGCATCATCATTGTATCATAAATAAATTAAATTATTTTAAGTTTAAAAATTACAAATAAAATACGATTATATAGGAAATATTTTTATCTTTCTAATGAATATTTATAGTAAAATTTATCTTATGTATAACCCTATATTAGAAATTCTTTATTTATTAAACTTTGATTTTAACTATCTTAACCCTTCTTTAAATAAATTGATAATAAATGCCCTAATCTAATCCATGTGGGCCTAAATGGTTATATTTTATTCCTAAGGTTGTTTTTGGTCTAATTACACATATCCAATAGAATAAGGGCCTGTTTTAGGGTAATAATAATAATATCATTTTTACCCTTAACTACCCTATTTACTTTTAACCATGGTAAAAAAAATAAAAAGTTACTATTCACTAAAAACTATTTTCATCTCATTGAACCACATTTTATTCCTTGATATTAACCGTGTCTCTCAGATTTTCAAAATTCTACTCACAGAAGCGGTAAAATTATGTTTTATGAAAAAATCCAGTTTTTTAACTATCACTTAGTGGTTTCACTATTTATAAAAAAATGAAAGTTTCCAGAAAAATACCAAAAATTAGGCCTAAGATATATTTGATATTATGAATTCAAAAATGATGTTTATTTTACCAAATTAAAAACATATAATTTACATTAACTAATTTAAAAATTAATTCCCATCATCAAGACAAATAACTTGTTTTTAAGAGATAATAACTATCAAAAGATTGACACTTGTTTATGTCTGGTTTAAATGTGAAATTACGTCCAATTAACAACATTGTATTAAATTGTAAAAATATATTCTAAATATACTTTAAAACCTCTCAAATTAATAATTTATCACTATTAATTATTTCGATTAAAAAATGTGTTTTTAATTAAAATTTAATAATTTTCACTATTCATCAGAATATGAAAGTTATCCGAAAAGTACCAAAATTTCACACTAAGCTAATTTCGATATTCCGAATTCAAAAATGAAGTCTATTTTGAAAAATAAAATTTAAAAAATTTCAAAAAGTGGTTATTACTATAAGGCTCTGGCCTTAAACCTTACTTAATATTGAATTAAATGAATAATTCACATTGAGGATCTTTTCAGGTTTAGAGTTTTAGAGAATTAGAACATAAATATTACATCTTAAAAGATTACAACGTAGACACTTCTACTAAGTCTCCATAATATAAAAACTCTTAAAAAGAAAGATTTCTAGATTCCATGTTTTAGATAGCATGAAATTCCCTTGATCCCATCCTTGACCTTATTCCACTTTAAGTCCTGTGAAAAACATTTCGAAAAACTTGGGGTGAGCATAAAAAGCTCAGTAAGGGATACAAAAAGAATGAAAACTGTTAGTTTTTCAAACATCAAGTAAACCATGTATACTATATCAAAGTAATACCTTCACCTTCATGAAGTAGTAAAAAAAATCTTCACTGAGTAAAGTATCATTACTTACCTTTTTGTAACCAAAAGATTACCATAAAACCCATATAAAGAACACATAGAATATATAAAGGTAACTTGGTACATAAACATACTTAAGTGGAATAACCATACGGTTGACTTCCACACATATCACTTAATGGAATAGCCATACGGCCAATTTCCATACATACTTAATGGAATAGCCATACAGCCGACTTCCATACCCAATGCAATGGAGGTTATAACGTAACCACCCGTCCTGGTATTCACGGCACCACCCGTCATATGGTTTATAATGTAACCACCCGTTAAAATGTCCAAGTACCAGTATAAAATCATAAAACATAAAACCAATATAAAGGAATGATAACATTTCCACATTTCAATCACAATATATCATAAATATATTGACATAATAGAATCCTTTTTCAAAACCATTTTCAGTAAACAAAATACATAAAAGAGTATATGGTATTTATTTTATTCTAAAAACAATACGGCTTGTTGAGGAAGCCAAAGATCAAATAATACTCGCGGCGGTGGAAAAGGTCGTTGTCACCACGTACGTTAAAAAAAACATTCCTTTTTGTCGTTTAGTAAAACGCTTCGTAGAAAAAGATTCATTTTGTATAAAAGTAAAAGTCAAAGGTGTTTATACACCGTATAAAAGAAAGTTGTGTATAAAACGAAATATGCCTCAATGAAAGGAGATTGAGACATGACTCGATCGTTCATTAACGTCCTGAATAATAAACTTGAGTTAATTTATACTTGATTAAGAACCTTTTTAAAGTTCATTATTCTTTTTATATCACTTATTGCCATGTTATAAACATTATGTAACCATTTAAGTTAATAATGTTTGTTTTGTCAAGATTTGGTTCTTAAGTCGAAAGTTGACTTCTTACAATTACATGTTGTTCATGTGGTCAAAAGTTCTTTATATCCAGAATGAAATTCCTGATTTGGATATAATATGTATCATATATATCCAGCATATACATGTATTTATAATATTACATAATCATTTAGAGGTAAGAAATGAAATGCACCGTTCATGGAGACGGTAAGCCGTACGTACGCATGAACGCTACTTTCATTTCTTTGTCATATTAGTGGAATTAAAACTAAATGAGAGGTATGTATATTTTAATTCCATAATTATATTCATCATTTAGATATATCATTAATTATATATATACATTATATACATGTAATTTTAATAGTACATTACATTTGGGGATAAGAAATGAAATGCACCGTTCATGGAGACGGTAAGCCGTACGTACGCATGAACGCTACTTTCATTTCTATCTCATACTTTAATGGAAAGAAATAATAATGATATAGAGGTATATTATAATTACAGTATAAAATCATATATAATAACTTTAAATCCATCCTTTACACGTCCCACATATGGTATTAACGAATCACATCACTTTGAGGGGGCGGTAGTCCGCACTTCCTTAAATGAAGATATCGTGTTTACCCATAATGGAAACCATAAAGGTATGCCAAAAATGAAAAATACATAAGCATAAAGAAAACATAAACATATTATATATCATATATAAAAATAGTGACATCATAATGGCCACCCTTGAAGGTGTTAAATGAGTATTGAACAATCATCGTTTCGGGATGCAGAATTTCTCCATCCACGGAAACCGTATGTTCTTTAACCATTTGATGTAGTTGTGTGAGAGTGTAGCTCAAATAAATATTATAACAACATCATAGTATATTGAAGATACTGGTTTTGTTACAAAAGAAGCAAATAAAAAGAGTTTAGAGGGTTGGAGAAGCAAAATAAAACAAATGAACAAGAGAGAATGAATTACCTTTAAAAGTGTAACTCCCTTTTTATTTGAGTCTAAAGGCTTCCTTTAAAAGGATTCTGCCCAAAGGGAATCCTCTAGGATGAGGAGAGGGATGTGGAGAGAGTAAGTGGGCAGGGTTTGGCCGAGCCAAAGGCTTGAGAAGTGTGTGAAATGGGGTAGAGGTGGGGGCCTTTTATAAGAGGAGAGGAGGGGCACTTTTGGAAAGTAAAGAAATATTACTTTATTTGAAAATGTGTTTCGGTTTTAAAAGGTCCCACATTGATATAATTCGTGGATAAGGTGACAAGGGTTCGAAATAAACTCATTCAATTGGTTTTGGACATGTGTAGTTCATAGATTCTACATTATCTTTCCATTTTATTTAAATCGTCATATAATGATGTCATCGCTGCATCATTATTATGTCATATATAATTTAATTTATTTAATGTCTAAAAATTATAAAACAAATACTATGATGTAGGATATATTTTTAGCTTTCCAATGAATATTTATAATCAAAATTTGGACTTGTATAACCCCACTCCAAAATTATTTTAGTAAAAAACTTTATGTTAGTGTCATTTTCACTTTAACATTAAATAAAAAGTAATTTATGTCATTTCCCAACAAAAGTGGATCCATGGGGTCCCCAAGTTGACCCATGGCATGTCATGGTCGGCCATGACACAACCAATGAGGTTGGGACATGTGTCTAGGTCATTTCATTTTATTAAAGTATTATTTATACCTTAAACTACCCTAATTACCACTAATCGCGATTAAGAACTTAATAAGTTACTATTCACCAAAAATTATTATAATCTCATTGAACCACATTTTACTTCTTAATGACAACCATGTATGTCGGATTTTTGAAATTCAAAACACAATGATGGAAAAATTTCATTTAAACGGAAAATCAGTCTTTATAAGTACCACTTAGTGGTTTCACTATTCATTAAAAATTGAAGTTTTTCAGAAAATTACCAAAAATTCACCCTAAGCTATATTTGATATTCCGAATTCAAAAATGAAGTCCATTTTACAAAATTCAAAACATATAAGTCAAATTAATTAATTTAATAATTAATTCCCACTGTCATGACAAATAGCGTGTTTTTGTGAAACAATAAGTATCAAAAGATTGACACTAGTTTAAGTCCAATTTCAAAGTGAAATTGATTCCAATGACCACCATTGGATTAACTGGTAAAAATATTTTCTAATTTCACTTTAAAACCAATTAAAATAATAATCTAATCATATAAATAATTTATATTACAAAGAGGTTTTGAATTAAAATACAACATTTTACACTATTCATAAAAAAATGAACTTTATCAGAAAGGTACCAAAATTTACACAAAGTAAAATTTGATGTCCCGATTCTTGATAAGAGTTTTGTTTGGTCCAAAACAAAGTATATGAGTGATCAAAACTATATTTAATGACGGTTCACCATTAAAAGGTGATAAGTGAACCTTTAGTGAAAATTAGAGTATATATGCCCTAAAATTGAACTCTTTCCGTATTTTAAGCCTTTATCTTTTATTGAGTAAATGTATAAACATTTAAAAACATATCTAATCATATTTTAGTTATTTCTATCCATTCCCGCCAGTACAACGGCTACTTGTTAACTAACATTTAATATAATATTATTTTATTACTAGTGTGCTACGTAAGTTTCAAAGAAACTCATCGTTGCGTATCGGGTACGCTATCGAACATAGCAACACCTTTAAAATAAAATTAATATTTAATTCGTAAATATTAATAAATATGAAAATTCTTTATTCTTTATTTACCTGGGATGTTACATCCTTCCCCCCTTTTGGGAATTGCGTCCTCGCAATTTTATTCACTTATCAAAATAAGTGGGGGTATTTATCCCACATAGCATTTTCAGATTCCCATGTTGCCTCTTCAATCACATGGTTTTTCCACAAAACCTTTACCTGATGAATCACCTTATTCTGTAACACTTGCTCCCTGTGGTCAAGAATCTGGACCGGTTGTTCCTCATAAGATAGGTTCTCTTCCAGCTGAACTTCCTCTGGGCTCAAAACATGAGATGGATCTAGCATATACTTTCTCAACATTGAAATGTGAAAAACATTGTGTACCTGAGATAAACTCGGAGGTAAATCCACTCGGTATGCAACTGATCCAACTCTTTCCAGAATTTCGTATGGTCCAACGAACCTTGGACTCAACTTTCCTTTCTTACCAAATCTCGTCACACTTTTCCAATGAGAAACCTTGAGAAAAACATGATCACCTACCTCGAAAGATAGATCCTTCCTCCGGTTATCCGCATAACTCTTCTGCCTGCTCTGAGCTGTTCTCATGTGCTTCTGAATCAACTGATCTTTTTCTACCATCTCTTCTACCAATTCTGGTCCCATCAACTTCCTTTCACCAACTTCATCCCAGAAAGCTGGAGTTCGACACCGCTTCCCATATAATGCCTAAAATGGTGCCATCTGTATACTGGAATGAAAACTGTTATTATAAGGAAACTCAACCAAAGAAAGATGTTGGTCCCAACTTCCCTGATAATCCATAGAACAAGCTCGTAGCATATCCTCCAATATCTGAATTTTTCGTTCTGACTTCCCATCTGATTGACGATGAAAAGCTGTACTAAAATTTAATTCAGTACCCAACGACTTTTGAAGGCCTTTCCAAAAGATAGAAGTAAACCTGGGATCACGATCCGATACAATGGAGAGAGGAACTCCATGTAACCTGACTATCTCTTTAAGATACAAACGGGAAAGTTGATCCAGATAGAAAGTATCTCGTATAGAAAGGAAATGAGCAGATTTGGTCAAGCGATCAACAATAACTCAGATTGCATTATTACCTCGAGATGTCTTCGGTAATCCAACAACAATGTCCATGGATATATTCTCCCATGTCCACTCTGGCACTGGTAAAGGCTGAAGCATCCCTTTCAGTAACTGCCTCTCTGCTTTAACCTGTTGACATGTTAAACACTTCACAGTAAAATCAGCAATGTCTCTTTTCATTCCATCCCACTAGTAATACTCCCGCAGACCTATGTACATCTTAGTACTGCCAGGATGAAAAAACAACTCATTCTTCAACTGTGAATCACAAGGCACACATAACCTCTTCACAAACCTCAAAACACAAACACAAACTTATCCAAGAACTCATGGAAAATTTTATTCATAAGGTCCATGAATACAGCAGGTGCAATGGTTAACCCAAAAGACATAACTACAAATTCATAATGGCCATATCTAGTACGGAACGCAGATTTCAGAACGTCTGCTTCTTTTACTTTCAATTGATGGTACCCCGACCTCAAGTCAATCTTCGAAAAATACTGAGCTCCCTGGAGCTGATACCACTTCATTCGATGGCCCAACATTTGCTGAAGTTGTTGCAGAGGATTTTACCACCCCTTTCTGCTTGTAGTCTAACTGCTTCCCATCACTCAAGCTCCTTGTCGGACACTCATCTGCATAATGACCCATTTCATTACACTTAAAACATCTTACCGTTGGCTTTTCATTTCCTGCTTGATCATCTTCCTTACAGTTACGAGCAATATGTCCAGACTTACCACACCGAAAGCACTTACCAGACTTGGATAAACATTCTCCAGGATGCATTTTACCACACTTCTCACAGGATGGATATTTGGTTTTCTTACCTCCTTGCTTCTTTGATGAATTCTTCCCCTTTGCCTGCCAACTAGACCTCTTATTCTGTTGTTTGTCATAGAACACCTGATCATCGGCAAACTCCATTTCCACCTTCTCAGCACATCGAACAAGCTTTTCATAACTTTTTAACTCATGAGAAGCTAAAGCCCTTCGATACTTTGGCTTTAAACCTGAGTAAAAACGGTTTATTTTACTATCAAGATCTCGTATGAAGTTTGGAGCATACCTTGCCAATCGAGTGAACTTTTCTTCATAAGCAGCCACTGAATCATCCTCCTGCCTCAATTCTAGGAAGTGTTTTTCCATCCTAAGACGAACCACCTTAGGAAAATATTTCTCAATAAACATACCTTTGAATTCGTCCCAGTGAAGATCCTCAATCTCATCACTATCCCTTATATTTTTCACCATCGACCACCACTGATCAGCTTCACCTTCAAAACGGTAAACAACATGACTAACCTTTTGACGTTCTGAACACCCCATGACATCAAAAATCTTCTCCAGTGCTTTAATCCACCCTTCAGCTTGCACAGGGTCAGATGATCCTCTGAATGATGGGGGATGTTGCCTCATGAAATGTTCCACCACTGACATGTTCCTCTGCGGTTGATCTGGCTGATCTCGTGCATGGATACCACCACCATTTATAGCCTGAGTCAACTGTGTCATCATTGCAACAAACTGTTCAGTTCCGATTCCGACCATCTCAGGTTGCTGATATGGAAGGTTGTCTTCCTCCTGATGTCGTCCCAACATAGCTGCTTTGTTTCCTCTGCGGAAAACCATTCTGAACACCGAAATATCTTAGGCGAAGCAACATGGTAATCCGTAAATGCTATATCATTTCAATAATATTATAATTTAACACTTTTCTAACTCCTAAAGTTGTCTAAACCGACCTTTGATACCAACTATAAGGCCCCAGCCTTAAACCATACTTAATATTGAATTAAATGAATAATTCACATTGAGGATCTTTTCAGGTTTAGAGTTTTAGAGAATTAGAACATAACTATTACATCTTAAAAGATTACAAAGTAGACACTTCTACTAAGTCTCCATAAAATAAAAACTCTTAAAATGAAAGATGTCTAGATTCCATGTTTTAGATAGCATGAAATTCCCTTGATCCCATCCTTGACCTTATTCCACTTTAAGTCCTGTGAAAAACATTTCGAAAAACTTGGGGTGAGCATAAAAAGTTCAGTAAGGGATACAAAAAGAATGAAAACTATTAGTTTTTCAAACATCAAGTAAACCATGTATACTATATCAAAGTAATACCTTCACCTTCATGAAGTAGTAAAAAAAATCTTCACTGAATAAAGTATCATTACTTACCTTTTTGTAACCAAAAGATTACCATAAAACCCATATAAAGAACCCATAGAATATATAAAGGTAACTTGGGACATAAACATACTTAAGTGGAATAACCATACGGTTGACTTCCACACATATCACTTAATGGAATAGCCATACGGCCAATTTCCATACATACTTAATGGAATAGCCATACGGCCGACTTCCATACCCAATGCATTGGAGGTTATAACGTAACCACCCGTCCTGGTATTCACGGCACCACCTGTTATATGGTTTATAACGTAACCACCCGTTAAAATGTCCAAGTACCAGTATAAAATCATAAAACATAAAACCAATATAACGGAATGATAACATTTCCACATTTCAATCACAATATATCATAAATATATTGACATAATAGAATCCTTTTTCAAAACCATTTTCAATACCAAAATACATAAAAGAGTATATGGTATTTATTTTATTCTAAAAACAATACGGCTTGTTGAGGAAGCCAAAGATCAAATAATACTCGCGGCGGCGGAAAAGGTCGTTGTCACCGCATACGTTAAAAAAAACATTCCTTTTTGTCGTTTAGTAAAACGCTTCGTAGAAAAAGATTCCTTTTGTATAAAAGTAAAAGTCAAAGGTGTTTATACACCATATAAAAGAAATTTGTGTATAAAACGAAATATTCCTCAATGAAAGGAGATTGAGTCGAAGTCCCTTACCTCGGGTCCGACCTGACTCGATCGTTCTTTAACGTCCTGAATAATAAACTTGAGTTAATTTATACTTGATTAAGAACCTTTTTAAAGTTCATTATTCTTTTTATATCACTTATTGCCATGTTATAAACATTATGTAACCATTTAAGTTAATAATGTTTGTTTTGTCAATATTTGGTTCTTAAGTCGAAAGTTGACTTCTTACAATTACATGTTGTTCATGTGGTCAAAAGTTCTTTATATCCAGAATGAAATTCCTGATTTGGATATAATATGTATCATATATATCCAGCATATACATGTATTTATAATATTACATAATCATTTAGAGGTAAGAAATGAAATGCACCATTCATGGAGACGGTAAGCCGTATGTACGCATGAACGCTACTTTCATTTCTTTGTCATATTAGTGGAATTAAAACTAAATGAGAGGTATGTATATTTTAATTCCAGAATTATATTCATAATTTAGATATATCATTAATTATATATATACATTATATACATGTAATTTTAATATTACATTACATTTGGGGATAAGAAATGAAATGCACCGTTCATGGAGACGGTAAGCCGTACGTACGCATGAACGCTACTTTCATTTCTATCTCATACTTTAATGGAAAGAAATAATAATTATATAGAGGTATATTATAATTACAGTATAACATCATATATAATAACTTTAAATCCATCCTTTACACGTCCCACATATGGTATTAACGAATCACATCACTTTGAGGGGGCGGTAGTCCGCACTTCCTTAAATGAAGATATCGTGTTTACCCATAAAGGAAACCATAAAGGTATGCCAAAAATGAAAAATACAGAAGCTTAAAAAAAACATAAACATATTATATATCATATATAAAAATAGTGACATCATAATGGACACCCTTGAAGGTGTTAAATGAGTATTGAACAATCATCGTTTCGGGAGGCAGAATTTCGCCATCCACGGAAACCGTATGTTCTTTAATCATTTGATGTAGTTGTGTGAGAGTGTAGCTCAAATAAATATTATAACAACATCCTAGTATATTGAAGATACTGGTGTTGTTACAAAATAAGAAAATAAAAAAAATTTAGAGGGTTGGAGAAGCAAAATAAAACAAATGAACAAGAGAGAATGAGTTACCTTTAAAAGTGTAACTCCCTTTTGATTTGAGCCTAAAGGCTTCCTTTAAAAGGATTATTCCCAAAGGGAATCCTCTAGGATGAGGAGAGGGATGTGGATAGAGTAATTGGGCAGGGTTTGGCCGAGCCAAAGGCTTGAGAAGTGTGTGAAATGGGGTAGAGGTGGGGGCCTTTTATAAGAGGAGAGGAGGGGCACTTTTGGAAAGTAAAGAAATATCACTTTATTTGAAAATGTGTTTCGGTTTTAAAAGGTCCCAAATTGATATAATTCGTGGATAAGGTGATAAGGGTTCGAAATCCACTCATCCAATTGGTTTTGGACATGTGTAGTTCATAGATATTACATTATCTTTCCATTTTATTGAAATCGTCAAATAATGATGTCATCGCTGCATCATTATTATGTCATATATAATTTAATTTATTTAATGTCTAAAAATTATAAAAAAAATACTATGATGTAGGACATCTTTTTATCTTTCCAATTACTATTTATAATCAAAATTTGGACTTGTATAACCCCACTCAAAATTTATTGTAGTGAAACAATTTATGTTAGTGTCATTTTCACTTTAACATTAAATAAAAAGTAATTTATGTCATTTCCCAACAAAAGTGGATCCATGGGATCCCCAAGTTGACCCATGGAATGTCATGGTCGGCCATGACACAACCAATGAGGTTGGGAAATGTTTCTAGGTCATTTCATTTTATTAAAGTATTATTTATACCTTAAACTACCCTAATTACCACTAATCGCGATTAAGAACTTAATAAGTTACTATTCACCAAAAATTATTATAATCTCATTGAACCACATTTTACTTCTTAATTACAACCATGTATGTCAGATTTTTGAAATTAAAAACACAATGATGGGAAAATTTCATTTAAACGGAAAATCAGTCTTTATAAGTACCACTTAGTGGTTTCACTATTCATCAAAAATTGAAGTTTTTCAGAAAATTACCAAAAATTCACCCTAAGCTATATTTGATATTCCGAATTCAAAAATGAAGTCCATTTTACAAAATTCAAAACATATAAGTCAAATTAATTAATTTAATAATTAATTCCCGCTGTCATGACAAATAGCGTGTTTTTGTGAAACAATAAGTATCAAAAGATTGACACTAGTTTAAGTCCAATTTCAAAGTGAAATTGATTCCAATGACCACCATTGGATTAACTGGTAAAAATATTTTCTAATTTCACTTTAAAACCAATTAAAATAATAATCTAATCATATAAATAATTTAGATTACAAAGAGGTTTTGAATTAAAATACAACATTTTACACTATTCATAAAAAAATGAACTTTATCAGAAAGGTACCAAAATTTACACAAAGTAAAATTTGATGTCCCGATTCTTGATAAGAGTTTTGTTTGGTCCAAAACAATGTATATGAGTGATCAAAACTATATTTAATGACGGTTCACCATTAAAAGGTGATAAGTGAACCTTTAGTGAAAATTAGAGTATATATGCCCTAAAATTGAACTCTTTCCGTATTTTAAGCCTTTATCTTTTATTGGGTAAATGTATAAACATTTAAAAACATATCTAATCATATTTTAGTTATTTCTATCCATTCCCGCCAGTACAACTGCTACTTGTTAACTAACATTTAATATAATATTATTTTATTACTAGTGTGCTACGTAAGTTTCAAAGAAACTCATCGTTGTGTATCGGGTACGCTATCGAACATAGCAACCCCTTTAAAATAAAATTAATATTTAATTCGTAAATATTAATAAATATGAAAATTCTTTATTCTTTATTTACCTGGGATGTTACAATTACAATTCATAACGGCTAGTTTTAATAATATTTTAATAGCATATCATTGTTTAGTGAAACTCAGTATTGAGTACGACGCAAGCTATCAAGGAAGGCCACGGTTGCATGTAAAGCAAGCCAAGCTAGTGTTGTGTGTAGTGAAAGATTCCTTTGATGATTTATATAACGTAAAAACAAAATATTTCTCATAAAAGTCTCGGGTGTTACATTCTACCCCCTTAAAATCAATTTCACCCAAGAAATTCGTCACTTTGTAATAAAAAGATAAGGATACCTCTCCCTCATCATGTACTCAAGCTCCCATGTATCTTCTTATAATTGGTGGTTCCTCCATAAAACTTTCACCAAGCGAGTGGTCTTGTTCCGTAGTACTTTTTCACTATGATCTAGAATCCCTATCGGCTGTTATTCATAAGAAAGATCTTGCTCCAATGGTACAACTTCTAAGCTGAGTACATGTGAAGGATCAGGTATGTACTTTCTCAGGAGAGATACATGGAACACATCTTGAAATTGAGAGAGATTCGGTGGAAGCGCCAATCGATAAGATACATTTCCTACACAATCCAGTATTTTGAAAGGACCGATATATCTTGGGCTCGACTTCCCCTTCATTCCAAATCTCATGACCCTATTCCAGGGAGATATTCATAAG
The DNA here is from genome assembly GCA_963277665.1 of Viscum album. Classification (NCBI taxonomy): domain Eukaryota; kingdom Viridiplantae; phylum Streptophyta; class Magnoliopsida; order Santalales; family Viscaceae; genus Viscum; species Viscum album. Next base: position 2,130,443,369 of record OY728123.1, on the reverse strand, counting down.
AACACTTTATCACCCACTTCAACCTCTAGGTCTTTTCCTTGGTTGTTGGCATAACTTTTCTATTGACTCTGAGCTAATCTTGGGTGTTGTTGAATAGATCAGACCTTTTCTGGCATCTCATCAACAAGATTAGGTCCTAATAGCTTTCTTTCCCCAACTTCATCCCAGCAAGTTGGATTCCTGCATTTCTTTCCATAGAGAGTTTCATAAGGATCCATCTGAACACTGGAGTGAAAGCTATTATTATAAGAGAATTACACGAAAGGTAGGTGCTGACCCCAACTACCTTTGAAATCCATAGAGCAATCTATAAACATATCTTCTAGAGTTTGAATTGTTCTCTCAGACTAACAGTCTATATGAGGATGATAAGTAGTGCTGAAACTCAACTCTGTATCCAGAGTATGCTGAAGACATCTCTAAAACTTCGAGGTAAATCTCGGATCCCGATCAGATATAATAGAAAGTGGTACTCCATGCAATCTTACCACTTCCTTTACATATATCCTGGAAAGATGATCTAGAGAGAAATCCTCTCTAATAGCAATGAAGTGTGCAGACTGTAACAACCCGAAATTTTGAATAAATCTTGTTTCCTAATTTCATGTGTTATTTTATTTTATTTTTATACTCAAAAAAATGTTTTATTGATAAACATGATTATAATTAAAATGAGACCAGTGGGTTTTGACTGTTATATGACCATCGGTCAATATGACCACTGTGAACAAAATGATTTGATTATTGTCTCTAAATATAAGTAATCTTGGTTAATTATTATAGAAAGAAGATTTGATGGCCTCACCTAGTAGTGTTGGACCGATCGAAGCCCATCTAACAGAGCTCGGGAAGGAGGTAGCGCCATTGGGCTTTGCTCTGGACCAAATCCATGCCGAACTTCATCATGTGAAGCTAGAACGGAATCGCCTTCGCGAGAAGTTCAAACTGATAGGAATTACTACTCAGGCAATGTTGACTGAGCCGCCCCAAGATTCTATCACCCTAGCACACCTTAATCTTAGGTCCTATACTGGTATTATAAGGGGCTATGTAACGAGACCGTAACTTCCTTGTGTAATCCTTGTTTTAAATAATAATTGGGATTTCTTCTTATGATGATGTTTATGAATTTTCAAATGACTGGATAAAAATATTATGCATATTTTTGATGAATTTTCAAAAGGATATTTTAAAAAAAAATGATTATGTAAACCTTAAATAATTTAAAATGTGTAATGATTTTCAAAAAATGGTCTTCTACAATTATGGCCAGTACGTAATTTAGAGTCTAATAAGATCAACTTGATTTTTGATGAATAGTAAATTGTGAATAGTGATTTTACGCTTAGGATTAGTAATGTGACCAAATGGATTAGTAATCTCACTTAAAGAAAGTTTTAATATAATTTAGTCACCTAGATTAAGTAATGTGATTCAATAAAATGGGTAAATAACGGTTTCATAAATGATTAATCAAGTATTAGTTTTTTCGGGTGAATGGTGTTTTTTAATTAAAATTTTAATTAGAAATAATTAGATAATTATTTTTATAAAAAGGACTTTATTTTGGAACTCAGAGCATCGGTATTATGGTATGGTAAATTTTGGGGATTTTTATGAAAAAATGAATTTTTGGTGAATAGTGATTTTATTCAAAAATTAAATTAAAAATACATAGAAAATTATTTTTATAAAATGGAGTTCATAAATGTACTTAGAGCATAGATATTTGGTTAAGGTGAAATTTTGGGATTTTTCTGAGAAAGTTGAATTTTTAGTGAATAGTAAAAATACATTTTTAGGGTTTCGACATGTTTAATGACATCATAACTGTGTCATGATGATGTAATTAGATATTTTAAGGGTTTTCCGGCCAAGGGTGATGAATTATTGTTTTGGGGGCTTCATGTGGCCTAACTCCAAGGTAAATGCCAAGGAAGAGCACATGGGTTTGAGAAAAGCACATGTGAGGTGTCCCTTGGCCATTAATGCCTTGTCCCCTCAATTTCCCTATAAATACCAAGCCCTACTCTCATCCATTCGACTCCCCACTCTTCCCCAATGAATTTCGGGTCTCATAACCTCCCAAAGAGTCCTCCCAAGGTGCCCCCAAGCCCTCAAGGTCCCAACCTTTGAGGTTTAAGAGTTACATTTTAAGGTAAGGGATCCGACCCCTCTCTTTCTTTTCAAGTGATCTCTTTTATGTCATTCCTTTTATGCTCCATGTTCTTAGGTTGGAGGATGTTATTTTATACTCCTCTTACTTCCCTTTTTATGTTCATATAATGATAGATCCCCTCTTACTCTCATTATTTCGTTTTAGGATGTTTTAAGTGGCGCCGCTAGGCTGCCGAAATTTTTGTAACAGATTCTTTCTCCCTTCTCATTTTTCAAGATCTATTTTCATGTAAAGTATTTCATGTTCCTTTTTATTATGTTGGGGTATGATCTCTAAATTTATCATACTGATCTTTTATGATCATATGATGAGAGACCCCATTTGATCTCTTCAATTCAGTATTTTGATGTTTTAAGTGGTGCCGTTAGGCAGCCGAATTTTTATGTGGTCGTTCACCATTCTCATTTTGAAGTTCTACTTTCATGTCAATTCTTTCAAGTTCCTTTTTGTTATGTTTGGGTATGATCTCTAAATCTATCATACTAATCTTTTATGAAAATGTGATGAGATACCCCATTTTATCTCTTCAATTCAGTATATTGATGTTTTAAGTGGCGCCGTTAGGCTGTTGAATTTTTAAGTGGTTCTTCACCCTTCTCATTTTGAAGTTCTACTTTCATGTAAATTCTTTCAAGTTCCTTTCTATTATTTTGGGGTATGATATCTATATCTATCATACTAGACTCTTATTCTCATATGATGAGAGACCCTATTTGACCTTGTCAATTCAATTTTGTTGAAGTTTAAGTGACGCCGTTAGGCTGCCGAATTCTCACAAGAGAAATCTTATTTTTTCTTCCTTTCATATGGTATATTTTAAAATTTCATTACCATGTTCTTAAATCCCTTATATTTTGTCCCTCTACTGTTTGATGGGTCATTTATGAATGTTTGACCCATGCCCCCTCTCTTCTCAATGTTTTCTAAAACCCCGAAACATAGCCGTTATGCTATAGAATTTTCGTCCCAAAGTGCCTCTCTCTCTTTTCTCAAAATTATTTTACATTATAAAGTGAATACTCAAAGCTCTTATTTCTACAGGGGTATTCACATATATATCAAAATTTTCTATTCTAAATTCTGGGATTTACATACATGAGACCCGCTTTCCCTTTCTGTGGGGTTAAAGTGACGTAAAGATCATGTCTTTAAAGCAGTTTTTAAAACATTATGATTATGAAATGAAACCCATTTATTTTATTCTATATGGGTTATTTATGAAATGATTGATGATGATATATGTGGCTCACATGATAATAAAGGAACATTTAAGGGTTCGCCCTAATAGCTCCCCATTGCATTGGATACTGATGTAATCGTAAGAGATTACAGTTTAAGGGTGCGCCCAGATAGCGCTCTAATGCATTGGGTAAAGACTTAATCTCTAGAGATGACCATTTCTAACGACGCCTTGGTGAATAACCTTGGTAATTTTAACGACACCTTGGGGATGGACCTTGGTGAAATGAAACTATTTTCAATATTAAATGTTGTAGCCACATCTTCAAGTCATGAAAAATGTTATTTTTATTATGATGTATCTCATGATTTCTTTCTCATGGCTTAAAGTTCTTTTCATGTCTTTATTGAAGTATCTCAAGTTCACATGTAAAACGTTTTTCTAGTTTCCCTTACTGGGCCTTCTGCTCACCCTTTCTTTTGATGTTTGTCCCCGGTTATGAGATGCATTAATGAACCTAGGATTAACATAAGGAGAAGCCTTTCAAGTGTTTAATAAGAATGTTTTTTTTGTTGTTTCATGTTTTAAGTTCCTGGTTTCCAAGACACTAAACCTTAAAGATCCTCGGTTTTGTAAAATGTAATGAAAGTTATGTGATAAAAAGGTGGGATGCTATACAGACTTTGTAAGACGATCAACTATGACCCAGATAGCATTATTGCCTTTGGATGTTTTGGGAAGTCCTGTGACAAAGTCCATAGTGATGTTTTCCCATTTCCATTCTGGTATGGGTAATGGTTGTGACATCCGCTTAGACTTCTGTCTCTCATCTTTAACTTGCTGACAAACCAAGCATCGAGAGACATATTCATCAACATCTCTTTTCATGCCATCCCACCAGAAGTACTCTTTCAGGTCCTTATACATCTTCTTGCTTCCAGGATGAATAGAGAATGAAGAACTATGAGCCTCATCCAGCAACTCCTTCTTTAATTCTGGGATGGGAGGAACACAAAACGGATTCCTGAACTTTATTATCCCATCACAATCAAGGTTGAATTCGGGAATATTTCTCACCTTATTTTGTAACTCTACATCTTCTTTCTGTTCCTCTTTAATCTTCACATGTATAGATGGTTGAACATTCATTTGAGAAAGATAAGATTTTCCTCCTTCCATTAAAATTCCAAGATCCATCCATTGTAAATCCATAAATATTGGATCTTTTGTGATCCTCATCATGGATAAACTAGCATGGTCTTGTCGAATTAATACATCTTCCAACTTGTTTTCTTTCCCAGGGTGGTAATGAATTGAGCAGTCGTAATCCTTAATCAGTTCCAACCATCTTCTTTGGCACATATTCAGCTCCTTTTGTGTGAAAATATACTTTATACTTTTATGATCAGTATAACTTTCACACCTTTCTCCATAATGATATTGCCTCCAAATCTTCAATTCAAAGATTACCGCAGCTAACTCCAAATCATGTGTTGGGTAATTTTGCTCATGGATTTTCAACTGTCGTGAGGCATAAGCTATCACTATATCATTTTGCATAAGAACACACCCCAGCCCCTTCTTGGATACATCACTATAGATCACAAACCATTCTCCACTACAAGGCAGTCTGAGCACATGTGCACTGAATAACATTATTTTCAACTCCTTGTAATTATCTTCACATTCCTCCATCCAAACAAACATTACTCCTTGAGTCAACCTGGTGAGTGGATTAGATAATCACGAAAAATCTTTCACAAAACCTTGATAATATCCATCCAAACCAAGAAAACATCGGATCTCTGTTACTATTGTTGGTCTCGACCATCTTTCGATAACCTCGGTTTTTGCAGGATCCACAGATATCCCCTCTTTTGAGATTATGTGACCCAAAAATGCAACTTTTTTAAGCCAAAATTCACACCTGGTAAATTTGGCATAAAGCTTCTCCTTTCTCAAGGACTTCAATATATTTCTCAAGTGATCATCATGTTCTTCCTTGCTCTTTTAATAGACAAGAATATTGTCTATAAAGACTACCACAAATTGATCAAGATAATATCTAAAGACAATATTCATCCGATCCATGAAGATAGCAGGGGCATTAGTAATACCAAATGGCATCACTATAAATTCATAGTGTCTATACCTTGTACGGAAATCCATCTTTGGTATATCCTCCCTTTTGACCCTTAAATAATGATACCATAAATGAAGATCAATCATAGAAAAGTATTGAGCTCTGCGTAGTTGGTCAAATAAGTCATCAATGCGTGGGAGAGGATATTTTTTCTTGATAGTGATCTTGTTATGTTCTCGATAATCAATGCAGAGTCTCATTGATCCATATTTCTTCTTAACAAATAGAACAGGTGCTCCCCAAGGTGATGCACTAGGGCGTATGAATCCCTTATCAAGATTCTCTTGGAGTTGCTTCTTTAATTCCTGCAACTCAATTGGGGCCATTATATAAGGTGTCTTTGAAATAGGAAAATCACCCGGTACGAGTTCTATTGAAAACTGAACTTCACAATTTGGTGGAAGACCCGACAATTCCTCCAGAATGACATCATCAAACACCTGTAAAACGGGCATATTATTAATTTTGAGTTTCTCTCCCACCATTTGAGATAAATAACCCTCCTTTTTTGGAATCAAGACCCATAAGATGGAAGAAATTTCCACTGCAAGGTTATGTTCATCCTTGCACCTATAGACGATCATAGATTGATCTAAAATATGAAATGTGACTTCTATTCTTTGCCAATTGATATGAGCTCCATATAACGAAATCCAATCCATTCCAAGAATCACATCAAATTACACTATATGAAGGATCACAAGATTTGCAGGAAGCACTTTCCCACAAACTTCAATCGGGTAAGAATTATAAACTTTTAATGTGATTGTTGTCCCATTAGGTGTTGTCACAGCTAACACAACATCTAATTGTTGAGGTAATACGGTGATACCCTTAGAAAAATCTTCAGAAATAAAAGAGTGGGTGGATCCAGAACCAAATAAAACATTTTCTACATTAGAGTGGATGGTAAGTGTACCTTTCACCATATCATTATCATACTCCACATCACTGATAGAAATTGCATGTGACTTTACTTTTTCATTAGACTTAAGATTTTGATGATGTTAATCACCATCAATGACCCTTGGATTAGGGAATTTATTGGCATAATGACCCTTGGATTAGGGAATTTATTGGCATAATTCCCCATCTCTTTGCACTTGAAACATTGAAGTGTAGTAGGTTTATTCTGTGTGAACCTTCCTTTGATTGCATCATTAGACATTTTCTTCCCATCATTGCGGCATTCAAATGCCTGATGACCTTCCTTTACAAATTTGAAACATTTACTTGTCCCTTTAAGACAACTCCGTCTATGTTTCTTTCCACACTTTGAGCATAAGGGAAATCTCATCTTCTTATCAGCGTGCTCTTTAGATTTTCCTTTGAATTCCATTTTCCACTTCTTATCAAACCCATATGACTGATGGGTTACTCCAATCTCCATTCCAACTTTGAGAGCACTTCAAATGATTTACTCGTAGCTATTGAAGTCCCTTATGGCTAAGGTCCTTCAAAGACTTGGTTTTAAGCCACTAAATAATCGATCGATCTTACTCTCAGGTTGGATAATAATACCAGAAGTGTACCTTGAAAGTCTTGTAAAATTTTCTTCATAGGTACCAACAGATTCATCATCTTTTTTGCTTCAGTTCATGAAACTCTTTCTCCATATTTGTTCTGAGAATACGAGGGAAGTAATTATTGAAAAATAAGTTCTTCAACTCGTCCCATTCCATGGACTCAATTTCATCCCTTTTCCTCGTATTCTTAATAAGATTCCACCATTGATCAACATCTCCTTCCAAATGATACACTACTGGGATGAATTTATCATGTTCAGAATATTGAAGAACTGAAAATATCTTTTCAGTAGTACTAATCAATTGTTCAGCAACTAATGGATCAGTAGACCCGCTGAAAGAAGGTGGACGCTACCTCATGAAGGATTCAACAGAATATTGCTCCTTCCTTTGCTCATTAGGAAGTCCTACATTTTTCATAGCTTGAGAAAGTTGTGTGAGCATGGCTACAAGATTTTGCATTCTAGCTCTCATAACGTTTGGTTTCTCAGGGGGATAATCATTGCATTGCCCACCGCATTCTGCATTAACACGGTTCCTTCGAGTTCCTGCCATTGACTAAAACCAAGACGAATAGTGTGAGCGACACTAATTATAATAGGAAAACCACATAATCAAGAATAAAATTTCACACTTAAGGTCTTATCCTATGTTATTCATGGTTATTTCTAAAACAATATGAGTGAGTTCTATGCTTAGAATTATCCTTATGGTTCTTACTAAGGCTTTCACATCCTAGTTTCCAAAGGTTGACTATACCTTTCCTCTGATACCAACTATAACGGTCTGGAATTACTTCTAGTGGACTATAGTTGATACCTATCAGGGCACTCCATGGGCAGCTACAACCCCTGGGTGGGACACACCACCATCCCTAGTGGCAGCCATTTCCTCATGAAGACCTTGGGCGGAGAGCCATGCTTCGTCCAACGCTCACATGTGAGAGTTCCCATGGATCGGATACATTCCTACCTCCTTTACCTTTGATACCAACTATAATGACCCATACTTTACATACATTGTTATTACTTCAAAATTGAATCATACATATTACAAAATATAAGAAAACCATGAAAGGACTGTATAGGTATAGTGTCCTTAGAAACTAGGAAACATAAACAACTTGTTCATAAAGCTCCTACACTTTCTCCCATTTATTTCATCATATCTATAGTCCCTTTTGGCATATCTTACTTAATAACCTTCTTCCTGACCTGGGGAGAGAAAACATACAAAAGGGTGATCTCAAATGCTCAGTAAGGGTAAACAAAAAAAATATCAATCACATTATATTCATAAGAAAATAACATTTTGGAAATCTTAACCTGAAAAAGAGAGCATAATTTCATAACCTGGGATAAATCATAGTAGTGAAATGAAATAGAAATATTCATAACATAAAACATGAAAATTTCTGGCATACACACATAATCATAGATAACCATTTTTTTTAGTCAATACTCATTGCCAAGACTATCTTAGTGGAAAAAGTCCATTTTTGAACTGAGTTCACTCCTCGTTTCAGTCCTGTTTCACTGAACCAGTTTAACCTGCCATTCCCGCCATGTCTATCTCATGAGATATAAAATCTTTACCCAATGAATTGGAGGGAGATATAGGTCCCACCCGTCTCATAATGATACCATACATATTTGTGCCACAAAATCATAAATCATACCTCATTGCATAACCCATGTAATAAAAATGGGATTCTTAAACAACATGACATCATAAAACAATTAATATAAGATAAAAGAATTCAAAAACATAATTCCTTCACAACATAATCAAATCACTTTAATAATAGGGATAGAAACAAAACCCTATATTATCTTAGATTTAAAATAATTTTGATAAAACACTTGAACTCCATTCTTGAGGAAAAAATCTTTTCTACTTCAAAAACATTTTTCCTTTCTTAACCTGTCATACAATTTTAAACTAAAAGAAGTTGATTAAAAATAATCATGAAAACTTGTAAAGTAAGATTCTTGGAAATAATTTTTTAAAAATACATTCATTCCGTATAAGTTAAAAAAACATTCTTCTCATACTTTTTTCGGAAAAGTCAAAAAGTACCTCGAACGAAAAACGACAAAAGATTCCTTTCATATCTTTTACTAAAAACTCACCGAATGGTAAAATTGCTTATAAACTATTATATAAGGATATAAATATTACATATTGAGTAAACATGGATGTGGATGATAAAATACACCCCAGTAAATACCAAAGTATAAACAACCTCAGATAAAATGAGATTGTGATATTTTCCCTTAACATAGGTCCAATTTTATTCGTAAGTGTCCGAACCTCCATTATAATGATTTAAATAATGTTATTGACTTATTCCAGAATCATACCTATTTTTATGATGTCATATATGGTCATATTCTTAGCTTCTTATTAGTAATATTTCATTACTACTTGTTATTCGTGTGTTTATTACTTTTTGTTATTATGCGTGTTTTGTCGAATTAATTCTTATTCCTCTTTATAGGATATAGATACACCATTTACATAATGGTATTAGTGTAATATATATCATATTCATTCATTCAATTCATTTATATAATCATTATTCAATGAAAATCATATAGAACGAGTCACATCACATCGTGGAGACGGTATTCCGTACGTAGGCACGAGCGATTATATCGTTCCCATGATCGTGGAATTTTATTGGAATGTATGTATACTATTTTAGAATCAATATCACTTTAAAATAATCATAAATTGTTATTATTTACACCATTATACGCATCTGGGTAAGGTGGTGGTGAAAAATTGATTACACCACAGTGTGGTGATTTCGTTCTCTATAGGATGGATAGATGGTGAAATAGGGTTGTTTCATACTTATAATAATATATAATTATATGAGTGATACTAATGTTATTACTTCATAATGAAACAACTAAAGTATATCAAGTGGAAGAAGAAATAAAGATGAAATAATCGGTAACGGGCATTACCTCTTCTTTGAAGCGCCTCTTTGAGACCTCCTCTTTTGGCACTAAAATTGGTATTTGAAGAAGACCAAGACCTCTAGGATGTTTCTAGGGAAGTGGAGAGGAGATATTGGCAGGGGTTGGGCGATCTTGAAGGCTCAATGTTGTGTGAGGAAGAGAGGGAGGAGGTTCCCTTTTATAAGGGAGGAGAGGGGCACCTTTGGAATAATAAAACATATTATTTTATTATAAAGTCAAATTCGGTTTTTAATAGCTCCAAATTGTTATATTTAGAAGATAAGGTGGGTATGGGTCTAACCAATCTCATCAAAAATAATTTAGACAAGTTTAGGTATCAATTTTAACCTTATCATTTAGATTTAACTTTAAGTTAGATAATTTAACATTTACCGGGTCTTCTTGTTTTCTTACACTATAAGCTTAATAAACATACTATATCAAGCCAAAAGAACCCCAAATTGTTTATTATTAATAAATATAACCTTATCTAAGTAATTTGGCCGAACTCTAGATTTTTAGGAATAAAATAACAATTAATAATATAGTATTTGTTTTAAAAACTATTTTATGTCAATTTGGACACAATTTGGTAATTGATTTTTGTGAAAATAATAACAGAATGATTAGTTCTCAAAAATTTAATTAAATCTATAATAAAATGTCATATTAGCATGTAAAATAAATGGAATTTCTATGAAGTCTCAAATTACATTTATTTGGGTATTTATAAAATCCATTATGTCAATATTTCATTAATAAGATAATTACTGCATCATCATTGTATCATAAATAAATTAAATTATTTTAAGTCTAAAAATTACAAATAAAATAACATTATGTAGGAACTATTTTTAGCTTTCTAATGAATATTTATAGTCGAATTTATCTTATGTATAACCCTATATTAAAAATTCATTAGTTATTAAACTTTGATTTTAACTATCTTCACCCTTCTTTAAATAAATTGATAATAAATGTCCTAATCTAATCCAAGTGGGCCTAAATGGTCGTATTTTATTCCCAAGGTTGTTTTTGGTCGAATTAAACTTATCCAATAGAATTATGACATGTGTTAGGGTAATAATAATATCATTTTTACCCTTAACTACCCTATTTACTTTTAACCGTGGTAAAAAAAGTAAAAAGTTACTATTCACCAAATATTATTTTCATCTCATTGAACCAAATTTTAGTCCTTGATATTAACTGTGTCTCTCGGATTTTCGAAATTCTACTCACAGAAGCAGTAAAATTATGTTTTAGGAAATGATTCAGTTTTTTAACTACCACTTAGTGGTTTCACTATTCATGAAAAAAATGAAAGTTTCCAGAAAAATACCAAAAATTAGGCCAAAGCTATATTTGATATTATGAATTCAAAAATTATGTTTATTTTACCAAATTCAAAGCATATCAGTTACAATAACTAATTTAAAAATTAATTCCGTCGTCAAGACAAATAGCGTGTTTTTAAGAGATAATAACTATCAAAAGATTGACACTTGTTTATGTCTGGTTTAAATGTGAAATTACATCCAATGAGCAACATTGTATTAAATTGTAAAAATATATTCTAAATATACTTTAAAACAACTCAAATTAATAATTTATCACTATTAATTATTTCGATTAAAAAAGTTGTTTTTATTTAAAATTTAATAATTTTCACTATTCATCAGAATATGAATGTTATCCGAAAAGTACCAAAATTTCACCCTAAGCTAATTTCGATATTCCGAATCCAAAAATGAAGTTCATTTTGAAAAATAAAATTTACAAAATTTCAAAAAGTGGTTATTACTATTCATAACATCTAGATTTAATAATATTTTAATAGCATATCGTTGTTTAGTGAAACTAGGTATTGCGTACAATGCAAGCTATCGAGGAAGGCCACGGTTGCGTGTAATGCATGACAAGCTAGTGTTGTGTGTAGTGAAAGATTCCTTTGATTCTTTATATAACATAAAAACAAAATATTTCTCATAAAAGTCTCGGGTGTTACATAAACAAAGTGGAGGTTTTTCCCAAAATGAAGTTTCCATTTCTTTGAAATCCCCTTGTGAGGGATGTATTATGGAGGGCCAATCGGGGAATTCATTACATTGAAATAAATTGGAATACTTTGACTGATTGGCCTGTTATGTAGGTGAATTATAAGCAATGAGACCTAAGGGAATATACCGCATATTCAGAAAAAAGCGAACTCCAAAAAATTAAAATTTTATTTTTGATAGGTAAGGAAAATTAAAATTTGGGTGACTGAAGACAAAATATAGCGGGTTTTCTAAGGAAAGTGATCTAAGAATAAAGGAAAATCTATCCCTACATAGGATATTAAATGTAAAACTACTCCTACACAAATTTGGTGTATGAAAAATGGTTAAAATTGTTCAAAAATTGGCTCTCTAACATTGTGTTTTGTAGTTCAGAGTCATGAAACATGGAAATTATGCTTTTAAGTTTCATGTCATGCTAAAAATAAATTAGCGGGATTTAATTTATTTTCTTTATATTTTACCAAAGGTTTATGAGTCTCTAATTTCTTGATAATTTTCCTGGATTCATGTTAGCATATTCATGTATAGAAGGGAGAAATTAAAACCGTGATTTGGAAATTTCCGAATCCGAAGTATGATATGGGGAAAAGGGATAATAGAATTTAAAGAGGTCTCTTCCAAAAAACAACATTAACACTGTTTAAAAAACCAATTATGGGTGATGTATAATACCAAGGAAAGTTGGGGAAAATGATGCATAGAAAAATAGTGGTACCCTTTGGATGACATACCTATTATGTTAGAAACTTTTAAGAAAGGCCACTAGGGGTGCGTATTGCATAATTAAGAAAAAGATCTCTCTATAGTTTTATATTTTATTTCTTGAAGACAATGACAGTTTATGAAGATTTGGATTTTCCCAATCACAAAGTATGTTTAATGGTGAAAAATATCTGAATATAAGAAGATTATTTCCAGTCACAATTTCTAAAGAATCATAGGAATATGATTTCTACGAAGGTCTAACTAAACTGTAGGATGTATGGTGTTTTTAGTTTTAGGTAATGCGACTATAAACATAATATTATAGAAATAATGGAGGATATGTGGTAAAATTATCCATGGTAATTTCATGATTATTTTATCATATGGAGAGGGTAAATGAGTAAACCATAGTATTGGAAACTTTAAGGTTGGGAGAAATGATATGGAATATTTATAAAAAGGATGACTGCTTTAAACTACACATACCCCCATACTGTCATTAATGTTTAAAGCGACAAGAGATGCTTTTCCTCAGAATGAAGTTACCAATATTTGAAAAACCCAATATAGGGGATTTATTATGCAGGGATGACTAGAAAAAATGCTATATAGTTAAATAGTGGAATCCTTTGACCGATATTCTAGTTAGGTAGGAAGATTTGATTCAAGGACACCTAATGGCACATACTGCTTAGTTAGGAAAAATATCTCTCAGGTATTAGATATTCTATCACCATAAACTAAAGTAAGATTATGAAAGTTTGGAATTACTCAATATTAGGAATATGAAATGTTAATGGGGGTAATTTCCAATTAAAAGGGAAATATTTGGAAATATATTGGCCATAAATTTTGAGTTCTTATATAGATCTTACTCATATGTCAAATGGGGATGTCTATTGTTTCCTTGATGGGATCTCTAAGTAGAGGACCAAACATAATAGCTCCTATATAGATTATAATTATATAGAGGAGAGGGATAATTTTTTTTATCTCAAGGCTGAGACTTAGGGTTGAGGATTTGTCTTCACTACATACCTCAATGGGATTTGAATCAATCCATACATAGTTCTTTGAGTACTATGTAGTTTAAAGTCATATAGTGAAGACATTAGAGGATTTCAAATAACGTGATATTGAATCTCCTCATGTACATCTAACTTATTGGAACCATGGTCTTCTATGCATGATTTGGAGTATGGTTTTTGTTTCTTGTCAATCAGCAGTGGAAGTTCAGAATGTGTACCCGCAAACATGAGTGCCATATTTTTTTCAAGATTATAACATGGGAAAATGGCAAAGGGATAAGGGTCGCGCATGTTTTGGGCTGGTCGCGCAAGTGACCTGCGTGCTGTGTAGAGACTTGGGCGCCGATGTCTAGGAGGACTGGAAACTTGCGTGCCTATTGTTTTTCAATATCAAAACTTTAAAATATGGTAAAGGAAAGAAGTTCATGCAAGTATTTGTGTAGGTCACGCATGTGAGTAGCGCGATATAGGCTAGGGAGGATGAGCTGCACGCTGGAACCTGCGCACCAAGGGAAGACTTGCGTTCCACTGCGTAGGGGGTCCAGTTTTCCTATAAATAGAGGACCCCCTCCTCATTTGTAACGAAGTTCAAGACTTATAGATTTTTCGAGCTCTCGTTGCGCAAGTGGTTGAGTCGCGCAAGTGGTTGAGTCGCGAAAGTGATTGTTCGATCGCGCAAGTAGAGTCTGCGCGCCGATTGTTGGTTGCACGACCAAGGCAGTTGGGGAGTTAAAGGCATAACGTCGCACAAGTTTGGTATGGAAGGAGGTAGTTTCGCACAAGTAGTTGGGTTTCACCTTCATGATGAATTTGTACCGCGCAAGTGACTTGCGTGCCGGGATTGAAGCTTGCACGCCGGGCTTGGATAAGAGCGCCAGGGTTGTTAAAGATCATCTGTCCTTTTTAAGTTTCATGAAAGCTGGAAGATCGCCCGGTACCCTCAGTGCAAATTGAGATTATTCTTATGGTAAAAGTTGGACTTCAACAGAGTATCTAAATACGAAAGGGGGTGCATTCTTATGCAATTATGAAGAGACCTTCACATCTATAAACATAGTGAGACTTCACCTAAGGGCAGTGAGCCAGGGGGAGTCAATGGGAGTGACCCAAGAGAAGCAGTGTGCTATCCCTGTAACTTTGTAAAGGCAGTGAGCCTGGGACAGAGTGACTGTGCCCGAACCATTGTAATCCACAACTAGTGAATATTAGTGGAATTTGGTACGACCTAAAACATATCGGCGTATGATCCTTGGATGTAGCCCTTAGTGGTGAACCAATTAAAAAGTGATGTGTCTCCTCTGTGCATGTTAATGTTTTCATTCTTATCATATTCATCATACAGGTTCAACAAGTTCCTACCAACGTGGGAACAAGATCCCTCACATTAAAAAAAAGTTGTCACCCTGATTCACCCATCCCTCTCAGGGTGTCCCGGGGTCCTTCATAACTCATATATAGGAGAAAAGAAGCTTTTTCATATCATTCTATAGCTAGTTCTATGATTTTAAATCTTGACATCACTATGTATCTCATATAGATGAGAATCAACCTACACGTAGTTCTTGTAGGTCCATGTAGTTTATTATCATGAAGTGAG
Source organism: Viscum album (assembly GCA_963277665.1). Lineage (NCBI taxonomy): Eukaryota > Viridiplantae > Streptophyta > Magnoliopsida > Santalales > Viscaceae > Viscum > Viscum album. The sequence continues at coordinate 2,130,427,979 of OY728123.1, read as the reverse complement.
TAAATTAAGTGATTCTCATGTGAAAAGGAATACTGTAGCTAGACTAGGTGATAAAACCGATGTGTCATTACATATCTTGCTAGAGCAAGAATCAAGCCACACATAGTTATTGAGGTTGTCCCTCATATCAATCACATTTTGATGTGGGGAAGAGGGATTTTTTTTATTGTTGTCGCTGGGTCTAATATTGGAGATCTAGGCATCTCTACATATCCCATTGAAATGAGAATCAATCCAAGCATAGTTCTTGAGAAAATATATCCCCCAACAATTGAGTTTGATTTTAGAGATGGGGGCTCATATCAAATTCTGGAATAATGGTCAAACTTAAGACACAAGATTGTATAAAGATAAAACCAAATATCATGGAAGAGTACACTGTAAATATTTGGTTCATATACCGGAAGAATAAATGAAATATATTTTGTTATGGTTTCAGTTGGGCCCAATATTAGAGATCGAGGTGTCTCTGTGTATCCCATTGGAATGAGGATCAAGCCACACATAGTTCTTTAAATGAGGTCTCTATGCAGATCTATTTCAAACATAGGGATAAATAGAAATGTTGTCCTACTATATACTAGCAATGATGTGAGTAATGCTTATGCAAGGAATATATGCATATTTGTTTTTAAAATAACCAAAGGGAATACTAATTTTTAGTATTTAATGGGATTTTTTGACATTAAATGAAGAAAACATTAAACGTACAATTTAATGTTGTGTTGTGAGGTAAAATGATGTCATGTAGTTTAACATCGTGTGACAAGAAAGAATATATTACCCATTTTAATGTCAACAATCATAGATGCATATGGTTATTATGTAGTTTCATGTCATGCAACTAGGACATTTTGATGTGTAGCTTCAATTCAGGAAGAGAGTATATTGGCTCTGTGTGATTACAAAAAGTACTTATTCTAGAATCTTTCATTAGTTGGAATTGTAACAAGTTCTCTATCCATTGAGATTTGGGAATAGTATCCATTAGAGTAGACCTCATGTAAACAGTAAGGTCCTTCCCACTATGGCTCAAGCTGTGGAGGATTATTTCCTAGAATCATCAGATTCATGATAACTAATACAAATTATCCTTGACGAAATGAAATAATAAGAACTTTCTTATTGAATGCTCATACCATTATATTCTAATAGGCTTCCAAATGATTCAATGTATGCAATCTCTTTTCATCTAATAACTATAGATGGTCAAATCACCTTTGAGACTATTCATCTATAGATAACTGATCACTGATTTCAACTTAGAGTATAGGCAATTGAATTTGAATAGAGAAAACTGATTTTTATCCGTACACCAACAAAATTTTAGTTGAATGAGTGGAAATATGGGTAGTAGTCTTATAAGCCCATAATTCATGCAAATGTTTATCAATATATTATTTATTATCTTTATCCACCATTTTCTAGAGTATATTTGATAGGGTCATGTTGAAATCCTCTATCTTTCCATTGGACAATATTTTATAGTGGGATGAATGGTTGAATTTAGCATAGTTCTCTGGATATAACATCATTACTTCAATAGTACTGAAATTGGTTCCATTGTTCATCAATATGATATGAGGGACACAAAATATGATAATGATATTAGATTTGAAAAAGATACCAATCATTTTTGATTTAACATCTTTGAGAGGTATTGCCTCATCCCATTTGTAGAGGAAATCAATAACAATAGGAATATACTTAAACTGTTAAGCCGTAACTATAGGAAAAGGTCATACTACATCCATTCCCCATGTATAAAATATCCATGAGTATTTAGCAATGTGTAGAAACTATGGGGATTGATGAATGAAGTTGGAATACACTTGGAAGGGGTGACACCATTTTGTGAAATCAGTGCAATCCAACATCATGGAATGCCAGAAGTATCCAAGCCTTCATATTTGATCAGAAAGCCTACACCCAGGTTGGTGAGAACCACAATATCTTGTATGTAATTCTTTCATAATAGCTATAGTCGCTTTTCCATGAACACACCTGAATAAAACTCCATCAAAGCCTAATTTGTAAATGATCTTTGGGAGATCTGGGCTATCATAAAGAGTGAAATTGACAACTCATCACCATACTTTCTCTTTCCCAGCTCTATTAGGTGGAAGTATTCCATTTTGAAGGTATTCCTTGATAGGTTTTATCCATCATATAGTATGACCATATGGATCAGAAATAGGACTGATTTAATTAATTTCCCCCATTATAGTTTGAAAAAAGGTTGACCAATATGATGATGGGAAATAATAATGATTTTCTTATCCATATTTTGATATTCTAGGGTTTTGGTTCCGTTTTTCTAGTGAATTAACTAAGTCATTTTATGGTCGCTAAACATATTAAAATATTAGATCCAAGGGAAATTAAACCATTAAACCTCTAAAAAATAACAGCAAAGGATTAAATATTCCATTATAATAGAATAAGCTCCATTGATCTAATTGATTACCAATTTAGAATAACATTTTACATTCATGTGGTTCACATGTACCTAGGGGACAAATTCCAGGACTGAAATGAGATATTTATTTTCTACCTCATTTTTGGTACCACCTTCTAATAATAGGAATGAATATGGTAACACTTCTTTTTTGGAGATATTTTCACAATTCCTAACCCAACATTGTTGATTTTAGGATCTTCCATTCTCTTCCCCATTGGACATCTAGATGCACCACCAAGTATGTCTCCCATATTTGGGGGTTTTCTTGAATAGAGAATATTTCTTCATGAAGAAGTTCTATATTCAAAGGTGTATATTCTATGAATGAGTTTTTATCAAGGAATTCTACTAAAACTTCTACTTTTACAACTTTCTTAGTAATAAACTTATTTTGGAACTATTGAAAAATAACTACCCACCATGCCAAATGTCTTATAAACATAACAAAACTGAGAATAAATTTTAGAGGGTTATTATGAGATACCAAGTGAGCCTCATGATGCTGCAGATAGTGCCTCAGATTCAAAACTAAAATGATTAATTCCACGCAACACTTCTTGATACTTGAGTATTGAGTCCCCATGTGATGAATGGTTTTCCTGAGTTAGTAAAGGCTATTTCATTCCCATCATCATTCTTTTGTGCAAGGAATGCACCCAGTGATCGCTATAAAGTTTTCACATAGAGAATAATCATATTTACATAAACATGTGGCATTAATACTTGTGGCCCCAAGATATATTTCTGGAGGGTATCAAATTCCTCTTGTTAGTATTTGATCTATTTATAATTAAATACCTTCTTCATTAATCTGGTGAAGGGTAAACACTTACCTACAAAATTGGAAATAAAGCTCTGAATATAGTACAATCATCCTTGAAGATCTCTTCATTCCTTGAAATTTTGAGTACGTGACATGATACAGATAGATTTTTTCTTCTCAGGATCAACTTTGAAGCCACGATGGCCTACAATGAAGCCAATGAATATTCCTGAGGTAACCCCGAATGCACATTATAAGGGTCTCATCATCATATTATGTTTCCAATGTTTACTGAATCAAGTCTCCAAATTGGCCAAGTGTTCAAAAAGTTGTTTTTATTTCATAAATGAACCATCCCCATAACATTCGACAAATTTTCCATGGAAGGGTTTGATGATATTGTTCATGGAATGTTGATATGTTTCGCCAGCATTTTTCAAGCCAAAGGGCATTACCCGGTTGAAAAATACACCATTAGGGGATATGAAGGCTTTAAAATCATCATCTTCTGGGGTTATTTATATTTTATAGTTCCTATAGTATCCATACATGAATGAAAGAACTTCATAATTATCTATTTCATCAATTAAGAGCTCAGTGATTGGAACCGAGAAGTTGTTTTTGGGACAATACTGGTTGAGATCTCTAAAATAAATGAATCCTCGGATTTTCCAATTCTTATTATTCACTAGGACAATGTTGTCAATCCATTTGGGATATTTGACCTCACTAATAAATTTAACATTGATAATCTTGTCGACTTCCACTTTAATTTTAGATTCATGATTGGGGGGTGTTCTTCTTACAACCTACATAAATCCTTGATGAGCTTCTACAAAACCCAAATGATGAGTGTCCACATAGAGATTAAGACATGGTATTTTTTATAGATCCAATGAAATAAATCTAGAATTTTATTTTTAAATGAATTATACACCTATTTCTCTTCATAATTCATGGACTCACTAATAGGAGTAGGGTATCAATCCTTTTCATTACCGATATATATTTCTCTAAGCTCATCCATAGTGGTGGAGAACTTTTACTCAAATTATGGAGGGGAATCCCTAATATCTTATTATTCTTGTTCTTCACATGTCACATATTATTTTTCTACTTGAAGGGTAGGTTACGAAGAAAATCTTTCAGAGCTAGGGGAGGAGTCAGTATTTAGACATAATTAAGAAGAAGAAACCATTTCTGAACCTACTGGTAATGAAATGTATTCATGTTGTATTGAAGATAGAATTATGGGTTGGGAAACAATATCATTGTCTTCCTTTATTAAGGAGACAACTTGTTCTAGATTGATTGTTGAATCAAAGAGCTGATGAGATTTGGTGGATGAGATGAAGACAATCTTTATTTAATCATTCACTATCAACAATTTTGGCCATGTAATTTGTATCGATTAGTACAACTTACATTATGGGAGTCATTGGATAGGTGCTTGGATTTTGGTCTATCCTTTCAATTTTATTGATAGGAATAATTTAATCTATAGTCATATGTTTGAATGGGTTAACTGATATCTTTTCCAGACCATTCAAAGTATTGATTGTTATTAAATCTTTTTCCATAGACCACGTTCCATTTGTGTGATGTTATTATGTATCAATATAATGAGATTTAAATATTTTAATAAGAAAATATTCACCATGAAATGTCTCAACTTGAACATTGAAGCAATACATGAGACATTGGTGATAAGGAAAATGAATTACAACATGTTGATGTAGCCAAGGAATTCCATGAAGAATGTTGAAAGCTTTGTCCTGCCAGACAACCAGAAAATCTGAAATAGATACCAGATTCACAAACCTTGTTTTGAGAATAAATTTTCCTTAAGGTTATTTTATATTATTTTCATATCCATAGAACATATGAGTAAAAGGAGAGAAGTTAGATTCAGTGAGAACAAGTCGATGAAGTGTATAAATGGGAATAAGGTTAACTCCTGAGACATTATCAATAAAGGCTCTTTAGATGTAAATATCATTGACCTTTCCAGATAGATACAAGGGCTTGATGTGTCCACATACAACATTATCCTCATATTGATCCTTTAATGATATAACTGCATGAAATTAGGAAGGATCATTCTCTATTCAGTTAACCTCAACCACATCATGTTTAGTTTGAAACTCTTAAAGACATGCCACAGACTCAATAAGTGTTTCTCGAGGATATTTGGATACATTCAAAGCATCTAGGATTGATAAATTAGCTGGTAATTGGGTTTAATATTTCAAAACATCATACTTTTGGTCCAAAGGCCTGAAGTTTCCATCATGGAAATGTGGTTTTGTAGGTTCCTTTGATGTTTATACTCCTAATGTAAATGTATCATAAGTTGGATCTGATGTCAGAAATACTTCTACTCTTGGTAGATTACATTGACAATGTTTATCTACCTTTTGAGAGATTTATGGTGTAACTTCTAATCGTTAATATAAGATTATCAAGTCAGGGATGATCTGGCCATGTGTGGGAGAGTTCCCTTGATTTTTTTGAGCTTTCTGAAGGGCTCTACAACAAGTTTTTTATGCATTAATGGTTCGAATTGGGGTATAGTTAAAATAGTGGTTTCTAGAATATCCACTTTTCACCCTATATCCTTGACCTTTAATTCTTCCACTAGTTCCCCTATCGGTTCAGGGAATTCAGGTCCATAAGAGGAATCATCATTTTCATAGGGATCAGTTAAGTGGATAACATTAACGGAATTGAAGATCCATTCCTCATCTGATGAAGAATATCCTTAACAAGTCAGTTCTTATTGTTCTATTTAGAGGGGAGATATCCATGCTTTTGGGAAATTTGGCATTAAATCTTCCAAGGTAAATGGAAACTTTGTCTATGACAAGAGCTACACTTTTTTTGACTTATCATTATCTTTTTGATCGTTTCACTTCTTTGGGGATTGACCATTGAAGGAATAATCTATTTATGAAGATGTATTCACTGTAGCAGATGTGGAAGGAGAAATAGTTGGTTGTATCAACTATGTCTTTAGAATGGAAAGAGTTAAGTTGAAAATATTCTTAACCATAAAATAATCATACTTCTATGCATTAATGATTTTTCTTCCTTCCATCCGCCTACTTCCTTTAGATCGGTAGCAGTAACACATTCTACTCAAGATGATAAAATTTTTAGTATCACTTTTCTAGAGTCTACCATTTTTTGTAATAGGTCCTTGAAAACCAAAAACTCTTGAAAGGAATACCCCAACATTTTATGAAATGGGAAATACATTGGAAGATATTCTTCTCCATCTATTTTTAGTTTCTTGGGCCTTGGAAACTGAACTAATTTTTCATCCAAAGCTGAAATGAAGTAACTGAAAACCTATTCATTCCAAAAAGAATAAATTTGTTTCATTAATTCCACAAAGTGTCTCCAAATTTGACCTCTTTGATCATCTTGACGAGGCAGCCTTTGCTACTGACACTTGGGAGGTGGATCCATTTGGTTTGATGACGATTTTAATGTAAAAGTAGGTACACGTGATCATTTGAGTTTGACTATAACAACCTCTACTTTCCCTATTATTCTTCTAAGATCTAATGGGATTTCATAAGATTTATCATTGGTTTTCCCAATGAAATCCTCCACTTGTAGGGCAATTGAAGAAAGGTCTCAAAACCCTCCTGTGTATTTCATAGGGATAAGTGGTGTGCGTAATTAATCATGAATATTTTCCACACAATTTTTCTACAAATATTCTTGAGGGAGTGGTAGATTTAATTAATTTTGTATTCATTTCCATTAAGAAATGAAATCAGAAACTCTTTGATTACCCCATTGTATGATCAAAAACTATTTTCTTTAGTAGCGTTGAGCTAAATTAGTAATGGAATCTCTGATAAAGGACATCCCAAAAATTAATTAATCGAGACTGCAAACTTGTATACTAGACAAAGGCCGGACACTATAATGACTACACAAAGAATGTGAGATTTACTACTTCTTGTTGTCGAGGGTTCCCCATCATGGGATCACAGAGAGAAACAAAATGTGTTAAGTGATGCTCTTGATATATCAAGCTATTTAAGATTTGAAATGTGGTATTCACAATGTTTAGTGGGTGAGGGATAATATCTACCCATTCAGGGTAAGCATTATTATATCATTGTACTGGTGCATGCTGTTCTTCCATAGCACCTAATTGAGTTCTCAATGCCTCAATTGTATTCAAAAGCTTTTTGGGAAAATCTGGATGAGCAGGGACCTATACCGGTACAGTAGCTGGAGCTTCAACTTGCATGATGATGGGAAAAACCAGTGGTGGTGGTAATGCTGTTATTTTTGTTAGATAACCCATGTGTATATGCCAGTAAGGATGTGTTTGATATTATTCTATCTATGTACCCAATTGAGGTAATTCATTATCCACCTCTGTAGTTTCCAAAAACCCACTTTGATGAAAAGCTCCTACAAGATGTGAAAGATAAGGATCTTCTTGTAGATCATTTCTAGCAGGAATGTTTTTTTTAGAGTAACTATACATTGACACTTTTCAACTCCTTCATCTCTTCCTCTTTCGATGAAAATATTTCTTCAAGAGAAACAGATTGACCCACTCTAGTTGAAAAGGCATACATGATATGACTTTTACCTTTCCCCTTGTTATATTTCATTCAATGAGGTGGGAGTTAATTATTTTATGGAATACATGGATTCTCGGTAATCCTGTGACTTCATGTATGTATACCTCCTTCATTGGCTTTAGTGTGTACCATATTATGAATAAGAACTTTATCCTCTTACTCCCCCAATCTGGACTCATTTTCAGGAGGATATTATGTAATGGTATTAATGTCATCAACCGACACATAATTTATTGATGACATTTTTTTGTAACTATGTTAGATCATTTGCTTATTTGGCCTACATTAGACTTTTTTATCCTATATGCCGATTTTTGGGAATGTTTTTATAAATAGTAACATGAAGGGAATCCTTGGATTATTCAGTTGTGTGTTCACTTTGTGTCTTCTTACTTAATTTGGAGAAAACTGACTTCCATTGAGGTGGGGATTCTGGATGTGAAAAATCCCCTAGCCCTGCCGTCTAGGGTGACTCGTGAACTACTATGACTGATATTAGCGTTTCTTCACTTATGATTTTATGAATTCTTGTTTAAACATTAGTTTGGTGAATTATCTTAAAAGAACTAAAATCTCTTGTTTCATAAGACCATTGTGAAACTTCAGACATAAGTATAATTTGATGACTGAAATCATCTAAGTGAGAGGATTTATTAATGTTATCATATGGTTGATGCAAAATAATTTCAATATATTGATATCATTGTGCCTGACTTTTATACGGGCTAGTCGAGGCCTATTTTTATCACATCTTTGATTACCCCAAAAATTCTGTTGATTATAGCTGTCCATGAAAAATAAAATTGCATGAGATCACTTTTAGAGGGATTTTATGATTTTTGGAGTGCAGGGAAATGGAATTATCCATGTGCACCCCATCCTCTGATATGAAAAACATATGTGATATCAATAACTAATTGTTGTAGCCTCTTTAGTGCATTGAGGTATGCACTCCGAAGGGCTCCCAACTGCATCTTAACCTTACGATGTTAAGAATTAGAGAGAGATACCCAGTCAATTTGGCACTGCAACAATTTTATTAACTTTATATGAATTTGGTATTTTTTCATAAGGTAATACTTTGTCATTTAGATTATGAATAGTTTTCCATATGTTGAGGTGAATATACTGAAAGCAATATTCTGATATCAATTCTCGAATGTTTTATTGAGTGGTTTGCAAAGGCCATAACATGAGTGGAAATTAACTATTACTGGTTTTTTTCTCATATTCAATATATCTTACCCATATTTTTATAAAGGTTTCTCAACTTTATCTAACCAGAGGGGATGCTTCTCAATTATTTTCTCATAAACAATTCGATCAGTTGTTTTTTACTCTACTATATCAATAGTCAAAAGACACAAAGGAGATTCAGAGAATGATTTTCACCATGGCCTACTTTCTGTGGGAGAAACTATTTCACCTATTTATAACAAGTCATCAGACATGAATGACCTTATGTTGGAAAGTGTCTCTAGATATGAGGGATTTCTCATCAATACATTGTCAATTGGAGACTTATTTTGAAAAATGCGAAACACTACTACAAATAGAAAATTTTCATTTAATTCCATCTTTTGGAGGACAACCATGGTGGATTATAGAAAGGGATAAATCCTCTTGGTCATTGGTCTTCTGGCCACAGGGAGGGTTGATGTTGCTCTCATCAAGAGATATTTTATCTTAAATGACTGAACATTCATGAAGAAATCCTTGATAATGGTGTTTCAGATTGGGAACTTTAGAATTACTATTACCACTCCCATAATTTTTTAATGGGAGGGTTTGATATTGATATGATATAGATAAATGTATGAGGGCTTAAAGAACTCTAGTTTTAAGAGGATCCAGATCATTGATTGTATCTTGATGTTCAAATTGTGTTTTGTTAGACTTCTACTTAGATTCTCTTTTACACGTAGTTTGGGCCACTATGTTGGAATAATTAGTTTCATGGGTAGGTGTGTGTGCATGCCTTGGAGTAGTTATAAGAATAGGCCGATTATCTCCATTTGTAAAGGGTATATGTTCTTGATCTGGTTGTACGTATGATATGGGGGAATAGGTCCCATAACCTTCATGGACTTGAATAAAGGTATTTATCTTCTCTAGGATGGCATGATAACGAGTCATCCCAGGTGTGGGGATGGAATTATGTGTCTATTCCCTAGTTCTACGAAAGTTTCTGTTTTGATATTTTGGTAGGATTCTAGAATATGGGCATGAATTTGTGTCTTCCCTTTCACCATTGTTAAAATGTGTTTGGTGATGTCAACAGCCAGAATAGGAATATATGTCTATTCTGTATATGAAGTAGGTGTATGTTCTTGCTCATGTCCTTCATTTCCTATCAGTGGATATTGATAGTACTCATGTATGGGGGCAGAGAGTTGAGTATGCCAAAGGTTTGTCGTTAGAGCTTCCCTACAGACTTCTCTGGGTGATTCCAAATGAGACTCCTACCAGGATAGATGGATGATGGTAGGTGTATGTTCCTGATGAATGTTTTCTTCCAAGCATGGTCGAAATATTTATTTCTATACGAACAGATGAGATTCGTGAAATGATTGGTGAGTGCTGAAAGTTGTATGTTCCTACTTACATGTTTCGACAATATCTGATTGACTGTATTCCTTGAATGTAGCCAAAGGAGTCTGATGGCTGCATGATTTTTTGTATGTAGTTGTATGTACCTACTCAGAGTACTCCTTCAAATTTAAATTGAGGGATTGGTTGGGCATCACCAGACGAGTCTACTGACTGGTAGAGTTAAGGGGGATTGGTGTATGTTTCTATTCGTTATTTACCACCAAGTTAGGTTGATCGACATCTATGGGGAAGGAAAATGTTATAGCCTACTCCATGTTGACCAAATGTTGTCCTTGACATTTAGTCTTTCATTCCCAGGCCTGAGATAGTTGTGCCAAAAAACCAAAGGAAACACACTCACCATGTTGGTGTTTACTGTCACATGATTCTGTTGGCATTGATTGTTGGTGGTATATCATGTGAAGGAATCCGATGACTTCTAGTTAAGGCCATGCATGACCTCCTTATGTACCTACTTATAGTATGGGAAGGATTGGTTATTTGTTTCTGGGTATAAGGACTCGAAATGGTAGAAGATGGTGGTGGAAACTGTCTGCTTCTTGACCACTGATAATCATTGACTTAATGATCGATGGTTTTTGTTTACTTATAGATTCTATTGGTTATCCTCCAGGGATGGGATAACACTGTGATGATGGTATTCCTAAACAAATACATTTTAGAACTAGCATTGAAGATGATGAGTTGGTGATGGCATCCATACAGCGGATGCAGATCTAACTTACGGAACCACCAATGCATTCTTAGGTGAAGGGAGTTTTGAGAGAATTTGAAAAAATATAAAAAATTAATTTTATTTAATTAGTGTCTTTTATATGGACACACGCTAGATTTATTCTTTTGTATGTCCTTCATTTATCAATTTATAGGGGCATTCCAGATAGGTAATACTTAAATGTGGTTAAGGATTCATATAAATATCACAATTTTTGTTACAGCTCTCCCACAACGTGTGTTCTAGTTAGGAATAACTACATCTGGGTGGTTTTGAATAGATTTATTTATGGAATCAGAAACATCCAATGGTATTTATCCAAAGTGACCAGATTTCTTGAGGAATGTGTTCATTTGGTTTGATACTACAAAACATAAAAATATACATTGGTTGAGTGGATGGGATGTCAGAATCATCACACCCTTTTTGGGGGAATTATTCTCAACTCTAGGAATCTCTTAAAGATTTGATATATTTTCATGAATCTTTATTAATTCCCTAATTATAATGTATGTTTCTCTTGGAATTTGAAATCAATTATTATCATGTGTGAAATATAGAATTTGTAATTTTTATTCAAGGTTATTCATTAATTTTTATATCTGTATGAAATCTAGGTTCTCCATAAATGGTATCTTCATATGTACTATTTAGAGATTATTTTATCCATTGTTATGATGATAAAATTTCCTAAGAAACATAGTGGGGAAGTTTGGAATTTATTTTCCTCCAGGGAGATGAAGGTTTGTTTTGTTGTTTGGATTATACCCATAAATGGGATACCTACATATCATTTTTGAAAGGAATTAGAACCCTCATTGTTCGGTTCCACATATTGGGACACATCATAACTTTTAAGGCTGTGTGATAAGGACCTAACCGTATAGTTTAATGTCAAGAAGTAAGGATATCTAAGAATAAGGTTATTATTCCATGCTTGGTCTTGGACTAATGCATAATCAACCTATGAAACATGGAATTGTTATTTGTTCCAATGTTTGATTAGACCATATTGTGAATATGGCCTCGGAAGAACAAGGTTGTTTTGGATTGTTGGGTTTGAAACTCAGGGAGGCTTCCTACATATCCCATTCAGATGGGAATCAAAGTTCACGTAGTTCGGTGAGTCTCATAGGAGAGTGTAGTCCTTTGAGGGAAATGAGTTTGGAATTACTTTTTAAAAAGGATGCCTTGTTGATTTGGGGGTTAAATTTAGGGCTTACTCTTAAAGATGATGCACATTAAAGGATGAGATGAGATAGAGATCAGGCCTTACAAAAGAGTCCTATGTATCCCAGTTTTGATGGGAATCCTAGTTACACAGGTCATTATATGAGGTGTTTTTGAAACTTTTTTGATAATTACAAATATATAAACCCATATGATTCATGATAGTTGTGAGAAAAAATATTATGTAAAAAATTCTACAAAGTCATACATTCTCTCTCTTCCAATAATGGATGAGGGAGGCCATATGGAGAAAGAAGCCGAGGTGGTGGTGGGATAGGGTATAGAGCAATGAACCATTCAATGTGAAATGAAATTGAAGGTCATTGGAACCGACCTGAAAGGATAAGGGATCACTCTCGAAGGAATGAACAAAAATTTGTTCTGGTAGGGGAGGGAGTGTTTTCATTTTCTCAAAAAAAAAAAGGTGTGAACCATACCTTTCCTACGAGGGACCCTAGGATATAGGTTTTAGAGACGACAAGGGACATGCATGGCCAGAACACTAATCCCCCAAACTGGGAACTCCCCAATACTATTCAGGGGAGGAAGTTCCATGTGAATGATGATATATAAACCCACATAAAATCCATGAATCCTCACATCATTATAAAAAAGCATGGGAAACCTATGATAGTAGATATACAAACCCAAATGGGAGACACAGAAATGTGCCTTACCCAAGGGTTTGGTATGTTAGGAGCTTTTGTAAGAGGTTTCAACAAAATCCCTTTCAGGAAAGGGATCCAGTGAAGAGGAATACTTTCCATGAATGAATTTTATGAAGTCATGATGAATGGATTTTATAGGATGAAGGGATAAGGTTAATTAATGAAGGTCACCCATGTAGGTATTTGGCACACAAGTATGGGTGGGTAGGTAGAATTTGGAAACCTGTTGATTGCTAAAGTGGAAGACAACCCGGATGTTAAAACATGGGTGAGACTTGACTAAAGGCTTCAAGATTATTCCCTGGTATTCCTCATAGTGGGGTTCTCATGTTCCTTTGGGAGGAATGGGTGGCACACAAGTGTTTTTGAATTAGGGTTGTTGGGTAATTTATCCACACAAGTGTTATGGATTTCAAACACATAAGGCACATAATTCCTATGATCCTCCTTTAGTTCCTATTCCCTATGTGTTAAAGAACTACCTTCAAGGTTTTAGAAGACTTGGGTGAATCCCTTAGGTGACCGGAGCATCAATTGGGCTTCAAAGAAATTCATAAATAAAAAATAATGAACCCAAGTGCCTATTTATAGTCAAAATCGGTGACCATAGGCAAAGGATTATGGTCATGCAAGTGGGTTGCATGCTAACATTGCGGCGTGAAAGTGGCTATACACTGACAGTGCCTTGGATCAATTAGAAATATTTAAAACATGGCACTTTTCAAATCTTGAAATTATCCATGTAAATATCCTCTTTTTATATGGTATTTCCCATTATTACTTTTTCATCGATGTGAAGGAACAAAGTGATAAAATTTATATCTTATTAGAAAAAATGAATATTGTCAATCACAAATGGATTCAAATATTTTATGGATATAGTTTTCATTTATGTAAGAATTAGATGCAACACTAATTCAAATCATTAGGAATGGATTTATTTTCAGTAGTAATGCATCAAATATCAGCCAATATTCCCAATGGTGCTTCATCAAAAGAAAAATAAAGGAAATTGGATACAGACAATAAAGGAATCTATTCCATTAGGTTAGCCTTATAAAATGAAATATATTCAAATGTAATGATGTGTGAGTCATCAGATGATATATAAGAAATGTTTCGGAATATTTATGAGGGTGAAACAATAGTCCGGGGAGATATCATACAGGTTCTATGGAACAAGTATGAGGATCTCAGAATGCACTATAATGAGTCCATTGATACATTCTTTGACTAGGTAAATGTTTTCTGAATACATACACGGTCTTAGAGAAATTATTGAGTTTGTAAATATTTTTATGCACATCTTGAGAAGAATCCCACCTTATTTAAATCTAAATGGTTATATATTGAAAGATAAATACCCAATATGGTTGAAATTGGATAGTTTTCATAGAAATATTATTTCATACAGGATGAGAAATGGTGATAAAGAGTCTGTAGATAAAAACAAGTCCTAATAAGTGGTATTTATGGATCTGAAAAAGCTCACCGTTGAAGATATTCAAGAAGAAGAAGAGAAGGATGAGGTGATGTGATTACTCTCCTAATGTTATCAAATAGTAAAAGGAATTTTCAAATGGAAACACCCAATTTCAGGCTTTCGATGTGGAATGGTTGTAAAGATTGCAACAAGGTTGCACAAGAAGTTTCAAGAAGTTAAAGTTTAAAAATTTGAAATTCCAATGAATAATTATTTAGCATACATGAAAGGAAAGAAACATTTTAAGAAACATTTCTTCAAAAAGAAGATCCTTTTTTCAAAAGAAGATGACAGTTCATAAAAATATGAGGGAGAAGAGTAGGGCAACTAGAAGGATCATGAGGAAACTTTTATCAAGGGAGTTTACAAGAATTCCTAAAAAGGGAAGAAAGTGACAATAAAGATAAATAAGTTGAAGGAAGTGTTGAACTTATAGTAAAATTAGAAGCCTCTCTTGATGAACTATAAGTTTGGAGAGACAAAATAAACATATCCAACAAATTGGTTAATGATGCCAATATTTATATGTGGTAGTTAAAAAAGTGAAGTCTATGAAGGATCCAGATGCATCCGAAGCATGGTGGTTGGGGGGCACTACTTTTCTTTTTCCATAATTGATAACCAATCTTGGATCAATAAAATGATGAATGCATGTATACATGGAATAAAATTAATGAATTATAAAAATATTAGAATAATGTCTGATCTGCGAAATATAATCTTAGACATCAAAATTATAATTAATTTATTAATTTATGAAGAAATTAACTAACTAGGACTAAGTTACATTCATTGTTGATAATCATTGATCATCTGTAATGACCCTTCTAGATTTTCTTCATTGTGCTCTTGAGGAACCAAGGTAGAATCCCTCTTGTGGTGATCCACAAGTTCTCCAATTGCCTCCAAAAAACACCACTCATTATCGAAGTGCTAGAACAACAATGAAAAATAATTTGGTCACTCTTTCTTGATCACTTGTTCTTCAATATTGAAGAACCTCACTCGTTCTTGAGAGGGAGAGATGTGAGGAGTCGGTAGAGAATATATTTGGCTAAAAATTCTCAATTTACTGGTGTTTGGCAAAATATGTATACCTACCAATTAGTCCAAATTGGGATTCATTTACAAAATCTAATTTTAAAACAACAATTAAATGCAATTATAACTATTAAATAAAACCCACACCACATAATAACATTAAGAGTACCATTATTTGTGGTGCTCTAGATTAAAAAAATGGAATCATAAATGAAATCTCATTCCACATAATGATAACAATATTATAATTATTTCTTAAACCAACTGGATAATAATTATTTACCAACTTTCAAATAATTAATTTATCAATAGAAAATGTATTTATCTATTTGAACTCCTCTCCCAATTATGAAACACCCATAAAAAATATTTTTTCCCTTAAATAAATATTTTTATTTAAAAACTAGTAAATATATACTTATTAAATTTTTAATAATATAAATATATATATTTTATTCACAGTCTACTGAATAAAAATTTATTTAATTTATGAGATAATTTTAACTTGAATAAAATTATTCTTCAGTATATATAATAATATTTATTTCATTAATTAATTTCAAAGAGAATTTAATCGAGACCACCAAATACACTTACCGTGTGAAGCTCTACGATTATTTCTCATCGGTATTAGGTAGGATTTCCTAATTCTTGAGATTCCTGTCTTTCCATGGGTCAAGTCACCCAAGAGTAAAAATTAAACTCAGAATGATGACACCCACATACAAATGCTTACTATTTAATATAATGCATTTGTCACAATATTTGATCAATTAGGTTTCATGATAGGTTCATCAACCTATATGCTTGATACGTCATTATTAAACTACCTGAAATAAACTCATCGTAACACCATGGCCATGGAACTTATGGTGAATGTTCAATTTCAATTAGTGGGTAGAGATATCAACTTCCATATATGGTAGAAAAAAAATCCTTCCATGACTTATCCATTAATAACATGTCATTCATGACTCACCCAACATACCCTACACCCCCCCAAAATATGCACGATGGTTTTCATTATAAATTATTAGTGTGTGATTCATGACCCATATTATTGAAAATAATATTGTATAAGGACCATTACACATGCTCGTAGATAGGAATGTCTGATGAACCAAAACATTCAGAATTACTACTAGGGGGTCTGTTCTCATAATCTCTAATCTTGGAGATTAGCAAGTGAAACCTGTATGAGAAGAATACTCATCCTCTTAAAAGTAATTAGACCTTAAGGTCTGTATACAATGTGTCACATAACAGTATTTCATTCAACTACATAACTATATTTAAGAAATAATCATATAACTTCAATGTTCTCATCATAGCATAGAACTGGTATGACATTTTTAATGCCGCAAATACTCTATAACATTATTACATAATAGTCATGTAGAATATTGAAAAATATTTAATAAGATGTTTAATATTTAAATACATTAAATATTCTCGTAATCAAAGTACAAATAGTTGGTTCTAAGACACCAAAAGCAGCAAACTCCCACTTTTACTAGAGCCAATTGCTTACAAATTTCAGTCTTCTAGACCTCACATGATGAACTTATTTCTGATGAGTTAAGGATTTTAGTCATGGGGTCTAACATGCTGTCTTCCATGGAAATACTACTCACTAAAACCTCACCTCTCAGAGAAAAATACATCATGAGATGATACTTCTTTAGTATGTTCTCTATACACTAATGTGACCTTGTATCTTTTGTGGGAGCCTCCACTGTAGTATTATCACAACAGAGAGTGATGAGATCTTTATAGTTAGGTACCACATCCAACTCTTTGATGAATCTCCACATAAAAAAAAAATTTAGCTGCCTCAAAATCAATGATATACTCATAATATGATATGATATATATCACCGCCACTTTCTTTGATCTCGTCCAACTCAAAGAACCTCCATAAAAAGTGAAGATTTATCCCTTTTTCACTTAACGATATCTTGATAAATCTGGAAAATAACATCTACATGTACCCTGATAACTAGTTATTCATTTCCTCCATAAACCAGGAATATTTCCTTAGTATGTATATAATAATTATGGATAGTATTGACTTCCATCCAATGGAGGTCACCTGGATCACCTTGATTTATTTATACTTCACTCAATGCATAGGATACATATATACTAGTACATAGGATAACGTACATGATTGACCCAATCACCGATGCATATGGAATCCTTTCCAGTATCTTTCTTTACTCATGATTTTGAGGAGACATTTTATTGGAAATATGAATATTATGTGAAATTGCAAACAATCCCCTCTTGGAATATTACATACTGAGTCTTTTTACTAACTTGTCAAAGTATGTAATTGGACTTAGGCCTAGCAATTTCTTTGATCTATTATGATGGATCATGATCAAAAGAATATATGTTTCCTCGGTCAAATATTTTTAAGATTATTTTTAACTCATTCCACATTTCCTTATGGAATCAATTAAAAAATAATTACCTTGATTATTATGAAGGAAAATGAAGTAGATATCAATGAATTTAGGCCAACTTCCCTTTGGAACATTGTCCCAAAATTCATCAACAAAATCATTATGTCTTAGATGGGGGAATTATTAAAGAGAATATTACTTAAATAAATATGGATTTTTTCTAGGAAGGTTCATCCATAACTACATCAATATAATGAATATTAAGGTCAAATAATGAATATTTTCCCTTAAGATTGATATATATAAGGAATTTGATACCCTTAAATGGTGTTTTTTTATAATCATCCTTATGGGATATAGATTGTCCAAAACTTTTGAAAGATGGATAATCTATTATCTATCTTATGTATGGATTCATTTACCAAGAATTGTCCCTCATAGGGTTTTTTAGTGCAACTGTGGTGTAAGGAAAAACGATCTTCTCTTAGGTATTATATTTTCAATTTTTGAAAATTTCATATGAAGATGTACCACTGACCTTAATCAAGTTGGTATCTACAAGAAAATAAAGGTTTAGATAGGTGAACCCATCCCTTAATATATGTAATATGAAGATTACACCATCTTATTTGGGAAGGATAGAAAGAAAACCATAGCCTCTATCCAATATCTATTCACCCACTATAGGGAAGCTTCCAGGAATGCCATCAATTAGGGTAAAATTTTTATTGTTCTTAGTGTTGGGCCATCTATGGGATAATAGGATAGGATCAGTAGAGGACTTGGAGTGAGATGGGGATCCATCTCATTCAACTATCTTGGGGCACCCATTTTTTTTTGGAATGTAACGAATTAATACATTAGAGGAATAAATTATGGTATCATAAATCAATTGGACATATGGAATGGTAAATCCATTCCTCAAGATGGGAGGGTGTTCCTTATTAACTCAGTAATCACTTGGTAATTTCTTTATTATATATATATATATATATATATTTAAAAGTGGTTAAAAAATATAAAAAAAGAGATACATGGTATGAATTGGAACATTATTTTTTCTAGTTACATTAATGAAATAAAATAGATAACAAATAAATGTAATGAATGCATATAGACTAATGAATTTAAGGAAATCGACATCAATGATATTAAAATTTTCAATGACGAACTTATAAGAAAATTAAATTGGAACCTAATATATATTAATGACCCCCTATAATTTCATATCCATTAGGTTCAAGGGAAGGATGCAGGATGGGTATCCTTATTATCATGGGTTATCTGTTTTCCCATCAGTCAATAAACCCATTAATGATATTATGACGACCCAAAGTGGATGGTTTGGTATCAATCTAATCTCAACTTTTGAGAAACCTTATGGCTTGACAAATTACTGAAAGATAGCCTAATCATCCCTCACGATAGAATGTAGATACAAAAAAATAACAAATGAGGAAGGTTGGGAAGTGTTTTATTTTTACCATCCATCTATGATTAAGGGTAAAGAATACATGTAACACATGTTCAGCATATGTGAGTATTCAAGGGAGCTGTGGGAGT
The DNA here is from genome assembly GCA_963277665.1 of Viscum album. Lineage (NCBI taxonomy): Eukaryota > Viridiplantae > Streptophyta > Magnoliopsida > Santalales > Viscaceae > Viscum > Viscum album. The sequence continues at coordinate 2,130,408,421 of OY728123.1, read as the reverse complement.
ATGTAGGCCAGCTGTTTGTACTTGAGTATGATATAGTTAGGCAACTCGATGAATTCATGGCCTCCATCACAAACACTAAAAAAGAGATCAACTTCATTATATACTTCTAGAAGATACACTCTAAATATTTATCCCAATATAGAGGGATTGTAATGGAATATGTTTTGATGACAATGTTCCATATTAACATACTTGAGTAGTGTCCATTCATAGAGAGGCACATGTTTTGGTAATGGTGCATGTGGGGGATATTCATAACAACATGAATGATTTTAATACCTTAATGCTGATGGATATTGTAAGAATTGATAGGCATGCCATGATGCTCAAATATATGATATGTATTCCTAAAATTAATTCATAGAAAAAAGACAATGTTGATGGTGCGACCTGTGACATTATATGGCCCCCAGGCTATGGAGGTATCTTCCAAACCCACCATTGATTTGTCAAAGGTTTCATCCATCACTAGATTGGAATTGGAACTACTTATGGAGATGAGTTATGGGTGATGAAGTATTCTATCAAAAATTCAATTTAACTCATGTGGAAAACCTTGTGGACTGAATGAGTCTCAAAAAATGCTATCATGGACCTATAGGTGAGAACCAAGAATGTTCAATGGAAACTCTTACCACATTGGACTGTGCATATCCAACATGTTACTCTACTTTAGTTGGTTGTCTCACAAACATAAAGAGATCCAAACAGGTTGTAGATGCATTGTAAAAGAGGGTGATTTTGGATACAAGTATGATGCGGGCCTTCATGGCCCTATATTATTTTTCTTCATTGGTGGATGATGATATTCAAGGGGTGGTTCACTAATGTGTTTGTAAACTCCCTTGTAATTCCTAACCATGTCTGTTTAATTTTCATGAATAAATTTATATAACTAACGTTTTTCAAATCCTGGATCTTCTTGGTATGACATTGAAATATAGTTTACTCCAACTATAATAAAAAATTTCTTCTAATGATATCATGATCCACTTATTCAATTATAGATCAATTTCATTTTCGACATCATGCTCGGTACCAACTCTAGTTCAAGAATATCTAAATCTCTAACATCAATCCAAAACAATAGAGATTAGCATGGTTGTTCATATAAAAATTCAAATGTATTCATAAAAATAGAGTAGTGATAACTATTATAATAATAATACCACACCATGGGAAGGTGTCTCACCCATGATCCTTTAAAATATAGAATACATGTGTGTAACATGTCTTATAAATTCCTAAAAGTTATTTATATTAGACAGTGTATATATAAATTGTAAGAAGTTTTATATAAAAACAAATAAAGAAAATAACATTCGAGATCTCTCTAAATCATGGAGGTAAAATGATTATTATGATCGGAGATGATCATTTTGGGAACTATAGGATGCCTCAAAACCGTTTCTAAATATCAACCCAACAAAAAAACCACTAAGATAAACACATTAGTCAGTAATAGGTGATATGAGTTACCCAATATATCAATGATCACCCATAAATTTCTACAACCTCACTATTGTCGAGGAAAAATAGGGATAAAGTCGATCAAGTTATCATCCAACTTCTAATGGAGAACATCATGTGGCTGAAGCAACCCACTGGGAACATAGTGTTAAGACATAACCTTTTGGAAAACCAATAAATAAGAGACCGGATCTTGGGATAATATTTTCTTGATAGACCACCAGAACATAAATTTTAAGTCATGAATCATCTTTGAAACATTATGATGTACATAAAAAGATGAACTATAGAACTCATGGAGTACTACATCTTGCATCACCGAAGGAATGAAGTGACTCCCATAAAACAAAAAGAAATAGCAATATTACTTAGACCATACATCATGTTCATTTACAAAATCAACTAGATAATTCTAAATATCCAGCTTATAATTTCATAGCTAGGACTCCACCCATGAATATAGTTATGATTACAAAACCATCATCTGAAAACGATACCCTTGTCCATCATATTTGACAGAGATAATATTTCTCTGAATTTTAAATGTATTTAAATTATATAGTATATATAAATATATTAATTTAATTTTTTTTGTCTCAATTTATGAATCATGGTGTGTTTTGGATGAAAATGTAAAAATTACTTAATTCTTGAATTTTACCATATTTTAATCAATTTGGAATTTTGTGTATAAATTTTAAAATATTATTCTTATTTGTGTGAATCATTTTTATAATATTAATTCATTTATTTTCTCAATATTTTTTTGGACTAATCGATGATTCAAAAAAAATATAGGCTAAAAAAATCAATCAATCGGACAAATTGTTTGGGCAGACAGGGTGGATCCTATCTCCAAAAATGAGGCATAAAGCATCCTACACATATCCTATTTAGAAAATTACCGTTTTATTTGAAATATTTGTCATATAATAATTTATCAATTAAATTTTAAGTACTTATTAATTCATTAATGATTTTATTAAACATTCAACTTTGATTAAATATTTTGAAAGCAGTCATCCAGAAACAAATCTCAGAGTAAATTGGATATAATTATAATCATGGTGCATGTTGGTAAAATTATATGGGAAAATAGAAAATATATTTTTTAATAACTTTATATAATAAAAGTTTCTTCGATTCAGCAAAAATGAGGGGGTTATATGCACAAAAATTTTATTATCAGGTTATGGAAGATAAATGTCAATCGTTGATGACCCATTATGTTCTGGAATAGATTAATGGTCATTTATTACACCCCAAAGTATCTTATATTATTATATGTAAGATGATAAGGATGGATTAAAAAGGATACATTTATTGTTGAGGGAATCTCAGGCAACATCCATAATTGTAGATTTTTATTCTAATTTCTTTTATTTTTGTTTTCTTATCCAATGTAATGCATTCATATTTTTTTTATTAAAGCGTTTACATTTCATATTCCATCATTTTGTTTTCTGACAACCCTAATCTCAGCATCTCTCTATTCTATATTTCTATTTTTATCTCTTTTCACTTTGCAATGGAATGTGAATAACCCGAGTCTTGTCCCTATGGGGGATTTCAGGACGTTCTTTCTTATTGTTCTTCAATGAAAAATGTTTTAAATCTTTTTTTGTTGATCTGGGAGAATTAAATAGGTGTGATGGTTTTCCACAATAGAATTATATGAAATTTTATTTCATTTGTTTTATTTATTCTCTGCACCTCCCTTATCTTGAAAAATCTATTCATACTATAGAGATGGGTCTTTTAAGAACTATATTCTTGGCACAGGTGTTAACCTATTTGACTATTAGAGGAGGTGGGGTTCGGTAAAATGGAGGCATAATAAAATTAAAAACTCAATAAATCAAAGTGATGAAATTCATTAATGATGTTTAATTAAATTAATTATCAAATTGAATTTAAATAAAAAATAAAAAATGAACGATACTGTGTTAAAAAACTATGGACCAAGACCATTATTCCAAAATTTTATTCGATATGAATCTTCATTTATATATCAATTATATATTACATAATTTTAATTTCACATTTTCCATAAAAACCTCATTACCATCATTTTTATAATCCATAAAAAACTATATTAACTGAATTAAAAATGGGTGATTGAACCAACTGTAACGCTCCTCAAGTGAGATGACCCTGATTATCCTCTGTGTTGTATTATGAAAATTAAATTGATTTTTCCACACAATATGGTAGGTGTGTGTAAATCTTATTCCATATCAATTAGTTCACATATAACTCCTCCATATCTCTCTAAATACCATAAGAATCATTCAAAACATCTCCACAAGAATTTATATTCAAACAATTTACCAAAACATTCCTTTAACTCAATGTATATAGAAATATTTGGGTATTAATTTTACAATAATTCCATGAAACATCATTTCATAAAGTTGAATTCATGTTGGGAGAAGATATACCTTATAATCTCATTATCTATAAATAACAAAAATCACTCACCAATGAGTTAATACTATTACATCATTAGAGAGAACATGAATGTATCAATGTCAGGATCACTATTGGTATTGTTATATTCTAGAGGTTTTAACTATTGAGGACCATACGAGAATACAACCCTTTGTTTCATTAGAACACAACCAAATAAATCACTAGAAGAATGAAAATAAACCTCAAACATAAGGACCTATTTAAGATATTTAAAGAACCTGAGAACTAACCAAAATTTTCATAAAATACAATAAAAATAATATATATGGTTTGTACACAATAACACTTTATCCTTTATAGTAAAACCTATCATTGGTGTTATAATATAATAGAATTATATCATGAATTTCATATAATAACCATAATAACAAAGAAAAGTCTTCACCTATATAATGTTATTTGGGGATAACCAACAAAACACTACCTAAAGATTCAAATGAATTACCACTAAGCTATGATGAGACTCAAAATTCACTATAAAAGAGAGCTCATATGATTATAAGTCATAGTTAAACTTGTCCTTAAATAATTGATCACACTGAATGACTCTTAAAATAACTTGAATATTTTATATATGATCCTCCCCCTATATGAGAAACAAAGTGGTTTCATCAATAAACATTTCCATGAATCGATAAAAAAATCATAGAACAATGAATTTATCTGTCTCAAGAAGATGGTTGGAGGATTAATAACACCAAATACAATTACAAATAACATTTATTTACCATAATAAATTATAAAATAACAATTCAAAAAATCATCATCCTTCACTAAATATGAATATATCTTTACCCTGAATTGATATTTGAGAAATAACTGGATCCTTTCAACTAATCCATCTTATCATCAGTGTGTGATAGAGGATAATGGTTATCACTATCACTTGACTGAAGTGATAGAAATCGATACACAGACATAGTTAACTATCTACTTTATATTTATACAAGACTGGAGCACCCCATTTAAAAATAATAGCATAGCTGATTATTTATTATAGAAGATTATCAATTTGGATTCATATATAACACAACTAGGAAGGGACCATCCTATATAGATACTTTGATACTAGAGTGATTACTGACCAAATCTCCTTACCAATCATGATATCATATAAAATGGTTAGTGTTATAAATTCTTAAAACATATATATGGGTACTCTTATATTACTATGGGAAACACCACTAACTAATCATCTTCTAAATTCAATATGAGATAATCAATATAATAAGTCATGGACTCAACATGCCTCTTACCCATCCAAATATCTCACAAACTAATAATCATAGAATCATACCCATTATTATCGTAGAATATAATTCACCTCCTTTTGTAAAACATAATAGAATCCACCAAATATATAAAACTAATGAGAAAGGTGAGTTCACATAACTGTATCTACAAATATATAAGTTCTATAAAATATTGAATCTTCCCTAAAATATGGTCATAATCTCAGTACACATCAAATAGTCTAACTTGAACTAGAACTATAGTATCGAATTCCATGTTCACTATAAGTCATTACACCTATAATACCAAATGGAAGAGAATGTCACAAAATTTATAGATGTCCTCGAGCTAGAAACTATGAGAAATGAATCTTATCATGACCCACTCTATGGAATCTTTTACCATGAAGGATACCACCACATCTATCATGCTTTACATGATGTACCTAAGTATGAGGGGGGACATGAGGTTGTCCTCCACACACCCCATTCCATCTTTACTAATCAAATGTTGGTTCTTCCTATTAAATTAGGGGAAAATATTCTAATGGATGAGATTAAATATTTCTTCTAGTAATATAATAACTATTATAAAAATTAAATAATTGATGATTCACATGTCCACAATACCACATGAATTAATAATCACACTCGATCTACTAGCCATGGATTAAGAATTCCAACCATGGTGAAATGCGATGAAAAGTGTTGGAACTGACTTCCTACTATCAGAGTATTATTCTATCTAGGAAATTTAAAATTTCTATCCATATTTATTCTCTATAGCGTGTCTTAGAAACTCTTATATTGAATTAATAAAATACATTCTAGTTCCCTCCCACCAACCTATGTCATTACCATCACCTCATGATATGTCAGAAATATAAAGGGGTGACCTAATGCTAGATTTATATATGAAAATATTTATATAAATTACTCTATCAATACTTCTCATATACAAGAACATCTAAATAATAAAAAAAGTGGTCCATATTTTATATACTCAACTCTCACATATTGGATTTCCTCTATTGTAATGTAAGGATATCCTGCTGAAAATTTTATTTCATTGTCATTGATATAAAATAATCCTAGATTAGATCATAAAAAATCTCCATTACAAGAGATGAATCCTCATGATCCCCATGGAAGAATATTTACTACTATTTAAATTCCCCATAGATAATATTCACATCCAATCAAAAGTTGTGTACCTTGAAATCAAAAATTAATATAAATGGAATATACACATCCTATAAACAAGAAATGGTCTTTTATCCAATATAGAGACCTCATATATCTATAGACCCAGTTGATGAAATTCAAATAGTGTCATCCTAAAATAATTATTGTCATCAACATCCACTCTATGGTGATATTTTTTCACTCATCACTCAACATATCCATCATGAACCATATACATACCATAAACCTGAATCGATTCCTAAAAATGAACAAAAGTTAGGTGAACCTAAACCAATAATATAAAATATTTAATATTAGTTATTTAATGTTCAACATAATTAATATTAAATACCTAATGCAAATACATGCATAGAAAATCGTGATGCATGATCCTTACTTAGGTATCTTCCTTTCATGCATCATCAATTTTTCTTGGATGTTCCGTAAACCTGAAGGTTATTATATTTGATTGTTGGGGGCCACAAATACACTTTTCATAGCTAGAAACCTTTATTTACGTCACATATAAAGTCTAGATTAAATTATTTCCCAATAATGGTTTATAATTATCAGTATTGACTATTTAAAAGATGCATCAGGTCTCCCAACCATCAGTTATGGTATCATAAGCTTTTTACCAGACCTCATCAATTATCCATCCTAAATAAGATGTGAAGAGATGGAGAAACCCCCAATTCCCACCTTCAATAGTCCATGATTTTTTGAATACAAATGGGGGTATAAAATGTATAAAAATGGTAGTTATTTAACTATATCAATATATTGAATTAATGAAAAGTGAATGTATAATATCCACTAATCATATCAAAATAATAATAAATAATAAATCCAAATATATGATTTGAATTTCATTAAAGATTGAATTCAATTGAAATATCAAAACAATCCTAGTGATTTACCATGAAATTCAATAGTTCCTTAATAGCCACTCTATTCTAGTATCACCTAGATTGATCACCAAATAAATATCATGGCCATAAGGAGTAGTTTTTGTACATGGGGTGAGAGTTATGGTATACTAATTATGATCCTCCCTTGAACCAACCATGAAATTGTTAAAGGCATATGATAAAGTCTACTGAATATGAAAATGAAACAAAATCATTACCTAAACAAGTTAAAATTTACACCTTACCCACCATGGTTAAATCATTTAGTAACAACTAGAAGTTAATATATATATATTAGTGAATATTTGAGATTAAGGATCCTGAATTCCACTTACCCAATGGTTTCTCAATCTCAAGATCTAATTCCAAACATAATTTTCATTCATACCATTAATAAAACATTCTATACCCAATGAATTTATACCAAATTTTATATTACCATGAGCTTTTAGTGCCAAAAAAATGTCATAGAATATAAAAATTCAATGAATGAAGGAACCACACAACAACCGGGTCCAATATGATAAAATTAAAGAGGTAATCGTGAAACCATTTACCTACCATTTGGAATGAAAATAATGAACCTATGTGATATCATCCTAAATAAAATTAAAATCGATCCAATAATAATATATGATGTCATATTTCATGATCACTCAAATTCCACATGATTCTCTTATTGTTTTCACCATTGGTTCCTCCAAAAATAGTAGACCCTTAATGCATGGAATCTTATTCAAGACACCCCTTCGTCACACAAAACCCATTGTATGAATGTCTATAATTGAAATATGATTTATATGAATTTATTATTAATAAACCATTAATTATTAAAATTTAATGTATACACATATAATAAAATGGGGGTAAGGAATTGTTCTCAAAATAATTATTAAAGTCTATGCATAATTATTTTTGTCATTTCATCCACATTTCCTATTTTTTGAGGAATTGATCACCAGACTTGTCTAAAAACATTTTCCCTACAAGAGAACATTATACTCATAGAAATAACAAAATATTTCACTTTGGTGTTTCAAAAATATGGGTTTGTTCCAAATTGATAATCACATGTCCCCCCTCAAACACATGGCTCATACTCACATATCAAATCCTACAAGATCATACCATGTGGAAATAACTCTATCATGTGATAAAAATAAAGTGTGAAGCTCATAGATCCACCATGTAATCATTTTCCATTTAAGAACCTAATTTTACACTCTTTCCTCTTAAATTACACATATACTACCCAGACGCGCCTTCACTAGGCATTCACCACATGGACCATCCTTCTTTAGGGGTGATTGAGCCCCTTCTTCTCTTGATGCCTATGTGAAATATAATTGGTTGGAATATGTCACATTTTTTATGTGGAAACAAAAATATTCTATGATTATACCACCATTAAAATATCTATAAATGCATGATTATCCTACCATGGTTAAAATAGATCCCTTTCTTTGATCATGTGTTCCCTTGATATATTGTTTCTCCCAATTGTAATCCCCAACCAATATTCCGTTAAAATAATTTGAAATGATTAATTTCATTAATAATGAGTGTCCTAATCATAGAGACATTGGTTAGACCATTTTGTAGTCCATATAATATAATCTATGTCACCCTATCCAAAGTCATATTGGGATGAGAACTTGGTGGATGCATATTCAATTCAATAAGGGAGTCAAGAAATCTGGAATAATACTTTTATAGACTCTTTCATCCTCATAATTGAAAGAACGTTTCCATAAAATATTTTTTATTACTAATAGGAAAGATGTAAGGTGGATTTCCTTCCAACTAGGTGTAATAATCAGCTTAGAATTCCTTCACCAAAATAATATATTGGTTTATGAATTCCTTAATGGCATAATATATATAAAATATGATCAATTATATGTTTTCACACATTTCCTAACATGAACATACCCAATGAAATGATATTAAACAACATGGTTAACATCCCTATATAAATATGTTAAATCTTAAGGTGAGAAATAAGTCTTCACAAAGTGAAAACACATAGAAAATTAATTTCACATTACATTTAACTGGATGATACAGTTCTTTCAGAAGACCCTATATAGAGTCACTTGAACTATACGGGCTTTGATTCTCTTTAATCGGGATACATATGAATCATTTCAAAGTTTTAAACACAATATCATCAACCAAAAATTTCATCCTCATGGGAAAATGTTCTCCATGAATCCACTTACATACTTCCTTTTCGAGCAATATTCCCTATGAGTATGGACATCCCTTTCACTAAGGATAAATTCCATAGTAATTATCCCTTGTGATAATTCCCTATGAGTAGTCCTCTCACAAGAACAGAAAATGTGAAACATGTCTCATTAAGTATCCCCACACTGTGATGGTTTTAATTCTATTCACAATTAATCCTATGAACCCCCTCTTATTAGTTTGATCCAAACCCCACAACACATACCACCCTTTCTTGATGATGATAAATTATATAATGACCATATATGTGGCTTTATTCCATCTATCCTTAAAAATAAACATCACTAGATTATTATGAAAAATTTTGGGGAACCTTTAATAATAACAAATTTTCACATTGATACTTGTTACTGACCAACCTCTACAGTAGGTGTGATTAGTAAATTTTATGAATTTAGTAAGGATTAATGTATATGAATTAAATAATTACAACCATATAAGAGTAGGAGAAAATACCCTAAAAATATAGCATGTTCTTAAACTCCTACAATCCAACCTAACATGAATATTATAATATTACTAGTATTCTTAGTGGAAACCTGAATTTGGAAAAAAAATTACTTATGTCAAAAGGAAAAGAATAAGATGGTTAGAATTATGAAATTATGTTTTGTCATAATAAAAAATAGTGATCATGATTTCAATCCTTTGATTGTCAAGGTAATGTACCAAGAATTATTTAACTTTTAATATTACACTAATTGATTATGTTTTAAATGTTTATTAATTAATTATAGTAATTATAAAAAAATAACCCCATTTAATCCAAAAATATGGAATCACATGGATGAAATAAATATGCCTCATCTTCTAAAAAATATAGGGCTCTGTTAAACTTAAAGTCTCTTAAACTGATTTAGTGCATTTAGTGGCCTATTACAAATGCATTGGTGATGGGGTACTTCAGGAACAATACCATCCAACCCTATTAAAAATTTAAAAGAGACTAAAAACCTTCATTACCGATTTATCACCTCTCTATAATTTGAGAATTGTGGGGTTTAAGGTGGATCCTATGGGAAACTCTAATTTTTTCATGAGTCTCTCCAAAGAATATAGTAAGACCTTCCTCCCAAATGATAAGGTGGTAGATGAATTGGTTTATTATAGACTAAAATCTGTTTATGTGGCACATAGGAAGGATTATTCAAACTATCACCATTACTAGAGTTGTGTGGCATCGACCCCTTAAATACCTATTATGGTTTCCCCCATTGGGTATATAATTTAGTTTCCCAATTCTAAAAACCTAGGATATCATTTGATGGGTGGTTTGAAACCCATCACAGGGAGATGTATGATATCTTTATTTGTAATGAAAAAACCTAGAATCACACTGTGAATATAACTAAAGAAAAATAAAATATTTCTTTTTCACATGCATCAAGAATTCTAGTGTTATCTGGAGACATCTAGATAATAATAAAAAAATATCACAATTTAAACCATAGTGATATCATATATTTTTACCTCCAAACATGAATCTAGTCAGCATATCATGATGGGAAGGACTTGGAAATAAATGGATTATATCTCAACTCCCACGGATGAATGATCCCATTTTATTGTTCATACAAAATAATCTTATTGATATGTCAATTGAATAATCAATGGGAAGGAAAATATACATACTCACACATTGCAAGACAATTATTATATTTTAGTAGATGTAGAAGATGATTACCTTTAGAATATCCTAGTGGTCAATAGGTAAGAGTACATTCCAACCTCTATGACCACATTATATAATCAAAATACATCATGAGATGCACATTAATAAGTACATATTCTACCAACCATTAATATGGATTGTACTCTAAGTTTAGTGGAGAATGATAAAAATGATAATACTCATATCTATATTTTGATTAGAGATATTCATCACATTTAAAAGGAAAAATAATGGTAGTTATATATTCCCACATTATAAGTTGTATTTTTTTGTGAATAATTGTGATATGCATTCATATTTTCCTGTGAATGTTTCATAGTGCACAACCTACAATTGATCTTAGGAGGGATCGACTCACATACATATTTTTTGTATTATAATTTTTTATAAGAAACATAATATAAACTAAATACTATTCTAGTAGTGTAGGGTTATTATTTAATGAATTACATAAGTATATATACAATAACATAACATAATGATAATAACACAACACCTAATGAAGTTAGTGAGAAATAAGTTCTGTTATTGGGAGATCACAGTGATGCTATCATTTATTTTTAAATAACTATTAATATTCATTGTAGTATTGATATCAATAATATCACAAAAAACCACCCCATTTGAATTTTTTTATCTCACAAAAAACCTCAAAATGTGAAATACTATTCCCAATATCATCAACAAGGTGCTACACTAACTCTCAACATGAAAATTTAGGAAAACGAAGGAGTTAAAAATGATTAATGTGATGTAGAATAAAAAATTGTGTAATTGGGGTGAAAAATTCACCAAAATAAGTTTTTTTCAAAACTAAAATTATTTTAAAATAATAAACAAAAAAATTATGTTCATAAACTCAAAAATCCAACACTCCCCCCTCTGAATAAGAAATCAAGTTATTTATGAATTTTACTAGTGTTGAGAAGGGAATAGTGAGAGAAGAAAAACGATAAGTTGAAAACGAATATAAGTATAGAGATAAGAAAAATATATAATGTTTAGAAGATCAATAAACGTAAAACCCCCTAATATTGTTTCGAAAATTTCTAACAAAAATTGAAAACTTGTAATTTTAATAACATTAGAGGTAATGGAGGAACATTCTAATACATAGATTGGTGACACATTTTTACTCCAAAATCATTCATTTTAATCTTAAAAAAGGTTAGGGTATTAAATTTAATACAATCAAAAGGTTTAAATATAAAAATTTATTCATTTATGTATTTGAAATGTGCTCAAAATATTTTAGCTTAATTAAACATGTGTATTGAAATTCATAACTAAAAAATTAATGAAACATTTCATGGACTCACTGACTATTCATATTCCAATACCGAAATTTCCCATGAATTTATGATCACGATGATTGATTAATTTAGAGACTCGAAAATTCATTAAACTATATACTTTTCGTTTTTCATCTCAATTAAATATTAAAAATTATATAGACCATCCATGTTTTAGGAATAGTTCTATTTTTATAATTCTGCATAACTGGGCACATATTCCACGATCTAAATTGTGATATTTATTTAGGCCTTATAATATTGTGTTTAGTTTTTTATATAATTAAATTAAATGGGTCATAAAATTCATATGATCCTAAAAAATAAATTCATAAATTTTTATTAATGTCTATAATGTTATGCCAACAATATAATGGTTATATAGAAATAATTAAAAATCAAAATTAATATATTATTTACAATTGAGGTCAATAGATTAATAAAATCAGAAACAGTTAAAATTAACCTTAATATATGATGTTTTTTGCAATAAACAATTGATATTAGAGAAAAACATGTTCTAAAATGTGAGCTTCATCAATCTCCTAGACATAAACATTGTATTGCGGGGAAATACAAATAAATTTATATAAAAAACATAATCTTACCTAGACTACAAAACACATTCCCTAAAAGAATAAATTCAAAAACTCATCTCTCTATGAATATTTTGTGCCTTTCATTTACTTCTCTTACACTACCAAATAGAAATCCAATATTATTTTCTTGATCTAGGAGTGAAAAATATTGATTTATGTTGAAATTGAAATTTAATAATAAGAACTTTTCAATTATCACTCTTCCCAATGATCTTTATACTTATGTACCATTTTACACTTCATTTATACAATTCAAATGATATTCATATAATTTAATTTACCCTTTATTTAGATGGTTTTAAAATTTAGTGTTACCTAAATGAATTTATTTTTGAAAATTAGTGATTTAGGGAATTTTTTGTAGCCTTGTATTATGAAAATGAAACTATTGGATTGTACATTTTTTACCCACCCACCCAGTTCCTAATGTAAGTGAGATTCATTGTGGGATCCCTATTGCACACTTTTATTTAGTTTAAGAGGAATTATAAGACTGTATTTTGGTTTTTATAATATAGGTGAACCTCTTAAAAATGAAACATTAAATAGTTTCCTGTTCCAAAATCATGTTTCTTCATGTTATGATTCAAAATTCAAAGAGATATTTATAATTACATTCCCTTTCAAAGTACTAAAATTTATTTTCCATGAAAATATTATGAAACACCACTCCAAATTTTAAGAATTTTAGAACTAATAAAATCTAAATAATCTAGAATTCTATTTTAATACATGAAAGGTTTCATTGATAGACACATTTCATTTCCATAAAACACACCAAAAAATATAAAATTGAAACAGTACATGAAAAAAATAAATAGAACCATATCAATCACCAACATATAAACTATTATAACACTTTTTTGATTCAAAAAACAATTTCATTATCTTTGAATGTATAACTAAATTGGACTGTAAAAAATTAATTGTGAAATAGAAAATAATGTGGACTTATTTGGAGTCACAACTTTGAGTAAATAACATAGATACAAATTTTTCATAAATATTAAAATTTGAATAAATGAGAAACTAATTAAAATAATAATGAAATTGAAATATAAATTTTAATGAAGAAGGGTATAACTTTTCTTAGACACCCTAGTGGGTACTATATATTGACATCCTTTAGTAGGAAATTCTAGTTTCCCCAATGTTTGGTGGTGGACGTGGCATGCATGAATTGATCAGATATTTTTTAATATAATTTATAATACTTTTAATAAGTTAAAAATAAATCCATTGATATAGTGAAAAAATCTCATAATAAAACATGCCGTATAGATTGGATGGAGGAGGAGGACCAAAAATAGGTTATCTCACCCTGTTTCAACCACATATTCTTTGCCTTATTTAACATCAAAATATAGGGTGTTCCTATTTAAATTAATTTCATAAATATTATAAAAGAGGAAGTAAAAAATCTAGTAATTTTGAAAAATATTTGAATATGTGGAACCAATAATGAAATCACCCCCTTAAGTATGTTAACATGGAAACCGATCTCTTCTGTAAAGGAAACATGGAAAATAGTCTCTACAATGGGGTTTTAATTTAATTTAATTTCCTCCAAGGAAATCCTTGTCTTTAATCAATCCAAACATACAAGGTAGTGGTTCGTAATGATCGATAAATTTTTAATAAAATAAAAAATAAATGAATCTAATAAATTTTTTATATCCCCTTTCTGGCTTAACCTAAATTTATTCTTCACTTATTAGTTATTATTGGTGTATGGTTTTTGTTTATAGAAGAATGTATTCAATAACATTCAATTTTCCTTTAAATTACACCATTTGGGTGGTGTCCTTTTAAAAATAAAAATATATATATGGACTTATAGATTTTTCATTTTCACTAACGAGAAAATCACATAAATTTTTATCTTTAATAAAATCATTCCAATATTCTTCCAGTTTATCTTTATCACCGAAAGGTTAATATTTTGGAATGTATTATTCATTATTCATGTCTAGAAATAGTATGTAAAAGAATGATAATATCACATTGATTATTTATTCCTCATAAGTCTCATTAATGTTTTTGAAAAAATTATTGTGTTTATATCTTTTCACGATCCTCATTTTGGTCTTCCAATTCCTATAGGGAAGCTAAAATATTTTCCATTTGGTTCCTCTGGTATTCAATTATTTTTTCATTCTGTTTATATGGAATAATGAATTATTTTATCTTAATAGTGTCATCAATATTGTTATGATACAAATCATTTTAAAAATAAAATTGCAATTCTATCATTGGGAGAATAAAAGACAGGTCTAAAATTTAGATCCATTTTTGGTTTTAAAAATTTATTATATCTTCTTTTCAGGATGAAATACATATGAAAGATCTTGGAGACCCTAGAAATTATTTCATGTATTTTGGAGATACTTTTCTCAGATTGTTCATTAGTAAATTTATATTTATTTAAGAATGAAGAATAGTGAACACACATGGGACAATCTGATGATGAGTCCACTAACACACACTATTTTTCTATTATCACTATTTATAAACAACTTAATAAACATATAAACGATAACAATTGTTTATGTGTTTCTTATATATATGATATAAATAAAAAAATTATATATATAAATACATATGAATGAAATGTTAAAATAAAAAAATGTAAAATAATGTTAATGCGAAATAACTATTGTTTTTAAGAGTTCAAAATGATGCAATAATCATTCTTTCAATAACACTCAATATTTTGTATAGTTTTGAGATCAACCTTATCCCTCAACAATGTCCTATTTTATATTTTATTATCCAATATCCAACCTTTTAATGTGGAAAAATACCCCCACATCATCACCAAAAAGCTACACTGATATTTTACATGATATATTGTTTTGGTGAGGGAGATAAATAAATATTTAATAGAAGAAAAAAATAGTAGATAAAGATAATTTGTCCCTAAACCACAAATTAGTTTATCCACTACCATAATTATACAAATAAAATATATAAAAATATTGAATATCATTACCTCAAGTGTCGCATTGTCCCCCCTCTAACAAGAAATGAATGTAGTTATCCATTTTAATTTAGTTCAGAAGGAAAAAAGTTGGATAATATAAAAGATAAAATTAAATATAAGAAGAGGCATGATGAAAATAAAAATATATAATATGTATAAGAGTGTTACATAGATAATCCCATATATTTTTTCTTAAAATTGGTTAAAAAGTTTGTTCAAAAATACCAACACCTTGATAAGGAGTGGAGGTAAATTTTTATAAGGACATAGGTGAATCCTTGTCTCCAAAAAACAAGCCATAAAAATATCAGGGATAGTTAGGATAATAAATGGATGAATATAAAAACTATTTATTATATATATTTTTTCAAGGATGTATTATTAATGTGGAAAAACAATTTTATCCCTATTGGACTTGTGTAGTGATTTTTATAGTGTCAACATTATAAACAAATTTATGGACTGGAAAACTATTTGTATTCAGATGTACATATTTCCCAGAAATTTATGACTATGAATGATGGATAAAATTTATTTTCCATTGTCAAATTGAAATTTTCTCAACATTTTCGTTATCTCTAATCAAAATTTCAGCTCATTTAGGAATTCCATGTGTTAGTTGTAGAACCATCTTAAAAATTCATCAAAAAATGCTAGAGATTCTTGGGCTTAGATTTGGACGATTATTTAGGCCTTATAATTTCAGATTCTTATTAGAACTATATTTATTTCCATGTATTCCATAATTATGTAATCATAATAACATAATTTTACCCTTTGTATTATTGTAAGAGAAGTTTTATTGAAAAATCAAGTTCAAATAAAAAATTTGAATTAAAAAATTAATCCATTTTTTTAATTGAGCAAAAAATAGTATTAAAATAAACAATTATCACTATTACCCTTAAAATAATTTGTGGGGTTAAAAAATTGGGATTAAAAAATAATTTTTTTGAAAATATGTGGTTCATCGACCACCCTCACTTAAACAATTCACTATAGATAAATCAATTAAAATATAATAATAAGAAAATTATTCAGCATAGGTTCCAATACAAATAAAATAAAATAATGAAATAAAAATTTCATTTGTCGTTTAATTATTCATTCTTTTTATGTGAATTTCAAAAATATTCTCAGTTAAATACAATTTAATATTTTGATTCTTAGAGTGAAATAATTAGATAAAAGTGGTATAAAAAATTAATTGAGGATAACGTTTCAATTATTAGTCTTTCTTATATTCCATTTACTCATGACCCAATTTACAGTTCCTTGATAAAACTCAAAAGATATTGTTATAAAGTAATTTACCTTGTTTTTGATATTTTATTCGATATTTACCTCTTATAAATGAATTTATTTTTTGGAATTAGTCACTTACTTAAATTTTTTGAGCCATACTATGTGAAAAAAACTCATTAGATTATAGAATGAAATTTATTAATCCACACACCTAGGTTGTAATATAAGATATATTCATTCAAATGTCAAAATTACTAGTTTTAAAACCTTGTTAAAATACATACATGAATATATTTTCATTTTTATCCAAGATATATGATTTCTATTAAAGTAATATTTTCCTAGGTTAGATTTAAAAAATCATGTGTCACCAATTTTCAGGTTTAATTAAATTTGGTATCAAAAAATTAAACATAAAATCACAACAAAACCTAACTAATTATAGGCGATAGATTTTATTTAATGTTACAACTACTACAACTTCAAACGTAAAAATGAAATAAAAAACATGACAAATTGATGAAATAAATATTAATAAAATGAATGTGAAATGGGGAAAAATTATAATAGACCATTATTTAGACCCCCCAAGTGGGTATTGGGTTTTAACTGACTCAGGTTAGTAGTTATAGTTTTCATTCAAAGTATGATGGTACATGTGCCTTGTGTTATTTAAAAAACATTATATTCCTTCCATTTAATTATTATTTACATTGTTATAACTGATTACATGGATAATGTACATTAGTTCCATCACAAATATAATATAGTATTACTTTTATGGTGGGGGGAGTTGAGTGAATCAGTTTACCACCTTTATTTTAGGAAAAACATATTTTGAATCTTAAACATCAACATCCATACCCTTACCATTTGATTTTGTTTATTAATATTATTAAATATGAATATAGAAATAAATTACACTATAACGTGAAAAAAAATAAAAGTAATCAAAAAATAAATATTCCCCTGTATGTAGGTTAACATGGAAATTTTTCTTCTCAGGATATGACATTCGGAAGTTAGTCATAGTTAGAGAATCATCAATTTATTCATTATCCTCCAAGGAAATAAAAGTGTAAAAAGAATATAAATATTTAAATTAGTGAGTTGAAATTATCAATTAATTTTTAATAATAAAAATAAATGATTTTAGGAAAATATTACTTGATAATGGTAAATCTGAGTGCTCTGTATCATGTTAAAAATGTTTTTGTAACATTTTATTTTCAAAAAGTCAAAGTGTGTCCTCTCTCCCACTTAGAAAAGGCCACCAAACTCCTCTCTTCTTAAAACCATGAAATATAGTATTGGACAATGAATACGAAAATACCTTATTTAAATAAATTTAACATATATTATAATTCTTATATTTATTATAGATCCCTCTTAGGAAGGATTTTGGTGGATACATAAAGAGGTCATCTGAAGATGTGGTATTGTTCTTAACCAAGATATTTGTTATATATTTTTAAAAATCCTTCATATCTTATTAAAAATGGTGATATTAAAACGTAATAAAATAAAATATGATTAGGTGTTATAATTATAGTTCAATAAACAATATACATCTCTTCTTCCATCAAATGGGAAACTAAACCATCATTTGTGTGTATAACATACTACAGCCTGACGAACCATTTTAATATTCTTTCCATAATAACCTTTAACAATTGGTCATAATGATGGAATTAATTTTTATATATGATATTAATGATATATTTTTAATTATTAAAAGAAAATATATCTTTTAATTTTGTACCATTCCATTATCTGACAAATGATAACGTCCTTCGTGCGTACGTGTGGACTACCAACTCCATGAAGCTATGTGATTGTTTTCTCATTACCACAAAATGGATGATATATATATAAACATATATATGTATATACACACAAAATAACAATATTTTAATCAGGATGTTAGTATAATTTTTAAAATATAAAACAATACTTACATTCTTTCTATATTGATCGTTGAAAAATTGAGATGTTAATCATGTACATGTATGACCTAACAACAGCAAGATTAAAATGAAGTTATTTTTAAATACCCATATCATAGAATTGGTTTTACAAGTATAATTTATATATAAATTTGATATATATTTCATGATAAATATTTTATATATGATGGAATAATGAACACTTTGACCACATTCACCCTAATGAATTCATTTTTTATAAATAGGTTGAATACCATCAAAACATTATAAATGAACCTAAATGATTATATAATTGTGTATAACATGTTAAGTGATAAAATAAAAGGAATAATAAACATGAATAAATTATTTATATGTTGAATAATTAACATAAGTTTATTATTCAGGAAGATAAATGATTAATGAGATTATTGGAACTCAATATAATCAAAACCTATACTTAATACCACGTTTTAGTGATTTATTTTATAAATTTATCCATTATAATTTAATAAGTTTTTTAATTAATTTATATTTTTTGGGAAATCAATGAATTATAAAGTAAATATTTATATATCTATTGAATTTCGTTCAAAGGATTTCGAAATGTAACCTTTCTATGGAATGTTTGAATGTCTTTACAAAAGAAAAAAAGTTCTATTTTAACATATATGGTGAAAATGAATTTTACCTACATCATAAAAATTGTTTTAATTTTTTATTCCTTTAAAATATTTAATATTTTTTCAATGAAAAAAACCGCTTTCCATTTTTTGGTTATTTTGTTATTGAATATGGATATTGAATTGAAAATGTGTTTCAATATCTAAATGTTCTTTTAATATGGGATGAAAAGTGTTTTTTCAAGATTTTATATTGAAAAATTACAATATTAAAATTTGTTATTCATTATATGGTCCTTAAAAATTGATTAAATGAATGTTCGGGCCCCATTATATCTCAAGTGTGCCATATATATATCTTATATGAAGGGTTGGGCCCTATTATATCTCTTTGGAAATGGGTGATCCTAATATATATTATATGAAGGATGATCCCCATTATAGCTCTTTAATGCCTCAATAATTATTATGTTTTCTCGATAAATCTGTTAGATGTTGGATGTAGGGTTATTCCAGTTTGTAAGGGTTATTTAAAGATGATTTATTAAGGTGAATATATGAATTTTATATTATTTCTAAAGAGTCTTCATGGAAATATATTATTTTAAACAAGGAAATATAATGATAATTTTCTAAAATATATGATTCCCCTTTAAGGTAAATGTTATGTTTTTTAGAAAAGGGTTTCATGGGTTTTCATGTTTTTCACTAGAGAAATGATTTTATTCTTTTTATGACCCGTACTAATCTTTTTGTGCTCATCACATGTTTTAAGATTTTTTTAATTAGGTTTATAGATGGTTGAATGAAAATAAGAATTCATGTTGAGATTTATGAATAGTTTCCATGTGACTAAAATGTGTTTTATTTTAAAAGTATTATATTTTAAAAATAATGGTCACTGATCAAATGTGGACACTTTGTAATATTTTTTATTTTTATGTAAGAGTAATGAAATAATTCTATTAAAATATATGACAAATGGTTATTATGGATAAGAAACTAAATTCAAGTATAACTTCACTAAAATATGTAATACAAAAGGCTGGGTCCTTATAAATTAAAACCTTGAATAACCCCCCCCCCCCACATGTTCTCTATCTCCATTCATAATATGATCCCATTTGGAAATTACATGTGTGATATGTAGTCCCACATACCAAATTCACTAAAATTGGGACTGTATTCCATGATATAAATTGTTATCACTATTTGGGAATTAAATTCTTAGATTCATCTTGGGTTATGTTCAGTTAAATTAATTTAATTAGGTATGTAATCCTACAGAGAGGACTTTATCACTTTGTGTTAATTTAAAAAATATAATGGGGAAAATACCAAGACTAAAAAAAATATTGAAATTATAAAATTTATCAATTTTCACAATATATCTAAAAATATTAATAAAGCATAAAATTATGTATATTACCTATAAAATGTGAAATTGGTGGGATTAAAACATTGATATTACAAAAAAAATATTTTAAATATTAGGATTATCACTATGAATCATAAAAATGATCATTCACATAGTTTAATGAAAATTTGAGTGTTGAATAGTATTTCTCCCACATATTGAAATCATTATAGTCTATATTTGGCCTCATTCACCCAATGTATACCATTTGAGATGGAATATTTCTATCAGTAGATCAAAGTATAGGATAATTCCAACATTCATGAACATTTGAACACTCATGTTCTTGAGCACAGAAAACATATTTCCATATTAGTTCATGAACATGCCTACAAATAAATAGATATAGGAAATAATTATAGTGATAATGTCACTCCCCATAATATTGTTACAAGTATCCCAAGATGTCGTTTCTAGAGTTCCTTCCATGAATTTCCTTCATATGGCTATATCATGGGAAATCACTATTACTCATCTCATGATGAGAACTATAAAAATTTTCATCATGGATGGAAGAAAATATAATGAAAATATCTCAAACATTCCCATATGAAAAACACCTTCCACTTTAATGGTCATCTATAGAGAATGTGCTAATGTAATATTCCCTGAAACTAGAAATTGATCCATAATTTTAGTCCTCCCCATAATGTGTTTCATTGTTAAGGTCCTCTCTACCGTGACATCTCATTTCATTTAGATTTTTCTACCCATCTTGATGTTACTCATTTAATACCCTCAAATCACAATCCACTTTAGATATTAATTCCATTTACACCAATTTACCTCTATATTATGACATTTATCTTTTATCAATCAAAAGAAATTTTGAGACAATGGTAATTATATATACTACCATTAGATCGATTATTATTCAATATTGCATAGAAGATTATTTCTAATGCAATTATCCTCAATAATATATTTGAGAAATAACAATTTTACTTATTAATTATAATAATATCTAATCAAATAAGAATAGAATTTATTTATTGTAGAGAAATTGTTTCCTAAAGACAACATAATATTTGTGTTATGGACGATATAAACTTCCTAGTATAACATCAAAATAGCCTTGGTGATGTAATTTATACACTATCTACATTGTAATCTACAGATGAAACACTATTATATAAAGATGAAATATTTTTCTTATTGTAATCCTTATAGTCATACTAATATAATACCAGAGATCAGTCACTAGATCAAATTCTCTACTAACTCAACTATGTGACACCCAAATATAGAATGATGGAAAGAGGATATCCAACCAATGTGGATAATTATTTTGTTATTATATTGAAATTTATTTCTAATGATCGATCTTACATACACATTATATGATAGGGTTAACATGGATTTTTGCATTTCATTATCCTCCCCAATCCCCAAACCATTTTAAGAAACGATTCATGATACATCATCACTAATGGAAAAATACTAGGCTTTATCTCTAGAAATAAAAATTAGTGTGTCAAATATGATGTTTCTATGTACAAATCAAAAAAATAGGGTAATTGATTGGATTGATCAATCAAAATACTCCGGAATTAAGCCTATAAAAAGGATGATCATTCCTCTCATATATGAAAACATAATTCACTTCATAAAACATTTTTATCAATATTTTATTTTTATGGAAATGTGTTTTCTAATCACCCACATATTGGGGAAATAATAATATGAAGATAACTCAATAGTCTATACCATTTTTTTGTAAATAATATGTCATAGTTAAATGATTTTATACAAGGTTAATCATATTTTTTTTCAGAAAAGGATTTGTGAATAGTTTGATCTATTCTTAATCGACTGATTTTCGGAGGTTTTATTATTGTAGAATCACTTATGCCAGATTTACCATTTCTAAATAGTCTCTAATAGGTTTTGTTAATGGAGCCAAAAACACACAATAACTCTTATATCCATGAGGACTCACAAAACTAATTTCCAAAGGAAGATTTTCATTGGGGAAATGGTCAAACAACACTTAATAACTCGCATTTCTTGATAAGATGGGAGATATAGCTCATCACACCATTTTGGGGGAAATTATTATCTTCGTAAGGGAAATCATATTGATTTAAGTCATATTCGTGAATCCTTATTTCATCCCCAAGTATGACATGGTTCTCCCTTGGCTAAACAATCAATTATTGGAATGTGTGGAATTTAAAATCAACTTCATGTATCTGAGGTTCTTCATAAATTGATAATATCTAAATCTATATGATGTTATCCATTAATAGTATCTAATTATAAATGGATTATTATTTTTTAATCATTTATGATTACGATGTTGTTTTTAAGAAATGCATGGGGGTGCTCTGGAACTTGTCAACATTTAGAGAGACAAGAGTTTTTTTGATGTTAGGATTGAAACCATAAAATGTATGAAATCATAACGAATGTACATTGGTGCCACATAACAAGAAACACAATACATTTTTTTATGTGATAATGCAAATCATGCAGTTTTACCTCATGCAAAAAAGATTCCTATGTGGAAGGTTCATAGTCAAACTCTGGTGTTGGACATACTGTGAAGAAGCCCAAATATCCTAGAATGGATATATCCTCCAAGTATGGGATATTATATTTCTGGGAATGTGGACCAATAAGGATTGTGATGAAATGGGATTGGAAGGAATATGACCCTCTGAGTTGGATGAAAACCTACTGGGAATATAACTCAGAGATGATTAATGTGAATTTTTAGATTCGGGTTTTGACCTATGGGAGGTTTCCTACATATCCTAGTTTGTGGGGAATAAAATATCACATAGTGTAGAAATTTGGGACTTACACCTATGGAGGAGGACTAATGTTTTATTGGGTAATATAGTTTAAATTTTTCCCGAGGGAATGATTCTATGAAGGATGTATTGGATCATGTTGATTTGGAGGTTTGGTTTTGGATTATTCTAAATAGGAGTCCCAAATGATGGTTATATTGTTACATGGTTGGGCCTTATATAAATAAGAGGCCCATGTTTATTTGGGGCTTATAGTTGGAATGGTTCCCAAAATGTTGGATTCTGGGGATTAAACCTTACAAGAGGATGCCCTTGATTTGTTTAGGATCATGTGTATATCACGATCACCACTAGCCTTTATTCCTCTATGATTCATACTCAGTGTGATTATATTCTTAGTCTATTGGTGGATGAAGCCTTATCCCATATGGAGAGGTAGATATATTGGGCTTTATCATGCCCATACCATCTCGTTGTTACACCCAAGATATTCATTTCTGACTACCCATCCTGATATTTCTCTAGGGTTTGGTAAAGGAATAAGGAATTAAGTAGGAGAGTTAAAACTAGAAAGGATAGGTGATTACTTCAGAAGGGATTCCCTAGACCAGTTTCTATGGAATAGAGTAGTATAATATACCATACATCCATGGTTATTGAACAAGTGATGCCCTGTATCCCATATATGAATGGGGAAGTCAACATTAGGACCTATAAGGACGGGACCCTCATTACCACATGAATGTATGCATGATAGCATTCCGTGGGGTCCCCCATTTGAGAGAGGCTATCACTAAGACCTCATTTACCATGGGTATGTACACTTGAGAGGATTCAATGATGTGACCAATGATTTGGTCACATATATATGGTGTCTATGGGGGATTCTCTAGACTAATGCCTCCCATTAAGGAACACTTAGGTCAAAGAGCATCATACAAGAATGTTTAATGAATAAAAACATTAAGGAAGTTAATGAAGGGGACAAGGTGGGACAAGATGATACATTACATGGTAAAAATTTGAGTATGAAATATATACATCCGACAATTATACATTATGAATAGAATGTTGGTTTGGTGGGTGAGTTCCATCCACATATAATTTTTTATTTACAGACCTACGTTCTGACCGTATAATGATTCAATAAGCGAGGCGACATTCCACCAGCATACTAATTTGTTACATGGGACTGGGTTCTACCAGAGTTTCATTTTTTCAATTAGGAATGGGTTCCAACCACATAGGGTTTTCTACACAAGCTCGAGTTTCTTCCACATATCACCTTCTAATGTAGGTTGTAGGGATTCATCCATGTTGCATTTTACTATGTGGGGTGATGTACAATAATGTGTAGACCAATTTTTGGCTCACTGAATAAAATCCGCAAAGGCATTTTATTCTACAGATGGCAGAGTGAATCATATTTCTCACATAAATATTATATAGATAGTATAACTACTACAAATTTATGTCTCCCATAATTTTTTGGAAATTCTAATCCATTTTTTGTCTTCGATTCCTCCTCCTATCGGCTACCAACATGGGATTTTTATAGGGAAGTTATGCAACCAACTATTGGGATGTCTTGACATGGGGTACCGTCGGGCCTCTATTTGTGGGAGACTGGGAAAAATTCATAAGCTTGCAAGTGATTTGATTCACGGTGGTATAAAAGACCATTCTCACCCAAAAAAAAACTTATGTTTTTAGATGACATTCATTCACTAAGGATGGAAATCAGTATCCTTGCCTTCAAATGATTTATTTTCATTTTCAGGGGATGGTCATTTGCTGGGGAAAAATCATTATCCTTTCCCACAATAAATTTATATTCATTTTTTGGATATTAAACATCATAAAAAATCATTAATGAATTAGTGTCTGACAAACAATTTCATTTGATAGACGTCATATGGGGCGGAAATCTGTGTAGTGTGATTTTCAATAGGGACCCTGGCCCTCCAATGCGACATGGTTTCTAAAATCATTTCTTTTAATTTTATACGGGATTATTTTTACTCTTAAATAATTGATGTATTTTTTTATATTTTAATGACTAGTCTTCATGAACCAAAAAAATTCATCAATCAGAATATTCTCCGATAAAGAGAAAATGAGGATTTTTTGGATGATGAAATTATCCCTTCTTTGAATTGGTTCTCGGTATGCATGTGTAATCATAGAGGCTAATATGATTTTAAAAGGAGATAACCAACTAATATTTCTCTTATTGAGTCTTTTATTGTTCCAAATCTCTACAAATGATCAATTATTGTCTCCTTATGCACAGTGTTCCCCTTTGAGAATGATATTTTTCATGAATTAAATGGTGGTCACCTACAATGGTACTTTCACTCAATAGTTCATGTGTGACGTTCTTCTATATCACATGTGGTGATAACCATGTAGACTAATCACATCACCATCTTGGCATTTTGTAGACTGAGCACCTCACTATTAAAGTTACTCATGGAACAGGCATCACGCAGACCAGGATCCTCATAAGTCAAGTTCCTTGTAGACTATGTGATAGCATATGTGTTTGTGGTTTTAATTTTTCCGTTTTTATTGAATCTCACATGTTTGTTTTGATTTTTCCATAGAGATAAAATAGATCTTGGTCAAAAAAATATTGTCTTACATTGAATTGAATACAATTAAGAGAAGAAAATCCATTATAGAGAATATTTAAGAGGCTATTCGACATAACATCATCCCTCAACACAGTATTATACAAAATCTAATTTTTCCAGAGCATATGAATTACACAATGTATAATAGATTACCACTATAACAAATTGGATATAAAGACAATTCTCCCATTCCATCGGTTGGCCAAAATGTCCCATCTTCTTCATTTTATGTGTATCATGATTTTCCTCACGGGAATATCTCCATTATGGGAAGATTATTTCTAACTGAAGTCAAGAGAAGGTATCTATGTTGAATAGTTCCTGGTTTATCCAAAGAAACCATAATGATGATCATTTATCCTTGCAACCTTCCATTCAATATTATATATCCCTTTTGAACCTCTAAAGAGGTATTCACAATAAAGGGTGGATCTTTAAGTGGGATTTTCTGTTTGGAGAGGGTTTCTCAATCAAATGGTAATAAGAATATTGGGTATGCTGGAATTACATGGAATTTCCCAAGAAAATGGAGTTTTTTTGCTTATACTAGGAAATATGAATCTCTTAGTTTCCTGTATATTTTCAAACTAAGTTTTAATTGAATTGATCAGCTATTTGTGTTAAAGGATCAACACCTTCCACATATTAATTAGTGAATTCATGATCAAATTGAGGGATATATACCAACTAAGACGAATTCACAACATTGGAAACATGTACGATGAATTTCACTCTACAAACAACAATTGGGAAGATAATGAAAAGGATCCTATATTAGAAAGATACCTATTGGTTTCCTTAGAGAAACAAATGGGTCATATCATTCATTCTCATTCACTTATTTCATTTGAAAAATGGAAACATATTTTACTCAAGATATTGGTATAGGATGAAGGTTCGATGCATCATGAATCATACCACTCAACAATATCTAAGGTGTTTTGGGTTTGTACTGGGAGACTCTTGAGGAGGGAAAAAATTTATCATTAGAATACCAGATCAAAATAGACATATCTATATAATTTAGACTTGATGGATTCTTTACGATGTTTTTGAGTCTATGGATCATCCCCTGTCATGATGCCTACACCATTTTCAAGGTTGGAAACATAAAAGTGTTGTCCATGTTAGTGAAGGGACATCCTGTCAAACAATTTGTGTCCATTATTGCTCGTATGTATTAGTTATTAAACCATATTAAGGAATTTTGATTCCACATCATCTTTGCAGACTATTTCAGTTATCATATAGGTGGGTGGTAGAACATTTTTATGCAACAAATATCAGTATAGTGTAACAATCCCTTGTTCCATCATTCATCCTGCACTGCTCAATATTTCTTTCATTTTCCTGATGCCTCTAGGCATCACTATTCCTAATGAGTTGTTAAAAAATATATTCTACCTAATGTTCAATGCTTATCCTGCACAATCAGGAGTTGTGGTGGATAATGGAAGAGGAAATTCATAGGACCCCTCTTATATCATCTCATTGCAAGATGGAATACTTGCAACATGGGTGGATATGGTAATCATCTATAAACCCAAACATCCCTATATATTTGCATGATAGTTTGGATGTATAAAACTTCTTTCCTATTTACACCTTATTTATTTCAAGAGGGATTCACACCCAGATATACTCTCAAAATTGTGATTTATGATGATGTGTGAGGATTCTGACATGAAACTTTTTCTACCTCTTATGAAGGATATGACTAACATTTAAAGGGATTATAATAAGATGTCGATGGGATGAGATGATTATGGGATGTTAGAGAATACAATTAAATAGGTCCATAAACAACTATATTCTCCTAATTCTTATCCTAAAACACCTTCCTTGCTAGATTATAATAAATAACGAAAAAAATTTCGATGTTCCACGAATCTCAAGGGAACATCATTCGCAAGAACCCTATTTGTTGAAAGTGATGAAAATCCAACATTTTTTGTAGGTAATTCTGGAATCCCTACAGATAATGGTACTCGGGGAACAATTTGGGTGTTTCTAACAATTGATTCCATACCTCTCATCCAAGTTCTATATATTGAATAAGATGAATATATGGATGAATTTTATACTTTCTAATCAAATTTTAGAATAAGAATGTATACTATAAATGAAATCCTAGAATATCTACCTATGAATTTTGGTGAATGTGGTATGAATCCAATTAATACAATTGAACATTAGGTTGTGTGGAAATGGGCATGGAACCAAATTAATATTGTCATCATAGAGACTCCTTTGGAAAATATTTCTCAGAAGGAGGAAAAACTTCATCAAAGTTTCCTTGGATTTGGCATATGCAGGTTCAATAACCAAATCCTATATGTCCTTATCTATTATATTCTCGTTGCTTGAGAATAATTGGATACTTTTGAATGTAATTTTATCTAATTTAATTCATCCAATCATTTGGTGTGAGATTTAATTGATACTACTACTAAGATGCACCAATTAGTTGCTGAAAAGTAATGATATTATGATTAGAAGGTTGCATAATATATGGAGATGAGATAATGTGAAGCTCACATAGCTAGATTAAAGGCACCAATATAATCAATATACATGATAATTGAAGATATTAAAATGAATGGTAGAGAGAATAGGGAATTAATTAACCAAAATACTGCATTTTTGTATTTAAGAAAGTCTGAAGAACCAATATTGAGTAATCCCTTAAGGGATCACATCATACATTAACTGATTTACAGAATAAATTAAATCATGTCTTAATCTAACCATTTAATTAACTTCCCATTTTCCAACAATGTTAGGGAGATACTCCAAGATATGCATATTCTTTCTTTGCTTTAATTTAAATGAAAACTTATCCACTCATCAGCCACAATATCTTATTTCAACCTTTTGGTGCAAATCAATCATAACATTAATTGTTTTGAAAGATAATATCTCTAATTAAATTAATGATACTATCACTATATAACATCTTAATCATAACCAGAATAACCATGTCATCTTATTTGGATGAAAGATCATGTATTGTTCTATTTTTTTCAGATCCATGGGACTCAGTTTCCATAGTTTATCTATTGATAAGGTTAAATGGAAAACACAACATACTTTTTTCTTTTTTTAACACCCTAATTTTTTTCGAAGTATACTATGGAGTGGACTTATCGGACATGAATTAAATTTTTATTAGACCCCTCTATGAGGTTTTATGATAAAAAGTTTTGTTCCCTTTTCAATTGATTTATCAATTAATTCTTTCCTGGACCATGCGACAAATAGGTCTATTGATACCAGACTTCACTTTTACCCAGGGTATTCATTATGGGTTTTCATTATAGTGAGTAATGTGTCTTTTTATTTGGAAAATTTATAATCTTGGAAACTAGACTAATAAAACTAAGGTTTTAAGTTTAATATTTTTAACCATTATATGGGTAATAATGACCCTTGTAGGGTTTCTCGGAAAACAATGACATATTTATTTTCTGAAATATGATGGAGATATTTTGACCCAAGATGTTGTGATTTCTGGATGTAAATTAAAATGTGGGACATGTATATGAGGAGTAACTAAAGATCATGTTTCAGAGTAGGTTTCTAGTGAGATGTTGTTGAGGATTATGGGGTAAGAAGAGGTCTCTCTAAAGAAGAAAAATTCTCTTACTTGGTTGTCCCATTTTGTGGGTGATTTATCCAAAGGCAACTAGGGAATATTATGCTTGGTCAAACAAAAGATTCCTCAAGAAACTATCCCGCTATTTCCAATGATCAAGTAATTTGTGAAGATCCATATTTCATATGAACATGAATGGTTTTTTATTAAAGGATGATGTATAATTATGGATAGGGAATCTATATTGTAACTACCACTAAATGGGGAAAGCACCCCTACAAGAATTTGTCTTATGTATTGTTGGGTTGAATCATAGTAGAGTTTAATGTCGTTTGACTAGAACTTGGACCAAATTTTTTATTTTCATATGATATGGATGTTGGGGTATATAATTTTATGTTTGATTAGATTTTTCCAACTGGTTAGTATCCGACCATTTCATTGTGATTTGATTGATAATTCCCCTATATATTCAGGCATGAAAAGGGATAATTGTAAGCTATGACCTAGAAGATTTTGAATCTATGGAGTATCATGAGATGAAAACTTCATTGAGTTTTGTGGAGAAAAAATCGTTCTCTTCAGATGTCTAGTGAATGATTGTAGACATTAATAATTCTACATAAATAGGTTTTTATTTTTGTAAGTTTATTAACTCAATATATAAGGATAATTTCATATAAAAATTATTCAAGAATAAGTAAAAATACTTTTATCACACATATCTGAAACATTCAATGGAAATAAATATTATCCCATTTTGTTTGTTATGGATGGGATCAAGAATTAAGGTTTTGGGATTCACTAAGTATATTTTATAAGTGATAATAAATCCATGTGTATTTATATTAAGGACTCTCCATATGTTAATTAATGTTTTTTTGGGAATGTAAGGCATTGGTTTTTGAATTTACACTCACAAGAAAGGTGAGAAACATACTGGACCATCTTATTCAAATCTGAATCATACATAGGAGTGAAAGAGAATTTTTTTATAGTAATGATTGTTTCTAAATATATGATCCATGAATCACTATACATCTCATCAAATCAATAACCAATCCATACATATTTATTGTGTGAAGTAACCCTATAATGGTTTGATCCATACATATGAGAAGGGTGACTCATTTTTTATAATGATTGGGCCAAAAATTGGATATTCGTGCATCACATTGTATCCTGTGATAATAGGAATCAAGACTAAGACAGTTCTTGGACATCATGTAGTTTAGAGTCATGCATTGAGGATATAAATCATGCAGTTCTTGAACAGAATTCATGGACATCATATATTCGTGATACGATTCTTCTTGAGTTGGTCGATCAGGGAATAACATGATTGATGTATAGTGTAATATTATATATTAATTTCATGTGATAAATACAATTTCATAATGTATTACATAATGTGATAGGGATTAAATGCTATTTTTAGTATCATGTTTGAAACTAGGACCAAATGTTTGGGAAAAAATTATTAATAGAAGGCTAATTCACTCAAGTTGTTCTAAAATGCCCTGGATGTGAAGAGAGAAAATGTAAATTGTGATTCAAGGGGTTGCTTGTACAGGATAAACGATATTTAATAAAAAGGGAATTGGGATTTACAGAGATGTAATATGCATTTCCTGATGAAGAATTTTCCACTAGTTGATAGGATATTTTTCGTTTAATTAATACAAAGAAAATTAGGTTGTATCATACATATTAAAAAAATGTGTCCTTGGGAAACTAACCTTCCCTATTTTGGATGGCCATAGAAAGACTATGGAGATATGAAATTTCCTCAATATCAAAGTATAATAATTGGAAGGCATTTTATCAAGTACATGAGAAGCATTTATAACTCCATAACCTATGAAGATAGATGTTCCCTAAATATATAAAAGTCATATATAAGAGGCTAAATTTTTAGTTTTTCATTATTTCTTTGATAGAACCCTAGTTGAGGGAACCCAAATCAAGAACTCCAATATAGATATTTTTTGTATGTAAGATAGTGGAATTTTCTTCATTTCTTCATGGATGAGACTAGGATATGAGGCCTAATAATCACTAAATATCTCATCAAAGTTAGAATCAAGACACACACAATTCTTTAGGAAATGATGGAGTTTATTGTCATGTGGTTAAGGAATCATCAGTGTAGTTTAAAATCATGTAGTTAGGATGAATGTTCCCCAACATAAAAAGGAAATATTGATTCTGGTCCTAATATAAAATACATTGGTGTCACTACATATCTTGTAATGGATGTAATCAATTTATACATAGTTCTTGAACTGGTGTGTGTTGTTCAGTTTAACGTCATGTAGTGAGGACATATGGTGATCCTTTTAAGGGCTTGTATTAGGACTATAGTAACCGTAATGTGAATTTATTTTCTTTAATCATATATGAAATTCTTTACCAAAAATCCTATTCCCACATGAGCAATGATTTGGGTACGAATAAAGGGGTGGAAAAGGTTTATTCCTTGAAACAAAAGAGATAAAAACAGTACATGGGAATTTTTATTTTTTGCTGGTTGGACCAAGATGTAATATCCAGGAATCCCTACATATCTCATTGGAATGAGAATCAAGACATATTTAGTTTTGGAATTGGATCCCAATAAAGGTATGACCTTTACATAGTGATGGTGAATTATTTATGGTCTTGATAGAACTGTAAATGGAGATTTTGGCATCACTACGTATCATGTGATAATAGGAATTGAACCACATGTAGTTCTTGAATGGTAAATTCTCTATGTTGGTATGACCCATATGTAGTGGAGGGAATTATTCCCTTTTGTTATTGTATATGGGCACATGATGAGGATCCATGCATCACTATGTTTCCTCTAATAATAGGAACCATTCCACCTTTAGTTCTTTAAGTGGATCCCTATGTAGGTATGGCCCATTCTCCGGGAGGGGGCATTATCATTATCTTTTTTTGAACATGGAACTAGAATGAATGATTTGGGAATGGCTATGTATCATATAAAAGTGATAATCACATCACATGTAGTTCTTTAAAGGGGATATAATTGGAAAATATCACCAACGTGAACCCTACAGTTTAACATTTTTTGTGAGGATGTTTATGTAATGTAGTTTTAGTTCATACAATGGGGACTCATAGTTATATGACTGATGATTTTGGAGACCAGTAAAAAGAAAAACCATTCATGGAGATAGGCATGGAGGCCAAATTCTTTTTAAAACCATAATATGGAAGTGAGTAAATTTTTGACTGGGCCAAATGCAAGATCCTATCCATCACTACGTATCCTATGATGATATGAATCAAATTTCACATAGTTCTTTAAAAAATATCCCTATGCAGGTATGGACCACACATAGGGAGGGGGAATATTTTTTTCATTGTAGATGGTCCTATAATTAGATATTCATGCATCACTAAATATATCATAGTTATGAGAATCATGCCGCAAGTAGTTATTATAAAGAGGTGTGCTGGGAGACTAACAGAAAGGGTAGTCACCCCTTCCTGTGGGGTCCACAATAATGTGAATATTAATGTCATGAAAGGGAAAACAACTATGAATTTTATCATCATGAAATTAGGTCTCATGGTACTATGTATTTTAACATTATAAAATAATGATATTGTTTTCACGTAGTTTATCATCTTGAGATATGGACAAAATGATACATATTTTAAAATATTATAGCCTAGAATTTGTGTCACACCTCTCATGGTCATAAGACACTAAAAAACTACCCAGTTTAACAACATGAAGTTGATACAAAACATTCTCTTTTTTTACATGAAGTATTTCTTGGGAAATCATGCATTGGTTGGAGTTGTGGTAATCTATCCATCCATTGAGATAATAGAAATGACCCACATTAGAGTAGACTTTGTGTATGATATAAGGTCCCTACCACTTTGGTTCCAACATTTGTGATTTAATTCTAGATATCCTCATAGTCCTTAAGACCAATACTATCTCTTGCCCAAGGATTGATTTGAGGCACCATTTTTTGTTAAAGATTTATGTAATCCAATTTTAGTGGACATTCAAACGATGAAAGGTAGGAAGTCCCTTCCCATTATATCACTCCAATTCAAATAGAAATTTCCTGTTTTCTCATATATGGATAACTAATCAAATATGGAAACATAGAGCGAGGGTAATTGAACTTCAAGGGGAAGGACCACCACTGCCACGTATACTAATGAGTATTTGTCACCTATATGGAAGTGTGGGTTGGGGTTTGGGAATCCCAAAAGGCATGTAGGATCTTATACCACCATGAATATTTATTTGTATCTATAATATTTTTAATTATAATTGATAGGGTCTTTTTGAAGGCCTCTATCTATCCCTTAGTCACCGTATGATAACAGGACGAATAGTTAGATTGGATATTTTACTCATTGAACAACTTCTTAAACTCTACAGAAAAAATTAGCATTGTTATCCATTAGTATTATATGTGGGGGAAAAAATATAGCAATGATGTTGGATTTCATGAAGCTGAAAATATTTCTTACCCCAACATCATTGAGGGGTATAGGTTTTTCCCTGTTAAAGAAGAACCCAGTTTTAATGGAAATGTATTTGAACTATTTTTTTTCTAGTAGGTGAATATAGTCCTATGATGTCCGTATCCCATATAGAAAATGTCATAGAATATTCAAAAATATGATGAGATTTTGGGGGTTAATAATAAAAGTTGGATTGCACTTTGCTGGAATTGACCTTTTTTGGGGAATTTTGTGAAATCATATATCATTGTGGCCTAGTAGTAAACATGCCTCTATATTTGTTGGGAACACATGAACCCTAATGGGTAGGAGTTATAGGCTATGGTGTGTACTTATATATTGACCGTAGTGGCTAGTTATCCATCAATTCAAGAGATAAGGACCCCATAAAGTTCCCACTTATGGAGGACCTTTTTATGATTTGTTCCATTATATATAATAAATTTAAAGGCTCAACATTAGATTTTCAGTTTCCTAGATATGGCTAATGTGTGTAATCTATTTTGAAGGAAGTACATAATGATTATCATCCACCTAGTGGCCGATCCATAAGGTTTTGGGATAGTTTTAACATCATTAATCACTTCTGTACTATATT
This sequence comes from Viscum album, assembly GCA_963277665.1. Lineage (NCBI taxonomy): Eukaryota > Viridiplantae > Streptophyta > Magnoliopsida > Santalales > Viscaceae > Viscum > Viscum album. The sequence goes on along the minus strand of OY728123.1, from coordinate 2,130,373,054 downwards.
TATCAAATTGTGAGACCTTCCAGTGATGTGAAATGTTGATGAATGTTACATCCTAATTTGGATATTCTAGATCTATGGGTGTATTTTCCAGGGAAATTGTATGGCCATTTTTCTACCGTGTTACATTAGTCAATTCTAGTTCCAAAAGAATTATCCCATTAGTCCATTTACATGGCCTAGAGGGGGGGGGGTTTACATATTCCTTTTTTGATGGAATAACCAACCTTGACCTATTTTATGACATGTTCTGAATCATTTTTAATATTAAAGGATTTTACTTATACCTGAAGTCCCATCTCTTTCCCTATAATGAGATCCTGAAATTCCGCTTCATTTTTTATATAGCCTTCTTTCAATAGGAAGGCTTATGAAAAGGCTACCTTTTCAAGGGGGATAACCATGACTCCCAAAACCACATTTCTAATCTTGGGGTATTATAATTTCTATAAAGTTGGGCTTCTGGATGAAAAAATATATATATATTGTATATCTGGGGATCCACTTAAAGATATTAGAACTTTTCAATGGGTAGTTTGGTATTACTTGACATCATTTTTTCCAAATGATGTTATATAAGGAATTCTTCCATCACCCTGACTTTTACTACTTTTGGAGCCAAAAATTTAATGTCTATATGTCATTGGATGCCTGCCCACCAATGAAGATGCTTGGGAAATATTGGATGGCTATGAATGTATTTTAGTGGGTTATTATGAGTGAGAAAATGGAACTCGTGATGATGTAGATAATGCATCATTTTCTAGACTGAAAATATTAGCCATAGATAGATAATCTTGACATGTGAATAATGAGTATCAACATCAATCATGGTTCAAAATAGGTAATAAATGATTTTTTTATCCCAACATCATTCTTTTATGCATGGAAGGAATCAAATGATTTCTTCAGGGATATCATATATAAAATAAGTGATCCTACCATGAATGTTAGTATAAGCCCTTTCATGCTCAAGAGATATTTTGTGAGACCATTTAATTTTTCATGATAGTCTTCAGTCCGCTAATATGAAACCGTTCATTAATCAACCATGTGAAAAAATATATACCAATAAAGTTTAATATAATATACCAAATATAGTCTAAGTTATAATTAATTCCTCTCAACACTCCAAGGATTTGAAGAGGTCACATGCCAAGTATATCCTTTGTTTTTTTAAGATTATCTTTGATTTTGTGATTGCGTTTGACGAATGCATGAAATTTATTTAGGTAATTCCAAAATAACTTTTCAAGGGGTTCATTTATAGGTTGTGCTGACATAGTTTTTTGAAGATTGTTACAAGATCCACTAGGTGTTCAGAACAATGCTGAGATTTTTCTACCAGATCATCAAAGTAGAATTTAAAAAATTCCTTAGGTGGGGTTTGCAGATATGATAAATGGGGCACTGGTATGTAATTACAACATTCTTCAAGACAAGATACAATACTCGATAGAAAAATACTATCATAGGGGACATAAAGTTGTAGCTTATTCAAATTCCTAGGACAATAAAATTTGATTAAAACCTAAATAACTATCTCAAAAAGAGAGATATTGATATATGTCCATTGCATCAATAAACAACTCGTTGATCAGGTCTTGTAAATCACATATTGGCTGGTGCCTATTATGTCTCTGAAATCGATATAGAGTAAAATATTCAATTTCTCTTTCTATAATGGGACTATATTGGCCAATAATTTTCTATATTAAACCTCCTAAATGATGTTGTTATCGATAATATCATCATCATCAACATCATTTTTGGTGGCATGAGTCAGATATTTCCTTCTCAATGTCTTATTATAGACCTAGTGGAATTCTGGTGGGCCTAGGTGATGGGTGGTGACCTCAGGATCGAGAAATAGATTATTTGTGTAGCTCTAGGTGAACATATCCTAACGATACATCAGAAAAGATGTATATCCATGTTTTTCATTGGAAGAAATGTCTACACTAATCAAAGTGGGGTGTGGTTCCTCTTCTGTACCTAGATTTATTTCTATATGTTCCTCAATGGTTATAAAAACACCCTCCTCAAATGTTAGAGGGGTGTCCATGAGGTCTTCCTCCACATCTTCTCCATATTATTCTCATTCCTCCTATTCCATATCTGTAGAAAATAATGGGAAAAAATATATAGATTCAACAGGGGGTGGTGTTTTGATATTCAAAATATGATGTTACTTTTTATGACTAAACCGATGAATTTAGTCCCTATTGATGTTCTGGTGGAAAGAAAAGTTATAGATAATTATATTTTTTTCTTCCCCATAATAAAATGAAAAACTAGTCAAAAGTATTGAATGTGTTAAAAATATATCGAGCTTCAATGGATGGAAATAGGGAATCTCTATCAAAAGATTTTACCACCATATGGAGAGTTAAAAACATTTTCATCACTACTAGGCTCAGTTGTAATGACGGAAATCATGAAGGTTGCTGATTATTCACCTAAATTTTTGCCCATGTATTCCACCTAGTAGATGGAAAATACATAATAATCACTCATTTTTCTAAGAGGGCTGGTCATTGTCATTTATATAATGTTCGAGGTTGTGAGTCGGCCACACTATCAATAATGGGTCATTTCCCTCTTTCATATGAAATCCTACATCAATAAAACGCTACTCAAAGGATTTGAATGGTTCAATATCGTCATACAATATATCGTTTTTTCCATTAATGTAGTACTTGAAGCATTTATGGTATGATTATGGGATCATAATGTGATGATGCAACCAAGGCCTTCCAAGAAAATCATTGAAGTCCGTTACCTTTCGAACAAACATAAAATCAATTTTAGATACAAGGTCATCAAATTGAGTACTGGTATTTATTTATCCCAGTATATTATGCCTGATTTTTTCATATCCCAATAATCTTAGGGAAGAAGGTGATATCTTAACCCCTCAATATCTGAAGGTGAATTTTCCCCGCTGGAATGAGATAAATCCCCTGAGTCAATGTTAACGAAATCCCTTTGAACATCGATAGTATTTATCCAACTAGATATATACAATGGTATGATGTGACCTTTATAATGACATATTTATCATGATATTCAAAGGAGATCACTGCATGGTATTCCATAGGATAGGTTGCTATCCAAAAAACCACAGTAGTGCAACAATAGATTAAAAATCTCTTGGGATTATCAGAGATTATACAAGTGTATCCGTAATACATTTTCAAAAATCCAGGGTATCCATGATTGATATCTTGGATGATACCAATGATTATTTCGTCAATATTTCTTAATTTTGGCCTAATGGTATGTGTTTCCTAATGGGGGGATTCTCTTTCACATTATCTTTAGGGGTTTGTGTGGTATAGGTAAATGGGTTAATCCTCAAAACAACAATTGAAGGTGGTCAGGTTTTTTGTGGGTTATACTGAATTGGACTACCTATGATTTAGGGTGATTGAAAACTTTTTCTCCTTATGAATGATACTCCATAACGATAGGGTTAGGTAATCTTTCAGAATGTTATAAAGAAGTTAATTGTTCCTATTTTCATTGATGAAGGGATGTCCTGTGAGGTTTTGTAACACTGATAGGTTGAGTGGGAAGATGGATAAAATTATGGATTCTTACATGACTACATATTCCAGTGTAGCATCATCTCTTGCAATCTATTTCTATAGTTCCATAATTGGGTGTACAAAACTCAAGTTTATAGCCCAAGTTACCATCAGGGAATGCATACATTAAACGAATGATATCGATAGATCCAAAGATCAATCCCTCATTTGATGAGGGTTGTGTCTAGTTGATAACTGGAGGCACTACCTTTTTATTTAGAAGTGGCCACTACTTCGCGGCTAGAGGAATAATGACCAAGAGAGTCAAATACAACTTGGGCCTTGGTATAGTTTCATCTTCAAATGTTTTCTATGTGATGTTTTGGAAAGATCATTTCATGAAATTATAGCTTCCGGAGGACTACGGTTCTAGTGAAAATGGTTTTTTAATAGTTAAAGTGAATGGGGAATAGTTTTCATTTTCAATTGTTTTCATTGGATTGCAATAGTTCAGTTACTTTTCATTTGATTTATCCAATCGTCAAACATTTGTGTTCCATTTCTAAAAACATCATTCCAAAAATATCCTTCCTCTAGAGTAGTAGTTGAGACATACTCTAATTGTGGTTGTGCCTTTCCCATCTTAACCTTCCCTGAATCAACTAGCTTTGTTAGGATATCATTGAAAATGAAGTATTAATGGTTTTGGTTCCCCAGTATCTAGTGGATGATAAAATAATTTGGTTGGTCATCAAGTACCAAATGGCCATGCCACATTTTCTCTTGTATACTGAGTAAAAAATTATCCATAACTATTATAATGTTGAATCATTCTTACTTGTCTTGAAATATAAAAGCATCATTCCTTCACTCATCAAATTGATTTTCCATGGTTCCCCTCATCTCATCCCGATTATGTGGGGGTTTCAGTTTATGCCTATGTGGTTCTAGAATATATAGTGGGGTCACTGAAGATAGATACAGTTGAAAGGCTTGTTTAAGTGTGATAGATATGATATCCTCCGTTCCAAATCTTCCCCTTGAGGCTTTTTGGAATCATCTCGAACATGAAATTCGTATACATTATAAAATAATCAATGCTTACTGAAATTAGGTTTAGATATTGAAATATATTTTTATATCTGATCAGGATGACCGGTGTTCCTAACTCATCATGAAGAATCTCTATAAAATGATAAATATGAACTTCTTGCAGAAGCTGTAGGCTGAAGGAGTATTTTAGTACCTTTCATTTCGGAATGAAATCAGAGACCCTATCATCCTCCCATTATTTTAAATTTGAGAGGTCAAGGATCATTTTATTTTGTAACATTGACCTAAATTGGAAGATAAATTTCTGATGGTGGTCATCCCATCGCATGATTAAATATTCTTAAAAAATTGTGTACCATACAGGGCCCGAGACATCCAAATTTTTCATGAATCATCTCAGTTTTGATGCTTCTTATTGTGTAGGGTGTCCCATCATGGGATCACAAAGAGACTCCAAATACATCATATGTAGTTCTATGCCTCCTGAGGCATTCAATATTATAAATTTAAGAGTCCCAAAATTTTTAAGGGTTTGTATTTCATTAACCCATTCAGGATAAGGATTCCATTTCACCTGTACTGGTGTGTATCATTCATCCACAACATTAAATTGAGATGCCCGTGACATAATGGTTTCAATAAGACCATGATGAATTTTTAGTTGGATAGAAGATTGAACATGATAAGAAATAGGTTGGTGATAATGCACTAGAGATGCCAATATTTGTAGCTTACATTCGATAAGGGACTTCATTTTGGGGTTTTCTGAATTTGTTCTAGTTTTTCCGCAATGTAGGGAATTCTTGAAATATTTCCATTATTGGGACTATGTAAACTGATGGCCTGACCACAGGGTTGATTAAAAGTCATGGGACTACATTAGCCTATGGGATATTCCCTTATCATTGAGGTATACATATTGGAATTTAGAGTTAATGTTCTTCTCAAGGAACATACTCAAGGAAAATATTACATCATAGAAGATCTGTATTGAGTCTTCTCAAAAAAAATTTCTTCTTCCTACTTAGTGAAGCATTCATTAGGTGTAAGGGTTTTGGCCTCTTCAAGAGGAGGTTGGTTTGAAAATTTTCTTTTACCGTTATATTTATTTGATTTTGTCTATGGATGAAGCACTACATTGGATGAATTAATCCCTAAATTTAGAGAAAATATCTAGTTCTGTGTGCGCAATCATCATTTTTTTTCTTAGTGTAGATAAAATTCTAAATAGAACCATCATGTACATGATCCTCTCTATTGGATCCATCTTTAGCACTCTTTATAGGGTTCACACCCATAATTATCACCGACCGAAAATTTATTGTAGGAGTTATACTATTTTTCAAATGATCTTAGGGTTGTTTGTGACCATTTTTATCTCTTCCTCCCTTTGTGTGATATTCTTCAAGAATCATAGAGAATAGTGAATCAGAGGGAACCAGACACCCTGAAGCCTGCTTTATAAAATAAAAAAATTGATTTTCAGTCAGTCAGTGGGAACTTCCACACAATGTTTATGTTAATTTCCCCTATGAGGGACATAGGTTGCGAGATGGGATGAACTAGAAGACCTAATTTCTTAGTTCCCCCTCAAATAAGAAAATAATGACTTTTATTGAGGATAGGGATGAGATAAAAATATGCCCATATATGTGTGATGAGGTCACTCCCATTCTTCCACTGTCATTCCCAAGAATAATTTTTCATCTTTTGAGGAAAATTTTGTGGTAAAAATTCCCCAATAATTGCAAGATGGGGTTGATCCAGTTTCGTAGCAGTTGTGGCTTATGTCATTTTTCTCTTTTCTCGGAATGTCCTAGATTGGTAGGGATCTAAGTTCGATACAGGGTTTTCACATGAATTTTATTATTCCAATGAAATCATTAGAACATGTTGATTGGAATCGTTTAAGAGGGAATATCACTTTATTTTCTTATTTTTTGATTTAGGGGTTTTTATGGGTTTATCCCACAAGGCCTAACACTTTTGAGACTGATTAAAGATGATTCTTGATGAATGAACCATATTTATTAAGTGGTAGGATTTTATGGTAGTCACATTGGAGAAATGAAATTATAGGATGTTTCCTTTATTATATTTCTCAGACTAGGGTGTTGGGGGGAAATTCAATGGTCCATGATCACCCCATCCTTAGATATAAAAACATGGTAGGGAATTGATTATTAGGTGATGTAACTTGTGCAATTCATTGAGTCATGACAACTGAATATCATTTCTCCACCTCTGTAATCATGTACATTTGGTGGACATAAGGTCTTAAAAGTATATTTGGTGATGATTATCTCCCAATATTTTATCATGGTATACATTACCATCATAAGGAAGGAAATTTACCATTATATAGAGGTGCTTTGTTTCAAATATTCAATAACTATTTTTTATGAATTCTTTTGATGATACCAATGGTTTCCCCTTTGTGTTTTTTTCTCATATTTTTCTAGTGTTCTTCTAGAGATTCCTCTACCGGATCATCCCTACATGGGAACTTTTGGACTATTTTTTTATAAGAATCAAGGCTCGTATGGATCTCTTCTATGTGGAAGTGGTCCCTAGGTGTTTCTAAGGATTAAAATTTACTCATATCATATTCTAATTGAGATGGTATATCACTTTTTATAGATTGGTGTCATACACGACTGGACCAATCAATCCTACTACCTAAAAATATAAGGGCCTTATAATATTTTTTTGATAATGGGAGGACCTTCTTATTGAATAATCTAGAAAAAATGAGGAATGATTTTGTAGCGCTCATCAAAAGATGTTCTATCATGATCGATCAGATTCTTCCCATGAGGAATTTTTCTTGGTTATCATAATGTGGAGGACCTCTAGTGTTAATTGTAATAGTGTTATATAGTGTACCTTCACAGATACTACTTCCACTTTTGTAATTTTGTAATAGATTGAAATGAACCTGGGATACCATGGATAAATTTTTGATGTTTGTAAGAAATATATCTTGTAACATTGTATAGTCATGAGTCTACTTTAAATCATTGAGCATCCCCGGGTGGGATTTATTTTTTAATCCCTACTGTGTTATATGAATGTTTATTGTCTTGAAAATTTGATGTTGTGTTGGGATTATAAGAAGTGGGTGGGGAGTACCACTATTAAAAGGGGATAGATAGTGTATGGAAGGGCCACCATCACATATAAAATGGCGTGAAGTACCACTATGTTTGGAAAGTAGTAAAGGGATTAGATGTGAAGTTCCACCCTGATTTTTCACTAGATTATATATGTGAAACCCTATAGTTATTATTTTTTTGTGTTGTATTGAAATATAGAGATTCTAGTGGTTATATGAGATGGTAAATGGATTGTGGTATCGTTTACGAGCATCCCCTGTATTGTGTGAATTGAGGAAGAAAATGGCTTGGTAAGGATGTGTTTGGATTATTGGAGCCTATTGAACTATTTAATGATTTATATAAAATATTTTATATAAATGAGTAAATGGTTTTATCCTAGTGGTGTGGGTAGGTAATTAATTTTGTGAAAACATACTGAGTATTTTTACTCATCCCATAATTTGAAACATTAGTGCTTTTTCAGATGTCATTTCTATTAATCAGGTAAGGGTAAATCATCTAAATTTTTGTAGTGGCTCATTAGGATGCTTTGATTATTTTGTGGTGCTTGGAGAATGGAGCTTGGATTTGGTGCCTGGGGAAATCACCTAAGGTCTTATAGCCTCTCACCTCATTCTCATGTGGGATTCTTAGTAGTGTTAGTTTCTATTTAATTGAATCTGAAATAGTAAACCTTTTCATTCTATGAGAGTGATACATATATTTTTTTTTTGTCTTGATTGAAATGGAAATGGGTAGGATTTGTAGATAAAAACCCGAGGAGGCATCTAAAAAACATTTTCCCGGATCCCCGGGTGAAGTAGTAGTTAGTGTATAGTATAGTGAAATCTTTCCAAGCAATGGAATGTGGGGATAAACCAGATGAGTCAAAGCTCATGGATCATGCAGTTGAGTTCTAAAGGCAGAATCCACCTAACATTAAGGGTGATTCAGAGATAAAAAGGGAATAATCGTGGTTGAATACAATGAATTTGATATTTAAATTCTTAATAACATCAGTTGATCTAAAAGTGATGCTACCAACTTCCTTGTTGGAAGATATTTCCCATTTGTGGTGGGATATGGTGGTCTATGTTTGAACAGACCAAGGTATGACATGGGTGGTTTTTGAGGAATTTTTTGATAAATAAATATACCCTCATACATTAAAAATTCATTTCACAACATATTTTTTTATCTTGAAGTAATAGAACCTCTTGGTAATGGACTATGTGGAAATTCTTATGAACATAGTGCGCTTTTCCCTAGAGGTAGCAGATAATAAATAATTGAATGCATAGTTTTTTGAAGTAGGTTTGAGCCAAAAAAATTCATTCTAAAATAGTGTATATTTTTATAAGTGTTTAAACAAAAATAGTGAGCAGGGCAATAACAATTGAATGGGATATTTTGGGGCATACAATTGGGGGAAGTATGTTGGTACCCAAAGGAAATGATTGGCACTCTAATGATGATATCTAAATGAAGAGGGACACTTATTTATATGTTTGGAATATGGATCATAATCTCATAACATGATTGTAGTGTCCTGAAAATTCTGCAAGGGGGAAATCCAATTACCGCAAGACTTGGAAAAGGACAGAACAGGTCCGTGAATGGGCTCCCAGCAATAGCACATGACCGGTTCGACAGACTGCCCTCCCACAATTCCGTGGACCAGCATCATCCACGAAATAGAGGTGGGGACCCTCTACGGGAGGGCAGTAGGATGGGTGCCAGGCCGGCCCACCGCCGCGAGCTGCTCCCTCTACGGACCGCTGTCGCTCACGGGATAGAGGCGGAGTAGTGCACGACCGTGGAGCAATTCCGCAAATCACGGTTCAAAAGATCCCTGGTTGACCAGGTCCTTTACAAGAGGGGATTCCTTCATGGGCTTCTGCAAAAAGTGTCTTGTGTCCATCAATACAGCCTCTTGGCGACCCTATAAATAATCACCGAGGGGAACCAAAAAATGAGAAGGGGAAGGACGTTTGAAAACCTGTGGGGAGACGTTGGAAAAATCTCTCCCAATGGTCCCCGACCATCCGTGGACGCCATATCTTCCGCGGATGCACTCTTCCATAGAGTTGAGATACAAAACCACAAGCCACATGCGACCACCTCCTTCGCATATGTCCATCTCCTTCATGGATGACCATCTCCTCCATGGATGAGTGTCGTTCGTGAAATGGAGGAAGAAACCCCTCCGAAGGCATGAAGTAGGATGGGAAGCATACCCTTTGTAGAAACCCTTCGTGAACGACCATCCTTCGCGGATAGCATCCTTCGTGGACGTTCATCTCCTCCGTGGCTACCTCCTCCACAGACACACTTCGCGGACAACTAAACTGCAAACCCCATACGGCCAGACCTACATGGCTGGATCCTTCACGGACAGCCCCTTTGTGGCTATCTCCTATGCAACCAGCTTTTCCATAGCCAGTCCCTCACTGCCAGCTCATACGCATCCCGCCCCATGCGGAAAACCCCATGCACTCGTTGGTCAATACCGTGGGGGCTGCGCCCCCGCAACCCCACTCTGGGTCAGTGCCGGGCTGCGGTCTCGACCCTTCGCTATCGTCACTGACCCCCATGAAAAATGGAGAGTCACACCACAAACTTTTCGGGCCGGGTCAGCAGTATTTTACATTGCACCCTTGCGCCACCCCAAAATCCATCCTAAACATTCCATGAGTCGAGCTACTACTCATGGATCTCCTATAACCCAATTTCATGAGTCCTTTTGCTATGTTTATCCAGAAAGGGCCACCCCATGCATAAACCCCACACCAACCATTGCTAGGTCTCTCATACCTAGTCATCCTGACCGCATGACATTAAACTGTATAGCCATCATCCTGACCACATTATGTTAAACTGTATGGCCCTCATCCAATCCATATGATGTCAAACTATATGGAAACAGTCCTCTCTACATGACTACAAACTATATCATTCCCTATCATTCAATAATTGGATTCCTCTTGCTCCATGAAAGATATGACTTATTCTCCAAGCATAAGATGCCTCATGCCTTGATCACAGTGGAATACCTTCTAGAGAATTGGAATCCATTCAAACCTTCCATCACTCCACCTCATTCTTTGCATGTCCTTCATTCGGATCCTCATCCTCTTTCATGTCTGAAGGGACCACCTAATGGCCTGGTCCCCTGCCACCTCAGCTCACCTACCATCCTGGGCCAATGCCCCAGAAGACATTTGACAACACTTCGAGTCAGGTCTTGTGTTTCGAACGTAGTCAACAGTCGACCCTCATTTGTTTGTCCCCATTTCAACATAACATGATACAGATGTTGTGTTTCAATCACGGTCAACAGTTATCCTCTATTGTCATTCCACCTTCACCATGTCTTGAATGATGGGCATGTGATTCACACATTTCATCTCCCTTTCTTTGGAATTATTCCAATGCCCTTGGCGTTATCCTGCTTGTGCAATTTCGCATAGGCGTTGGCCCCAATTATATTCCTCAACCCACCAATAGTTTGGGATTCTCTCATGGCTAGACATGAGTAAAACACCATGGGCGTACAACCCGGAGTAAGCCTTGATTTAATGGGCCGCCCTCATGCGTAAGCACCACTCCACTTCTCACAGATGCAACTTTCACGATGTGATCCTCTGGTCCCTGCTACCTCTTATTTCTCACACCAATCATGAATCACGTGGTCTTAGAGTAAGCATCCACCATGACATCTTCTTATCGGCCTCCTCAGAGTGTAAGCCCTAATCCATAGCCATGGGCCTCCTCATAGTTTAAGCCCCAATCCATCACCCTGGGCCTCCTCAGAGTGTAAGTCCAAGTCCATCATTTTGGGCTGCCTCAGAGTGTAAGTACCAAGCCAATGAGAACTACGATGACTTTGATTCCCTATCACAGTGATACGTAGGAAGCCTCCAGGAGGTTCAAGGCTGATCACTAATGGACCCCGGGTCCACCATCACATCGGTTCTCCGACGCTCCCCTTTCGAACTACGTGGACATTGATCCTCGTCCCCTAGGCAGGGTACGTAGGAAGCCTCCATGAGGTTCAAGCCCAACAACCGGTCGATCCGACTATCTTCACATCGGTTCACCGTGCCACTCCTAGTGCCGCCTCAATGAGTTCCAACTCCACGAGGTCATTAATCCAACGAGGGATGGTAAACCTCAGGCCTAAATGATTCCATACCCCCCTACGTTCAGTTGACCATTTCCCAACAGGGTAAAATTCATGGATACTATGTTTGGGTATAAACAAAAGATTCGCAAACATATGAATACATCTTAAATCTATAAGAGAGTCCTGGGATGGGAAATAATTTTCCCAAAAAGGGTGCGATGAGCCAGACATCCCATCCTCTTGACCAATTCGAGTTCTTAAGCGTCGCTGGTCAGACAATCCAGTGAACTCCTGCCTTTGGAAAGCTGTTCCATGCGTCATCGGATATGGAACCGTTGGGTGTTTTGAGACCGAAACCTAACACAATGATCAATTAATCTTTCTACAAATCCTCAAAGTATGATGTATTTTTTCAGTGTGGTTCCACATTCCACATCAAGTGATATTTTACTGAATAGCCTTTAGCACATCATAACTATAAGCAGATGGGTAATCTTTAGCGACATTTTCGTAACTCTCTGAGGTCGAGTTTTCATGACACTCATCCGAGGTCTCATATGTTTTATGGATTGATGGTAATGGGGTTGAAACATACCCCTTATCAGCAGAGTAATGTTAGTCATGGTGATTCCAAGAACACCACGGCTCCTCATCAGGGAAATAAAGAGCACCGTGTGGAAAAGAAGTATTTGTTTGGAGCTAAGAAAGTTGTGATGGATGATTAGTTGGGATCATCCATGGTGCCCAGTAATATTCTATAAACTTTTACCTTAACGAAAGTTTTTTTTGATACAGGTGATTCACATTATTTTATTTCTTCTTATATTTCTGGTTTATTGGGTTTAATTGTGTAAATGATGCCCAATGTTCTAAAAAATCAAACGTATCTAGGGAAAAGGTAGTGTAAAGCCTTTTAGTGTAGAGAATGATGTATAATTGTAGATGTGGTTATGTTAATGTGGGATTTCTCAGTTATGGAGTTTGATGAATATGGTATAATCCTTATAATGGATTTTTAGTGTTTTTTAAGTCCCACATCGATTTTTATGTGTGAACGGTTAGTTCCACAATAGATGATGGCGTCAAGCATCTCTTTAGAGGGGAGAAGAATTAAAAACTAGGTGAAATGGTTTTTTAGAAAAAATAGTTGGAACAATATCATATCAGTTAGTGTCTTTGTATTTTGATTTAATTTAATAGGATGTGAGAAATAGTCTTTCGGCAGTGGTTGATCAGTCTCAAGATGTATTTTATAATGAATTCTCAGGGGTTCCACATGTAAGATAAGTGGAGTTCCAGATTGATCTCCTTCTATGGAATAGTCCTATCTCAATTGTATCTTACCGAATAGAACCAATAGATTTGAGGGAATTAAAAGTTCATTTCTAGGAGTTTGAAAACAAATGGTTTGTCCAGCCTAGCACGTCTCTGTGGGAAGCACCCGTCTTGTTTGTTAAAAATAAAATTGGAACTCTAAGGCTATGTGTCAATTATCATAGGTTTAATATTGTTACAATTAATAATTGATATCATGTTCCATTAATTGATGATTTTTTCATCATTTGAGGGGAGGTCAATGGTTCTCTAATATGGAATTGTGATAAAGGTATTAATAATTTTTTATTTGAAAGAAGGATATTACGAAAACATCTTTTTGAGGATAAGGGAAAACAATGTTTAAAACCTACATTGTTTCTTTTTTTAGAGGTTTTTATCGACAATAAATTCCCTCAACATCATTATTTTTGAATTTTGGTGGTGCGTGGGGTTAGAGGGACTTCACATTATTGAATAGTTTTGTGAATTTTTCAAAACGGCACATCTAAATTATAAAAGGGAACACCCTTCAATAAATTATTCACACCACTAAATTTTTTTGCTAGAATAACCCTAAAAACTTCTATCCCGAAAATCCCTATCCAAATTATAGATGGATTTATTCCCTATAATTCAAACCCTAATATCCTTAAGAGGATATCTAAAGGTGGTTTCTCTAAGATAAGGTAATCATCTTAAAAATATGTTTATTTTATCTATATTATTTTAAAACATTTATATATAAATTAAATATTACAATATAATTACTGATGTATATGCCATATAATAATATTTTATTATTTTAATGGCATAGCAGATATCCATCTCCTCCTCTATTAAACAAGAAACAAAATTTCCAATTGTGTGTTTGACAGAAAACTGGCTTGTAAACCAATGTTATTAATTTTCCACAAACACTACACATGGTTAGATATATTTATGGATATAATGTATATATATAATAGTTATTATATAATTATAAAATTGGAATTATAATATTACATATACCTTCTCTCTTTTCATTTTATTTAAATGATGATAACATTACACATGTCTATGATCGAATAAGGTAATAAAGCAAAATTTATCAGATACATGGGATATATAAGAAATGATATTGATTATTTAAAATAAATATATCACACACTTCCTCATGCGTTCACCTGTTAAGGTAATTATATCATAGCTTGTGTGTACTTATGACTGGTCATCTGCATGAAGTTGTGTGGTTAATTTTCCATGTAAAAAATTAATAAATTGTTTTGGTAATGTATATAATGAATTAATATGACACTTATAATTATATTATATTTTTTGAGGTGAAACATTTAGAATCTATATATAATAACCATAAATTTCATTACAAAACATCCATGAGAGTCAAATAAACGTAACACCTGAAATAATTAAAATAATGAAATATTATTAATAAATATGTGATAAAATGATATAAGAAGATCATATATTATATTATAAAATTTAATATTGTTCTAGTATAATATAATAACATGTTAAAACCCATTATAAAATTGGTTAAATCATTTTCAACTAATGAAAATCCTGTAGTAAGGGATTTCATATGAATTTCAATTTCCTTAAAATATATATATTTTAATATCCATATATTCCTTTTATGTGGTTTATATACCACCCTATTAGGTATTTTACATGAGTACCTATTTATTCAGGTTGGTTAATTTTTTAATTAATGTTTAATTTTTCAAGGGGTTACAATTTCAAGGCAACCAAAAATTTAAAAATCAGTTCTATAATCTCATATTATTTTGGAATTACTTTTATTTTTATTATAATAATCATTCCATTTAACATTCATATGCCGCAGTAACATTCTTATAAATATTTTTTATATGATGGCTATGATTATTTCATAAACCATATACCATTAATATATGGGGTTTCTACATTAAATGTTCTTTGACTGATTGTGAAATATTTATATTTTGTATTCTTTATTCTTTATAGAGATTGATTAATAAATAATATTAAATAGTGAATTAAATAAATCATTTTATATATGAGGAATTACATTGAATTAGTTATGGGTGGGGAAATGAATTATTTATCTACATGATGTATTGAAATGAACCGTGAGACAAATTAGTTGGCCAAATCAGATGGGTTTTTCCCATAGTTTTAAAATATCCCAAAATGTTCTTTCTAGTAGAGAGATCATGATTCCCTAGCTCATAAAATCAAATAATTAAGAATTTCATTCATATTGATTTCAATTATTGTTATTATCTTTGATATGTTTTCATTCATATTATCTCTAGATGTACTATATTCTTAGTTTAATGAGGAAATGTCAAGTGTTTCAATTATTTACATTTATATATTGATTATTCTTTATCCAATGATGATAAAAAAAATTAAATCGGATGTGTGTTCAGTTATTAACATTGTAATGTTGATTATTCTTATTGATTCGTGATATAATCCTTTTTACAGAACCCTTACTAGGTATTTTAGCTCACTATTAGTTTATTTCCTTTCCCCATGATATTGAAGAAGATTCCTCAAATGAGTTCAAGGATTCCAAATGAATTCCATTACAATGAATTGAATTTTATTTTCCAATGAAAAATTGGTAACATGTATGTATTTGGTTCTAAAAAACTAATAAAATCATCATTCCTTCATGATTTTACCCCATTTATTTATGCCAATGTAAAAAAACGGACACTGAATTCAGGTTGCAGGAGTGAATGTAATTATAGTTGGTATTAACAGATGTTTTGTAGAATCAATGGGAACTAGATTATGTGAAACATAGAATAGGGAAAATAACCCTTTGATATACATTGAGGGTAAGTATAGAAGAAAACACAATGGTTTTTATGAGGAATAAATTAATTAACTTTAAATAGAAATATATATGCCAGTCTAGAAACTAAAAGTGTCCATAGTTCATAAGTAGATGTACCTAGGTGTAACAACTCTTATGAAGTAATGTTCGACCAAACTTGAGCCTTACATATTACATGATAATTATCATTAATATCAACCTAAATTTTCACTCCAAGTGGATATACTTTAGTTAATTCCCATTTTCATTATGAATTATTATGATTGATATGATATTATTCCCAAAGAAACCATTTTTATTATTGAATGATTAAAAATAAAA
Source organism: Viscum album (assembly GCA_963277665.1). Lineage (NCBI taxonomy): Eukaryota > Viridiplantae > Streptophyta > Magnoliopsida > Santalales > Viscaceae > Viscum > Viscum album. The sequence goes on along the minus strand of OY728123.1, from coordinate 2,130,356,785 downwards.
AAAATCATTTCATGTTATGTGTTACAATAGATTTATTATTATAGGTTATGATTTAGAATAGATAATTTTAAGATCTAATATTTTATGGGAAAATGATTATAAATGAAATATTGAAAAATAAAGGATATAAATACTCATGACTATTTTAGTGATTTCCCTACTAATTTAGTTAGTATAACTTTTATTGGAACCGATTAGATCATGGATATATTAAGGAGAATAATCAAGATATGAAAAGTATCCTTTACCAAATTATGAAACCTATTTTCCATAGTGTCATAAACCAATTTTTTCTCACTTCAAGTGATTGAATCCCCCATCAATTTATGGGAATACAAATCCTGTTGAATCCGTGAAATGTATTATGTCCCTTAAAAATATATTTATGTATTTGGGATGTTATTAAGAGGATTTTTTTACGTGCAGTATATTATCTAAAGGGATATCATGATCAATGGTGGTAATTTATATAATACTAGTGAGGAATAGTAAATAGAACATATTTAATATAAAGATATTAAGGAAAATTATTCAAAAAATATTTCCCCCATAAGAAATTGAATGAAATGAAGTGATGCGAATATGAGATTGTTGTAAGTGTAGAGATAAGGGTAATCCGATGAATAAATACAATTAAAAGAAAGAGAACACTACTATCTAGTGGTTAAATAGTAAATCAATGGAAAATTATTCAAAATAATGACCAAAGAGTCATGGTAATTTATTCCATAAGAGGATGAGAGAATAATGATATGCTATGGAAATCACTGTAGCTGAGGTGGAAGTATAAAATGTCATGGTGGAAGGATCTTTAATAATAAACACAAATTTAACTGATTTTCAATTTTATTTTTGAACATCACTCCCTTTTATGTATTCCATGTTTCCAAATAAAATTTGATATTTCATTATCACCTTAAGCAGTGAGTTGTGAGTCAAAACACCTGGTGGAAGTATCATTTAAAACATGATTTTTAGGTAGCCAACATTATGAAACATTAAAATGAAATATTTTTCAAAATTATTTAAGACACATATTGTCGACTTCGATATAATCTTTATAATTTAATAGATTTAAAAATATGACCTAAAAATTTATTATAAAGAAATAGAAAAAATTATTTTTTATAAAGATGTATAATTTCTTATCTTTATATCATAAAAATCATTATTAGTGTCATATAAATATCAACCCTCATTAGTGAAATAAATTGGTATTTTTAAAATAATAACATCATGTCAGATAAAATATGTGAAACCAAAAATCATACTAAGAATCGAATATAATATCATAAGAGAGTAATTTTTTTGAAATAAATTCAATCTCTTTGATATTATGCGATGCACGTAACACCAGGTTTAAAAAAACATGATACTGTATTAAAATATTATTATTTAAACATAAATATTATATCCTAGATGTTAGGTTGTTAGTTATGAATAAAAGTTAATAAATATTGAAACTTTTATAGTTTACACCTGTATAAAAACATAATGGTCAATAATTTATTAAAATTAATTTAGAATCATTTGAATGAAAAAAATATTTTTGAAAAACTATATTTTTCTAAAAGGTTTTTCATTCACACTTTGCACATATAATTTCTAAATAAATTTTTATCAATTTTATAAAATTTATTTTCTAAAATGAAAATAATATTTGAAAATAGAGTATCAAAATTATTGGGCTTAGTTTTTGTGATTTTTCTACAATGAACCATTTTATTATTAATAGGGAAAAATACATAATTTTAATAAAAAACATTCTTTTCATTTAAATTATTTTTAAAGATAAATTAAAATTAAAATTGGTATAAAATAAAAAACATTTCAATTATAAATCAACTAAATTTAAAATTTCTAATTCTTGGAAGTGAATTGGTAAAAATAGATTTTTTATTTCGAATCCAAATATTTTATATTAACTAATAATTTTATCTTAAATTATAAAAAAAATTAATAATAAAAATAATAAAAACTATTTATCGTGGTTAAGGTAAAATCTGATTTACTGGGTGGTTAATCTAAGAATATAAGTGCAAAAAATGGATTTAAACTTGTACGATAGACATTTTATTCTCATATATACACATTATCATGTATAATTCTCTAGAATAAATAATTTCGTAACCTATATTCATGTGAAAAACCTGGGTACACAATTTTTTCCACAAGTTACATGTATTCTAATAACCTCACTTATAAAAGGTTGCAAATTTAACTAAATTATTCAGACATTCAAATTTTTTTTGGCCACACCAAGACCTGCCCAAATCATATACATAATTCCCTAAACTAATCATAGATGAATTAGTTTGGTCATAAATCCATTGTAGGAATAAATTAACTATAATTATAAAGAATTTGTATGAGATGGTATAAAATTCATAACTTTGTATTTTTGTTTTATTTATTTTTCACCTACATAAAATATTATTCATTTAATATTTCATAATTAAAATCTTTTCTATAATATACTAAGACATTATTGTGTTATTTTTGTGACGTATATTCATATTGTATACCCTCTAATGGGAAACAATAAGTCTCTCTTATGTGTGGCGAACTTCCAAATCACTAACTAATTTGAAACGCTTTCCATAAAAATTCCCCTGGTTTGGTAAAATGGTTAATATAAAGTACACATATGATATTTACAACATTATTATACTTAAGGGTTTGTTTTATCATTTATACGTTTTTTACTTGAAATTCTGTTGGGAATATGATATAATCTGCTGTGTTTAAAGCAGAACTACACCTCGTGAAGCAATGTGATTTGTTTTATCAAAAAAAATTGTCAAGGATGATAGTAATAATACTTTTAATCAATATATGTGATTAATAGTGAAAAATAATGATATTCAAGAAATATTTATTATTAATAAATTTTCAAATATTAAAATATGATAAAAAGTTCATTTAGGTGTGGACAATTGCCTGCATAAAGCGAAATGACTTTCTTTTCATCATCACACAATATAGATGATATATATAAGTATATTAAATTAAATAATAAGTTACTAATTGTATTATAATGATTTTTTAAATATAAATGATTACTCACATCCTTTCCATAATTATATTTGAATAGTGGAAACATTATTCATGTATAAGTCTAGCATACCGTCTCCATCATCTTAACATACATCATTTATCAAACCATATTTAATGATTTTGAAAAATTTTATAATTTATGTATTAATATTGTAATTGTTTGAGTATTATTATTCTAAATATTTTGAATTACTGACCTCTTAGATAAATATTCAACCCACCGAAGTTGTTTTTATGAAATTAGTCAATTATCGTCGTAACATCCGATATAATCATAATTGATTAAGTAATTGAATATAAAATGTTAATAAATAAAATAAATTGAATAATAAACATGATATATTTTATTAATTAAGTAAATAATTATCATATTTTTATTATTATGAAATATAATGATCATATATGATGATTCATATTAAAAGTGTGGGTTTCTCATCTCACTTTTACATCTATGAGACATGAAATATTCACCACTTTTTTATTTTATGTAGTGTATATAATACCCATTAGATATGTTATATCATGAATAAATTTATCTTCATGGTATTTAAAGTTTCATTTAATGTTATTTCATTCATAGGGATTGTGATTCTATTGTTACCAAAGTGATAATTGTTTATTTCCCAATATAATAATTAGTCAGGATTGTTTTATTTTATCTCTAATGGGGAATTAGTTGATATATCTATATTAAACTCAATATTTTTTATTGTAATCTAGTTATTTCTGAAACTATTCAATTAATATATCTATTTTTCTTCTCTATAGTATATAAATTTTTTAATAAAACGTTCTTAAGAAAATCAGTCTTCATTTCCCACTTCAGTCAAAAACCCATTTTATTCCCTAATAATGTTTTCTAAAAATGATTTAATTTTTTTAGCATTACCCAAATGTATTATTAATGAAATTTGTACCGAGTAATTAATTATTTTAAAAAATGGTTTTAAAATAAATTTTTATCGTTTTCCATATGAGGAACTTTTCCAACCATTATACTGTTAAAATGGAATGTTTTTTATCCTATATAGCATGTATGGAATTATTAACATTCAGGAATGTCATTAATTTGATGCTTTCATTTAATATATATATATATATGGTTATTTATATGTAAATTTTTTTCTTTAATATTATTATAAATTATCGGTTTTTAAATTTTATTTTCAATGAAAGGTAAATTAATATTATTTTATGATTTTTCTAGTTATAAAAGGTTTGGTTTTTAATGAATGGTTGTTTTCCTCTCTAAATGTTCCAAGTGATATTTCCAAATAACTATCAATATATGAATTCATCCTTTGATGTAACATATACATTAAAGGGTATATACTCCATTTATTTCAACTTTATTATTTCTCTAGATGGTTTATGGCATGCTTGAATAGGGAAGTACTATGTTTATACTATTTGTTTTAATATCAATTGTTTATAAACATTTTTATTGATTGTGTAATGTATTTAAATTTTTTATTTTATTTTACTTGTGATTTTATGTGGATTATGTGTCACCCCATTCATATTAGGAATGCATTTGACTTAGTTTTTGATAGGGCAGACTTATATAACCCATACATGCATCAGTAGTTCTCATTAGATAAACTAGATTGGGCTTCATCCAAGACCTTCACTATTTATTAATTAGAATTATTATAAGTCATTGATAAAATGTTCCAATCTTTTGAAATTATAAATTCAATCATTATAAATTAAGTTATTGATATTCCTTAGGATTGTTCGGTTATTGAGAATATCCATGGATAGGTTTTCTAGATCATTTAGTAATTTACATGGTATTAATTGGCATTATTTATTCCATTCATATTTTTCATAAGTTATTGATTAAATAGTATTTTTTAGTTATTTTCTATTCCATTTTGATTATACCATACTTATCCATAAATTACACTATAGTCATACCTTTACATAGCATCTGAGTTTACCCATTTCTTATGTTTTATTTTTCTCTAGGATACACAAAAGTGTTTTATAATTGTTATAAAAGGATATTCTAAGGGAAATATTGGTGTTTTCAAATAAAAAAATTCATTATGTTATGTTTTCAATTTTAATGATATTTTTAAATATGTGTCTAGTTTAACATGAATACTAAACTATTCTACACATTAGGATGCAGTTCCTTGTATATTATTAAAATTTAACATGGTGGACACAGAGTCTGATTTACTGGGGTTAGGGTAGTTGCAGTTGGTATCAGGGGAGGTTTAATAGAATCATTAGGAACTAGATTTAGGAAATAATTCATTATGGAATACAACCCTATGATTTACATTGTGAATAAGTATATAAGAACATCTTAATGTTTTTGTAAGGAAGATATTATATAGTTTTTCTTAGTAATAAATCTATTTCTAGATTCTATTTGTAGAAGTGGTACCCAAAAAATTCTACCAATTATTAATAACTACTAAAATTGTGTATTTGGATTAACCTAATCATCTCATGTTTAATGAAAATGAGCCTTAATACAGATATAGTTTGACATTGCTAGAGGATATGGTTTTAATTTTTAACATTATCTATACTAAATATTATAAAGAATTTAAATAAATGATGATAATTAATGACCTTGGTAAAACATTATTTTCATTTGGATGATAAATGTACATTTTATCATATGTTTAACGACGTAAATAACCATTTTTGTGATATTATTTGATGGGATTTTAAGATTAATAATGAAATTTATGGAGTGATTTTATAGAAATAAAACAAATTATCTTAGTATATGTTTTTGAAAAAATATTATTCAATAACTAATTCCCTTACTTTGTGGGAATAAGTTTAATGGTATTTGTAAACATTAAGGTTTATATTAACTTTTATTTTCTGGTGATTACTGGTAATTAAAATATGTGAATGTTATATAAACTATATAATAAGAGTTTTCGGAAAAAGGATAACCCACTATATCTAGCCAGGCTAGGGCTGGAACCCACATTTGTAGGATGACATGGGTTTTAACTCCTACCACTCACCAACATGTTGTCTTGGTATATATGTCATTTGTATTCGATAAAAAATTATAAGGATGTATATTAATGTTAAACCAGTGCTGTTACTGTTGATGTTTAGAGACTATGGTATTATATTAGAGAAATTGTTATAACCATATTGGTTTTGGAAAATATTTATAATCAAATGGAAGACTTTACACTCATTTATGAATCTTATAGTTCATAAAAGAGTAAATTTTATTGATTCCGTCAAAAAAAACTAATATCAGATTTTAATTTTTTATACTTTGAAATGAATTTTAAAATGATACATGAATTAATAAAGTGATGAATTCTTGTTTATGCAATAGAATTATATCATGAATGTTTATTTTCATATATTCTCTGACCTTATGGTAAAGGAATTCATCAACACTGGGTAAAGTATATTGAAAAAAATATTGTCCTAGAACCTTCATTTTCATTGAAATGATGGTATTTTAAATCATTCCAAATTTATGGTTTCTAATTCCTAAACGTTCGATTTAACATTCACATTATTGTGATCAATTACCTGAATCACTTTCTATAATTATTTCAACTTTTCTTCCATTTTTATATCATCACTTTTATCCAAACTTCTCCAACTTAGAAACATCATTACGTGTTATTATCAAAATCTATATTGAATTGTGATGATGAAATTTATTTAAGTTAGGGGGGAATGTAACATAATGACACTTTTAAAATTGGTACATCATGTTCTATAGAATGAATTACATAAAAAATAAGAATATATGATAATATAACATCTATAGACATTATGAAACTATTGTTTTTTATGTAAATCACTTCAATAAAATTTGATTCTCAAAACAAAATAGTTAATGGAAACATGATATTCTCATTAAATATTATTATTTATATATTACCGTTATAATATTGATATTAAGTTGGTGGGTATGAATTTAAATAACTATAATATGAAAATTTTATAATTTACACATATATAAAATAAATTCCATGATTATATATTGGTTATAAACAAAATAAGAATCATTTGGGGGTAAAATAAATGTTTAAAAAATGTATTTTTATATTAGGTGATTTAGTCACGCTTTGACCACCTAACATATAATTAATTGTTACCAAATATCAAAAATGTATTTGAAATAATGAAAATAAATTTTTAAGGCTTAATATAATATTTATCTTAGTGTCCTTTTTTTAATTTTTTTTCAATGAATAAAAAAAATATAATTTTATTTGAAAATTGTCTTTCTGGTTTAAATTATTAATTATTTAATATTATATAATAAATTGGATTTAAATTAATATTGGGTCAATAATATATATAAATATTGAATTTAGTTTATTGGAATCATATTAATATTGAATTATGAAATAAAAACTTTTTTAAATCTTCAATATTTTCTCCTTGAAAACACGTTTTATCGTTGTGTTAGTCGGATTAATTGAAAATTAAACTTTAGCATTAATGTGAATGGAATTTGGAAAAATGTATTCCATATTTAAATAATAATTTTTTTTATTTTATAATCATGAAATCTGAAATTTTTTTGATAATTAACAGTAATAACATTAAAAAGTATTTACAGAGGTTAAGGTAAAAGAAACTAATGAGGGGTTAAAGTAAACATATAAAGACAAAAAATGATCTAAAATATATAAAAATGAATTTATAGAAACATTAATATCTTATTATATATAAATATCTATAATAGTAAATTTTCTTACTCGTTTTTAATGGGAAAAACTAGGGTATGCCTTTGTGATGACCCATCCCTGTGGGGCCTGTGCCGCAAATCCCCATGCCCACCTCCAATAGGCCAGGGGCTGGTGACTAGAACCGAGTAGGAATGTCACTAACATGGGAGGAATTTCCTATAAACCTATAACCACACACACACACATCTCCAAGCCCACAAAGCTGAATAGTAAAAACTTGTAAAAAAGGAAATGCATGCACTAAAATCCCAACCAATAGAGTACGAGAGGAAAGTAAAGTATAGTAGTGTAAAACCATGGGACAAAAGTACAAGACAATCAAAACAGAGTCTATAACAAAGTCCAACTTGTAATGAAAATTATTGGGACTACACTCCATAGCAATAGGAACAAACCTCGGCTTGTCTGATCTCACTGAGCACCATTCGGTCCTGGTCTGCCTAGAATCATGTCAAAGGCTCACTCATCTGCACAAGAGACGACACGTGCGGGAAAATCCCGTGCAGGGGTGAGTATATCAATACCTAGTAGGACACCACGAAACCACAATGGAATAAAACAAGGGCAAATAAAAAAAAGGAAAGATACAATCATCTCTACATAGTATATGTCTATAGAACATATAACAAGAATATCCAGATATACTCATAAACGATGGACTATCGCGGTACCACCACTAGGATCCTGCTCGAAGATTCCACTAAGCACGTAATAAGTAGGCCACACTCCTAGGTCCAGAGAGAGAGAGAGAGAGAGATAAATTAATCATTCCGAGAGAACACACTCCACAAGTACATGAGAACATGATGCTCAGATGAGGATCCCAACCAATAGTTATGGGGTGATTCCCATAACTTAGTCTGAACTAATCCGCTAAGAAGAGGATCGGCGCCCAAGTAAAGTTGGTCACGTAGATACCAAGAACTCTACCTAGGGTTCCAGGAATGAATAGAGGATCCAGATCCAAGTATCACAAAGGGGATTCCAAAAACTCAATTCAGGAAGTCCTGCTGAAGGGATCATACTCATGTATGTAGGAAATGATACCGGAAACCTACAGGATAAAGGAACGAACCCTAAGAAAACTAGTCCAAGTCACAGAAGGAAACTGACTCACGCCATGTGAAATAGGTTAAACGGTGTGTAGTATGGTTACACGCAGTGTTCCTTGACCCTAGGTACTGCCTGTGTAAATATCTTGTGTCACCTGTTCATGCTGTGTAAAAATCAACTACACGATGTGTAGAAGGATCACACGCTGTGTTCATTGACTCCGGGTACTACCCGTGTAAATGGCCCGTGTCTCGAATCGAAGTTGTGTAGAAAATCTTATAAACGACATGTAAGTCAAAGAACATGCCGTGTCCTATCAACCGGGTAGCACCCATGTACCCTGACCGTACGCCTGTACAAGGTGTCCGTCTCTGTTTCCTGCCCGTGTATCAGTACATGGGGTGTCCTGCGTATCTATCCGTGTCTGGCTGGGGAAGGGTATACATGTTGTGTCCTTGGTCGTGTACCCAAACCATGTTCGTGTACTCCCGGAGTACAAGCCAGGTAATACCCGACAAACACACACCGTGTACCCCATACTACACACTGTGTAATCGAGATTTTCTAGAAACACCATCTTCCTCCTCATGCTTCGGCCGATCTTCTGGATCTCGATTCTGCCATCTGTTTTCCGCGAAAACTCAAGGAGATGGTTCATTTCTTCATCCTAACACTGAATCCATGTGTTTAATACCTTCAATCGGCTCAACAAACAACATATGATCTTTCGAAAAAAATGCCCAAAAATTCATATCTCTCGATCTTCTCCGAATCATCCGTCGAAATCGTCATTTCATTACCAAACCTTTATCCTGAGGTTGGATGTACAATCTCAGATCACTGCGCCAACAAACGAATGCACAACAATTGATTCCCTCCAAGAAAGTGTAGAACGCACATGAAGAATGCATAGAAACTGGGGAAGAAAAGAACAATAGTCGAGAGGGACGATACCCGATCGATGTTCGTGTCGATATTGGTTAGTCACTGTTTGAAGGTTGAACAAAACCAAATTACTCCAAGAATCAAATCCCCAAAATCCCCGCAAAAGCCCATCCATAAAATACAACTGATCCATGGGCTAATATGTTCGTGGATTAGTCTGCATTCATTGTATGAATCAAGAACGGTAATTAAATTACAATGTGATCAAATTCCCTACCTGGATTCGCGGTGTTCATTGGTGAAGATCCGGTCGTAGCATCGTTGTCGCCTGCGAAGCTTGTCAAGAACACTGTTGCCGCGTTGGGAAGTTTTCTCGAGAGCATTCCAGAGTCTCATGGAAAAATAAAGGTTATGGGAATTTTGAACCTGATCCCCAGTGAAATCTCTATTTAAAAGTTCGAAGATTAAACTATAGCAAGGATTTAATAAAATATTTTAATTAAATATTTTATTATGGTTGCGTCCAAAAATAGGATTTCACCACCGAACTATGTCAGCCGATGTTAGGTCTCCCCTAGGTTAAACCCGAAACTCCGGACCCAATAGATCCCTTAGATTTCCAATCCGAGCATCCATTCAGGGGTTATTCTACTTTGTCAAGAAAACCACACACGTGTGTAATTTAGTTATTTAATTAAATTCAAAGATTTGTTCTAGGATCACCGGGCCTTGGAACTACGCGCCACCTCAAAGCCTGGTCTTGAAAGAATTACCGTATATTTTTAAAAATAATACATTGAAAAAAATCTGGGACATTACATCACACCAACCTTTGGGCTTTTACGTCCCTTAAAATCAAAAATAAGGGCTACTCAAAAATATGTGGGTACTCCACACGAATCTAATCCTCCCACTACCATGTGCTCTCCTAGAGATTCCAGGGCTACCACCAGACACACACCAAGGGAATAGCTCGCCCAGGAAGGATATTTACCTACAGATCCTTGATCTCCACTGGGTAATCAGCAAAGGTCGCTCCATCATTGATGTCCAGGTCACCCCAGTCGATAACGTGTGATGGATCATGCACATACTTCCGCAGCTGCAACACGTGGAAGACGTTGTGTACCCGGTCCATCTGAGGAGGTAGATTCAAGAGTTACACCACATCACCATCTCTACTCAGAATCTGAAAAGCACCGATGAACCTTAGAGATAGCTTGTCGACTCGGCCAAATCTCCACAATCCCCATCAAGGTGAGACCCGAAGGAACACATGGTCTATCTCTTTGAACTCCAAGGGCCTCTGTCTCATGTCGACATAAGACTTCTGTCAACTCTATACCGTCTTCATCTACTCCGGGATGACCTTCACTTTCTCTGTAGTAGCTCGCACCATCTCTAGGCCCATGAGTGTTGACTCTCCTAGGTCAGTCCAGCAAAGTGGTGACCTGTAAGGCCATCCATAAAAATCCTAGAATGGTGCCATACCAATAATGGAATGATAACTTTTGTTTTAAGAAAATTAAACCAGTGGTAGGTGATCCTCCTAGATATGACCGAAGTCAAGAATGTAATCTCGTAGCATATCCTCCAGAACCTGGATGGTATGCTCTGTCTGACCATCAGTCTGAGGATGAAACACTGTGCTCTTGCGTAACTGAGTCCCAAAAGCTTCCTGTAGTTCCTTCCACAACTGGGATGTGAATAGGAATCACGATCTGAGATGATCGTCGATGGCACTCCATGAAGCCAACCTATCTCTTTCACGTAGAGTCATCCCAAGATATCTACTGAACTCTGCTCTCGTATGGATAGGAAGTGGGCCGACTTGGTGAGTCGGTCAACGATCACTCAGAAGGCATCTTTTCCCCTGGACGTACGTGGTAAACCCATCACAACGTCCTTGGATATCCCATCCCACTTCCACTCTGGCACCTCAAGGGGATGACTCAAACCTGCTGGAACTTGGTGCTCAGCCTTTACTTGCTGACAAGTAAGGCACCGAGAAACAAACTCGGCCACGCTCTTCTTCATTCCTAGCCACCAGAACTGACATCGGAGGTCATGGTACATCTTTTCCACGACATGATTCACCACAAAAGGAGATGTATGAAACTCCCTCATAACCTCCTCATGTAACATAACTAGTATTACTATGCACCCTTTGAAAAGAACAACATGATCCCAGCCTTTTGAATATCCATCAGCAGCATCACTAGTGGATATCTGAACACATAAAGTCTTGCAGCTAGCATCCCCGAGGTGCGCTTCCCTGAATCACTATAAGAGTGGAGGGGTAACAACCATCGACTAAAGGTAACCTCCCTCATCTCTTTCCATGAAGGATAACTGTAAAGAGGTCAACTTCCTTATTGCATCATCCAGAAACTGCAAACTAGATCTCCTACTATGAGCATCTGCCATAATGTTCCCCTTCCCGGAAGTATAAACAATCTCAAAGTCGTAATCCTGGAGGAATTTAAGCCATCGTATCGGTCTCAAATTCAGATCCTTCTGATAAAAGATATATCTGAGATTCTTGTGATCAGAGTAGATGATAAACCGCTCTCCCATCAGGTAGTGTCACTACATCTTCAATGAGAAGACTACCACTGCAACTTAAGATCATGGGTCACGTAGTTCTGCTCGTGTGGCCTCAACTGACGTGATCCATAGGAAATCACCACTTGCCTCTGCATTAAGACACAACCAAGCCCAGTTTCTGATGTGTCTTAGAACACTACGTACTCAACACCCTCCTATGGTAATCTCAAGATCTGGGCGCTCATCAGGCTCTGTATAAATAGCTGAAAAGCCTGCTGGCATCTCTCAGTCCAAACGAAAGGCTGCCATTTCGGGTCAAAGCTTCCATGGGTTCTGAAATCCTGGAGAAATCAAAAATGAATCTCTGATAGTAGACTACCAACCCAAGGAAACTCTGGACCTCCGTCACGCATCAGGGTGGCTTCCATGCTAACACTACCTCCACCATGGCTGGATCCACTACTACACCATCTGCTGAGATAACATGTCCTAGAATGTGGACCTCCTGTATCCAGAATTGACACTTCGAGAGTTTTCTGTACAACTAGTGATCTCGGAGTGTATCCCAAACCATCCTCAGGTGCACTGCGTGCTCCTCATCGGACAAAGAGTACACCAAGATATCATTTATGAAGACCACTATGAACTAGTCTAGATAGGTCTGAAAGATTTGTTTCATGAGTCCCATAAACACTTCCAGGGAATTCGTCATGCCGAAGGGCCTTACCAAGTACTCATATTGACCATAGTGACATCTGAAAGCCGTCTTCTGTGTATCCTCATCCCGTACTTACAACTGGTGATAGCCTGATCGAAGATCGACATTCGAGAACCATCATGCCCCTCTTAACTAGACGAAGTGGCCATCAATCCTCGATAGTGGATACCGGATCTTCACGGTCACTTGATTCATGTGTCGGTAATCCACACACAGCCTCAAGATATTGTCTGCCTTCTTGGAAAACAAAACTGGGGATGCCCAGGGTGAAACACTGGGTCTCACAAAGCCCTTACTCTTTAAGTCTTCCAACTGTACTCTCAGATCACGAAGATCTGCAGGAGACATCTGATATGATGGTGTTGATATCAGTGTCAGCCTGGGTTGAAACTTATTGCATAAATCTATCTCCCGACGGAGAGGTGGTCCGGGGACATCCTCCAGAAAGACCTCCTCATTCTTAGCCACTACGATAGGAAACTGGAAACTAGTAACATTTGTTGCGCCTAGGGATAGGATAGCCAACTGATGTGAAATCGGCAGTGCCTTTCTATGCATGAGTCCATCATTCACTACATGGGTCTCCTTTTCAACGACGAAGGAGAACCTTGTTCAATCACTGCAGACACACCGCACCCTTCACCTGAAACCGTCAATCTGGGAACAAATTGTTGATATCTAATACATAACAAGAATGAAATTGTAAGGCCTCGAAGCTAACACCAAGAGGTTCCAACTGAAACTCTCACCTCCAAGGGTCAGATCATACTGTCTGCAAAGGTGTGTGATCTTTGAATATTCTCCATTCAGTGTCTCTAAGCATAAGGGTCGAGTCAACGTCTCAACATGAATATCAAGGTCTCAAACAAGATTAGAAGACAGGAAAGAATGAATAGAACCCGTGTCTATTAGCATGGAAGGAAAAGTATAATTGACATAGATTGTACCTCTAATCATTCCGGGAGTACCTGGGTCATAAGCCTCCACTTCTTTCAGCTATCCCAGCCTCTTTCCACCAGCTCCCTGAGCCTGGGGTGGACCTCCTGGGGTAGTGGATGTAAATGTTCATAACACCGACCACTTCCAGCTGCTCTCCCAACCCCTCTACCACATCCGCCACCCCGCAGATCTATCTGCTCCACATGTTACCTCTGCCTTAGTGGTCCATCCACTGATCCTGTGTCGATAGTACAACGGGTCAGACAATCTCGAGCAAGATGTCCCCTACCATCACAAGAGTACCATCACCTCTATCAAGGCTGGATGGATGCACCCTATGAACCCTGTACGGAAGATCCCCTGTCCTGGGATCTCTTCTAAAAATGTCTCCCATGCCTGTGTCCCTGATGTCAGCCCCCTTCTGCTGAAGTCTCTGCTCTAGATCGCTCAATACTGGCAACTACCGGCTGTCCCTGCTCTGCCAAGAAGCTCTCGACCACCAAGGCCCGTTCGAGCCCCCCGACATAAGTAGTATTGATCAATGGGATGATATTATCTCAGATGTCACTGAGCAAGCCCTGATCAAAACTATTATCTCTCAAGTACTGATCCCACAACATATCCATCGAGTAATGGGAGAGGTCAGTAAACCTTGATAAATAGTCATCCACCATTATGGTTCCCTACTGAAGCTGAAGATGTTCTTGTATATGAACTAATCTCTGGGTAACAAGTGTAAACTACTATCTGAAGAGATGCTCAAACTTTGACCATGCAATATTCACCTCGTCATGAGTCTGGATAACCAAAATCCACCATCCCCCTGCTAAGCCCTACAAAAGGCTCGCTGCCGAATTCACCATCTGGTCTGCTGGTGTCTTAACAAAACAGTAGACTCTGGTCACTGCCCCAAGGCAGTCCTCTGATGCCTGAGGGTCAGGCTCACCTCAAAACCAGAGGGGTATCTGTCTCCGAATCTCATGGAGTGCACTCAGGCTGCGTTCCTCCTCTACTGGTACAGTAGGAACTAAACACTAGCTCATAGGTGGTGGAACAAATGGGAAACCAACTGCAGGTAAAGATGGGGGATCTGGTCCCTGTATCGAAGCTTCGTCACTAAGGGTGTCATCCTCATGAACGAGCTACTGGATCCTAGCGGGTGTGCGTTACAGAGGCATCCTATATTGAAACACGATGTATCTCAGTCAGTGATTATATTTGGAGAGCTAACTCAAGAAGGTCATGGAATCCACAACCCATTACTATATCATGCATGTACTAGTATTTTCCCCCTATAACTAGTGTTCTCATATTCCGAGTCAAAAAACAAGTTATCAGATTCCTGTTGTATGGATACATCGGTCGCCCGCACCAACACTGGGGTCCCTGGCCAGAAAGCTGAAGTCAAAACACTTAATACTATTTCCCCAAACCAACTCACAGAATCTAGGTCCTAGGGTAGAAATGACCACATCTGATACCAATCTTTCACGACCCGTCCCAGTGGGGCCCGTGCCGCAACTCCCCAAGCATGCCTCCAATAGGCCAGGGGCTAGTGACTAGCACTGAGTATGCATGTCACTAACATGGGAGGCATTGCCTATATACCTGTACACACACACACACACACACATCTCCAAGCCCACAAAGATGAATAGTACAAGATACTAAAAAAGGAAATGAATGCACTAAAATCCCTACCAACAGAGTACGATAGGAAAGTAAAGTACAGTAGTGTAATACCCTGGGCCATAAGTACAATACCATCAATAGAGAGTCTGTGAAAAAGACCAACATGTAAAGAAAAGTACTAGGACTGTATTCTGTAGCTGTAGGAACACACCTCGGCCTGTCTGATCTCACTGAGCACCATCCGGTCATGGTCTGCCTAGAATCATGTCAAAGGCTCGCTCGTCCGCACAAGACACGACACGTGTGGGAAAATCCTGTGCAGAGGTGAGTATAACAATACCCAGTAGGACACGCCGAAACCACAAAGGAATACAACAAGGGTAAATACCACAAAGAAAAGATATAGTCTTCTCTACATAGTATATGTCTACAGAACATATAACATGAATATCCAGATATACTCATACACGATCGATTATCGCAATACCACCACTAGGATCCAACTAGAAGATTCCACTAATCACGTAACAAGGAAAACACACTCCTAGGTCTGAAGAGAGAGAGACGAAGTACTCATTCTTGGTGAACACACTCCACAAGTACTTGAGAACATGATGCTCATATGAGGATCACAACCAATAGCTATGGGTGATTCCAACAACTCAGTCTAAACTAATCCGCTATGTAGAGGTTCGACACCTGAGTAAAGTTGGCTGGGTCGATACCAAGAACTCTACCTAGGGTATCGGGAATGGATAGAGGATCCGAATCCAAGTCTCATAGAGGGGATTCCAACAAATCTATTCAGGAAGTCATGATGAAGGGATCATAATCATGTATGTAGGAAATGATACCCAAAACCATTAGGAGAAAGACCAAGGGAACGATCCCTAAAGAAACTAGTCCAAGTCACATAAAGAAACTAACTCAAGCCATGTAAAACTGGTTACATGACATGTAGTATGGTTACACGTTGTGTTCCTTGTCCACGTGTACTGCCCATGTAAACAGCCCATGTCACCTGTCCAAGTTGTGTAAAACTCGACTACATGGCGTGTAGAAGGATCACACGATGTGTTCGTTGACTCCAGGTACTACCCGTGTTGAAGGCCTTTGTCTAGAATCGAAGTCATGTAGGAAAGAATATACACAGCGTGTAAGTCAAAGCACACACCGTGTCCTGTCAACTGCGTAACACCCGTGTAACTTGGTCGTATGCCCATACACAGTGTCCGTCCGTGTTTCCTGCCCATGTACTAGTACACGGGGTGTCCTACGTATCTGGCCGTGTCTGGCCGGGGAATGGTATACACGTCGTGTCCTTGGTCGTGTACCAAACCCATGTTCATGTACTCCCGGAGTACACGCCTGGTACCCCGATGAACACACGCCATGTTTCCCATACTACACACCATGTAGTCTGGATTTTCCTACAACGTCGTCTTCCTCCTTGCGCTTCGGCTGATCTTCCAGATCTCGATTCTCATGTCTGTTGGCCGTGAAACTCAAGGCGCTGTTTTGTTTCTTCATCCTAAAACTGAATCTGGGTGTTTAGGACCTTCAATTGGATCGATGAACAACATATGATCATCCGATGAAAAACGTCCAAACATTCATATCTCTCGATCCGGTTGGAATCGTCCACCGAAATCGTCATCACAACTCCGAACCATTCTCCTGAGGTTGGATCTACATTATCAGATCATTGCGCTAACAAATGAATGTGCATAGATCAATTCCCTCCAGGAATGTGTAGAACACACATGAAGAACGCGTAAAAACTGAGGAATACAAGAACAACAATCGGGAGGGATGAACCTCGATATATGTTCGTGTTGATCTTCGTTTGTTGCTTTTAGAAGGTTGAACGAAACCAAATTACTACAAGAATCAAATCCCAAAAATCCCCGCAAAAGCCCATCTTGAAAATATGATTGATCAGCGGGCTAATCTGTTCAGGGATTATTTAGTCTTCACTATAGGAATCATGAATGGGAAAGAAATAACAACGAGATCAAACATCCTCACTAGATTCACGACATTCATTGGGGAAGATCTTGTCACCGCGTCGTCGTCGCCGGCAAAGCTCGTCAAGAACACCTTCGCCGCACTGGGAGATTTTTTCTAGATCTTTCTAGAGCCTACTGGGAGATTTAGGGTTGTGGGAATTGTAACCCCGATCCCCTGCGGAATCTCTATTTAAAAGTTAAAATATTTCGCTGCAGTAAATATTTAATAAAATATTTTAATTAAATATTTTATTAAGGTTGCATCCAAAAAACTGGATTTCACCACCGACCTATGCCAGCCAATGTTAGGTCTCCTATAGGGTAATCCTGCTATTCTGGACACAATGGTGCCCTCGAATTTTCCGATCCAAGCAACCATTTAGGATTTATTCCACTTTTTCATGAAAACCACACGCGCATGTAATTTAATTATTTAATTAAATTCAAACATTTGTTCCGGGCTCATCGGGCCTCAGAACTACGCGGCGTCTCAAAGCCTGGTCTCGAAATAATTCTCGTATAATATTAAAAATAATACATGAAAGAAAATATGGGACATTATATCCTTTTTTCTTCTAAAAAATACAGGTGTTCCCCTTAGCCCACATAAAAATTGTGGCCCCCATCCAATCTTATTCACACCATAAAACCTTTTTTTATAACCAGCAACTCCCAAAATAACAACCCAAATTTCATCCCATAATACTAGAATATTTTTTTAATAAAATATATTCTATCATTACATTTGGTATAATAATTAATAGTCTGGTTGAGAAATGATAAAATTTTGAACAATGCATTTTTATTTTATTTATTCTCCCACCTCCATTAAATATTTATAATTATCTTATATATATAACTATAATAATTTAAAATTTATTTAGATGTTATTATGATAAGTTAAAGAAAAATATCTATTTGATATTCTCCTAAATAGGATACAATAGAGTTGTTGGTGTGTACGTTGGACCACTGCCTCATGAAGCGATGTGAAACGTTTCCCATAATCACCTCTCACAGTTTGGTGTGATTATGGATATACTATATATATATATATATTTATATTTATAACATAATTAAAACATTTTATTCGTTATATCATCTAATAGTTTTTCACATTCGATTATTTTGGGAAAGTGATAATACCACTCATGTGTACAAAAAACACCGCCTCTTGAAGCGTTGCAATTATTTTTTCACTAACTCTTTACATGGAATGTCATAATGAAATATTTAATGAATATATGGGAGATAAATGGAATAATTATTTTATTAATTTGATATTTATAATTACTAAATGACAATATATAATATCTTTTCTTACATTTTGACTAACTTAATGATGATAATGTCGTTCGTGTATGTGTAGACTGCCACCCTCATGAAGTGTTGTGATTCTATTTTCATCACCACACCAGATTGATGATATATATAAGTATATTGAATGAAATAATCTGTTATTTTTGATAATATGATCATTATTTAAATAAAAATATTTCCTACTTCTTTTACATAATGATCGTTGAATGATGGAAATGTTACTCAAGAGTACGTACAAACTACCCACAACGTACATAATTTCTCAAAACCATCCTTCATTAATGGTATTAATATTATAATTTATATATAAATGATATAATTATATTATGATTATTGGTATATATATGTTGACATCCTGGAAACATAGACCATTATTCAACATGCCGATGTAATTTTTAACATGTAATATATCGACCAGACCATGAAAATTATGTAATCTTTAGTTTTAGTAAATAACTTTACTTTATTTTACATTTCCGATCCTCTAAAGTTTTGAGTTTTAGAAAATTATTTAATAAGTCAGACATAAATAAACCATATAAGAAAATGTGTATAGTTCTGATCAATATCCATTTTCCAATCACATAAAACGTTTATAACAATATATGATTTCTTTTCAAGAAAACTCATGAAGGATATCATATAGAACTATTACTTTTTCATATCATTCATTATATCCTATGAGAAATATTTTCAAAACTATACATGAAACCATATTTCTAAAAAATTTACATTATAATGTTAAAATCATTTTTCCAGTGAAAATCATGAAAAACATTAAAAGCCTTGAAAAAAATCCCCAAAATTTAATTGTCATTCCTTTAGAAATATAATTTAATTTACCTTCTAAAAAAATGATTTCCAAAAAAACTCTCTAGATATCATAAAAAATTCATGTATCTACCATAATACAACATCTCATAGAACCCTTAGAAAACCTTATAGAAACCGTAAAATTTTAAACAACTGTATGTCTAACCAATGATATAATAATTCAGAGAACATAATCTTTACCTAATATATTTGAGAATTATCAAGGTACTCCCATCATTTAAACAATAACTGGCTCACCCAATTCTATCTGGCCCACCAATCATATATAATTTCCATGAACTACAAATTTAATTAAACATTTTTTCCTTTGAAAAACTCTTTTTGGACCCGTATGGAAATAAATTTTTATATTAAAACACCATTGTTTTTTGAAAATTCAATTTTCATTATATAATACACTTTTAATTTGAGGAAAAAATATCAATACAAAAATTCCCAAAAAATTGAAAGAAGGATTATTAATCAAGAAAACATTAAATGATTCAAATGGAATCCATAAATCAAATAATAACTAAAATTGAAGAAAAATAAATTATTTCCATATATGTTAAGAATATAACATTTTCTCTAAACATTATGTTTAAAACATGCCAAAAATATTCCTTTTGAATGATATTAAAATAATGAAAAATTATATTTATAAATATTTTATTTCCATACAAAAACATTTAAAAAAATATTTAAAAATATTACCATGGAAGAGATATATTAATTGAAGGAAAAAAAATCAAATTATGATTTATTTAAAAGAATATATCCTAATTACTTTGGAATTATCTAAATCATAGGCCTCATGAAATAATAAAATTAAAAAACATTGAATAACCAATGAAGATAAAAATTCATAACATAACATTTCATAGTTTATGTATATATCCCTCATAAATTAATATTGGTTTGAAACATCAAAACATGTTTCTATTAATGGAAATTGAGATGAATTCCATTAAAATTAGTCAAACTTTTTATATTTATATTTATCATCAGAAAAAATAAAATTATGATAATTATTTAATTTCTTGATAAAATTTTTTTATTAGAAATTTTAATTCACATATTAACATGATATATTCATTTTATTAATCTTTTAAGTTTACATATGATTTTTTGACCGTATACATCCAATGTATCCTGGATGAATTTGGTTGGTTGAATATAGTCAAAAGGATTATTATTTAAACATATAAAAATTAATATTCATGAAAAAAGTATCAATTTTCTAAATGAATTATAATGTTAAAATCAATCATAAAATATTTTTTAGAAACATGAACAAATTTTATAATCATGAAAATGGTAAGTCGTACGTACTCATGAGCAATGCTTCCATTATTCCATTATAATTAAGGAAAGATTTTATTTAACATTTATATTTATAAAATAATAATAATATAAAAAAATAAAATTTTATTTAACTATATATACTTATATATATCATTAATGTGATTTAGTTAAGAAAAAAATGTAATCACATCAAATCAAGGATGCAGTAGTCCACATGTCCACAAATGACATTATCATTATTTTTTGTGAGTGAAAATGTAAGAATAAATATGATGTATTATTTGAAAATAAAGATAAATATATATTTAATATAATTATTATATCTTTTATATCACATATATTAATTTTTATACCCTTATTACCCACCATGTGATGCATTACTTAAAAAAGAATCACATCACTTCATGAGGTCGTAGTCTGCTGTACACACGGGTGAAGTTATCGTATCCCCCACAATATGTAATGTAAAGGGTATATATTTTATAATGGATAAAAGGTATAGTTATGATATTATAATCATATATAAACATTATATCCATCACCGTACCTAATCATGATTGCTGGTAACAGAAAAATTAGAAACATTGTTCTGTGATGTGGTAGTCCACCGTACACATGAATGATGATTTCATATCTGATTTAATTAAAGATTGAAATTATTTTTAGTTAATAAATTAACATAATAATATATATTTATATTTAATATAATTATGATATTTTATATTCTTGTTTTAAGAATAATATAAGTGGGAGGAAAAAGAAATAATAAAAAAATTCCCACTAATGAATGTTACCTCTTCTTCGGGTACCCTCAATATATTTTCACCAAAAGACATTCTAGGTAATGTTTTTGATGATTGTATATATTTGGTGGTTATAGGGGGGAATTTAGAAAGTTATTTATGTTGTTAATGGCAAAAAAGTTGTTTGATGTTGTGAAAAAGTGATAAGAGGAGTGACCTTTTATAAGTGAGAGATAATTCACACATTGTAGTTTTTATATGAACTGAGGGATACCACGTTTTTCATATTTATAAATGTTCCTAAATAAACCATTATCAAAATTTATAGGTTAAATAGTTGAAATATTTTCAAAAAATAGTTTTTATAGGATTTTATAGGTCATTTTTACACATATCTTTTTAGTTTAAACCCAGGTAAATACATTTTTACCTTAACTGCGGTTACTAATTTTTAATGTTTTACCTATTGAAACCTATTAGAAATTATGTTTTAATATTATTAATTAAATATTTTTATAATTAAAAATATATAACAAATTTTTTAAATTTAATTCGTTGAAGTGGAAAAATTTAATATTAAATTAATCCTTTTGTGGTAGTGAGATAAACTGATTTGCAGAAGAGTTTTTCTTGAGAAAATTATAATTATATATTAACTATATGAATAATAATAATCATTATTTGATTCTAAATTAATATTAAATTATATATAATCAATAAATTTAATTTAAAATATTCCCCATTAGTTATAATTTTACCTTATTTAAATTGTGAAACATTATGCATTTCAATTTTTTTTAAGAAAAAACCCATTTTTTAAACTGAAACAAAACATATAATAAAAATAAAAATAAATATGATTATAAAATAATTAAGTGAATTAAATACAAAAAAATAAATCATAGGTTACATTAAAGCATATTAAAAACATATGGATACATTTTATTAATTAATTTAATAAAAAATGGTTTTTTTACAAAAAGCGTTATTTTCACTTTTCACTAAACAATCTGGATTTTTTGAAAAATAAAGAAAATTGACACAAATTAAATTTTTATATACTAATTGAAAATTTTATTTAAATAATTTAAAATCTAAATAATAAAATTTAGAAAAGAAAATCATATAAAAATTTATAGGAATAGTATTTTTTTAAATTTTTTCTTTTTGGATTAAAAAATATGTAAATATATCTATAATTAATATAACGATCTCATAAAATTAATATATATGATAATTGTTGATTCAATCATTAAATTGGTTTTGAAATTCTCACCCTATATTAAAAATTACATCCTCACAATTTTTGTCACATTATAAATAAGTGGGGATATAATTCCCCTTTATCTTATTTAGTTTCCAATGATGCTTCTTCAACCATAATGTCATTCCATAAAACATTAAGCTGGTGAATAATCTTATTTTGAATTAATTTCACTCTATGATAAGGAATTGGAATTGATTACTCCTCATAATATAAATTCACTTCCAACTAAACTTTATTAGAGATCAATAAATGAGTTGAATCTGACATATATTTCAATAACATCGAAACATATATCACATTGTGTACCTATAATAAAATAAGAGGAAAAGTCAAATAGTATGAAATTGATCAAAATTTCTCAAAAATATTGTATTATAATATTAATTACTGACTTATCATTCCATTTATACTAAAAAACACAAAACATTTACATGGAGAATTATTGGGAAAGGCATGATCACCTACCTCGAAAGAAATATCTTTACTCTGATTATCCACAAATATTTTATGTCTTCTTAGAGATTTAATCATGAATTGCTGAAACAATTGTATCCTATCATTCATTTCCTCTAAAAAATATAGTCTCACAAACATAATTTCTTCTACTTCTTCCAAAAGATACTGATTTTCAACACCACATTCCATACAATTCATCAAATGGTTCCATCTGTAAACTAGAATGAAACATATTATTTTAAGAGAAGTCAAACAAAGAAATATATTGTTCTAAAAATATCTGGTAGTCCATTAAATATGATCAAGTAATATCTTCAATTTTCTGAATTGTTCAATAATATTTTCTATCAGATTGAGGTTGAAATGCTATACTAAAATTTAATTCTTCAACAAATGAATTATAACATCCTTTAAAAAAAATTAAATAGAACCCAAGGATCTCGGTCTGATATAATAAATTGAGGAATTATATGGAACCTACCAATATCAATTATACATATTTGAGTTATATAATCTAATTAAATTTTATCTCATATGGTAATGAAATGTGTTGATTTAGTTAATTGATCAATAAATACCAAAATTGCTTTACAATATTGAGAAGTATTTGGAAATCCTACCACGAAATTGATAGGTATTTTTCCCACTTCCACTCTGAAACTAGAATGGTTTTAAGGCTCCGCTTAAGTAAATTTAATTATTATTTATCCCACTTACAAGTTAATGAATTATTGGTAAAGTTAGAAATATCCATTTTCATTCAATCTCACCAGTAATACTTATGAAATTATCTGTATATCATATTTTTTTTTGAATAAATGTAAAAAAAGTAGAACTATGAGCTTCCCATAATAAATATTTCCTTAAAATTAGAATCCCATAGAACACTTACTATTTTTTGAAATTATAAAAAAACTTTTTTCAAGAATATTAAAATTAAGAATCTTACCATTATTAATAGATTATAAATTTTTCCGTAGATTTTGATCCTTATTTTTAGATTTCAAAATTATTTACAATAAATTCGACTGTAGTGATTCCTAACACAACATATATGTTGTTCTTACATCCAAAAATTCTATGAAAACATTTATTAAACAATTAACCAAAGCTTAATTTCCCAAACATAAATATTCTTATCAAAACAATACTTTTTAAAATCAAACCATCTGCTACTTTTTTGAAAGGAGGGAATTGAATAATGTAATAATATCCTTGATTAGTTCTATCCATATTTTGTTTGTAATGATCAATTATTTTTGAGTGAATATATACTTGAATTTTTTTCAGTATATATTTTTGACCTAAGTACAATAAAATGATTCCTCTAAATTTTTAATGAAAAAATAATTGCTTCTAATTTCGAATCACGTGTATTGAAATTTCACTAAAGCGGTTTCAACTAATGTGACACATATGTAATTACATGATCATTATTCATTCGTAAAAAACCACATCTATTCAATGAATAATGACTCTAGATAAAAATTTTGTTATTTTTGAATGTAAGGTCCAAAATTTGATTATTTACATAACTTTTTATTTATTTCTTGAAAACATCATCACATTCTTTTTCCTAAAATAATTTACCCCATTTTTTAGTTAACATAGTTAGTTTGATAGAAAAACGTGAAATGCTTTCAACAAACTATTGGTAGTAACCCACTAATCTAAGAAAACAATGAATCCATGTGGTATTTGTGGGACTTAGACATTCTTCAAAATAATTTTTTAAGGGTCAACTGTTATACCATCATTAGAGACAATATTTCGATGGAAAAAAATTTCTAACAAAATTCATGCATGAAAATTCTACAATATAATTTGTTTTATTTTAAGTTACTCAAAAAAAGCGTCATGAATATTTCATGTTCCTCTTTAATTTTATATGATAATAGAATTTAATTAGTAAAAAACCCCATAAAATTATCCATGAACATAGGGAAGGATCTATTCATAAATTCCAAAAACATAATAGGTGCATTAGATAATCTAGGGGAATAACTATGATATCATAGTGCAAATATTAATTCCAAAACAAAGTTTTTATATAGTTTTCTTCCTTCTCTTTCAAAAGATTATTCCCAAACCTTAGATCATAATTTTAAAAATACTCATCTCAGTAGAGATGATCAATAAAATCATTGATATGAGGAAACAATATTTTTCATTTAACAATGATTTTATTCATGGCTATACAATCTATGAAATTTCCTATAAAACCATATATATTTTTTAATAAAAATAATGACCCCATTGGGAATTTCTAGGATTGATGAAACAATTATCTAACAACTTATATAATTTATTTTTCAACTCTAAAGGTTTTGATTCATCGATTTAATTAGGGGATTAGAAATAGTCTTAGAATCACATTCTAATTCAATAGTAAAATCGTCCTCACAATCACGAATGACACTAAAAAATCATTAGTAAATGAATCCTTATATTCATTTACTACTAGGACAACAATAATTTGAAAAGTTTTATTCTTTTCAATGATGTGATGTATATAACATTTACTTTTATCCTTAAATCAATTTATTAGATTTTTGGTATGTTGTTAATGGCTTGAAATCATTGAATAAAACATTGATGTCACATCAATCTATCTTGGTATGATAAATTTAAATTTGATCGATACCCAAAATGATATAAAAATCTACTATTTCTAGTTCAATAATATTTATATGAAAGAAATTCCCATTAATAGCAATAAGAATATTCCTATAAATCAAAGTTACTTTAATTATTTCATCCAATATGTTCACCAAAAGTTCTATTGTATTTTCATTACGTGATATTCCCGCATCACATGAAAATTTATATAAAATGGAAGAATGAGATGGTATAACGCCAAATATGGTATTTTTTTTATTTTTAATACCCAAGTAACATACTAATCACCACTACATTTTACAGACCAACATCAACCGTATTAGTTTCAAATAATTTTTTACCCCTTCTAACTATGACCATGATAATTTACATAATGAGTTACTAATATAGGGAACATGTTAGCATAATTATAAAACTCATTAAAATTAAACATGTTTCCATTGGTTGGATATTTGTTACCGCACTCTTTGATTATTTATGATTATTTTCCTCGTAATGACATGCCATATCGAAAAACATTCATCATCAGTAAAACATACTTGAATTCATAAGACAATCTAAATGATTCTTTTTACTAAACCTACCACAAGATTGGGAGAATTTTTTTACTTGAATATTTAATTGTTATATATTTTCCCATCATATTCCTTCATGGATGATTCTTATATTCATTATCATAAGGTATATTGAGTCAAAAAACACAATCTCAACTTTTTTGGTATAATGAAATATGTTTTAATAGATTTTAAATTTTCATGCCGCCAAATATCATCATACAATTGATTTTATTCTTGATTAAAATATATTATATTGTCTATCGGTGTCCTAAATAAAATCTAGAACAAACCTGGCCAATATTTTTAATATTTCTTCATATGAGGGAATGAAATATTCATATTTTCCCAACAAATTTTGAATTGTTTTAATATATAGAGTTGAAATGTATTTGTGAAGTGTTTTTGAAGAATAATATCATTAAATGTTTCTTATTCCATGGCATCAATAACATCTTTCTTTCTGGTATTATTAACCAAAGTCCATTATCAATCAGCTTCAACTTTAAAAATATAAATAGAAAGAGTTTATTTTTTATGTTCCAAATATCCCATGACTTCAAATTTATTATCCAAAGCATTGATATTTCCTTATACAACCATAGTTTTTGATTATCCACTAAATTTTGGGGAATTGTTCCTCATAAAATGACCCACAATCGAAATGTTCCTTCATGGTTGATCTGGTTTCTCTATATCTTGGATACTACCACCATTAATAGATAGTATCAAGTGATCTATTAGTAAAACCATCTATTATATTCCAATTACAACCATATTAGGATGCTAATTTTGAAGGATATTCTCCCCCCATGCCATCACACTATAAAATCCCTATTTCCTTTGTGGAAAACTATTCTGAATAGACACAATTTAGATGAGGAAACATGGTAATCATAAATTCTATATGATGTTATCCAAAATATAAGGTAAAATATTTTATGTTAATGCTGTTAACATTATCCTATCCTCTAATGACATATTAAACAACATATGATACCATCTATATGGACCTGACATTAAAAATTACACAATCATTAGTTTATATAAATAAATTTATTGTCTTTCAATTTAAATATCTTTTCAAATATAGAGTCTCAGATAATTTCGTAATAATTAATACATAATATAAAAATATAATAAAAATTAGATACTTCTAATAAGTATTCATTTCCACCATATAAAACTGTTACAACAAAACATGATTTCGTTTCATGAAACTATTCACAACTTCTAGATTGATCTTTTCCGTTCCCTAATCCATCATTAAATCCAATAACTCATTCATCAAAATATGAGATGTGCACATAATGATCAGAATAATACATAAAAATAAGAAAACCCTTAGTCTAATAAAAAAAATGAAAACTCATGAAACCCCATGAAAACCCTTTAAAAACATAAATTTTTACCCTTAAAGTGAATTATAATTCCTTATATATATAATTTACATTAAATTTTAAAAAAAATACAAGAAACGAAATTATAAATCTTATAAATGTTATGTAGGTACCTTGGGACATCATCAGGTATAACCCTAATAGAAACCATAATATTGGAATAACATTATAGGAAAGTTCAAATAAAATTATCCAGAGAATAAAATCATAACCTAATGACTAGGATCCCTATTTTGGAAGACCCATAATTAAATCTAAAATTCTCCACCAGTCACAATTTGGGAACACCTGTTGTATATAATATCCAAGAACATCAACGTTGACAAATATATTTTATCATTTCATAAAATCATTTAAACTATTATTCAAATAATATAATGATATTAATGTAGGATTTTCATTCAAATTGATATTTTACATATAAAATACACTGTACATTTGAAAAATAATTCAAAACCATAATTTCCAAAAAACTAAAATAGGTATTTTCATTCAAGAGAACGAAATATATAAAAAATATTGGAATAAAATGAAATCCATAATGGTGGAAAATTTATTGTTTCCATGTATGTTAAGAATACAACATTTTTCTAAAAACATTTCATTTGAAACCCATGAGAAATATTACATTTTTAAAAATTAAAATAATGAAAATTATATTCAATACTATTTTATGTCCATGAAAATTAATTTTAAAACATTAACACATATGTGGGTATTTATATACACCTCAAAAATAATCTAGGTGCATAAAATTCAAATATTCATCAATGAAAGGTAACTGAGACAAAGTCCCTTACATTGAGTCTGCATTATCATGATTGTATTTATAATCCTGAAAAATAAATATATATTTATTATTTACATTCTTGATAACCTTTTGGAAGTTTATAACTACTTTTATTTCTCTTATTTTTATGTTATATGCAATTACTTTATAAATTAACATTACATTATATGTTTGGACCATATTTGGATTATGTATCAAAGATGACTCTGGTATGTTAACTATGGCCAAAGATGGAATTATTTAAAAATTTATAGAATAATAATAATTACATAATTATTATATTTATACATAAATTATAATTTTGAAATCAATAACGAAATATCATTATGAAAAATGAACTAGGATTACAATCAAGGAGAGGGTCGGCCGTACGTACGCATGAGTAACATTTCCAATTTTCAATGATTATTATGGAATGAATGAAAATAAAATTTATATTTACAGAATAAAAATAATATCATAAATACTATATTTTTTATTTATATATACTTATATATGTCATTTATTTGATGCGGTGATGAAAAAAGCAATCATATCTCTTCAAGGAGGTGGTAGACCACATATCCAAAAACGACGTTATAATTTTTTTCCATGAGTGAAAAGGTAAGAAAGAAAATGATATATTATATTCTAAATATGAAAAATAATACATTAATATCATAATTGTTTAATTTATATCAAATATATTCATTAACATTACACTTCCTACCTTCCACATAACGTTTCAGGGTAAACGAGTCTTGTAGTTTCTTTAGGCGATAGTACGTCACACACATGAGTGACATTATTATAACCCCTATTGCATGAAATGTAAAATATTATATATGATATAAGTAATATATAAGTATAATTATGTTATAAATATCATATATAAACTTTAAATCCAACTTCTTACCAAACATCGAGATTTTGTAATGGAAAAACATACGACACCATTTCATGAGGTTGTAGTCATCGAAACACATGAATGTCGATTTAGTAACCCAGTTGATGGATGAAGGAAGTGATTTAGTTTATTAAATTACCATAATAATATCTTAGTTTATTAAATATAATGATTATGTTATATGAATTGGGTTTAATAAGAATTTAATGTGGTGGAGAAATAAATAAAACAAAAAAACCTTATTGATGAACATCACATCTTTTTTGGTTATTGTCCTTATATTTGCACCACAATCCTTTCTAGGTTAGATTTAATTCAAAAATAATTATTATAGGATTACAGTAGAAAAGTTTTTATGTGATTTTGTCTTTTATTTTCCCAACTATAGGTGATTGATGTCGCGAATAAGCAAGGAGAGAGTATGTCCTTTCATAAGTGGATGAGAGGAAACACTAGGTATTTTTGAAAATAATTGAGTACTACTAGATTTTATTATGTCACAAGAGTAAAAAAATATAAAATTACCATAATTATAGTGGTAATGTAATAAATATGAAAATTAAATCAATCTTAGGAATGTGAATCGGCTATATTTACCATTATTTTAATTTAACCCCTGGTAAACCCAATTTCTCCAAAACCAGGATAATTAATTTTTAATTTTTACACTATTAATTCAGGTAAAAAAATAAGATAAATGTATTGTAAATTACATATTATTATATTTCTAAATATCTAATCCATTTTCCAAAATTAAATTCATATAAGTGGAAAATTTTAATTTATTATTAATCTCGAAGATTTGTCGAGACAACAGGTTTTTAAGAAGGGTATTGTTTGATCAAAATATGAATCTATATTAAATCTAAAATTTATTAATATCATTATGTAAAATTTAATTAATATGTATTTTTATATAATATATTAATATATTTTAAAACCTTCATTATTAGGTGTTATTTTAGTTTATTAGAAAGGTTATACATTTTTCATTTTAAAAGTTTTTTAAAAAAATTATTACTTTAAAATCAATAAACAAACAAATATGATATACCAATATAAATTTTATTCAAGTACTTAAGAGTTTAATATTTAGGTTTTTATATAATTTAGGTATCTTTTTATTTTCATTACAATTCATTGTTTTTGCCCTAATTTTTGTTTCGAAAGAAGTCATAGGGGTTTCAGGAGGTGTTTGGGGCTTATTCGGAGCATATAGGCTCGGTTTCTAGAATAAAGAGCTATACCATATGATTATTAGATATTGTGCAACCTAATATAGTTGTTTTGAGTAAATCATGTGGTGGTGTATCACTTCATAATAGGGAAAATATTTTTCCCTAATTGTGTAACCTAGTATGCGCACCTGTGTAGGGGCTCTGTAGTTTTTTAATGAGAAAAAAATCACGGTTAGTGCAAAGTTTCCAAAATAATGTGGTTTGACCCTGTGAGGTGCCACCTTATAAATTTACAAGTTCGCGATTGGTTCATGGTTTGGGTAACCTTTCATTCAAATAATGTGACCCATTTAAATTGGGTAAAGTGTCCATTTTCCCCTTAAAATTTTGATAAACTAGAATACTATCCCCCCCTCATTCCAACATGAAATGACTCCATTGTATTTATGTGTTTTAAATCAGTGTTCAATAATTTTATGTGTAGTCTTCATATGGAATTTGATTCAAACACAATTATTCTTGTTGGATAGATCTCATTAGGTGACTCAATCCACATGCTCGTTTCATTGTTATTATTTCTATTGATAATTCTATTTTGGTGTCAACTAATATGAAATATTATCAGGGTATTCATCTATTTCTCAATTTTATTCCAATATAAGTTGATTTATATTTCTATAATTGATGGGTGTTTTACCATATGAATAATGTTGGTGGTCTAAAACTTTTTACACAATTTGTATTTGTTTTATAGATAGTTTTCATTATTATACACACTAGACCTTTTGAGCATTTCTCTTAATCTAATTATATGAAATCACAATGTTTTTGGAATCATGAAAGGTTTCCCACTAATCCCCATGTTTGGTTTGGTGGTTTTCATCCTCAACGTAGACCAAACATGAGGTATATTTTTCTATCTAACCCTTGAGATACCTCATTGTTGGGTGTGTGTATGAGGTCATTATCATTGTGTGAGACGTAGTGAATTAAATGAGTTCTCTGGAGATGGGTTATGCCTATTTTTCCATGTGATTACATGTTATTAAAATAATGGAGTTGATTTAATATAAACCATGTAATTATTTGAAAGAACTCATGGATTCTAATTGATTTTAAATTTTTTTAACAAATGCTTAATGAAATAGTTATGATTATATTTTTTTCAAGGAAATTCACAATCAATGGATCCATATCACATAAGATTTTATAGAAATTTATACTTGAGAGATCCAAATTTCATTGGATTCTATGAACATTTCTACTCCATGGATAATGATTACTTGGTATTCCAGTGAAATTTCTACTCCTTGGATCTTGCATTCTTGGACCCACAAAGATATGACCATGTACATGAACCTTGGGCACAATAGAATTATTTAGTGATTTTTCTATGGAGATGCGTCACTGAATCAAAGAGGATTAAATGGTAATTTATATATTGGATTGGGTCCATAGGTTTTGACACTGGATTACCCAGTATAGGATGAATATATATTTTTATAATTCCTTATATTTAAACCTTGTTATATGTGCTTACTTACAGTTGTTAGACTAGAAAATATCACTCCCATGTTATATTACAATATTGTTATCTCGTGATTACTGTTTCTTTTATATTTTCCGCCTTTTTGGTGGGAAGGTATCACTACTTATTATTAATTTATTTTACAATTATATATTCCATCATACATAACTTATATAAATAGGCTGGGTTTGATATAGACAACATTAGTGTTGTTATACTAAGTGTTATCTCGAACCCTTTTCAAGCCACCGTTGTGTACCCCGATAGACATCATTCATGGAGGTAGGGTTAGAGACACACACCAACATTATGATGATTGGATGATTATTCTTAGTAGTAGGGGATCATAGTACTAATATATGATCAGGATACTATATTGAGCCATTTTTTTTATTTTTTCTTTGTAAAATATTATAATACAAAATTCATATCCCCATGTATTTACTAAATTTTTGTATAGAATCTTGACATATTCATCATTTTATGTTGATATTTATTTTGGATTTATTTAATAGCACTGTCATCTAGATGTTTATATTCTTTCAATGGATTATATTTTTCTAACAATTATTTATTAACTTGTGATAATAATATGTTACTCTTATTATGAGAGTATAGTCTCACTATTATACCATTCCTGACCCAATATAACTTTCAGCAGCCTTTGGAATAAATGGATGCGTGCTTGAGGTGATGTAACCCACCAGAATGTGGAGCTATTTAGTGAATCCTAGTTTGGGATGTTAAAAAGTGGTATTCATGATTTCTTTTCTGACCCTTCTATTTTAAGATAATATACACGAGATTATGATTTAATTTAAAATTGGTTAAAATTCATTCATGGGAGTAAAAAACCCATGTTATAGGTAATTACCATGTTTCCTAGAATAAGTAATATATTTTTAATTTTAACTATGATATATGATTTGATTCCATTATGGGGTAATTCACCTGATATGTGATGTTATATTGGTGGGATTGAGGAATATCATTTTTCCTTGTCCTGATATGGCACAAAATCATTGATAATTCATCATTTTATAAAGCTTACTAGATTTAGTTTCGATGCATATTCCATCCCATATAGGACGGATTTCTTAACAACATGAAATTTATTATGTATTCATTAAATTATATTTTTGTTATTGACTAATTTTTATTTCATGAGAATGAGTAACATGATTATAACTTAAAGTTCATTCAATATCTTAAATAGTGTTTTTCAATATAGGTTATAGTAAACACCTTATGAAATAAATTATGGCTCCTTAGATCATAGGCCATTGGTAACATAGGATAAAATTATTTATGGATGCGATTAAATGGACCCCATAGTAAAATTTATAAAATGAATGTCCCTTTTTACAATGGATAATTGCAATCCATATAATTCAACCATGTAATGAATAATATAATGAAAATATGAATATAAATTATATTGAATTCTATAATGGAATGGTATCCATTAAATAGAGTTACAAATTGAAACATAAATAGGTGTTTCCTCTATAATTACACTTGAATATCCATATACTGAGACCCGTGTCGTGAAACAAATAGCTTTACCCTGCACTAACCTTGTAGTTGGTAGTAGGAAGTGAATGGGGTATTCTTTATGAATGTTCATTTTATCCAATTTGAGATTTATGTGATAGAATAGGGGTGTGGCATGTTTATATGGAGGCTTATACATGTCATGTATTTATATCTATGATATGGTTGTTAACAAATCTTTAATGAGATGTGTTACTTGAATTTTTATATATATGCCACTATGATGGTCTCTAGTCATGATCTAAGAGGGCGTAGATGACCATGCTTCAGAGGTGGTCATCCTTGAGATTCCATTGGAACCACCAATAGTAAAACAAATGGTACATGTCATTGATCATGATGTGGGTACTAATGTTGAGTTCTTAGAGGGTTTCTTGTGCTTTATGAAGAGTTTCTAGGGAACCTTATTGCATTCCATGTCCACTGAATAGATGACTTGTGTGTTTTAGTGGTAGAATACACCCATGTTTTCTGGGTAAGGATATCCATAGGGTGTACAGTTATGACTTGAGACTATCTTTTCAATCATCAAGGACATAGAGACTCTACAGAAATAGAGAGTCACGATTGTGATGTAAATGCTTTGAGGATATGATTAGTGATGGAAGGATGTCCCGAACTAGTCTGATATGATTTGAGCCATAATTTGGAAGGATTTCCATTCCATATTTTATAAATACTTTTTTGATATGTTGATATATGAATTAGCTAGTGTGTTTATTCCTTTTAATCATTGTGTGATGATCATTAAGTTTTATTCAGTTTTCTTTATAGAGATTTAGTGATTTGTGCCCGTGTATCATTCCAATGATACATCTTGGGAGAGCCCATTTGAGGATGGTCTAAATAATTCCATTTTATTATAGGTTAATGTGTTTTGGCTGAATAGTATAATTGAGATAGTAAATTAGGCACAAATTTTTGAATGTCACATGAGAGAATATGAGGGCCCAAATTAGGGTAGTGATAATTATCTACCCAATGGTTCAATGTCAAATGATATGAAGCATTATTGTGAGACTTCATGTATGGTAAATAACATCCAAATTGTAATTGGTGGAAATTATGTATTTTTTCATCAGTGTGGGATGCATGGACACATGACGAGTTGTGTGATAGAGAACCATTCGAGTGATGAGACTATATAATGATGGGATATATACAATAGTTCTGCATGAAATTCTCTACACTTGTCAATTATATGTGGTTAACACTGAATCTAGGTTTAGTAGAAGGATTGAAATCTCCCCGATAGGCAAGGAGATGGAAAACA
Organism: Viscum album; assembly: GCA_963277665.1. Classification (NCBI taxonomy): domain Eukaryota; kingdom Viridiplantae; phylum Streptophyta; class Magnoliopsida; order Santalales; family Viscaceae; genus Viscum; species Viscum album. The sequence continues at coordinate 2,130,321,553 of OY728123.1, read as the reverse complement.
TCAAATCATTCTTGTTGAGGAGGTGATCATGGTCGTAGGATCTAGACATCAGTTCTTCCCCAATAGAAGAGTGGGGAAGCTCAGGGTAGTAATGTTACTTAACATGGATTTTTTAGGATAGATATTTTTATTACAACCTATACTTGATGATCATAGCACTAATCTATCTACAGTTATAAGTATGGTCTTTGTATCTTCTACTCAGGTATCTTCCCATTTATATATAGGTGCTTCATATTTTTTCATTTTTTTACCTATAATGGATTTCCATGGTCTTGGGGGTAGTTTTATAATGGATTAATGAATCTTGATACATCATTAGGGGAACAATTGGAGAAGATAAGATATTCTAGGTAATTACCCCTTGAGATAAGAGGGCATCACTTCTTATAGAATCACATTATTCTCTAGATGAGAGGCATTAATCAAATACTCATAATGGATTGGTTGACTCCTAATTAAAAAATGATGATTGCTATCACTAGAGGGTATCCTTATCATCACCATAGGGAGGTAGGTATATACCCTAGGTTGAGTGGGATGTCCATGAAGTTAGATATGTACTAGATAATCATGGGATCTGTGGCATGAGATCCTTGATTTCTAATTTTTATTTAGATGATCGGGGGATGTGATAGGATGAAATCCTTTTATTTGTATATCATTTCATGTATCTCTTCCTAGATGAATTTTTTGGTTACACTCTTGAGTGAGAGGTGGTTTTCTCTATTGATCTAGTTACACGAGTTGCACTAGTACCCATTCCTCCTTATTGGATGGCCACTATTGAGATATAGGATCTCAAGAGACAACTAGAGAACATAGAAGCAAATGGGTTTTTATGACCCAATACTTATCCATAGGGTTATATTGTCCTTTGGTCATAGATGTTGCATGAAATACTTAGGATATGTGGAGATTATCTAAAATTGAATGATTTTACAGTTAAGAATCCATATCCTTTACCCCATATTTATGATCCCTTCAACCTCTTCCGAAGAGATTGGGTTTTATAAATTATTTATTAGAGGTCATTTTTTCACCATGTACATGTCCGGCTGCAAGATATATCTCATATAGAGATATGTAGTAAGTATTTACTTTATTATTAGTTTCTCATGTTTTTAGGTATCATGAACTACAATTTGATTTCATGAATTTGTTGAATTTGGTTTTCCAACCATATTTATAATTTTTCATGATTATTTTTTGGATAAAATATCGAGGTATTATCATACTAAAAAATATCATTCTGAAAAAAATTACATAATTTTGAATACAATGAGAGTAACTAGGATGTATTATATTCTAGAAGAAATGCTAGTTTTGGATAGATACAATTCACTTCATAGGGAATGTATTTTCAGAGACAAGAGTAATGTTTGAACCCAGAGTAGGCGAGTAATATGGTTTCTTGGGATCATCCCATGAATTTCTTTAATATACCATATTTATATGGTTATAATGGTAATTACATGAACTTACTCTAAGAATTATCAATTCTATATCTACCTCATAGAATCATGAACAAACAAAGGGATAAACATTTATGGTTACAAATGTGTAAAATATAATATCCTGAGTTAAAGAGATGGTTGAATTTAATACCAATATTGATTATTTTAATGCCCGAAATATGAAATATGGTTTACTACGATGAATTAGGAATCAAAAATCAGAGATATAATGATTCAGGGGGAAATATTTGTACATACGTGCCTCACCAGTCGAGACCTGATGAGTGTAATTACCCAACACATGATATCAAGGTAGAAACTCTGGTTCACACCTTTCATTTTTTGAGGTAGTATTTTTTTTGTGACATAATTTTGGGGGGTACACAGACCACAAAATCCTCATTTAAATATTTATATAATATGACAAGAACCACTGATAAAGAAGTTGGGTTCAGTATCTCCAAATTCTTAATATTGAGCTATCCTATATGGATGGTAAAGGAAATTCTATAGAGAATGATTTGAGCCAGAAGAATCTGGTATAGGTATATCAGAGGGATAATAGTGAATGGAAATTGATTTTCTTTTTCACTGAGATATAGTTAGAGGGGTAGTATAATCAGGGAAAAACTTTTCTCTCATTCCAGTAAGTGAATTAAAATATTCTAAATAAGGTGAGGATATGATAGTTATTAGATTTATAGGGCTTAGTCTTAAGAGAAATTGTGGAAGGTGAGGGCCCACCTCTTGGTTGGGCCATTGAGTATGATAGAATTCAATGTGTGATGGGGAATTCCTCAGTTCCAAAAAACATATGTAAGGAGGAGATGTTGTAATTTCATTCCACATAATGTGTATTACATCTGGTTGTTTACAAAATGTATCAATATTTATGTTACAACTATTGGTGGATGGTTATGAAATAGGAAATAGTATTCTTTTTCACTAGGTTCTCCAACTATCTTCAGGTGAAGAAGGAATACCGGTGACCGACTAGGGTCTTAAAGATGTTAGAGATTCTTGATTAAAAATGGAATAATGTTATTATGGATTTTGTAACCAATTTGTTAAGGTTACCCTATGGTTGTGATGTTGTATGAGTCATTGTGGATAGGATGATAATGTTCATAAAATAACATCAGATTAGGGATACATTTACTATAAATGATCTGGGGATAATTTATATTGATGATATTGTTCTCTTTCATGGGGTTCCTCACACCATTGTATCAAATAGGGATGCCCTGTTTTCATATAATTTTTGGAAACATATAATTTATCGAATTGGGTACACTTGTGAGTATGAGAATGAAACCCACCCATAAAGATATGGCGATTCAATGTGCACCATATAGATCATAGAGTATATTCTTAGAGCAGATGCCCTTTTTTGGGGTTTTGTTGGGGAGAAGTATACCCATGGCTGAGTTCTAATATAATAATAGTTATCAGGATACTATATATATGGGTCTTTATGAGAGTTTTTATAGTAGTCTATGTCAATCACATCTGTGCTGGTTAGAGGTATGAGTGGTAGTGCTGCTCAGACTGTGTCACTTGAAGAAAACGTCAGAGAAGGTCTAGTAGATAAAAAAATAGATGTATACTGAAATGTATAGATAGAGTTCCTATGTTGATCACCATTGATAACCTCTAGAGTTCGAGGTTGGGGACCCTGTATTTTAATGTATCTCATTGATTCCTGTTCACTAAATATTATAAAGATAGGGTAGTCCTTCACCATGATGTAACATGCCTTTTGAGATCCTTGAGAGTGTCGTTCCTATATCCTAGTAGTTGCAGTTACCTCAGAGGTACAAAACCATGCATGAAATATTCCATGTATCTCATATATTCTGTTCTCACTCAATTCCATCTCATATGCTTCATCTAAATGGCATTGAGTTATAGGAAGACACATCATTCAATGATTATCCTATACATTTTTTTTATCTAAGAAAGAATGCTATGAAAGGTCAGTTAGATCCTCTAATTTGGGTGTTATGGAAACTTGAACGTGTTAAAGATGAGACCTAAAAGGGAGAGTCATATGAACATGATCAGCGGCCAAAAATATTTTCATATGATTTAGAAACTTCATAAGAGAAACTCAGGGATGAATTGTCTTAAGAGAGGGATATTGTAAAATCCTAGGTTTTTGGATAATGTATGGATCTTTTTATTTTCAGTTTAATTCCTTGGTTTTGGACTAATGTGGGTGATTAATGTGGTTATTGGAGTTTTTATGGGTTTTAGGAGGTTTTTCAGAGTATGGAGTCTTTGTTTTTTGAGGAAGATAAAGAACCACCGGATTAGTAAATGTCATGCAACCCTGGGTTCATGGATTGTGTAAACCATGTTTGGTGTTTCATAGAACAACATGGGTGGATGGTTTCCCCTAATTGTGAAACATAGAAATCAAAGTAGTGTTGGGGTACTATAGTTTTTAACAGATAAAAAACACTCTTTGCATATAGTTTCCACAGCTATTCACCTGATCCATGTGGAGCCCCTCCTTCGATATTGAAGGGTGCACTATTGGTTCATTGTTTGGAAAATTAGGTAGTCAAATCATGCAACCCCTTTAAAATGGAAAAAATAACAATTTTACCCATAAAGATTCTTACAACTTAAAATACTTATTCCCTACAAATTACAACATACAATACCTCCTTTCTGTTTGAGAGATCTAAATCCTTGAGATAGGATTTGATTCAGTTTCTTCATATGTACTCTGATTTAACCATCGTTTATTTTATTAGATAGATTTTGATAGGTGATTCACTCATTATTATCATTTCGTCATTCTTATATATTTCAATATTGTTATTTTTGTGAATGATAATATTCCTTATTCTCAGGGTATTCATCTCTTCAGTATTTTCTTTATATCTGAGTCATGTTTTTAGTCTATACTGGATGAGTTTTCTATCAAATAGATAAGGTAATTGGTCTAAACCTTTTCCCAGAAAGTCTAATTGTTTTATAGATAGTTTCCGTTGTGTGTCATGATAGAACTTCTCATCATTTCTCTTAAAATAATTAAATGATTTGATTAAATTATTGAAACCGTGATAGGTTTCCCACTTATAACCATGAAATGGTTAGAGTTTATCAACCTCAACCCAGAATACCCATGTTCTGTGTTTATGTATCTACCCCATGAGTTAAAACCACATTCGGTGTGTATGATAGAGCTCTTCATCATAGTGAGATCCCAAATGAATGTAATTAGTTTTTAGGTGATGTATTATACCTCCTTTCCATTTGGTTACATGTTATCAAAATGTATTTATAAATTTAATGTTAAACATAGAATGAATTGGATAAACTTATAGCTTCTATAGGATTACAAAATGGGTTATGAAATGTGTAATGTAATGGTTATTATTATATTGGATTCCATTAAAATTTATAATCCATGAATATTTATAACATTGGATACCATTGAAATTTGTACTCAGTGGATCCTAATTAAATTAGATTATAAATAAATTTATACTCCATGGATCCTGATTACATTGGATGCCAAACACATTTTTACTCCTTGGATATTTATTTCTTGGCCCACCTAGGACATGCTCTTTTGAAATGATCCATGGGATCTAGTTAAGTAAACACCATGTTTTTTAATGAGTTTCATGATGGACATAAAGAGTATGATTTTGGTATTTTATAACTTGGATCCAGACCATTATGTTTGACACTGGATTACCCAACATAGGTTGTGGATGTTCTTTATCATGATTTATAGTTATCCAGTTTTATTGGTTCTTGAATATAGTTGTCAGACTAGATAATATCACTTATATCATATCATGATATACATTCATCTCAAGTTTAGGAATTCTTATTTACTATGAGCCTTGTTGGATGTATAATATATCTCCTTATTCATTTATATTATTATTATGTATTGCACAAAGAATCATCTTATATAAACATACTGGACTTGTTATAGATACTATTGGTTGTGGACTACTGAGTTCTATATCACACCATATTCATGCCACCGTTGGGTACTCATAAAAACTTCATGGATACATATAGGGACCGAGAAAAGTTCCTTTTTTTTGATAGTTGACCAATTATTATTAATAGCAAGGGAGCAGAGAAATGAGATAAGCTCATGATTCTATCCAGATATTGTTCTTTCATTCTTTTTTTAAAATTTTGATACATTTATTTTATTGGATTCCAATCTCATAGTTTTTCCTTCCATTTTGTATAGACTCATGACATATTCATCTTATTATATTGTTTTTACATTTGACATAGTTTACTACTTCTATCATCTGGCTAGTTAACTTTTTTCGTTGACTTATACTATGATTCTATTTATTTATTCACATCTAACACAACTATGCTACTCTTATAATCAGGTAATTGTCTCTCCACTATACATATTACAAACCTCACCTTCTAGTCAACATCTTCTAAAGTACTAAGAGGTGTTATTTAGGAAACGTGATCCATCAAATTGAGGCATTGTTTAGTGGATCATGATTTACTACATTAAAAAGTATATTGAATATAATAAATAATAATTTTTTAACATCAAATCATATTAAAAACATATTTATAATTTTTAATTACATAATTTACAAAATGAAAAATATTTTATTTAAAAAATCATCATTTTATACTATTCATTAAAAAATAAATAGTTTCCAAAAAAATTCACCCAATGTGAATTTTGAAATGTTGATTTCAAAAATGTCGTTATTATTTTTTAAATTAAAACTAAAAAATCTTGTAATTTAACTTTTATATAAAAACATATAAGAAAAATGGTTAGTTAATGCTATTTTATTTTTAATAAAAATTAATAAACCTTTTTATGACTAATATAACAATATATTTCGTATTAATATATATTATAATTAGTTTTTTAACATTCCCTAGGTTCTTAAGGATAAGATAAATATCGTTGAAACACCTGATAAAAACTAAATTGAATAATTAATTGTTTATAACATGTAAATAAATGAAATAAAATGAATAATAAACCTAAAATGGATTATTATTAATGTAAATAATAATAATAAGTTTATTATTAGGGAAGATAAATATCATGTGTGACATGTCAAACTCAAGGAAAGGCTTTATCATATCACTTTTACATCCACGAGACATATGCATATTCACTATGTATTTTCTTTATATGGTGTATATGCTTCCCTTTTGATATTTTATATCATTAATCTATTTATCTTCATGGTATTTGATGTTTCATATGAATTTATTTCCTTCATAGTGATTATCATTCAAAATTTTCCAAAGTGGTAAGGGTTTATTTCATAATATTATCATTGCCCAGGACTGTTTTTGATTCATTATTCCTTTGGATAATTATATGATATTTATATCTTAAACTCAATATATATTCTTATAATATGGTTATTAATGACCTTTTTCATGTAATGAAACCATATATCCTTTCTTTGGTACCTAAAATGATTAAAAAATATTCTTAATAAAATCTTACTTTATTTTTCTCTTCGGTCAAAAATCCTGTTTCCCCAAAACCATGTTTTCTTTGAAATATTACCAAAATGTTTTAAAACAAGATTAATGATTTATTAAAAATTATTTACAAATGATTTAAAGGTAATATTCTTTTCTTTTTCAAACGAGGAAGTTTTATAACCATTTTACTATATAAAATGAATGTTTTTTACATATACATAATATATAAAATTACCCACCATCATGACCATCATATCAATAAATCTTTCCTTCCACAATTACAAAGGAATTTTTAATAAATTTTTTTGTTATTCTAGAAAATTTGTATTTTTAGAAAAGCGATTTTTAATTAATTGTTTTTGGAAATATTTTATGATTTTTTTAGTTGTTTTATTGAACATAAATAATTTAAATGAAATGATATTCTCCCCATGAAATATTCCAAGTGATCCTTAAAATAATTCTAAATAAGAAGAAATTTATTGATTCAACTTATGATTTAATGGGGATATACTCCAATGATACCTTCCTTATCATGTATCTTGATGGGTTATGATCATTTTTACAAGGGATGTCATATTATGGTACTAATCATTTTACTCTGGATGGTTTGTGAAAAGATTTATTGACCAAAAAAAGTATTTACATTTTAAATTCTAGTATAAATATGAATTATTATGTGGATTATGTTTCATCCCTTTCATTTTAGTATTTAGTGAGACTATGTATGTGATTGGAGGGGACCATTATATCCCCTCAATGAAGCAGTACATCTTATGAGATAAAGTATTTTTTGTTTTGGTCGAGGCCTTACCCATTTATTTTGATGTCTGAGTACAAGTACTTAATGATATTTTTTAGTTGTCATGAATTATTTATTCTATAATTATGAACTCAATTATTAATATTTAATTTTTTATTCAATTAGTTTTAATATTAATGGTTAAGTTTTCATCTCATGTGAATATTTATATTGAATAATTTGATTATCATTTATTTAATCATATTATGATAAAGTTATTGATAAAATTATATGTTATTCAATTATTATTACTTCCATATTTCATAAGCCATACATATTCATCTCTTCTACTGTACTCTTACTCTTACATGGTATCTAAGAACAACCATTTCTGATATTTTATTCTTTAACTGGGATACCAATTAGTGTTTTATGATTTATATGTTAGGAAATGGTAAGGATAATAATGGAATTAAAAAATAAAACACTTTTCTTTATTTTATGTTTTAATTTTAAATGATAATTTAATGTATTTTTCTAGTTTACCAAGACCACTAAACAATTTATTAATTCAGTATGTGATTCATTATATAATGTGAAAATGTAATAATTTAGAAACTATCGTTGGGTTTCTAGGGATGAATGTGTTATAAGTAGCTCTTCTAAATGAGATTATTAGGGGATAATAAATAAAATTTTGATGGAGATGGTAATATTTAAATTTATTATATTCCTATTATACAAAAATATATTATTTTATTTCTTAAGGAATGACCTGGACATCCACTGGAGTATAATATTGAGTTTTTTATTGATATAATTCCTTGTACAAGAACAAATTTAAGGACTCCCTATAGTATTCCCAATATGAATTAGTGGAGTCTAAGAAAAATCTAGAGGAGTTATGTGATAATGGATTTATTTACCCTAGTGTTTGGACATAGAGAGAACATGTTTTCTTCTCTGAGAAAAATGATAAATACATTTGGAATTTAATTTATTATAGACAAGTAAACATGCTTATGGTAAAAGAAAAATATCCTCTACCTTACATTGATGAAATATTTGATCTCATTCTTGAAGACCAATTTTTTTTAATGATTTTCCATCATTATGGGTATTATCAATTATGAATAAGGTAAGAATATATTATGAAGACTACAATCCAGATGAGGTATGGACATTACAAGTTTATATTACTTCCATTGGGATTGACTAATTAACACTCAATTATTATGGATCTAATTAAAAAATTCATTAAAGAATATGTTTATAATTTTTTATTGTACTCATGGATGATATCGTGTTTTTTTGTAAAAGCTATTAGGATTCGGAGAATCACATGTGTGATTTATGTAACACCAAGAAATTTTGTGAATTTATTTTCGAATTAATTTCACCATTTTGATATTTTTTATAGCATGGAACATTGGATATAGTTATATTATGTTCAAGAAATATGTTTTTCTTGTGTTATACACAAAATGATGTTAATCTAGAACTACACACAACATATAATTTGAACTACTATATATATAGCACTATGGTTAACTTACAGAATACACAATAGTGACTTTCCTCTATGAATTCCATAAAAAGAAAGACTGTGATTTACAAAAAAATAATATATTTTTATTCAATATAATTAGAGAAAATCTTGATTTTAATTTAGATGTTATGACTAGTGTTACCTAATTTATAAAAATATATGTTTTATACAATACTATATGAATTCAAAGGATAGTAATTGATTATAAATTAATTTGAAACCTGGTTGAATAAAAAAAGAAATATTAATATGGTCAGAAATCTGTTTTACCCTAATAAATTAATCTCTATTTAATTTCTATTAAGGCATTAAGTCAAACATTACTTTCACATATAACATCAACTTGGCGTAAGTTACATGCAATGCCAAGTCTCTATGAAAAAACATTTTATTGTTATAATTAATTAAATGGTTTAGTTATAACCTATTCATTAATACATAGTAATATTAATAGTCATTACTACTTTTGAAATATTTCTACTAATTGTTTATATAAATAAATTATAATCATAAAGAAAGATATGTTTTTTTTGGTAAATTCTTTTCTTATTTTAAAATATCATTTTCTTGAATAAATTGATTTTAATAATAATATTAATTATATACATAATTAGAAATTTAATATTATAAATTAAATTTCATTTTTTATTTCATAATGTAAAAATTAGCCTAGGTAGAATTTTTGGGATTTTTCTGAGGAACCTAGTTTTTTGATGAATAGTGGAGAATACTACTATTTAGTTAAAATCATCATTTTTATTAATTATTTATTAAAGTTAAATGAAATAATAATTATTTATGGTCACATTTGATAAATATTACATTTATTAATATAACATAATTCATTAGAATCAATTTCACTTTGACATTGAATTCAAAATCATAAAAAAAACATTTAAACAATTTCATACATTAGAAACCCATTATTTCATCCCATCTTTAGGAATAAAAATAATCCTAATTTTTCCACGTCTATGATTTTAATTTTAAAAAATTGACATAATCTACTCTACTCAATATAATATTTAGAGTCTAAGAAGTCTATATGAATTTTTGACAAAAAATATTAGTAAATGTTTTTAAAATTATTCAAAGCGATTAAGGAAAAATTATATTTAATTAGAGACAAAACAATATATCTGTGGGCCAAATGATCTAGCCACATGTAAAAAAAATTGGCTTTCCAAATTTCAGAAAAAAACATTATATCCTCTTTAATCACCTTTAATGGGGACATAAGGAAACAAACTTTTAAAATTAAATGGTTATTTGATTTTGAAAGAAACACTATGTTCTATAACTCGCATCATAGAGTCCAGAAACTATATAGACCAATATGTCATTTAAAAGATGGGGACAATCTCTTAGATAATTAGGATGGTATTTCCAGTCATATTGTTTCATACTTTGAATCCATCTTTAATGGTCCTGATAATAACGAAGACCTTCTACAGGAGGTCCTTTGGTAGGTGGATAATTGTGAGGAAAACACCTTACTTCTAATCATACATCTTTGATCATGAAATTAAAGACACTATCTTTAGTTTGAATCCTCATAGTTATCTAAGTATTTATTGTTTTAATATTGGTTTCTTTCTACATTATTGGTATATTATCCAATTGGATGTTTATAAACCTTTCAAATATTTTATGTCTAATGGTTTCCTCCCTTATAGTCTTAATGCTCAATTTCATTTTTTGGTTCCTAAGGTGGATATTTCTTTTGAGATCCACCTGGTTAGACCCATTTCTCTCATTAACAGCCTTTATAAAATCATCAAAAAATCATTGCTAAAATAATTTCAACTATCAGAGACAAAATTGTCTCCTGGAACTAATTTTGGTTTATTAAGGGTGGATCCATTCATGATTGTATTTGTATATCTTATTAATGTGTCAATAATCTGAAAAACATTAACATGGGGGGAAAGTAATATTTCCATCAAACATGACATTAATAAAATATTTTGATACAATGTACTGGAGATTCATCTTTAAGGTTCATTGAGCCTTTGAATTTAGTTTATATTTTATCACTATTGTCCGAACCCTCTTCGATTCAGCCTCTAGTTTCATATTGGTTAAAAAATCTCCCAAGGGATATTTTAAATGCACCAAAGGTGTATGTAAAGGTGAACCCTTATCTTCCATTCCATTCCCAATTGTGAAATATTACCCTAGTCACCTTCTCACTCGTTTGGTGGACTAGACCAAAATCAACCCCATTCATGTTTCTAGGAATGTGAATTCTTCCACCCAACTTTTTTATATTGATGATATTATCATTTTTTTCAAGGTGATAAATGAAATTGTAGAAACCAAAAAAATGATCTCTCTCATTATGAAGAGGTGTCTGTTCAATTCATTATATGGAACAAATCTTTTATCTTCTTCAGGAAAAAAGTTTCTCCCAGTAAGACATGTAATATTATTAATGAATTGGGCATTAAAGAAGGTTATTTTCCTTTTATTAATTTTGTTGTTCCCATTTTATGGGAAAACCCAAGTCCTCTCAATTTTCTATATTTTTTACCATGTTTTTAACAAAATATCTTATTGGAAATGTAAATCCATCACTTTGGTAGGGAAAAATATGCCTTGTCCAATCCACTGTGGTTTTTAAAATGTCATACTCTATAAGGGTTTACAAATGGCCACTTGGACTTATATAATAAATTAATGACTTTAAAAAAATCATTGGGACTGGTAGCACATTGGAAAAATGTCTTGTGACTGTCCCCTGGTCGACATGATGCAAACCTATTGGAAATAGTGGGATAGGTATAAAATGTATTTGGTACTTTAATAATGAACTCTAAGCTAGAATCACCTGGAAACATCTTTACAATAATTCAGATTTCATTTCTTTTATCAAAAATAAATTCATTGAAAAAATTAAGAAAAAAATTTAATTTTCATAGCTCCTCTATCTGGCCAGTTATAAAACAATCATTTTCCAGCATTATGAACAATTCTAGATGGATGGTTATAAGCGATTCCTCCATAAATTTCTGCTTCAAAAACTGGAATGGCTCCCACTTAATTTATATGATTCATCTAGTGGAAATCCTTGAGAGAACCAGCGACTCAATTGGAGATATGCTAAATTCTCAAATTGATCATCCACTTGATTCCATTATGCATGTCATTAATAATTACACCATTTCAAACGCTGATGACTTTTTAATTGGGAAACCTACACACAATGGTATAACTAATTCAAAAAATATTTATTATCATTTGTTCTAAAACTCTTAAAGAGTTTTCATTAGGATAAGGCATTATGAAAAATGGTCAATAATCCCTCAATATTAACTCTTATTTGGTGCATTTCTCATAATAATTATCCTACAAATTGATGCCTTTAATCCTTTGGTATTCAACTTTTCTCTAAATGTAGACACTAAAATCAACATATAGAAGACTCTAATAAACTCATCCTTTCATATTCTACTTCTTATTCTCTTTTGAACTATATTTTTGACATCTTTTACTAAATATGGTTAATTATTGACTCTGTTAACACTCAAATAAAGGGATGTGCTGAAATGGAAAACTTATCATCAAATTAAGAACCTCTTCCTTGATGCTTTTGCTGAGCTACAACTCGTGATCTGGTATGATATAAATATTTTTATTCCTAACAACTATTACTCAATCACAATTTTGGTCGGATGCAAATCATTATTTCCATACATAAAGCTACATTTATGAAAACGGTTCACTGAAATAATACTGTGAATGACTTCCCAATTCTGCAACGTATTCTGATTAATGGAGAAAAATTTCAACTGTGCAGCACCATTGAAGTGTTTTGGCATGCTCACTTTCTGGGTTGAATTAATGTTAATGTTGACGGTGCCTCTAATGGAAATCTAGGCCCCATGGGTTCTTGCGCTATCTTTAGGAAGCATCATGATCAAATCCTCTTATGTTTTCTTGGTTCATGTGACATTTACTCTTCTCTATAAGCCGTAATGATTTTCCTGATTCATGCTATTTCTTTTACAATGATCCATGGATGGAATAATCACTGTATTGAATGTGAATTTACCACCATTGTGAAAGAAAATTGGAATTTTGTGACACACATTGTGTGCATGATTACTATTAATTGGATGGATTTCACCCATTAGCTTTATGGAATCAACTATATTATAACTCATATTTATCAAGAATCTCAGACAGTTGATGATTCCCTTTCTAATAATGGAGTAAATCCAGATATTAAATAGCTTGATTATCTCCCTAATGATTTGTTACCTCTTCAAGGGAAGGATTGTAATATGTTTCCATACTTTATACTCAGTTAATCATTTGTTTGTTTTAAAAAAATTTGATCTATTGTCTTTTGAAAAACATAATCCTTCCATTATTTATTTTATTAGTTTCTTATGTGTTTTTTTATGTAAAAAGATGTGAAAACCTAACTTTTTCCTAAAAATTCAATGTGATTCCTTTTCTTCCCGATAAAAATCCACCATCTCCCCCACTTCCTCACCCCTCTCAAAACACTTGTTTTCCTTCATCCACTACCCAATCTACTTTAAAAATTTCCTCCCATCCTCTTAGAATACAATACTTCCGTATAAGGAAATACAAGGAGGCCTTCTGTCCAAACTCAAAGGAGTTACATGATTATGAGGTGGTTTGACTGAGTACTACGAGAGTGAAGACACATGGTATTGGGATATTATCTCACTTTTTATTCCAACGAGATAAATTATATGTTCATCAATCTTTCCTTTTATGTGGTGTTTGTAATACCCATTATTGTATTCTATGTATCTTGTAACCAAATTTATGGGTACTAATATATACTTTTATCAAACTTTCAGTCATGGGGGTTTTTGTTTCATAAAGATACCAAATGAGTAAAAATGCTTTGACTTAATTTTCATTCATTAAGATTCATGTTATGTTGTTCACCTAAACACATTTTCAAAGTGTAAATAATTACATTTTACCTTTTCTATCTTGAATCTACTTATTTTAATATATTTTATGCTTTATGTAATTTCATTTTCCTACATAGATAGTACTATCCCAAGTTACAGGATTATAAGGGTTTATTGATACAATATGAACTACTTTTTAAATTCATTATGTTTATGATTCTATTGATATATTCTTATGATTCATCTCTCAAGAAATTCATGAATATTTTTTTATCTTATGGTTATTCATGAAACATTCATGTAGTTGTATAGTCATTTACTCTTTGGTAGTAAGATAGTAGAGAAAGTGTTTTTAAGAAGACCCAACTTTACCATCTCCTTGGTCGGAATTTTATATTCCTTGAAAACTATGATTTCTAAAAAGGGTTTCCATGAATAATAATCTAATCTTATAAAATTAATTTCTATGTATATTAATCTACTCATCTTTCTTTTCTCCAAGGAGCATGGTTATCCAAAAAATTTTAAACTTCTTTTCTAATTTTCAAGGAAATGGGTTTAAAAACATTTTCATGATTTCTTTATAATATTTAAAATGATTTTCAAGGGAAATGATTTTGAAAACATTTTCATGAACTATTTATACATTATAAAGGTTTCTTCAAAGAAAGTATTTTCAAAACATTTTGAATATTTCTTTATTTTTTTTCAACATATTTTCAAGGAAAATAGTTTTCAAAACGTATTCAAGAACTAGTTATATTCTTTCATTGTACTTTCAATGAAATTATTTTCAAAATGTTATCAAGATTTATTTTAATTTTGTAAAAGTGTTTTTTAAAGAGATTGTTTTTTAAATTTTTTTAAATATTATTTCATACATTTTCAAGTAAATTTTTTTTCAAATTATTTCATGTCTTCTTTATATGTTTTAAAGGTATTTTCAATGAAAAAAATATAAAATGGTTTTACATATTAAAATGTCTTTTTATAAGAAGAGAGGACATTTTCTTCCAGAAATATTTTTAAAGGGTATCAAAAATTTATTTTCCCTCTAATATGACATCTGTGGATGTTACTTATTCCCTTTTAGTATCTGATCTAATTATTCCATTCATATTCCTTCAATAAATTGGTTGTACATAATTTCAGGGTATTTATTAAACCTCTTTCTCTTTCACAGGTGGTATTTTTATTTAAGCTATTTCTAATTCACATGTTTGTATTTTGATGAAATGTTTATGGGACCTGTTTGTTTTTACAAAGGTTATGAAAAATTTACATGTTTATGATACTAATTTTTTACTATAAGTTATGATATGATTGCTTTTGAATTTATAGAACAATTATATATGATTTCATTATTATATGTGTTTGACCTCTATATCCCTCTGATATATTGGGTAATGACATATATCTCCTGAGATATAATAATATGTTCTTGGGAGTGGACCTTGACTACTAGGATGGTAATGGGACTATACCATAACTAACATAATTTTGTGAGGAGTGAATTTATTCTTCAAAGATATCCATGGGAGTGAACCATGAATACCATTATGGTATGAGGAGTGTACTCATGATACTAATATGGCCATGGGAATGATCCATATATAGAAATATTGTATGGGGAGAGAACCCAAAATACCTATATGGCCATACAAGAGATGTTGTGACTACTCTGTGTTATCCCGATAACATGTTCACAATGTCATGCATGGAATTGGTTACATGTCTATAAGTTTTTGTGAGGGCCTGATCTATTGTTCTAATCCTCATGAGTGGACTTGTTTCTATTAATACATGTTCATAATATTATACAATTATCTTTCTTCCAAGATTCCATGATTTATTCATATTTTATTCTTTCATGGTTTATTTTACTTTTTCCCTTCAGAGTAATGTCTTATTAACTGCCAATATTTGTTACGATCTCTAATATGCATGGTATGATCTTAAAATTTTATGCTCTAGTTCTATATCATTTTTTTCATGTTGTGCTTATAAAATTTAATTTATTTACCCTTACTAAGAATATGATCACACCCATTTCTTATTTTTCTTTTCACATGGTTATGAAGAGAGGTTTTAGGTAGAAGTATTAGAGGTAGAGATATTTATGGGAGATTTTAATGATCTTCCACCAAGATATAATATGTTTTTCAATGTTTCCAAATACACTAAACTATTATGGTCCTCAGGCAGATATTTTGGTAATGTACAAAATATTCATGTAAAATGATGTAATATACATGTATATCTAGAATGCGACACTATGTTTTTTATAAAATGAAACGATTATTCAACAATTTGAAAATAGGATAGAAAACTATTTGGTATATACATAGGTATATTGCTAATTACATGTCTAGGGATGTCTTTAAGGATAAGTATATTGATGAGTCACAGTTTTCAAAAATGACATGAAATTTTTTTAAAGGGTAGAGTGCGTGGATTCCTAGAAATATATATCTCTATGGATTATACAAGTGGATGTGGCTCTATAATAGATGTTCCTAGGGGTTACACCTCTGACAAGTTGTTTTGGGCATAACTCAAGGTAATCTGGTACGTGACAATGGGTCTTGCTGCACACTTATCTCTACACTCTTGGGGGATATGTTTTTGAAATTTAAAAACAGTTCATGAACCATCATGTAGGATTTATATTTATGTTTTCTATGAAAAATATATGAAAATATATAATTTCATACACTAAGAAAGTATTATCCCCGATTTAGATATCCAATAAGTAATTTTTCATGAATATGTGGCTATTCTATATGATAAGTGTTTCCCACCCCATGATTTCTAGTTTAATTAAATGGAGAGAATTACAAGGTACATGGTTAATATTTAATGATTCAAATATGGTAATCATGTTCATTATGGGTCTCTATTTCCCATGGAAAAATATCATTAAGAGAATCAGGAAGTTGGTTTGAGTACTGGTCATACATATGAAGATAATGACACCCCGAATGACATATGAAATGTATGTGATGTTATTGAAATATTGTTTACAATATAAATAAGAAACATTATTAGATTGAGGTTGAGTCGCCTTAATAAATTATTCATATTTAATATTATAGGAAATGGAATTTAGGAATATGTTAATGATTCTTGAGTAATGGTTTAACAATAATAATGGATAAATAATTTATTTATGTTTTGGAATTCAAATATTATGTTATATGAATCATGAAATGTATAAGTGCTTTTAGAATAAGTTTTCATTAATATTTGAAATGGACATGTTGAATGGTAATGAAGATATAGAATAGTGATTTTATAGAAATGTGATGTTCTTATTAAGGGAAGAAACCCATAATTAAAGACATAAATTGAGATAATGTTCTTTTGATAATGATATATCAAATATGAATAAGTTATTTCGATGGTAAAAATTATCCTGAATCTAATTTCTGAAAAAGTTTTTAATTTCAACAAGGATGAAGTTTACATATTCCTTATTTTAAAGAATATTCCCATAAATCATGGGAATATAGAAACATGCATGTTTTATGAAATGATATATTCTAATTTACCAAGAGGGTATTCACATATTGGAAATGTGACAATGAACATCTACATTGTGATATATGGGGGAATTAATGATAAACATATTTTTTGAATAAATTTATAAATATTTTTATTTTCTTCTTTTATATGGGGTGTATGGTTTACCATTCATGAACATTTTAAGTTAAACATTGGAGGATTTATTTATACAATGAGTTTGTTTTGAAAACCATTATTAAAAGTAAATGTAGTGATTAACATTATTTCATGGATGTCCATGTTTTTTAATTTTCAAATTATATCAGTGTTGTTTAATAAAAGGACATCATGTATTTTGGGTGAAAGACAATCATGTCTGCATTGGCCACGGGCCTTGAACCCTAAACCGAAGGATGATAAGGTTTTCCCGTATACCACTGGACTATTCGATGTCATGGCCAATTTATAATTAATTTTTAAGTTTAATTATTTATAAGGGAACACTAGTGTTACTTATTATGATTATATATTATTATATTAACCATGTTGTTTTTTATTGATAATTATAGATAAATATTTATGCTTTTTATTATTTTGTAGGACATAAAATATGCTAAAATATCATTTTATAACTTCAGGCATGAAATTTAATTTCTATACATCCATTACATGAAGAAATAAATGAATTATATACTGATAAAAACACAAATAGATAAATAATTTTTATTTATAAAAGTATATCAATAATGTATATTTCTATAAATTTATTGTCAATAAAAGAATTAATAAATTTTAGGATAATTATTAATAAGAAATATGGTTTCTAAATACCATTATTTTTTTGAAATGATGGAATTACAAATCATCACAAATTTATGAAACTGAGGTACTAAAATTTTATTTTATCATTCACTTTTTTGTGATTTAAGAATTCAATTACACCCTATAAATATTTACGCATTCCTCATTTTTTCAATCTTTACACCCAACCAATGTTATCTGTTGTGGAAATCTAGTTATATGTTAATTTGGGTAACTATTTTGGTTTCAAAAATTCCTTTTAAGGGATGTTTTAGTGTTTATTTTTACAATTTCCATTTAAAGGAAAGAAACATTCAAGTATTGGACCTTTGATAAATTAGAAAAATTTTGGGATCGAAATTCAATTTAAGGTTGTAGAATGTAACACCCTGAGATTTTTGGATTTATTTTGACATAATTTAAACATTTTGATATTTTTAATTTAATGAAACACTGAATATGGATCCTTATATATATAATCACTATGTTTTCCTTGTGATATATGAAACACCAAGTTAATAGTGCACTACACGCAACATAAACATTAGCCATCAATATACAGAACACCGAGGTCAACATGTGTTATACAAAAAATGAATTGACTCGATGAATTGCATAACATGAAAGAATGAGGTTTACCAATAAATAATAAATTATTATTTAATACAATAAGAAATAAACATGACCCCAAATTAGAGGTCCTGAGTAGTATTAACAAATTTATGAAAATATTGGTTTTATAACAAACTATATGAATTCATAGGTTAACAATTAATTCTAAATTAATATGAACACAAATTGAATATAAAAGAAAATAGTATTTTGTTCATAAACGTATTTTACCCTAATTAGTTAAATTTTCATTTATGTCTGGTAATTCAATATGTCAAACATTTCTTTCATATGGAACATCGACTTGGCGTATGTTACACGCAATACCGAGTATCTATGAAATATCATTTTATTGTTATAATTATAAAAACGAGTTATTAATAACCTAGAAATTAAATCTTAGTAATATTAATAATAATAAAAAAATTTAAAATATTTTTTATAATTATTTATATAAATAAAACATATTTAAAATAAAATATATTATTTTTGGAAAATTCTTTTCATGTTTAAAAATTCATTTTTCTCGAATGAACCAATTTTAATTATAAAATTCAAATTTTTACACACATAGAAGATTAATTTAATAAAATAAATAACATTATTAATTCATAATGTCAAAATTATCCTTGATAAACATTTTGTGATGTTTTTGAGAAATATTATTTTTTAGGAATAATGAAAAATAAGGGTTTTTGACCAAAATTTCCATTTTTATTAACTAATTATTAATCTTAATGATATTAAAAATCTATTATAGTGGAACATTAGATATATATTACATCTATTTACATAATTTAATTCCTTCGAATCAATTTCAATTTGAAATTTAATTCAAAATCTTAAGAATCCTTTCCGAATTTTTTCATCTCTAGGAACTCGTTATTACATCCTATGTGTATGATTAGCATCAATCCAGATTTTTTCTGTTCTATTAATTAAATTTCAAAAAACTAACATACATGATTGTATTCTATATAATATTTAGATTCTAATAAGATTGACTGAATTTTTGTACAAAATTATTAGTAAATGTGGTTAAAATTAATCATAGTGATTAATGCATAATTAAGCTTATTTAGGCACTAAACATTATAATTAAGGGCCCAAATGATATAGTAACTTGTAAAACACCCATTTGATGTCCATAGTTCATCCATAAGTTTTCAATTCATTGTTTATTTTGTTTTTGTATTACTTTTTAGGTAAGAACATGTCTACACCTAACTTGCTTATAAAAAATCCAAGTGAGTCAACTTCTTTACCTATAAAAAGCCACCACCTCTCTCATTTCCTCACAATTCTAAAAAATATTATGATATACTGGTTACTACACAATACACATCATAGAAATACTGCATTCTTCTTTGAATCAACTTCATGTGTAGAAGTCAATCCATGGAAGACTTTTTTTAAACCAAGAGGAGTTACCCAATTAAGAGGTGGTTTGAAAGAGTACAACTAGAGTCAAGACACAATGTAAGGGGATTTAATCTATCTTTTTATTCACATGAGATAAATTCTATGTTATATACTATTTCTTTTTTATGTCATTTATGTAATTTCTATTGTTATATTCCATTTATCTTATACCAAAATTTATGGGTATTAACATATCATTTTTATGAACTTTCATTCATGTGGTTTATCTTTCAAAGGATACAAAATAATTAAAAATATTTCATCTTAATTTTCATTCTTTGAGACTCAACTTTTGTAATGCACCAATGTTTTTTAGGTGTATATACATCAATTTTACATGTTATATCTTGTAACTCCTTTTTTGATGATATTTTATGCTTCATGTAATTTCATTCTCTTAAATGGAGATTATGATCTCATGTTACCATGTTAAAAGAATTTATTGATACAATCTCATCAATTTTAAGGATTTTTTGTGTTTATGATTCCTTTTATTAATTATTCTGTTATATCACCCAATAAATTCATTAATTTTCTTCTCCTCTAGTTATTCATGCTATATCAATATAGTGTTACCATTTTTTTACACTTTGGTATATTAGATAGTAAATGAATTGTTTTTTAGAAATCCAAAGTTTACCCTATCTTGGGTCGGATATATATGTTCCTTCGAGACCATGTTTTGTTAATAGTGTTTCGAAAAATATTATACTAATCTTAAATGATCATTAAAAGAAATTTTTCCCTTGTTATATTTTACATTAATTTTCAATGAAATCTTCATATTGCATTCAGAACAAGTAAATTCTTTATCATTTTTATTATGTAAAAGGATTATTATTTTAACCTCGTATGACATGTATAGATTTATCCATTTTAAATCCATTTAAGAATTATTTTCTTGCTTAAATTTATTTTAAGAAAATGTTTTAAAAAAATATTTTCATGTAAAATATGTTTAAAAATGTTTTCAAGCATTAATTTTATGTTTTCAATTTTTTTATAGAATATAGTTTTCAAAACATTTTCAACCACTATATATATGTTTTAAAATTATTTTCAATTTAATGATTTTGAAAAAAATTTTGAAGTATTTTAATGAAAAATAGTTTTAAAAACGTTTTGAAGAAGTATTTATATTTTTTCAAATTATTTTCTAGGAAGTGATTTTCAATAAAAATTTTAAGCTTACATTATATGTTTTTAATTTGTTTTAAGGAAAATGATTCTTCAAATTTTTTGAAGCATATTTCATATGTTTTCAATGAAAATATTTTCAAATTATTTCAAGACTATTTATATGTTTTAATGGAATTTTCTATAAAAATAATTTTCAAATGGTTTTAAATATTAAAAATACATTTTCAAAAAAGAAATGATATTTTCCTTAAGTCAATTTTCTATGAGATAATTAAAAATTATTTTCTAAATGAGATAACATATATTGATGTAACATTCTCCATTTGAGGAATGAATATAATGGTTCCATTAATATTCATTCAATTAATGGGTTATACTTAGTTTCATGGTCTATTTGAAACATGTTTCTATTTTGCGGGTTATATGTTTATGAAATCGGTTTCCCTTTCATGGGTAATAATTTTGATGAAATTTTTATGAAACCTGTTTCATTTTCAACATGTTATTATATTTTTACATATTTTGTACACTAATTTCATTTCATTGGTTATGTCACGATAGCTTGTTATTTTTTGACACATCAATATATGATTTCATTATGAGAAGGTTGGGTCCTATATCTCCCCCAACACATTGGGTAATGTTTTATATGTCATGAGATAGACTAGGATGGTCTTGGGAGTGAACCGTATTTACTACGATGGCCATGGTATTGAACTATGACTACCAAGATTGTATGAGGAGTGAACAAATTCTACTAGTATGTCTATGTGACTGAACCACCACTACCATGATTGTATAAGGATTGAAATCATGCTACTAAGATGTCTATAGGAGTGAACCATGACAACCAATATGGTATGTAGAGTGAACCCGTACTTCCATGATGGACTTGGTAGGGATGCCTCGACTAATATGACCAATCTTGATTTCACGTTTACAATGTTATGCATGTACCTGGTTTCTTGTCCATAGGTTTATATGAGGGAATGATCTCATATCGTAAACCAAATGAGTGGACGTGATTCTAATTGTACATGTTCATAATATTATACACTTATGTGTTTTCCAAAATTCCATGTTTTATTCCTATGTTATCCTTTAATGGTTTATGTTACTTATTCACTTATGATTCATGTCTTATGAAAAACCAATATTTCTTATGGTCTCTAATATTCATGGTATGATATTAAAATGTTATTCTCATGTTTCGTAACCTTTTTACTTGTTATCATTACAAAGTTTTGGTCATTTTTTAATATCTTCCACCGAGATAGAATATTCTATTCCATGATTCTAAAGACACTAAACTATTATGATCCTAGGGAATAGTTTTTTTAATTTACTGAATTTTCATCTAAAAGGATGCAATATAAATGTATGGAATTCCTAGGTCACTATAATTTATTTATTTAAGATGTTTATTTTCTTGTACATATTTTCTAATAGGAGGATATCTTAGTTGATTATGGAATGAGAATCACAGTACAAGAATTTCCTATACCAATGAACATAACTAAGTTAGGTAGTTTTGTAGGTTTAGCAGGTTACTAATGATGATTCATTTATATTTTTTATTTACAGGACAAACCATTAACCAAGAATTAATATAGATGGATTTAGTTAATATGGGAATAATAAGGTGAATAATATTTTGAATAATCAAATAAAATTATTCCCAACACTTCAATTTTTTTCTACCACTAAGAAATGATGGGTTTATGTTATATAGTGACATATCAAAGAAGTGACATGGTTGTTTTCTTATAGAACATTTAAAAATATTATTTTATGTTAATCAAGGTAGAAAAACAATAATGAAAAGAACAATCGAACCCTTGATCTTGAGGTGGTAAATGTAATCATGTCTTTGATGATATGGAGACATTATATCTATGGTGAATGATGTGTGGTATACATAGATAAGAAGATCCTAAAATAAATCATTCCACCTAAATTTCTTAACATGAGGCATATGTGATCTCTTGAGATACCAAAATATTTTATTATTCAATACACAACCACATAAGGCAGTAAAATAAGTTATAAAATGCATGGATTTAGAAAGATCTTGTATTTATCACCCAAATAATGATTTAGATTGATTCTATTATTAAGAACCAACCGTAAACATTAAATATTCTATTGGATTTAAACTAGAACTAACATTATTAATTTATAAATCTTTTTATGTTTAGAGTTTTAGATTTATAGGTCATAACTCTTACATAAAAAACCATATATATAAAAAATAAACCCATATTTTCAATATTCATATTCCCCACTATATAGATATTTTAAAAAGATACATGAAATATTTTCATGAAAAAACATCATGAATTTAAACATGAATTCTTCCTTGTTATTACCCATATATAAACCCAATTATTTTTTATATATGTGGAATAAGTACACAAGTCAAATAAGGGAACTAAATGAAAATAAATAAACCCAACAGCACATGATTACTAATAAAAATTTTCCTTTTAAAAGACAATATTTTCCTCAAAATAAACATTTTGTATATAATTAATCCCTTACTTTACCAAAATATTTTAAAAAAATCATGAAAACATAAAAGGAAAAATAAAAAATATAATGGTTAATTTAAATACATGAAATATTCATCAAATATATTTTATAGATTTATACTTTTCACCATTCATAAGTAGTAAATAATTTATTTTAAAAATAATTTATTTTCTTGCCTTTTGGAAACCATAAGATTACAATAATATCTCACAAAAATAATAGATGAAACCTAAATACATATTAGTACATCATTATCCATATCAATATTATAAATAGTATAACTATATGATCAACTTCCATACCCAATGAAATGGAGGGATATCAGGGACTCTCCCTTCCCTGGATTATAACATAACCACCCATACATGGTTAATAATGTAACCACTCATCATTATATTATTATGGAAACACCCATAATTGATTTATAACTGAAACAACCATCATCAAAAATAATTCCTATGAACTATAACATTATTATAACACACAAACAGTTTCAATTGTAAACATTACACTCATAAATAATTTATTTCACCAATAAGAAACAATTTATGGTATTGGACTGTCTTCTATATTTTAAAACCCATTATATTTAAAAAAATTAATAGATATAGGAATGCTATTTTTTTATTTGAAGGAAACTTGAAATATTGTAAATAAATCCAAAAATAAAATATTGGTTATAGTAACGAGAAAATTCACAATCACTGTTTCTGTTAAAATTGATCATACCTTCTAGCTCTTAGTCAAAATATTCCATAATAAGAATGTAAAAAATTCCATTTGAAAACCATTATAATAAATAAAATTATTCCCTTTAAAAAACTATCATTTATAAATAAGTAAATTTATATAAACATTTAAAAAACCAGGACATATTACAAACAAATTTTTAAGAGAACATTGATGTGGGGTTTTTGAAAATAAAGCCCCCTACAACTTTAGAAACATTTAAATCATAAGACACAAATAGGAATAACCTCAAAAAATAAAATATCATGATAAAAATGAAATTCATGATATTAGTATTCAAATTTGACATATATATAATTTATAAAATAAAATGGAACCATAACATGAAAATATTCCTCAAAGAATTGAAATTGAGATGAATTCCCTTACCTTGAGTCTAAATCATAAAGTATGTTATTTATCTTCTGGAATAATAAATTTATGTTGATTATTTACTTTATTAAAAACTCTTTAATTTTTAGTATTAATTTTATTTTATCTCTTACCATGCTATGTACAACTATTTAATCATTTATGTTCACTTTGATTTTTTTGGTATTCAAATTATATGTCAATAAAATACTATAGTAGGTTGAAAATGGTTAAAGTGTAATTAAATAACCATATAAAGAATAATAATAATGATATATGTATCATATTTATAAATAAATTATACTTTCAAACAATTAATGAATAATTGTTATGGAAAATTAACTACATTACCTTCATGGAGATTGTAGGCCATACGTAGAAATGAATAACATTTTCAATTTTAATGATATTTATAGCAAAGAGGTAAGTTATAATTCATATTCCCTAAATTTCAATCATATCATAAATACCATATTATATATTCAAATATATATATATACATCATCTATGCGTTTTGGTGACTTAATAAGACTAACATTATTTCATGGAGGTGGTAGTCCACAAGTACGCATGAACAACATTATAATTATTATGTGTGTTGAATGGTATGAAAGAACATAATATATTGTATTTTTGGAATGATAAATATGTTACTAACAACCTATTAATTTATTTTATATAATATTTATTATTTAAATTCATACTTATTACCTTCTATGTAATTAATTAGTGAAAAAAAATCACATCACTTACTGAGGTGCTAGTCTTCCATATACACAAGAGACATTATCATATCACCCAAAGATTGAAAATTTATAAGATATGTGTGATATAATAATTAAATAAGTACAATTATTTTAATTATATATTATCAATATTTTAAACCCAATAATATAAAATTATCTTATAGTAATGATGAAAAATGAATTACATCGATTCGTGAGGTCGTAGTACGCATTACATACAAATGATGATTTCATTTCAAATTACAGGGAGGATGATAAATATTTATGTCATGCCATTACTATAATAAAATATAAGAATATGTGAGATATTAGTGTATTTATATAATTATAATTTTATTATATTTGAAAGAGGTGGAAGAAGAAATAAGGTAAAAATGATTGGTTACGAATGATACCTCTTCTTTAAAAAAATCCATTTGTTATAGAAAAATCCTTCATTGGATTACCTTATAATCATATCAGGGGTTCTAGGTCCTGATTATTAAATTAAGAATGATCTTTTCATAAGTAAATTATGATCCAAGAGGAATTGAAGCTGTGTATAGAGGAGGAGAGGGGATACCTTATATCAGTATGGTGAGAGGCACACTTGGATTTGTTGAAAATTAAATGGGGTAACCACATTTTTTAGAAGAAAAGGCCAAAAAATGGACCATTATGTATCTTTATACATTATAATAACTATATATGTCCATTAAATAGATTTTCTGAATGTTTTAAGTTCATTTGAACCCTTATAATTTTAGTTTAACCGATTGTAAATCCATTTTTTTACTTTAACTCTGGTAATATTTTTAAGCTATTCTCACTATTCATTGTGATGAAAAATCAAGTTAACCATAATATTTAATATTTAATATTCCCATTTAAATTATTTAATTATTTTTATGAAATTCAATTTGTATAAGTGAAATAAATTTACTTAAAATCACAACCCCGTACACAATAAGGGGGTTAGGGGGGTTCAAGAAGTGTATTTTTAAATAAAATAAATATTTTATATTTAGTCACTGACATCTAATAATAAAATAAATGGAATTATCATAATTGATTTTATTTTTCATTATTCACAAAAAATAAATATTTTCCAAACAATATAAAAAACTTCTCTCTTAGATATTTTTAATATTATGATTTAAATAATTAAAAATCATTTTGTATAATTGAATTTATATATTTGAGAAATTATTTAATTTAAATAAAACCATATAAGAATAGAGGTAATAAAAATTATCTCTTTTCTTCATTTAAAAAATTACATAAGTATTTTATGATGAATATTAATATATTATAACAATAAATCTAAAAATGATTAATTCTATCATTACCATGGTTGTCAAATTCCTCCCCCATTTGGTAAATTACATTCTCTAAATTTATTCACATATTAAAAGGTGGGGATATCTTTCCCCCATATCATTTTCATATTCTCATGCTATCTCTTAGTCCATATTGCTTTTCGATAATAAATTAACTTTGTAAATCACTTTATTCATCATATAATTATCCATATGGATAGGAATCCAAGCTGTATATTTCTAATCATACATATTATATTCCAAAAAAATACATTTGGGATGAAAACATGAGATGATTATGACACGTATTTCCTAAACATTGAAACATGAAATTAATTATTTTCTTATGATAAACATGGAGGAAAATAATCTTGGTAGGAAACTAATCCAAATTTCCCAAGGATTTCATATAGAAAAATGAATAAAGAAATTAAAATTCCTTTTAAAAAATATATTAATATTCTATTGAGATAACTTGTTAATGATGTGATCCACTACCTTGAATAAAATATAATTCATCTGGTTACCTATTCATATTTTATACCAACTCACCAGCTTCATCATATGTTTTTAAATAAAATGAAATATAACAACCACTTCTTATAACTGATCAATTTCTGTAGACATGTTTTCTCCTACTTCATCCCAAAAATCATGTTTTCTACATCGATTTACATATAATAACTCAAAATGAACTGTCTATATATAGGAATGAAAATTTTTGTTATAAGAAAACTCCTCGAAGACATATATTTATCCAAACATCCTAGGAAATCCCTTAAACATAAACAAAACATATATTACCTGTTTTGAGTCATAATATTAGACTATCCATCATATTGAGAATAAAAATATTTTGTACCCAACGAAATTTGATTTCCTTTTGAAAAACTATATGTGAACCTAATATTATTGTATGATACAATGAAGAACAGAATTCTATATTCCATGACTATCTCTATTAGATATTGTTGAGAAATTTTATCTCGAGACATAGTATCTTGAATGGTATGAAAATGCAGATATATAGTAAATTTATAAACAATAATCCAAATCACGTCATTAACTCAATATTTCTATGGAAATACCACTATGAAATCCATTGAGATATTTTTCATTTTCCACTTCATCATAGGAAATTGTTGAATGATTCCCCTCAATAATTTTCATTATGATTTAACAAAAACGTAGTCAAACATTTCATTGAATATTCATGCATATCACTTTTCATACCACACCCCCAGTAATACACCTAGAGTTAGTTATATATCATAGTGTAGCCTAAATGAATACAAAATTGAGAACTATGTGATTATTCAGCAAAACAATTTTCAACTGAGAACCATAAGGAACACAAATTATTTTTCAAAACATGATAGAACCTTCCCCAACAACATTACAATTTGGAAAAAGTATCTTTTTAATGAATTGACTATTTTGTGATAGAACATGATCCTCGTTATATTATTTCATAATTCTTTATGAAAAATTAGACTACATTAAAAGCTAAAAAATAGTGTTGTTCCCTAAATCCACAACCTCTAAGGAAAAAATCATCAAACTATTAACCAACAGATCATGTTTTAAACATAACTTTTTTAATGTTTCATTATTTTTCAAAATCAAATCAGGTGGTACTTTGTTTTATTTTCTAGGATGGTAATGAATCTTGAAATCAGTATACTTGATCAGCTCTAACCATATTATCAATCTCATGTTCAATCCATTTTTAGTGAATATATAATTCAAACTTTTATAATTAGTATATATTTGAAAATTTATTCCATAAAAATAAATCTTGTAAATTTTTATTACAAATAACCATAGAAGATATTTCAGGATCCTATGTAGGGTAATTTAACTCATGAGGATTAAACTAAATCAAATCATAAGAAATTATCTGATCATTCTGTATCGGGACCCAACCTAGTCCCTTTAATAAATCATTACTAAGTATAATAAATTCAACAATTTTTAAAGAAGGGAATAAATTGAAGCCATCCCCAATATTATTTTTAGTTCATAATAATAATAATCACATTATTTTTTTCATGGTGAATTTAACTCCATTTGGTGTTAACATAGTCTGTGGTCCAAACAATCAAGCAATTTTTACAATAAACCATCATTAGTAACATGATAAACTAAAACAACTATGAATATCTATGAAATTTTTAATAATTGGACAATCTTTAGCTAATTTAGTATTAACCAGTTCAATATTTATACAATATTTTGAAACAATGTTTCCAAATAAATAAATCTTTTTCAACCAAAATTAACACATAAAAAATTCCCTGTATAGTTTATTTTATATTAATGTTTTAAAAAGAAATCCTTAAATGTTTTCCATATTCCATCTATAATTTAAAATATACCAAACTAGCATCAATAAAAATAGCCAGAGCCATATCCAAGAATTCATGTTAAAATATATTCATAAGGAATATAAATATAAGAGGTTCATTAGACAAATCAATGGGAATAACTAAATAATAATAATTTTCATATTTTTATAGAAATGTTGTCTTCAGAATTTCTTCCTCCTTTACCTTATTCTGATTTTACTAGAAACATATACCAACCATCAAAAATAATATGATCCCTATATATTATCAAATAAATCATCAATTTTGGAATATTATGAATTTCCGTAATAGTGATATTTTTAAAGCCTCTTTAATTGATGAAACGACTCATAAAACCATCTAACCTTTCATGAAAAACAAAATAGGGGAACTCTATGAAGTGCTAGGTCCAGTAAAACTGTTATTTAAAAACTCATCTCATATCATTATCAAATATAAAAGTCAAACATGATATATTTTTTAATGGGGTATTAAAATAGGTATATAATCATGACCTATTTCATTAATAAATCCAACTTTATAATCACGAAGAACACAGGTCATGTCATAAAAAAATACATCAACTCATTCATTCACTACTAGAACGTCACTAATTTGAACAATTTTTTTTCTTTTTAATAATATAATCTTGGTGTATTTCACTATAATACCTTATAAATTTGATATACTATGTGTATGTTATTAATGGTATAAAATCATTGAATAAAACATTCTTAGATCTTAAATATCTATTTTCCTGATAAAATCAAATCTAATCCTTACAGAAAATGATATCAAAGTCTATTATTGGAAGTTCAACAAGATTTACAAAAAATACCATCCTAATAATAAAAAAATGAATATTATTATAAATATTGGTTACATTAATTTTTACACCTAGAGCTCTCACCAAAAGTTATATAATCTTTTTATGTGGTGATATTTACATTTTTTCAATAAATTCTCAGAAATGAAAGAGTTCGACGATCGAGAGTCAAAATATATACTGGTATAATTGGAATAAACCAGTGGAATACATGTCACAACATCACTTGATTTTCTAACGTCAACCATTGTATAAAAATGTATTTTCCCCCTTTTTCATTCAATCTTGATGATTTCAACCTCGAGTATTGAAATTCAGACAGACATTATCATAATTTTTCAAATCCTTCTAAATAAATCATATTGCAGAAGTATTTTAATTTTCCTTCGGATTATTGTCATTGTAGTCATGATCAATATAAATAGACATATAATATCATGATATCTTCTTAGAGTTCATAATATATTACACATTGTTTTTTTAATAAATTAATCACAAATATGAAACTTTATTTTCTTACTTCAAGACTTTATTGATCCATTCATACCATTCTCTTACCAAATATATAAATCTTTTGGTTATTGTAATAGAATAATTTATCATCAAGAAACTGTATTTTTCCTTATCATCACATCAAAATATGTTTCTCATAAATTTTTAATTAATGGGGGGAAATTCCTTTGGATATGTGACATTCAATCTTGTGTAAAACTAATTAATATTACAAACAAGATCATGTATAAAATATTTTATATACTTGGATGATCATTTTTTTAATCAACTAAAAAATCAAAATCATTTTTCCTCAATTCCAATTATTATTTCATTATCTTGAGTTCGAAACTTTGAGGTAAATACTTCTCAAATAAGTGATTCTTTAATGTGTCACATTACATCAATTCAATATCATCTACTTCATTGGTATTCTTAAACAACGGCCATCATTGATTATCTTCACCTTCATAATGTTATATATAAATAGGGATAATTTTTAAAATTATGTATACCCCATGAATTAAAATAAATCCTCCATCTCACTTATCTTTCCTTTAGTTTCCACTACGTTAGAAGTTCCATTAAATGATGGAAGATTTTGCCTCACTAAAATCCCTACTATAGACAAGTTCCATTATAAAAGATCATGAAACTCTTTATAAATGATTCCACCGATATTTATAGATCTAATCACTTAATCCATCACTATAAAAAAATTCTATTCAAATTCCTGCCATCTTGTGATCTTGATTTTTGATGATATTTTCCTCTTAGCGTTTCCCACTAATGTTTCCCAATTCCCTATTTCAAA
The DNA here is from genome assembly GCA_963277665.1 of Viscum album. Classification (NCBI taxonomy): domain Eukaryota; kingdom Viridiplantae; phylum Streptophyta; class Magnoliopsida; order Santalales; family Viscaceae; genus Viscum; species Viscum album. The sequence continues at coordinate 2,130,289,802 of OY728123.1, read as the reverse complement.
ATTATTCTTGACAAAAAAAAGTTTAGACAAAAAAATATAGTAATACTCAAATGATATAAGATTTTAACTAAACCATAATTTAAAATATTTTAATTTAGTTATATTAACATTGACCTATCCTCTAAAATTATATAACCCTAGCCCTGATACAAACTCTAAAGACTCATCCTTAAACATAATATATTCTAGTGAATTTAAACTTGAATTTATATTTTTTAAATCCCTATTGATCTTTGAGGATTAAATATATATAGAGATAGTTAATAAATACTATATAATATAATCATGTCAATAAAAAGTATACATTTCTAATGAAGTAATATTTCTTCTACAAAAATAGTTTTATTATAAAACAAGATTTATTTTCATTACAAATATTCATGATATTCGATTATACCTCTTCCTTATTCTTAACCATCCTTCAAACCTCTGAAGAAACATTTTAAATCAACGGATGAAAATAACATTATCAGTAACGAACATAAAAAAATAAATAAACCAGTTAGTTCACTATTACATATGAAAAAGATCCTTTTCAATGTATGCTTTCGGCTAAAACTGAACATTTTATTAGATAATAAATCAAATTATTTTACTAATAATTTAAAAAATTATTATATAAGAAAAATTAATAGAAAAATAAAACTCAAAAAATGTTTCTTTTAGAATATGAGAAACACCTAATTTTTTTCCCAATGTCGTACTTTTCACTATTTTGATATAATAGATACTTTATTAAAAAATAACCTAAAAAGTACCTTTTTAGAAATAATATGAATTACAAAAAATCATTGAAATAATAAATAAATAATAATGATATATTGTAATATCATATACTATATCATTGTTAAAAATTGATTTACCATTCAGTTGACATCAACTCCAAATGCATTAGAGGGTTATCACGAACCCTCCCATCCTTTATATATAACATTACCACATATCCTTGGTTCATAACGTAACCAACAATAATATATTTATCATAAAATACCCATAAGTGGAATATAATTTTTTCAAGAGTCATCGTAAAAAAATTTCATGAACCATAAAATCATCATAACACATAAAATTCTATAATTTTGATCATAAAATTCATAAAATATTCATCACATCCAAAAGAAAGATTTTTCAAATATTAAAATATATACTCCTTTGTAATACTCATTTTAAATTAAAAAAATATATAGAAAAGGGAAATAGTTGTTTTGATTTATGTAAATATGAAATGATATAATGGAATCTAAAAATAATAACTTGGTTATGGTGAAATGAATATTCATTGTCCCTGTATACGTTAAATTAGAATATTCCTTTTGACTTTTTGTAAAAATGTTCCAAACAAAATACATAAAAATAATCAATTTTAATTAATTTTAAATAAAAATATAATTAAAATTATAATAAATTCATTTTTATATAAGTAAAATCATGAACCACTCAAACAAACATGGATATAGAAGAAAAAATAGTTTTAATGTAACATTAAAATATGATTTTAGAAAAATAATGTATCTTATGACTTGGAAAAAATTACAATCATAAGCACCATGAAATATTATCATTAAAAAATTATTATAAATATCTTGATAATAGATAATTTCCTAATATAAAATTCCAAATTCTTTGTATATAGACATCATTAAAGAAAATAGGTTCATAACATCAAAATGTGCCTTAATGAAAGGAAATTTAGATGCAATCCCTTACTTTGAGTTTGAATCTACCTATACATTCATTATATTCTAGAATAACAACCATTTGATAACTATTTACTAGAATAAGAAACTTATTAATGTTTATAAATCATTTTATTTTAACTCATTCCATGATAAACTCAATTATTCAATCATTTAAGTTCACTTTAGATGTTTAGATGGTATACATCTAGCATGAATAAAGTATTTGGTGTATTGACTATAGTAAAAGAGGCCATTAAATCAACATCATAAGAATAATATTCATGAATTTTTTATCATATTTATAAATTAATTATACTTTTAAAACAAATAATTAATTTTGTTTATGAAAAATGAACTACATTACAATCATTGAGATGGTAGGACATATATACACATGAGTAACATTTCCATTTTTCAATGGTTAATATAGAAAGAAGGTTATTAATATTTTATCTTTGTATAATTATAATAATATAATAAATACAAATTAATTATTTGAATACACTTATATACATCATCAATGTATTTTTTTGATAAATAAATTATATTTCATCCCATAGGCGGTCGTCTACACTTACGCATTTACAATGTTATTGGTTTTTAGTGACTATAAATGTATGTTGTAAAGTCTTAAAATATCATTTAATATATATATATATATGTAATGGATATCATAATTATCTCTTTTATAGCACATATATCAATTAACATCATTCTTATTACCACCCACTTAACGTGTTCGTGAAAAATGAATCACATTACTTCGTGAGGCGGTAGTCTATCGTACACATGAGTGACATTATCGTACAAAAAAAAAGAATATATCATAATAACGTAAGAGTTATATTATAATTCAATAAGATTAATTATGTTACAAATATAATATATATACTTTAAATATACCATTATACTAATTCATGAGAGGTGATGATGAAAAATGAATGACATGGTTTCATGATGTGGTAGTCCACCATACTGAGGAAGGATGATTTTGATTCCCATTCACTAGAGTAGGAGATCATTTAGGGTATGAAATTAACATAACATAATCTATGTGTATGGGATATAATGGTTTTGTTATATCAAAATAATTTAACAATATTTTATGTAGTTTGATGAATAAATAAGATAAAAAATATGGTTAAACACAATACCGGTTCTTCGGACAAACTCCTTAGGTAAGCCAAAGAACCCTTATTATGATGGGTTTCTAAAACAATGGGATATACGATATTGTAATATAATTAAATAATATAATTGGTTCGTTATGTTATGATAAAAAGTGATTTTAATGTGCTAATAGAAGAGAATATGGGTTGGCTTTTATCTGTGAGGCGAGGGGCACAATTGTATATTTGGGAAGAAAAATCTGTATGTAATGTTTTTCACAGGCCAAAAAAATAATGAAAACAAAATTATTAAAAATAATAAATGATAAGGTTGTAATATATAAATAAAATATTATTTATAAAAATCTTTAGGCCATTTTAAACCTTTTTATTTTAGTTTAAACCCCAGGTAAAAATGCTTTTACATTGTACACTCTAAATGAATTTTACTATATTCACTAATTATTATGAATAAAAATTATGTAGACCATATTATATAATATATATTATTATAAGTAAAATATATTAAATCAGTTTTCTAGAAATAAATTCACATATTTGGAATAGTTTTGTTTAAATTACACTAGCAAGCACGATGAAAATATCAGTTTTTCAAGAAGAGTATTTTTCAAGGAAGTAATTATTTTATATTAACTCTATTACATGTAATGATCACTAAATGAATTTAAATTATTATTTAATGATATATAATTTTAAATTTATATTAAATTATTTATCATCCAGGGATTAATTATTTAATTAAAATGTAGAAACATTATGTACCTTAAAATAGTTAATAGAGAAACCCTTTTTTTAAACTATAAAATGAACTCATACTAAAATCCAATTTAATGATTATTAAAAAGTAATTAAGTGGGTTGAATATAAATAGGTTATTTTTATATAACATTAAATAATAATAAAAACAAAATGATTGATTTAAACTACTTAATTTATTGTTAATTAATGTCATTTTCACAAAAAAAATCATATTCTTCACTATTCAAATAATAATAATATTTTCTCAAAAATCACAAAATGTAACCCTAATTTAACTTTTATCTTCATATTTCCAAAATTTTATTCATTTTTAATAATCCAAAATCAATAATTTAGAAGTTATGATTTTAAATTAAAACCTTGTAGGAAATTTATTTTTATTAAAAGTCATTCCTTATTTATTTAAAATATTAAAAAATTTCTTTATAGTGAAATTTTCTATCTAATTAAAATTAATTCAAATGAAATTAATTAATTATATTATTACCAAGGTTTTGAAACCTATTTATATAGATCTAGTAAATTTTTATTTGTCAATTATTAGGAAGGAGATATTTAATCCATTTTGAAATGATTGACAAACCATCTTAATTGTATAGGACAAAAGGTTATCAATATGAAGATGATAATTATTAAAAGAAAATTCAATCTATTAATTATGTGAAGTTTGAATAATTTTTTTGTTAATATTAAATTTTAAAATCTTAAAAAAATTTATGTGTTTTATCAATAAAAGAGAAAAAATTGAACTTTTGGATGAGACTCATAGTTCAAATTTCTCTATACTCTTTTGTAGGACCAATATATATATGGGTTTGAGGGAAATGTTTTAGTCGGATATCATAAAATGTAATATTTCTAATTATGTTTATAGATATTTTGTTTTCCAAAAAGTGAATGATGAGAGACAAAATCCATGTGGATTAATGGAACAACTTCATATTTATTTGTTAAAATGGGATGGCATTATAAAAGACATCATCCCTGTATTACAAAATACTACCTACGAAAATTATTAAATACGTTTTATTATTGACCATGTTACTAAATCTACACATTTAATTTATATAAGAAAATATTTACCTCTTCATTTCCTACAACGACTCTATATAAATAATGCTGTATAACATCATGGTGAACCTATTTCTATTATGACTGATAATAATCTCCATTTTAAATAAATATTTTGGAATATTTTTCAAAAGTGTCCGGATACAAAGCTTCATTGTAGGACTTCCTAATATCCTAAAACTAAAGGATAGTATAAGAGGACCAATAAAATAATATAATACCTATTTAGGTTATTATCACTCAACATTCATGTTATGTGGCATCAAAATTGACCATTAGTAAATCTTTAATATAATAATAGTATCCATTCATATATTAAAATGGTGATGTGTGATGATTTATATGGTATGATGTTTCATACACAATCTTATTAAGATGTTGTTGGTTAATGGAAACATGTTGACCCAAAACTTTTTGAAGTTACCACAACAATGGTAAAGACTATTTAGGATAATATTAAAGTATTTTAAAGTAGGAAGATGGTTAGGATAAAAAATAGTTGAATTATGTAGAATTTAATGTGGGATATCATGTATTATTGAATTTACCTCTATGGATTGGTGTTATATGGATTTATTAGAAGGGAATTCTGATCCTTAAGTATATCAGACCGTTTAAAACTCTCGAAAGAATTAAAGGTGTGTCTTATCGATTGACAATGCCACCAAGACTCTCTAAATTACACGATGTATTCTGTATATCATTTTTAAGTGAGTACAATAATGTTCCAAAAAAAATGATCAAATATAAAAAATGTAATTAGAACCTGATCTATCTTACTGTGAAAATATCATCCACATTCTTGATACTAGAGAGAAATTATTAATGAATTAGATGGAACAACTATTAATGGTACATTGGATAAATCCAAAAATATAGGAAGAAATGTGTAATCTAGAGGATTTTATAAAGAAGGAAAACTTAAAATTTTATAAGTAAATATCCATGAAATATCAAGGACTAATTTTTGTGTTATGGATTTATGTGACAACCTAAGACTTTAAAATATATTTCTTATTAATAAAATTAATATGCTTCGATAACTTGTGATACATATAGGAACGAGCCTCAATTATAATAAGTAAAAATTCTATTTTTATAAAAATATAATACAATGTAAATTATAATATTTAAATTTACAAGAATTATAATTTTATAGGATGAATATAAAGTTTGAACTTACAGGGTCAAAAAAAGCCTTGAATTATTTTTTGAAACATTCCCTTAGAAATAAGCTTTTATAAAAAATAGAAAACTTTATATTTAACTATTCTTATAATTATTTAAATAATTTAATATAAATTTTTTAATTAATTTTTTACTATTAACCCCATCTAAAAATAGATAATCATATTTATTGTTAAAAAGATCTATTTTTGAGAAAACTATTCATTTTTGAGGATATCATTTTTTTATAAAAGGAGTAATGTCTAACCATATTAATTAATTAAATTAATATTTCGTTTTTAATTATTTATATGATATTTATAGATCATTTGTCTAAATATTTTAATTTATATCCATATAATGATGATTCCAATCCATATAGTTAAAATAAGATCCCATTATTCTTGAGTAATTCATATAATGAAAACTTTTTTTTCGACATGAATTATGGGTTTATTTTCAATTAAAAATATCTAATTATCTGACATGTGTTTAATAAATTATATTAAAAATTCTGAATCATGATAAAAAATATTATTTAATGTAGTAATATTAATTTTGGGCCCTAAGGATTATAATGATCCTTAATATATTAAGTATGTTTGTTATGTTTGAAATAATGTTTTGCATATTACATGCACCCATGTTTGAAATATAGTTAAAAAATATATTTTTCTATATTTCTTTTAATATTTAAAATAAATGGGTCAAAAATATATATTAATTACTATTTTATTTTAGTCATAATATATTAATTACCCAGGTTAACAAATTTCATAGCATGGACAAAATTGATATGGTAAATGTAAGTAAACATAGAGGATAAGGATGTTACATGTTTAACATATGTTTCATTAATTTTTTGAGGTATATATTGACTATAAAATTCATATAGTCCATTTATTAACAATTTTTTAGGAAATTTGTGTTGGATTGAAATCTCATTATTGAAAAGTTTTGGTTATTTACCAAAATTCCACTCCTCATTTATTAATGGGCACTCCATCTCTTAAAATATTCACCCAAATCAAGCCCCTTGAATCAAAAATATTATATGAAATTATATCCCCAAAATCCTTGTACACATTACAGAGGTGGGTTTCTTCCATATATTCTATACCAATGTTCTTTAGGAGGAGATTCAAATGAGGTTTCTCTAAGATAAAGGAATTATCTTAATGAAGCACTTTATTTTGTATAGTACTTTTTTAACTATAAATTATTTTTTAAAAAAATACATATATAATAACACCAATATATCATGTATACTAATATATTATTATTTTAATGATATAACATATATCCACGTCCTCTTCAGTCAAATGTGTAACAAAATCAACAATAATATGCACAACATACTATATCCTTGAGAACCGATGTAACTTGTTTTCCATCCACACATATCATGGTAAAATACAATGATTATATATATATATATATATATATAATATGAAAAAATTATACTTCTATAATTATTATATTATATATACACCCTTATATTAAATTCCATTTAAATGAAAATATCATCGCTTGTGTGTATGAAAGACCACCACCTCACAAAGTGATGTGATTCATTTTTAACTTATGATTTACATGGAAGGTAATAATGATAAATTAAATTAATATATGTGATATATGTAGTAAATAAAATTGAAATTTTAAAATTAATTTATCACCCAATTCCCTACATGTTCACTCTTATAGGGAATGATGTCGTCGCCTATGCATATGTATGACCTACCATCTCAATGATGTGATGTGATTCATTTTCCCGGTATAAAAATCATGACTTGTTCTAATAATTTATATAAAGAGTATATATATTATATTTATAAAATAATGGTAATTATTTATTTGATGTATTTATACCATATGAAAAATATAATGACCATTCATGAAAAAACACACATGTGAAAAAGAGATAATTAACACCCAAAACTATAAATATAATGTAATATTATTATCAAATCAGTGGTAGAATAATATAAGAGAATTATATATATTTTAAAATTATGTATAAGTTTTTGATATAATTTAATTAAATTATTAAAAATATTTTATAGTAGATTAAATCACATTAAACTAATGAAATGTGTAAGGTAATGGGTTTGTCTCAATTTGCATTTCATTAGGACATATTTTTTAATTTGATCCTCTTCTCATTTATATGGTTTATATACTAACACTTTAATGCAATTTACATCAATTTCAATTTATTCATGATTTTGAGATTTTAAATTCAATTTTATTTATTCAAGATGTTATAATTTAAAATTTTCCTATGTGGTAAGAACATACTTAACAATTTCACATTCTTTTGGGACTCCACATACTTTTGTTGAATGATTAATACCACTTATCCTTTATAATATCCAATAATTTTCTTGTCAATATTCTTTTTGTCAAGGATATTAATTTTTCCTAATCTATATACCAATTCTACAAACAGTGTTTACTTTGATAGTTATCTAATTCATTGGGGAAATATTGATATTCCATATTAATTATTTAATAGAGAAATTTATAATAAGGAATATTGAATCATTATTTAAAAATATCATTTTATATATACTGAATTATTTGGAAATTAAGTAATTAGTGAGGTTTAGAATTTTATATCCCATATATGCATCAACAAGCTACATGAGATAAGTTTGTGGTCCAAATTTGATGGCCTTTTACATGTAGTTTTGAAATGTCTTATGTAATGTATAGATAGTAGAAGTATCATGATGTGTGATATTAATATGTCAAATAATTAAAATTTACTTCATAGATAATTCATTTATTATTATTATCCTTGATATTTTTTCATTGATGTTATCTATAGTTGCACTTCATTCTCAATTATTTGATTAAATGGGATTTGTTTACGTTTATCTACTATACAAAATTTAATACGATTTATCAAAGATTTATAGTTAAATTTTTAAAATGGAATGTGTGATTATTTATTTAACTTTGAATATTAATTATTATTATTAATCATTCATGATAGATTGCACTTTTTTTAACCCTTAATGAGAATTTGAGATCTATCATATTTTGTTTCCCTTCACCAGGACATAAAGCAAAATTATTGGAATGTGTTCAATGATGAATAATGCTTTATATTACTATGAATTTCATTTTATCTTTCTATATAAAATGGTGAAAATATACGTATTTAGTTCTCTAAAACTAATAAAATGATATTCCCTTTTGTATTTTACCCCTCTTACTTAAATAAATGTAATAATTTATACACTGGCTCAGAGTTACTAGATTTAGGGTCATTAAATTATTCATCTTAGTGGAATTAATATTAAATATGAAACATAAAAAAGATTAAATTATTTTTCATTAAAAAATACTCAAACAAAAATAAAAACTACAACATTATATAGAATATATATACAATATAATGACACCATCTCATGAGTTTGATGTCATATTCTCTGTTGATAGTGTATCCTCTAAATTGTTTTATAGATTAAACATGTTTTTTAACACACTAGTTATATCTATAGATTATACTCATCTTCATAATCTTAAGTCAAAATTATTCAACCACTAGAGTAAAACTCAACCATTAAATCATCTATATCTTTAATATTCTTGAAAACACTTAATGTTTCTATTACTTAATCAAAAATCAAATCGTCTGGATAATTCCATAAAATAATTTGAATTGTGACAATAATTAACATCGTGATATTTATATATAAATGGAAGAATATCAGTATCGTTAGATTTTATTTTTAATATAATATAAAATTAATGAATCTAAAACATTGATAATAAAAAAAAGTCCCTCAATTTTTATCTCTGATTGATATTCTTCATCAATAATTAATATAACCTTTTAAAAATTTATTTTCCAAAACAATACACCCAATGAGTTTTTTAGTATTTTCTACCATGAATATATGCTTTGGAATAATGAAATTTGGTTTTTTATTTATAAATAATATATGAAATCTCATGCTTATAAAGAGCCCAAATCATCCCTTTACAAGTATATGTCTATATATATATATATATATTTCATTCGCAGATTCCCATTTATGTTTACACATATATTCATGATATTTAAAAAGTGTATTTTTTTAAATATAGGTATTATCCATACGAAGACATGGATTTATACCTACATAGCCAGATTATGTTTTTGTATAGGGACACTGATTTTTACAAATACTTAGATGATACTTACATAGGACATTAGGGTTTATAATACATCACAGACTATGCCATATTTTATTTTATTGAGGTTGAGATGAATCTTACATGGGATTGGGGATCATCAATAAATTTTAATTAGTTTATGCTAATAGTTTTAAACATAATAATTTCTTTGAACACATTTATATTCTAAATTGCTTAAATTAAATTCTAGGATACTTAATATAAGTTCATGAGTCCTAAAATATTCCAAAAAATTGATCACGTAGTTCTTTAGAAACTATATAATTATTCCATCTGGAATGTTAACTCATGGATGGATTCTCTAACAAAAAATACCTTAGAATATCCCCAAAGATAGGATTATTCAAAAAAAACATACCAAACTAATGTTAAATGTACTCTACAATAGCATTTATTTTATTAAATTAAGTATTATCTATCCAACCAAGTGATGTAGTGGGTAGATCAACAAGAAGAAAAATCATCCATGTTCCCTTGCTAGTATGAACTAATTTTTCTATATATGGTTCATGGGAGCTAAGAAATCAATTACATCCTCTTTATCATTCATTGACATTCATTCAAATTGACTACAACTTGAAAACAAATAAGAATTGAACTTCACAAATCCATAGGGAACATAAATCCCCCTTATTTTTTATATAAAATTTCAAATTTCCTCCCAAAATATATTCATATCAATTCACACTATTTTATAATTTATGAAATAAAGAGAATAATGTCCTCCCCCTTTTTAAAATTTTTTAATGGTTCTCCTCATCCTTAGCTAAAAAACACTTTTTCTGTGGAATCCACTTTTAATGATCTTATGTATTTCCATGAGAGAAGCACAAAATCACATATTCATAGAAATTTTTCATCAACCTAACTACTATAATATTACTTTATATAACCTAGGATAAGAAATTAGAGTTGTTAAAATGAGTTCAAATAGTAATTAGAGAATGAAAATAATACTGAAAACTATAATTTCACCAAATTAGTACATATTATAAATTCAAGTGGACTAAGTGATTTTTTCAATATTAGTATTATATACTCTCCCTTATGGGATACTCATTATTGATTCATCGTTGCTAATTATTTATAAGAATGTATAATACTGGTTAGATCCTGATAATATTTTATGGGGTAATACCAATTGAGAATGTCCATTATAGATAATCCTTCCCTAACTCTGTTCCTTTAATCCTATCATCAATAGTGCACAATAAACATAATTTAGGTATAAGATGTAATTTTATTAACAATTCAATTTGGGGAATAGGTAAATGTCTTATTGATCAACCTAGATACTTTTTTATAAAGGTATAATATGTCTAAACCTCTACATGTTTGATCCTCTATTGAGTTTATAGAACATTCTTTCTTTGGAAGAATGGTTGGATTTTGTTTTAATCATTCTTCTAACCATGATCTTCCATATTCACCATAAAAATTATAGAACATTATATAATTTCATCATTATATATTTACATAGCCTTTTCAAGTAGATATACCCATATGACATGACAATCTTTGGGAACATGTACCATCTTCTTTCTGTGGGGTGGATCATTCTTCACAACAAATTTCATGGTTCTTTTTAAAAGTTATTCCATTGTGTTGTTTATATTATTACTAAGGAAAATAATCCTACACTTATTATTTCTATGTATATCCTATTGGATCCTTCCACACATTTTATTACCTTTTAATATTCCATTCCTGGGTTGATTCCCAACATGTTTTCAAGGTGTTTTAATAATTAATCAAATCCAAATATCTATCTCTAAGATTAATTTCCTTTCCTCTCTAAAAATATCATCAATTCAATTTGATCCTCATGGGTTTTTTTACAATGATCAATTATATTTCCTTTATGACATAGTTTGTTTATTTTCTTTTAGTTGAATTTATATACATCCCATCCTTCATCTCTGATTCATTAGTGGTTTTTTATTTAACAAACTTCTTTCTTGATTTTCAACACAAGGAAGACTCAATTATTTTCTTTTGATTGATGTATTAATGTTTTTAAACCCTATTTTCATTTTTATAATATATATTTTATGTTGGTAAACACAAAACATATTTATATCTATAACCATTTTTATTTCAAAAACCATTAATGTCACATATACATTCAAGTATATTTATTAAAACATGATTTGTCTTTTCCTTTTATTGTATCCTCTCATATGTTTTATCATTTACATGAACCCTATTCCCCCTTTATATAGGGATTCTATAACTTTTACATAATAAAATATTGTTCCACCAATCCATGGATCTTTATTAAAAACATCAACATGACAAACATATTAAAATTATTATTTTTCATTTTCAAGAAAATATTTTTTTCTAAAATTAATTACCATATTATATTAGGTTGTATGCTGAATTGTTGGTACTCTATTAGGGTGTAAGATATTTCATACTAATTTTTACCTCCACCAATGACTTTTTTTGTTGGTTATATAGAATTTTTTATCTTCTAAATTTGTAGTATTTTATCTTTTTCACAAATATAATTCAAAATCATATATTCAATACTATATAATTTAACTACCCAATGGGATAACTGTTTTTATTGATCTAGTTGAGGGTTTCACATTAGTAGATTACAGAGTATTATTTCATCCATTTATAGTATTTCATGAATCTATATTATTATTTTATGTTTTTTGGATTTATATGTCATATAAAATATTTTAAAATTATGTACTATATTGATTCCAAATTTCTCAAATTAAAGTCCAGTAAAAAGAACATTAAGGTGAAAATATATTTCTTAGCCTCAAATAAACTAAATCAATCTTCCCAATCCATTTTCGTTTACTCAGAAATATACTTATGCATTTTATTTGTGTTAAATAAGGGGTTTCATGAAATATTCCCTATCATTTCATCATATTCTATATAAAAATATACCATATAAATGGACAGGTTATGAAATATCTCTGGAGTATGGATCATTTTTTACAACAATTTTATAAAATTAATTCTCACATAATGTTCTATTATATTATTTTAACCCTTGAAGTTATTTAATGAAAAAAATTATTTATTAATTAAATATATTTTATATGTTATGTTATGTTGATTAAATAAATAATTCATTTAATTATTTCATTTAATACCCAAAACCATATTTCCAATTTAAATATACTATTATAGAAATTTCTAGTGTTAGCTATAAACCATTGAGAGTTTTGATAGAAGCCTATAGCATTCTTCATTGGAATTTTGAGATCTGATAGTGAATAATGATTAGATAGAGGTGGATTGGGAGGTAATTAATGTTGCGAGTCTTCCTCATTCCTAGTGAACACATTCTTCATCAACGATTGATCTGTAACTATGGTAGTAGTCATAAAACCTATATTTACACCATTTTTATTAAAATATCAATCATGAATAATTAATTCACATTTGACCTGTGATTTATTTTCACATCACATGATCAAAATTCTATTAATTGAAATTATTTATTTAATTTTATTTTTCCTTCAATTTTCACCCATGTATATAAGGTTATATAATGTTTTTCAATGAATTCATTGAATGTGGTTGATTTTACCTTTTTCCTTTGTATTTATCACCACCATTTGTAACATTCATCAATGATATCCCATGGGATCATAGTATGACATTTCCGGGGTGGAGAAAAGTATAATCAAACCTTCAGATTCCTTGTGGGTTGGCGAATGATGATTGGGATGCTGATTTACGAATGCATTGGGATGTTTTTTGGGATGTGAGTGATAACTCCATGGATTTGACAACTAAAGAGGCAGCACCCAAGCTATGGAGTGATGGTCATTGTTTTACAATGTTGAGGTGGCCAGAATTTGGTCCCTAAGTGATATATATGGTGTAGATGGCCTTGGATCTGATACACCTGACACTATTCATGGTGAAAATGATGATAACATTGGTATGGTGAAAAAAAGTGATCATATTTCGGATATTGTAGAGAACCTTACTAAATGGAATGTAGAATAATAACACATCCATGTATTCCCCTTAGTATAGAGTAAGGTTTTTGGGGATGATAAGGATCACACACAGTGTGGACACTTTCATAGGTCGTGTGTCCCCTCCCCCCGGAGATGATAAGTTGTGTTCTAGATGTCACACATCTTTGAAACCAAATAGGAGGGAATGCCATGTAATATAAGAGTACATAGTCAGGGTATGGTAAGTTTTATATCCTAGGTACATATCCACGTACATAGGTACGGGTTGATGTAAAAGGGATAATCCATACCAAACGAGTATGCCCCATGAAGATATGACCTTTTTTGCAGTTCCATTACTTATTGTATAGTTTTATATGGACAAATAAGTCATGTGTTGAAATAGACATTTCCAAAAGGTATGGTTAGGTAACATATCACGTGACCCTTAGTACACACTAATTATGTTTTATAGTAACATATTCATAGTGTATCTCCTTCATTTGGACTTGAATTTTATCTCACTTGTAGCCTATCATAGGAATTCTTCCATGTTGTGATGAAATAATTCAGAATGGATTTAATGATAAGAAATAGAATATTTTGAGAATGTTTATTTCTTATGTTATTCATGATGATGTATATGATCGATAAGAATAATTAAAGATAGAGGTTATGTTTGGACCCTTCCAATCTCAGAATGGTGTAGGTCCCCAATACATAATATACTAATTGAGTGGAATCCCTCTCACACTAGGTCATGGGTCATCTACCCATTTAGTGGAACCCCCTATGACACTATGGTGTGGGTCGTCTATCTATATCTACCGTGTGTAACCCCTATCTTACATGGGTTGAGGTCCTCCAATCACTATTTGACACAACCTACCACACTAGGTCTAATGTACATTATCCATATACTAAGTGGATACCCTACGATGAAATAGGGAATGGGAACTCTATCTACATAATAATTACAATACCCTATCATTATAGGGTGTGGGTCCACTATTGGTGATTCTGACCCCTCGGGCTGTGGAAAAGTAGGAAGATGTATGTCCTCCACTTCACATTCTAAGATAGACACATTAGTTATTGTGAATAAAAGATGGACCTTTGGAGATAGTGACAGATTCATCATCCTAGGATGTAGTAAAGAATGGGGATCCCATTTCTATATCATTTGGGTTTCTTTATGATAATATATAGATATATATATATGTGTGTGTGTGTGTTATTGGGATTTTTTCTCCTTTCTTTAGGTGGTTTCGACGACTTTTATTTTGTCTCTCAATTTCTCCCATTCATTTTTTGAAGTGTGATTCTGAGTATGTATCCACCCACATCTTCATCAAATTTTCCTACATGTACCCTATATTATCCAAATTACAAACACATCCACAATGACTTTGTTGGAACTTAGGGGTAATTGGGAGATTTCTCTACATATAATGACCGAGCATAGAGATAAAGACTTTATCTTTCAAAAATATCATTATTTAAAATTTTTTGGTTGTGACCTCAATTCTAGTTAGTTTTTTAGTTTTAAACCTTCTAATAACGGTTTATCTCTTTCATAATTTGAGTTATTCTACAGATATTATTGCATGCATGGTTTATGTTAGATGTTTCTATATCTTATTATTCCATTGTAATTTTGTATTGGGGAGGTTGGGTGTGTTCATATAGGTACATTTGAAAATGGTGTCATGTTTTTTATTATGACTTATTGGTTCTTGATTACAACCCCTGGACTATTGGATGTGGGATTGGGGTTGTAGTGGCTCAGCCTTCATCCGTATCAAAAGGCCTTTAGGGGTAGGGTTACCATAAGGTGGTATCAGAGAGGTTCATTAATTAGGATGGTGTTTGGAGTTATCTGATTATGTGTTTTCGTTTTTATGTATGTTAATCATGTCGAAGTGTATTGAGTGTGAATTTCAAGATATGGAACCCTGCTTTGGTCCGTTATCCAACATTTCCAGACATCCAGACTCTAATAACAAGATTTTCAACTCTACATAACATGTTATTTGTTGAAGGGGTCAAATATATATTTGTCTGTGTGAGTGTATTCTCCTATAATCATGGTACTTCTTGATTTTCACGAGTGGAATATAGTCATTACTAATACAGACACCAAATCCTACCCATTTCAAGGCCTAAAGGGAATTCCCTTTCACTACGAGCATGCACAAGTCCCTAAGTAACAATAAATATGGGTTGGGAATGATTTACCTAAGTGTGGAAGCACAAAACATTAAAAACAATCAATAATATGAATCTGAAATTCTCATGCCAAAAAATACTTATTAGAAACCATATCTGAATACATGGTTTTATACCAAGCACTAGAGGTCCAAACATAAACATAAATAGTAATAATCCACCACAACGACTCACACAACTATGGGTCATCAACCCCAAGCCGTCTCCACAACACCGCACCATAGGAGGGGACTAACAACCTGAACCACTTTCACCCAAGGTTTTTCCTTTCCCAGTGTCAAACATAATAAAGTATACATACACCCAAGTGGTGTAAGTAGGGTTTGATCTTAACCCCAATATGATACCACCCAATTATTCCAGATAGTATTCAATAGGATATGAAAAGCATGATGTTTTCATATTTAACGAAAAGGGGCGATAAATTCTAGGAAAAATAACTTTTATGTGTAAATAGTGTTCAATATAAAAATTTCAGAATGTTAAAAATCTAAATAAGGCATGTTAGATACTGTAATGTACATCCAAACAAACCCTAAGACTGGGGTAAATAAAATAAATCCAATGTGCGCCAAAACTGGGAACACCCTAGGAACTTGATAGTCTCAGGCACTATATACCTCATACCACAGTGTAAAATATCCATGTCATGATCCTTTCTTTTAATGACCTGTAAATTTCAAGGAATTTGTTTTTAATTCTTTGTAATTTTACGAGTCTGTGGATTCTGACGGTGCTTGATTATGAGGCCCTATGTGCTCAGAATCAATTTTCGATGATTAGCTCGAGTAAGTTCAGTGAACGAACGAGCGGGTTTTTCTAACTTCTGAACCGGTGCTCGGAATTAAAATCTGAGGGCACCGATGAACTCGCAACACCAGTATTTTCTTAAGGGGACACTTATCATAGTTGCGTTCGCAAAAGAGAAGAAGATAATTTTTGGAGGTTTATTTAAGAAGTAAATAAAAATTGTCGGAACACTTTTTATTTCATGATGAGGTTTTTCCCTCCCATGGGTAGTTAAGGGTGGGGCCCATGACCACTTAACTACCCAAGTGTGTATATTAGAGAGGTGGGTCCCACACGGGTCCCACCATTTAAATTCCCTCTATATATCATTTAGAACCCCCATTAATTTGACAAACCTTCATTAAATGTCGACCCTTATTTTAATGAGGCACCTTCATCTTTTCCATTTTTTATTTAACCGTCAACGCATTTAATAATGGGGAACCATCTCTATCCCTTCATTAATTAATTGTCAACACATTTTGTTTAATGTGGTGAATTAATTATGGGAGATTTACCATACGGGTATAATGAAATAATAGGTGGAACCTATTATTTTATTACGGAGGAGAGCTTCGTTGTGCGAGGAATAACGACGACCTCCGACGAAGAACGATGAAGAACGCCGGTTCCTCGGAGATCGACGACGCACCACCCTTACCATTATCCATGGCAAGAGAGGAGACGCCGCTTCCTCCATGGTGGGCCCTGACGACACCTACGATCCTCTTCCCCGCGACGCTGTCTACCACGACGCCGACGATCAGCTTCCTTGTTGAGGTAGGGAAAAGAATTTGTATATGCTTCTTTTATACCCTCATAATGGTTTGTACTTATTTGGTGATGCTTTGAACCACTAACGTGGTGGGTGCGAACTAATGAACATGTTCGAAACCACCGATTCTTCTTTCTTGATGTGAGGAATAATTGGCGACGATGAAGTGGGACGAAAATGGTAATTAGAAGAATTTATAGTGATGTACGGGACCCGAGACGACCGTTGGCGCAGCCGGGAGCGAGATCGGACCACCGGAATGACTCCAGTTGCCCGTAGAAGTCACCGGTGGCGCAGGTCCCCTGTGCGGCGGCGTCCCGACGTGTTGTCGATAGGAGCCCACTGCAGTTGATGCCACGATGGTGAGAAATTTGATCTCGTGGCTGTGCGGGATCTGGGGGAGACGTGGCGTTGGTCGCCACCTCCGCGGAACATAGTGCGGACCGTGTCCCCCCTGCACGGCCCGCTGGCCGAGTCGGCGCAACCCCCACCCCTCCGGCCGGGCCGGGGCGGGTCGTGCGGACCGGTCCAGGCAGCACCCATCCGGGTTAGGCCACACCCTACTGGGCCGGACCCAGAACAAGGTTTGGTCGACCCAGTTTGGGCCGAATCAGGGGGGTTGGTCCAGGTCAGGCCGGGCCCAGACCCCCCACTTCAGACTATTTTTGGTCTTTTGCCCATAACATGAGCTACATACCTCCGATCAATGCACTGTCAGTTTCGTAGGAATCCGTCGATCAAGAAGGTCGTTTCAGTATATTACACTCGAGGTTTTAGAAAAGTTTGTGTATGTCGAGGTGGGTTCGAACCCAAAACCAACCGGGCCCTTGGAGCGGAAACTCTTATATCTTAAGGACCGGGCATCCGATTGATGTTCCATAAATTGAATTGGGATCATTTTGTTCAGACAGTCCTTTTGTATTACTCCACTTGAGGTTTGGATGTAGCTGAAGTATGGTCGTGTTGGTTTTAGTGTAAAAATCCATCGGGCCCCTGGGACATCAAAAGCCAATAACTCTTAGACCGGGCATTCGATTGACACACTGTTTGTACCATTGGGTTTCTTTTGATGAGACAGAACTTTGGGATACATCAACTCTGGACTTCGTGACAGTTTATGTATTGAATCTCTCTCTTGGTCAAGGAGTGGATCCTCCCGGAATCAAGCATGCTTTGGGCGCTAACCCTAGGGCTGGCTGCGACTACGACGATGACGACTCCACTTGGATCCTCCATGGGTTCGGCAGTGAGGATGATTGTACATGGATTCTCCATGGGTTCGGTAGCGACGAAGACCGTACTGGAATCCTCTGTGTGTTTGACGGCGATGACTACTATTCTTGTATCCTATGTGGGTCTGGCAGTATTGACCTCTGTACTTGTATCCTGTGTGGGTCCGGCAGAGTAGCCGGTCTTGTATCCTTTGATGGTTTGACAGCTTATATGGTCTTGTATCCTATGTGGGTCTTCCAGCTTAGATGAATCAGTAGCTACATTTGAGCATCTATATCACCATACGAAATGTATACCTATGTGAGTTGAGTCATGATTTTCAATCATTATCATTGATGTGATTGACTTGCTTTTCTGTCTGGATTGGGTTATACTTTTCTTGTGTGGACTGGGTTGTGCTTTCATTTGTGGGCTGGGTTGTACTTTCCTGTGTGGACTGAGTTGTGATTTCCTCCGTGGACTGGGTTTTTCATAGGCTTGGGAGCTGGAGCCGAACTACAACTGATGACCTAGGTATATGTATGGGCATATACCTAAGTAGAGTTTTTGATACTTCGTGATTGTATCTTTCCTTTGTGTTTTATCCTTCGAAAATTCTAAGAGACCTTCTGGGGTCTCAAGGTCCATACTGAGTATCTTATACTCACCCCTGCATGGGCTATGCCTCCACTACACGGTGTTGGTTGCAGACGATGAGCAACACTGATCGTGGTGAATGCTTGTGGATCTGGAAAGTACCCGGAGGTGGACCACTTGGCGGGGCGTACGCGGAGTGGACGACCGGACTCGAGGAGCTGAGGAGGATATCTGTACCCACTCTTCATGTGGGATTTCCGAAGGATGACTCAGTGTTGCTATTTTACTTACTACTGTCATACTTTCCTTTCAGTTGTACTGTACATTCAGTTGGGTTTGTATACTGGCCCTTTTTCTTTTCAGAACTTACCATATACCATGTTTTACTTAGTGCATACTTCACTTTCATACATTGTTGTGTGTATTCTTCATAAAGTCAATGCCTTCCCTTACTTTGGGATTTACGCCTTTGGTTCTAGCCTCCTGCCCCTGGCCTATGGAAGGCGGGCTTGGGGTAGTCACGACATGTGCCCCGAGGACGTGTCACGACAAATTGGTATCAGGGGAGTCGGTTGTACCATAGAACTCAGGACTCTAAAAATTTCTTCTCTGTAAAGTAATAAGGTTTAGAGTAATGAGTGTGGTTATCAATCCAGGGATTCTTGTGTTGGTGCGGTGGCCAACGTATCCATACACCAGGACCCTGACTTCTGATTTTGGACTCAATGCATGAAAACATTGATCGCATGTGTGTTTCAAAAGTTTTCTTTGGGAGTACTTTGTGTCAGGTCACCAGGTATACTGTATTAACCATGGTTCACCTGTTTCTTTTTAGGATGGCCGCACGACAGTAGCCAGCTAGGGATCCGAGCTTTGTGAGAGATGGAAGCCCACCGAGCGAAGAGGCCTCGGTGCAGGGCCCCCTTACAGTGGAGGCACCGGCGGTACCTCTACCCGCCGAGCCACCGAAGCTACCTGCCCCAGCAGTAGAGAGTGCATGACACCTCAGTGCATTGCATGAGTTTCAGAGACAGATGCCTCCAAGGTTCTTTGGAGAGACGGATCCTCAAGCAGCCGAGGATTGGCTGGAGGCTGTCATGAGAGTCTTTAGATTGGTAGGGACACCAGCAGACCGCATGGTGAACCTTGTCATGACTCTCATACACGCAGCAGTAGGTAGATGGTGGAGCATGATGCTCCAGGTGCACGATGAGGCATATCTACTTTGGACGGACTTTGAGATCCTCGTCGGCTTTAAGTTTGTTCCAGCCACCCTCCGTGTAGTGCACATCCAGGAGTTACTACAGCTGCGGCATGGCATCATGTCAGTAGCGCAGTACTCGGTGATATTTACCGACCTCTCCAACTACTCCAAGGACATGGTACAAGACCCATTATTTAGGGATCAAGCCTTTGAGGAGAGGTTGAGGCATGAGATCAGAGCTTCGACGATTCCACTTAGTATCCCGACATAGGAGGGGGTGCTGGAGCGAGCCCTATTAGTGGAGAGCTTTCTCGCCGAGAAGTCATCAGCAGTGATGACCACTACAGGACATCATAGAGCAGAGTCTTCTATAGCTGGCAGTCAACAGATGACGCAGGGGTCCAAACGGAGCAGGGCGTCTGGTGGGCAACCTCAGGACATGGGTTCAGATGTGTGGAGCACACGGCGCAGAGCCAGCCTTATGAGGAGCAGACAATGTTATGAATGTGGCGGGCAGGGCCACATGGCTCGTGACTGCTCGACCAACCATGTAGAAGAGCAGCATACAATGGAGGGACCTCCAAGGTAGAGGCAGAGGTTCGATCGTGGCAGTCCGTAGGGAGAAGGAGGAGGAAGAAGAGGAGACGTCCGAGCAGCGGGTGGTGGACGATGCTTCGAGGATCTACCACCACCACCCCCAGGAGGTCGACCCCGACCACAGGGAGCTGGCGGGAAGAGGCAGGCTAATCTCCAAGCAGCAGAGGCTTACAACCACGGCGCACCCGAGATGATTCTAGGTACTATCTATGTTTACTCCACCCATCCTACAGTTCTTATAGTCACCGGTGCGAGTCATTCTTTTATTGCCACTGCCCTTGTTCGGAGATCTAAGATTCTGACAGAGCCATTGGCTCGATCCTTGTGGCTAGAGGCTCTTATGGGAGTAGACTCGATGATTACGCACTGGTGCCTGTAGTGTGATCTTACTCTATGAGGTGAGATCGTTGGATGGGATCTTCTTGTAGCAGCGTCGAGGCCTTACAACGTCATCTTGGGTATGGACTGGTTATCTACAGTCCATGCTCAGATCGACTGTATTAGGCGCCAGGTGAGGTGTGTCCGCACATATGTGACCAGGTTCACCTTCACCAGCAAGAAGGGAACCTTCGTAGCACATGATGGACTCATGCAGAGGAGAGGGCAGCCGATAACAAATCATTTGACTAGTCTCATCCTCAGAGTAGTCGACGTGCGGAGTCTGAGTTTTCCTGTAGTAGTGGATCAGTATGCGGACATTTTTCCTGAAGATGTTCTAGGACAACCTCCTCAGAGGGATGTAAATTTCTATATAGACAAATACCTCGGGACATCACTGCTATCCACTCTAGCATATCGGATGGATCCTGCTGAGCTTTATGAGTTACGGGTATAACTGGAGGACTTACAGGGGAAAGGTTTCATCCGACTCAGTGTATCACCCTGCGATTCTTTGGTACTATTCACCGAGAAGGCGGATGGGGGATTGCCACTATGTGTTGATTACCATCACCTGAACCAAGTGACCATGAGGAACAAGTATCTACTTACAAGGATTGAATACCTCTTTGATCAGCTCAAGGGAGCATGTTGGATCTCAAAGATAGACCCCGGGTCAGGATATCATCAGCTCCGAGTTTGGGACGAGAATGTGCAGAAGACGACCTTCAGGTGTCGGTATGGCCAATATGAGTTCTGGTTCATTCCCTTCAGTGTGACCAATGCTACAGTAGTGTTCATGAGTCTCATGAATAGGATCTTCAATCCATACCTCGATCAGTTTGTCATAGTCTTCATTGACGACATACTGATTTACTCGATGATTGAGGAGGAGCATGCCTGCCACCTACGGTTTGTACTGGATACACTCCGTGACCACCAGCTTTAGGGTAAGCTCTCGAAGTGCTAGTTCTGGCATCGACAGGGTCACTTCTTTGGGAACGTCATCTCTAAGGTGGGAGTTTTAGTGGATCCCGCGAAGGTCGAGGTGATACATGCTTGGGATCCACCCAGGAGCGTGACTGAGGTGCGGAGTTTCCTAGGTCTGGATGGGTACTATCTGAGATTTGTGACATAATTATCCATAGTTTCAGCACTACTTACAACTTTGACGATGAAGGGGAAACCCTTCGTGTGGTTAGACAGATGTTAGTAGAGATTCCAGGAGCAGAGGTGGAGATTGACCAGTGCACCCATCATGAGGCTACTGGAGGAGGGCATAGGGTACGTAGTTTACTGTGATGAATCTTGGAATGGGCTTGGGTGTGTCCTGATGCAGGAGAAAATAGTGATCACTTATAGTTCAAAGTAGTTGAGGCAGCACAAGCAGGACTACACTACCCATGACCTGGAGTTAGCAGCAGTTGTCTTCCCCCTGAAGATGTGGCGACATTATCTGATGGGTGAGCGCTTTGTAGTCTACTCTGACCACCAATGTCTCAGGTAAATTTTCTCGCCGAAGGACATAAACCTAAGACGAGTTCCTCAAGGATTACGAATATGTGATTTTCTATACTCCTGGGAAGGGGAATGTTGGGGATGATTCTCTTAGCATGAGATCGGGCATTCAGCTACTTGGAGAGATGACAGAGCAGTTAGCTGCTTTGCAGATATAATTTGTGGATAGAGATGGGTAAGCCCATCTACAGTCCCTCATAATCACTCCAACACTTCTTCAATGGGTTAGAGAGGTGTAGCATTGGGACGTTGACTGTGAGGCGCGATGTGCTCAGATATCCTCAGGGCTGGCACCCGATGGATTTTCTGAAGGTGGGGAGCATGTCGTCTTCTTCTGGGGATGTACCATGGTACCAGTTTCACTGCAAGAGGAGGTGCTGAGAGAGTTCCATACTTCCCATATAGTGGTACATCCTGGAGTATCGAAGATGTATCAGGACCTCAAATGACAGTATTGGTGGCCGGGTATGAAGAAGGTTGTGGAAGAGTTCATTTCTCGATGCCTCACTTATCAGCAAGTGAATGTAGAGAACCAGGTACCTGCAGGCTTGGTACATCCCTTAGAGGTCATGGAGTGGAATTAGGACGCAAAATCCATGGATTTCGTGATGAGGCGTCTATGTACTTCCAGAGGATATGACACCATCTGTGTGATCGTAGACCGACTCACCATGTCGGCCCACTTCCTACCGATCAGAGAGCAGGGCTCAGTAGAAATATTGGGAAACCTCTATGTTCAAGAGATAGTGCAGATTCATGGTGTTCCATAATCTATCATCTCCAATCGAGACACTATCTTTACTTCCCGACTTTGGAAGGGGTTACATGAGGATTTCGGGACACAGCTACACCTGAGCACTACCTTTCACCCTCAAAGGGATTTCCAGATGGAAATAACTATTCAGAAACTCGAGGACATGCTCTGTGCATGTGTCCTTGACTTTGGTCACAGTTTGGAGGATCACCTACCCTTGATGGAGTTTGCGTACAACAACAGCTACCACTCCACCATCGGGATGGCACCTTACGAGGCACTGTACGGCTGACCTTGCAGATCACCTCTGTGCTGGACTGACCCTGGGGAGTCAGCACTCGGAGGACCAGAGATGGTTCAGGCTATGACGGAGAAGGTGTAGATCATCTAGGAGAAGATGGGGACTGCACAGGTTAGACAAAAGTCTTATGCTGATAGGATGAGGAGACCACTGGAGTTCGAGGATTGCGACCACGTTTTCTTACGGGTCTCACCTCGACGTGGGTTACAAAGCTTTGGCTAGGGTGGCAAGTTATCTATGCCTTTCATCGCGCCTTTTCAGGTCCTCAGTGGGGTAGGCAAGGTAGATTACCACCTGGCCCTTCCACCTCAGTTTCACCGGGTGCACGACATCTTCCGCATATCTCAGCCGAGGAGATACGTGCACGAACCGACGCATATCATCGACCATAGGGAACTAGACATCGATGTGGTCGAATTCTGCAGAGGTTCCAGTGGAGATCGAGGATAAAAAGGAGCGGTTCCTATGTGGACGGTCGATTCCTATGGTGTACATTCGTTGGTAGCACGGGAACCTCCATGAGAGCACATGGGAGAGGGAGGCTCAGATGCGTGCTCAGTACCCTCATTTTCCCCCCACATTATGTTTTAGCTTTATAGAGATGTAAAGCCCAAAGGTGGGAGTAATTTAAATACATGAAAATTTCAAGGAATTTTTTTAAATAATTTGTAATTTTATGAGTCTCTGGCTTTTGACGGTGATTGATTCTGAGGACCGGTGTGCCCGAAATCAATTTTCGATGTTTAGCTCGGGTACGTTTAGTGAACGAACGAGCAGGTTTTTCTATCTTTTGAACCGGTGCTCGGAATTAAAATATGAGGGCACCCATGAACTTGCAACACCGATATTTGATTATGGGGACACTTACCGCTGTTGTGTTCTCAAAATAGGAGAATATATGTTTTGGAGGTTTATTTAAGAATTAAATAAAAAATGTCCGAACAATTTTTATTTCAATAGGAGTTTTTTCCCTCCCATGGGTAGTTATGTGTGGGTCCCATGGCCACTTAACTACCCAAGTGTGGATATTAGAGAGGTGGGTACCACACAAGTCCCACCATTTAAATTCCCCCTAAATCTCATTATAAACCCCCATTAATTTGACAAACCTCCATTAAATGTCAACCTTTATTTTAATGAGGAACCTTCCTCTTTTCCCCTTTTTATTTAACAGCCAATGCGTTTAATAATGGGGAACCATCTCTCCCCCTTATTTTATTAATTTTCAACACATTTTATTTAATGTGGTGAATTAATTATTGGGGAGTTACCTTACGGGGATAATTGAATAATAGGAGGAACCTATTATTTTATTAAGGTGGAGAGCTTAATTGTGTGAGGAAGAACGCCGACCTCTGACGAAGAATGACGGAGAATGCCAGTTCCTCAGAGATCAATGACTAGCCACCTTTACCCTTCTCTGTAGAAAGAGAAGAGACACTGCTTCCTCTTCGGTGCGCCCTGACGAAACCTACGATCCTCTTCCCTGCGACGTCGTCTCCTGCGATGCCGACGACCACCTTCCTTGATGAGGTAGGGGAAAGAATTTGTATATTATTCATTTACAGCCTCGGCATGGCGTGTATTTATTTGGTGATTCTTTGAACCACTAACACGGTGGTTGGGGACTGACAAAAACATCTGAACCCACCACTTCTTTGTTCTTGATGTGTGGAATAATTGGAGACGATGAAGCCGGACCAGAATATAAATTGGAAGCCTTCACAGTGATGTAAGGGACCCGAGCCGACCACTGGCACAGACGTGAGTGAAATCAGACCACTAGAATGACTCTAGTGGCCCGCAGAAGTCACTTGGGGCGTGCTGCCAGTAGGAGACCGCCGTGGCTGAAGCCGCCACAGCGCGGAATTAGATCTCATGGCCGCGTGTGATCCGAGGGAGACAGGGCGTTGGTCCCCGCATCCGCGGAACAAAGGGGGACCCCCCCGGCCAAGCCGGGGTGGGCTGCGTGGACCGGGCCGGACCTGGACCCGAACCGGGTCGGGTCGACCCGGTTCGGGCCGACCTAGGGGGGTTGGGTCGGGTCCAGCCGGGCCCAGACCCCCCACTTCAGAACATTTTCAGTCTTTTGCCCATAACATTAGCTACAGATCTATGATCGAAGTACTGTCAGTTGCATAGGAATCCTTTTATTGAGACGGTATTTTCGATATATTACACATGAGGTTTCCAAAAAATTTGTGTATGGTCGGGTTGGTTCGAAACCGAAACCAACCGGGCCCTTGGAGCAGAAACACTTATATCCTAGGAAATGGACATCCGATTGACGTGCTGTAAATTGCATTGGGATCCTTTTTTTGAGATGCTCCTTTTGGCTTGCTCTGCTTGAGGGTTGGACACAGTTGGAGTATGTTCGGGTTGGTTTTAGCTTAAAAAAACCGAGCCCTAGGACGGAAAAGCCAATAACTCTCAGACCGGGCGTCCGATTGACGCACTGTCTGTCACGTTTGGTTTCTTTTGACGAGATATAACATTAGTATACATAAAATCTGTACTTCGTGACAATTGATGTATCAACTCTCTCTCTTGATTGAAGAGAAGACCCTCCTGGAATTGATCATGCTATGTGCGAGAACCCTTGGGCAGGCTGTGACTGCGACGATGACGACTGCACTTGGATCCTCCATGGGTTCGGCAGTGAGGATGACTGTACTTGGATCCTCCATGGGTTTGGAAATGAAAACGTCCGTACTGGAATCCTCAGTGGGATCGACGACGATGAATACTGTTCTTTTATCCTATATGGGTCCGGCAGTATTGACATATATACTTGTATCCTATGTGGGTCCGGCAGAGTAGCTGGTATTATATCCATTGTGGGTCCGATATCTTAGTTGGTCTTGTGTCATATTTGGGTCTGACAACATAGATGAATCAGTGTCTACATCTGATCATCTCTATCTCCTTACAAAGTGTAAACCTGTGTGAGTTGAGTCTTTTTTTTCAATCATTATCATTGATGTGGTTGACTTTCTTTCCTTTGTGGATTGGGTTGTGCTTTCCTGTGTGGATTGGGTTGTGCTTTCCTGTGTGGACTGGGTTGTGCTTTCCTATGTAGATGGGGTTGTCCTTTCCACTATGGACTGGGTTGTGCTTGGGCTCGGGAGCTGGAGCCAAACCATAACTGATGACTTAGGTATATGTATGGGCATATACCTAAGTAGTTTTGTTGATACTTCGTGATTGCATCTTTCTTTTGTGGTTAATTCTTCGTGGATTCTGGGAGAACTTCAGGGGTCTCAGGGTCCCTACTGAGTATCGTATACTCACCTCTGCACAGGCTATGCCCGCACTACGTGGTGTTGGTTGCAGACGACGGACAACACTGATCGAGCTGGAGGCTTGTAGAGCTGGACTGTACCCAGAGGTGGACCACTTGGAAGGATGTACACAGAGCGGACGGTCGGACCTGAGGAGATGAGGAGGCTATCTGTACCCACCCTTAAGGTGGTATTTCTAGAGGATGACTCGGAGTTTCTATTTTAAATACTGATTTCATACTTTCCGTTCAGTTGTACTGTAATTTTAGTTGGGTTTGTATACTGGCCCTTTTACTTTTCTTCACTTACCTTGTACCCTGTTTTACATAGTGCATACTTCACTTGTGTACTCTGTTGTGTGAGTTATTCATAAATGAAATTCCTTCCCTTCTTTTGGGATTTCCTCCTTTTGTGCTAGTCACCTGCCCCTGGCCTAGGGATGGCGGGATTGGGGTAGTCATGGAACGGGCCCCGAGGACGGGTCGTGACATTTCCCATGCACGATCCACTAGTATGTAACATACCCATAACCTAGTTGTACCCAAACATAATCCACATATTTTAGTTAGAGTTTTCATTATCCAAAATGCTATGTGAAATAGGGACAAAACCAATTCGGATCACTAGCGTACAAGTACATAACCACCCTCCTCGATACTCGTTCTTCCCCCACTATGATCAAACAATTTCAGCAAGCTACATACATCCATTCTCATATCAAAATTCCACTACAGGTCACATAAAAGAAATATATTATCTATACACACTTTTTACAACATAAAACACACAACAAAACATTTTGATTTTTGATAAAACAACTTCCCAAAAGCCAATAATGTTTTTCACAACAAAATCCATTTAAAACCCCACTTTGTACACCATGTTCATACTCATATTAACAAAAATATAATTTTCATCACACAAAAAATTATATAAACACATTATATGAGTTATAAAACATCCCAAATAGGGATAACATAAAATAGCATTGTAAAATGCCATATTTAACACCGAATTGGTACCCAAAAATCATTTACCTAACAAACGTCACCAAAACCCGATTTCGTACCAAAAACCAAAGGTAATGAACACTCAAAACTTGGTTTCAATCCCTAAAATTTCAATAAAAATAAACTAAGTAGTTATAGTACTTCCCCAAATGAACCAATAAAAGGTTTCTATGAAAAAACACCCAATTTCTCATAAAAATGTCACTTAAAGTTCATTTGACTTACAAATAACACAAAAACCAATTTTTTCACTAATAATAAAATAATATAAACATTAAAATATTATAAACACATCAAGAAAAGTAACAAGGATTGCATACGCATGGAATGACTTACCCAAAGTGTCAAAAACCTCAAATTATTGTGAGAAAGTTAAAACAAACCACCTACGCAAAAAATGGAGTTAAAATAAACCTAAAACCAGAATTTTAGACCATTAAACACAATATCAATCTCTAGTTTTAAATCCCTTCTTACTGGACATTAGGAACCTCAAGAATAATGGTAGAGACCCTAATAAAATGGGAGCAAGAAGGAAGGAAACACACTAACATGAGGGATCCTGGAGAAATCTAAAACAATAAACTAGTAGATGAATTTACAAATAGACAAAAATGAAAGTGAGGTTATATCAAGTATGAGGAGGTCATTTATGAATTGAAATTGGGTAAAATAATGCAATATGAAAGAGTTATGATGGAAATAAATTACCTCCCCAATCATTATGATTTGATAAATCTTCAGTTGATCTTCAATAAAACGAATTTAAATGAGCTTTAAAGAGGGCTAGGATAAGTTGGGGTCACTCTTAGAGACGTGGTGTTCTAGTGGGAAGTGGAATCCCAGAAAATTAATAAAAAATGAATAAGTTACTCAATAACCAATTTTTTTTAAAAATAAGAAATGAGCTTATGAGATGGCCCAATTCCTTAAAAAACACAAATCTTCTATGATTATTTCTTCTTAAAGGGTCATAATTAATATAGTGCTATTAATAGTTTAGGGGCGCCTTTTCAGATATGTAATGGGAGAAAAATATTGAAAAAGGAAAGAATTATAAAATAAACAAAAATTCGTTTCTAAATCTAGAAATGAGATCAAAGTTTGGATGAAATCATGTAAACTAACCCATTCCCCCCAAAATGAATGGGAAACCCCCAAAAATCAGGAAAAGAAATTTAATTAAAGTACCTTTCAAATAAGTTATGTATGTTCCAATTCTCCTGACCATGAATAACTTTACCCCCAGATAGTCAACATGAAGCTTGATCTAAAAAGAAGACAATGTACTCTTCCTCAACCCATGAATTCTGTTCACATGTCTCATGCATATCATTCCCATTATGTCAAAGAACTCGGATCAGTGGAATATAATTCACCTGAAGCACATATTCTTGTAATTCCACTATTCTGATCGGCCGCTAAAAAACTGATAAATTGGGCTCTATATACAACTCCCCCAATTCAGTACATGGGATGGATCCGGGTTGTATTTCTTCAAATGGGAGACATGGAAGACGTCATGTATGTATGTCAATAGATAAGGTAAGGACAACCTATATTCCACCTTTCTAATACTCTTAGAAATCTCACAAGGTCTGACATATCGCAACGTCAACTTACCTTGCTTTCCCAATCGACGATGACCCAGATGAGGGGCCACATTCAAGAATACCATATCACCCGCAAAAAACTCTAGTTCTAGATGCCTCTAGTCAACATATGATTTTTGGAAAATTTGTTCTTTTAATAAGAATTTCCTGATCAAATTGACCTTCTCATATATCTCTTAACCGATACCCGACCACTGTAGTGAGGTCTCACCTTCCTCAGCCAATCACATGGGTGACCAAAAAGGTCGACCATAGAGGGCCACAAAAGAATCCATTCAAATCAATGATTGGTACCTTTTCGTAATAATGCTCAACCAATACTAAATGGCTATCCCAGGAACCTCCAAAGTCTAGAACAAATGCACAATGAATGTCCTCGAAATTCTGATTCCCCCGATCTGTATGACCATCCGTTTGAGGATGGTATGCCATGATCATCTTAATATGAGACCCCAAGGACTTCTGAAGGCCCTCCCAAAACCAAGAAGTGAAACAAGTGTATCTATCTGAGAGGAATTCTTGTAGAACACCATGGATCCTTACAACCTCTTGAATATATAGACGGCCCAACACATCCAATTTAGTTGTATCTCTGATCGGAATGATGTGGGATGATTTGGGCAGATGATCAATCACCACCAAAATGGAATTATTACCCCAAGGTGTACTAGGAAAGACAATAATGTAGTCCATGGAGACTTCATCAAACTTTCACGTAGGAATGGGTAATGGCTAGAGAAAACTGGAGGGCCTTTGATGCTATAATTTCACCTGTTTGCATGTCTAACATCTCGACATGATGTATGTGATGTCATGTCTCATAATAGGACACTATAAATAATGACCAAAATCATAATACATCTTGGTGGAACCCAGATAGAAATCTCCTTGAGACTGGTGGTTGTCTTATATCCCCACATTCTACAGAGATAACAACACTACTGAATAGCCATTGAATCACAGGATGCCCTAGGGAGACGGTAATAAATCAGAGGACATATCTCCACCATGAAGAAAATAATTAAACCACTAAAGAAGATCATACAAAGGATATTCCTACCGAATAAACTCCACGAGAGAATGATTCAACTGAACTCTCTCTATGAAAACACTCGTACTTTGATCCTAGGTCTCCACACGCAACTGAGCAAAGAGCCCCATAAAATTCCATCGTCACTGGACTTACTCAAAGAATGAAATGGAAATCTTCTACTCAATGCATCAGCCACCACTTTACCCTTGACTGGGGTACAGACAATGTCATAGTCAAACCCCTACAAGTACTCAATCCAACGACACTGCCTCCAGTTGAGGTCCTTCTATGAGATGATATAGGACATGATTTTGTAATCATAGTAGATAAAGAACATCTTAACAAAGAGGTAGGGACACCAAGTCTTCAAAGAGTTCATCCGAGGTTCTAACTCCATGTCTTGGGTTAGGTAATTCAATTCCTGTGGCTGAAGATTCCAAGATCCATACGCCACCATGTGATCATCGTGCATAATCACACACCCAAGACCGATACCTGAAGCATCTCAATACACCACATATACTTTATAGCCTCTGAAAAAATAAGAATGGGGGTGGTAATCAACATCCTATTTGGCTACTCAAATGATTCCGGACATTTTGGTCCCTATACGAACTTCACCCCTTTCCATGTGAGCGTTGTCATCGGTGAAACATGCTGTGAGAAATCTCGAACTAATCTCCTATAATAACCAAATATTCCAAGGAAACATCTAATTTCAAACACATTATTCGATTTATCCCGTGAAATGATGACACTGATCTTCTTAAGTTGCACTGAAATCCCCTTCTCAGAGATGAAATTCCCCAATAAGTTTACTTCCCTGATCTATGAGGTGTATTTGGACAACTTTACATAATGTTTATGATATTGCAAGGTTCCCAAAATGATCATAAATTGATGTTAGTGTGCATACATGGATCTAGAGTATACTATCATTTAATCCACAAAATATATGAAAAATGAATCAAGATACTGATTGAACACCATGTTCATGAGTTCCATAAAGACCATTGAAGCATTATCCAATATGAAGGGCATGAATATGTAATCGAATTGGATGTAACTGCTTCAGAAGGTTGTCTTTGGGATATCTTACTCTCTTACCTGGCGTTTATGATATCCAAAACATAACTCAATTTTTTAGAAACACTTTCCCCCCTTTAACTGATATAACAAATCATCTTTTCTAGAAAAAGGTTGTTGGTTCTTAATTGTTTATTTTTCATCTTATGGTAGTCAATGCACAATCTGAGGGATCCGTTATCATTTTTTGAAAACAATATAGATGTGTTCCAAGGAGAGATGCTTTAGTGAATGAATCCTCTGGATTATAAGTATTACAAATTTATCGTTAATTCCCTCAGCTCGGTGGGTGATATTCGATATGAGGGAAGAGATATCAGTTGTTTTCCTAGCACCAAATCAATCGATAACTCCACATCCTAATCTGGGGGAAATATGAAAAATCATGTGGGAATACATCAAGAAAATCTTTAACAACATGAGGTAGTGAAACTTAATGATAAATATAATTATCCTCTAATTTGAGAATTGATAACATGAAGATAAGGCATCCCAACTCTGGGAGTAGTGGTCCTACGCGACCCGATCAAGGATCCCTTTATCCACGAAAAACCGGACGACCCCCATCCGCTGTGGTGAAACTCACTCGCTGCCTATAGTAATCGATTTGTTCATGGTGGTATACTTTGAAATAGAAGGAAATTATTATGTCAAATAGTCTATATCTATGACCAAGATGTCCCACTCCATCTCAAACCCTAACACAGAAAGCATACAATAGGAGAACCTGAGACCCAACTTCTTCTTCTTTCCCAATGGAATCACCAAATCCATCGCAAAAGACAACAACTAATTTGAAAAATTCATACTGTACACAAAATGGGAAGAAATAAAAGAAACATAGGAACTGGTATAAAAAAGATATGTAGGTATTGATGATGGGATCCCAACAGTACCTTAAACTGTCGACAGTCTCGCCTCTAATCTTTCTATTGCTTGACCCCCCCCCCCCCCCATGGAGATTTCTAGTCTCTCGTTAAGGATGACCTCTAGTATGTGGTTATTTTTAAAAATGGCTCTGCATAGATGATGACCCAACCCTACCACCACAACCACAAAAAATACATCCCCCGTCCTTGATGGCTCGGACTGAGCTGGCACTCCTCTTGAAGCCACTAACCCTGCCCCCCCAGGAAGGGGACATTACACCATGAAAAATCACTAAAAGTGACCCATACAACACCATTTGTAATAGGGATTTAGAGGAAGTGGGAATGATGGTCGGATGTTCCCCATCCTCCCACACTAGTGGCACATGACCAATCTCACATAAGAATCCCCGAATGATAACTTTCTGGAAGAGTGGCATGAACTACCACCCCCCTTCTCCACATATTACTCCTGCTTCCTTTTCTTCCCTAAAGAGATTCCACTTACCACTACTAATACTAACCCCCCGAAACTAGCCCAGCCTTTATAGTCAATATCCACCATGCATTCCCAATCAACCACCTCAGCATAGGTTTTGTGCTTAAACAAGTAAACCTGGGAATGTATCTTTGGTAGCAAGCCATTCTCAAACCTTTGGGCCTTCAATTGATAATTAGAGAATATTCTAGGAGAATACCAAACATGATCAGTGGAATGGTTGGTGCACTCCATCACAGAAAGACTCCCCTTATCAGGGTCCATGAACTCTCGGGACCTGGTATATACCAAGACCTCAGGGAAGTACTATTCATTGAATATAGCCTTTAAATCTTCCCAGCACATCTGGTCATTCTTCCCAGTATAAAGTACTGACTAACAGTAATTAGGGCTAGAGCCCTCCAATAAAAATGTGTCACATTTCACCTTATGATCCTCAAGTTTATCCAGGAACTTTAACATGTTCTCAATGTTCTCGAGGCATTCCTCTTCTTTCTTGGGTTCTATGCTGCCGTGGAAAGTAGGAGTCTTGTTTGTCAAAAAATCTTGAGCTTTATCTTTTCTAGGAAACATCTCTTATTCCATAACAGGAATAGAAATAGAAGTAGTTTCCTATTCTAGAGATTGGAAAACCTAGATCACAACCTCCACTAGCCTTTGATCAATCTGTGTGGGAGAACTCTCTCTGGCTTCCTCCCATGGGCGCATGTGGGGTTTCTGGGGAGCCATGTTGCAGCAAAATGCTACAGTCACCAAAAAAATAGTAAATATAACAATTCCAAAACTTTAAATCATATAAATAAAATAAAAACAATCTAAACACGCTACCAAAATAACAGAATCAACTACTTCACCCCCAACAGATGTCCACATGTGGTCTGCAACCCACACCTCTCACCTGGAAGTGAATTCAATCAGAAAATTCAAACGTCCCAAGGTGTCTCATGGTCTTCCATGAGAGGTGCATGATGGGAACACTAATCACAACAAAAACCCCGATCCCTGACAATCCAAGATCATGTCTATCCAAACTTATCCCAAAATAGTAATATTACCCAAAAACATTGGCCACCTCTGTTACCATTTTGTCCCAATCTGAATATGGTTGCCACAAGTACCATCACTAAATCCAGACCATGACTAGCCCTAAAGGGTGTTCCATATCCCCACGGGCTGGCACAGGTTCTTTTTAATCATTACATTCTGTTTTGGAATGATTTACCCAAGTATAAAGGCATAAAATATTTAAAACAATCAATAATATGAATATGAAATTTTCATTCCAAACAAGCCTTATCAAAAACCAGATCTGAATACATGTTTTTAAATAAATTAAAATAATTAAAAACATAAATATATATAGTACCAAATTATCCAAAAATTCTCCACACGACGAGGGGTCATCAACCCTGAGCCATCTTCACAATACTGCACCATAGGAGGGGACTACCATCCCGAACCGCCTTCACCCAAGGCTTTTCCTTTAGCTGTGTCAAACATAATGAAGTCTACTTAAACCCAATAGGTGTAATTAGGGTTTGATACTATTCCCAATAGGATACCTCCCTAATATTCCAAATATTATGAAATACAAGGTGAAATGAATGCAGTTTTGATATGTAAGGAAAAGCGGTGATAAATTCCAAGAAATGAAACTTTCAATTGTAATTAGTTTTCAAAATAAAACATTCCAAATGTTAACACATTTAATTAAGACATGTTATCTTATTTATGGTACATCCATATAAACCCTATGAAAATGGTAAATACCACAAATCTAGTGATCACCATAACCAGGAACACCCCTAGTAATTAGATTGTATTGGGCCCTATTTACCTTCTACCACGGTGTAAAATATCCATGTCACAATCCATTCCCTTACACGATCCACTATTAGAGAACATACCCATAACCTAGTGGTCCCCAAAAATCTTTCAAATAGTTTTGTTAGATTTGTATTTATCCAAAATTCTATGTGAAACAAAGACAAAACCCATCCGTACCACTAACATACTTGTGCATATCTTCCCTCCAAGGAACACGTGCTTTATCCTTTTTGCTAAACAATTTTCAGAATTCTACATACATAGCTTTGAATATAAAAACACAAATAATATTGACATAAAAACAATATAGTAGCTATACAAACATTATACAATGTAAATCATACAACCTTTTTGATTTTAGATAAAACTACTTACAAAAGCCAATACTGTTTTACACACAATAATACCTTTTAAACCACACTTTGAACATGATGTGGATACTCAGATTAACCAAAACAGAATTTATTTCACCGAAAACATTTATATGAACCCATTACATGAGTTATAATACTATCCTAGTAGGCATATCATAAAAGAGACATGTAAAACACCAAATTTAACACAAAATTGGTACAAAAAATTCTTTTACTTAACAAACATCAACAAAACCAGATTTTGTAGCAAAAATAAAATGATATAAACACTAAAAATATGGATTTCTGCCCTAATACATTTCAATAAAATCAAAAAAAGTAATTATAGTGAAGCACCAAATGAACCAATAAAATATTTTTATGAAAAATCACCTAATTTAACATAAAATGGCACCTTAAACTTCAATTTCCTTACAATTACCACTAAAACCGATTTTTTCACCAGTTATAAAATGAGATAAACATGAAAATATTATAAACACAGAATCATATGTCACAAGGATTTAATACACATTGAATCACCTACCAAATGTTTTAAAAACCTCAAATCTTTTTTCTAAGGTTCAACCACACCACATCTGCACCACAATGTAGTTAAAACATACCTAAAACTCAAATTTTAGTCCTTGAAAGACAATATAAAACCCTATTTTTGAATCCCTACATTCTGAACATTATGAACATCATGAATTAGGGTAGAAACCATAAGCATATGGGAGCAATAAGGAAAGAAACCCACAAAATTTAGGGATCTGGAAAAAATATCACACAATACACCGGTATCAGAATTTCCTAACATCAAAAAATAAAGGTGAGGTTAGAACAAGGATAAGTAGGTCATGTAGGAACTAGAATGGGGGAAAATATTTAGAAATGAAGGTGTTATGAAGGAATAAATTACCTCTTAAAATATTGATGATTTGGTAGTTCTTGAGAATATTTTCCCAACTCTGAAATGTATATGAGCACCAAAGAGGGAGAAGAGAAGCAGGGGTCACTCCTAGGGATGTTGGAATCGATTGGGAGGTAAAATCACCAAAAACTAGTAACAAATGAATATGTTATTAAATAAATAATCATTGTTTTTAAAACAGGAAATTGGCTTCCGGGTTGTCCCAATTACTTACATAGAAACCCAAATCCACCATGATTATGGATTCCAAATGTGCCTGAATTAATAGTGTGCTATTAATAGGTTGGGGGAGGACATTTTGGAAGTGCAATGGGTAAAAAATATTGAAATATTAAAGAGTTATAAAAAAAAAATTGGTTTTTAAATCTGGAAATGGGATCATCGTTTGGACCAAATCATCAATACTAACCCCTTCATCAAAAAATGCATGGGAAAGCCCAAAAACAAAGCAAGGATGAAAATTAAATGAAAAATAACTTTCAAATATTTCAGGTATGTGACATTGATCACATTCAAGACTATTCTATATGTAAGTTCATCTAGGTTACTAATTCTGGATCATGATGACAATCCAATGAATAATGATGCAAAAGTTTAGTGGCCATATCATGAAGAGATTCCTCTATAATGGGAGATAGCTACACACCTCCATTTTTATCAACAGATATTATCGGCAGGGTATGATGAAGATGTGTACAGGTTTATAGTGCCACATGTCTTCTAACCCTGGAGGGTACTGAGGTTCCATGGGGAGAGAGATCACTAGCCATTAAAGGATTGGTTTGAGATTGTCATCCATGTATTAAAGATCATGTGGACCCAAAGTAATCATATTGTTTCACTAGAAGATAGACTTTTACTTCAAGTAAGATGGTGAAGGTAAATTCTAGTCATGTCGAATCATGATGAGACAATGCTCATATGGTTCAACATACAACATCTATTTTTTGATTAATATTATTGTTCTCTATTTTGATCAGTTTACATACATTAGCATCATGAGGTGCTACATGGGATTATGAAAAATTTCATAGTATTCAGCGAAGTTCACTAACCTTACATGGTACTCCCATAACATGTTTCAAGATGGGTACTTCATGGAGCGAATGATATAGTAGGATATGAATAGATATATCTAATATAGCGTGGTTCCTCAGTGCACTCCCATCTATATTAGAGTGATAGAGTATGAATTAATGGCATAGATATTCCTTTCATATGGACTCAATGTTGTTGAGGATGGCTGTGGGAGTCATGTTGCTAAGTCATTTATTGCATCTAGGTGGATCCATTTAGTATGATCATGGGAGAAATCGACATGGGCAGTATTAGTAACATAGATATATGTTGCATGTTTTTCAGAGAGGACCATGTTATTTATGAGGAGGTTAATATTATACATGTGAAAGGTGATGTCACATAGTATATTACTTCTCAACTTGACATGTAGGGGAGTGAAAGAAGGTAGTGGATAAAAAAACATGATAGAGATAGCACCAAGATTAGGGATCAACCCAGGCATGGATAGAGTTTTCCATAGGGGGAATAAAATATAATACGGCCCAGAGATTCTATAGTGGTAGTCATATTTTGCAGAGGATGACTCTAAAAACATCTACCACAACCACCACCAGCTGTCCCACTTCAAGATCAGTGAGTTGGTAGTTGGGGTCATGGGAATTTAAATTCCATAGAAAGATAAGACTATACGTTACAAGAGATTATATGGAGTAATATATTTTTTATTATTCTCATTCACAATTACTTATAAACATAAGTTTGATTCATTTTATTATCTTCTTATTACTAGTTATACAGATGAAGCTTCCAGTTTAGTCTTTAGCACAGAAGCTATGGCTAGAGGTTCATATGAGGAGAGATTATTTGATATCTCTTACTTAATATCAGTGAAAGATATCACTAGGTAGAGAGAGTATAATGTGGGATGTCTTGGTCGAAATGACAAGACCTTGTGAAGTCTTATTGTTCATGAATTATTTTTCCACACATCAAGCCCATATTTAAATTCATCACTAGTGAGTTAGATTCCTTCATTCTAATTGGATGAGGTTATCATATGTGGATAATATGGATATCATGGATAATAGAGTGGTTATAGAGGGTTTTAAACTACAACCAATCACTATAAATTGGAGAATTTATACCATATAAAACTAGTCTCTTTAAGAATATGGATTCTTTCGGTAGTGGAAGACTATATGGATATCATCCATGATAATGTTCTGGGAATACCACCATGATGTGGGTGTAGATTTCGAAATTTACATTCACCTCATGAACATGAATATATATTTAAAATCATTTCTTTTATCCCTTTCCATGATTCGATATCTAAGGTTGGAGTTGGAAGATTATTGAGAGAAGGGTTTCATCTGAATAAGTGTGTCCCATAGGGATGCCCTAATTTTGTTCATAAAAAAAGAGAATAGGGGTATACAGATTTATGGATTTTTGTTTTTTATTGACTCCTAAACTAGATGATGATAATGAAAAAGTACCCCTTTCAAGGGATTTACAATTTATTTTAGTAGTTTTCTGGCCCAAATTGTTTCCCAAAGACCGATCTCAGGTCCGACTAATACTTGTTGAGGTTACAAAAGGATGGTATTATGAAGATGATATTATTTTTTATATATATACATTTTTAGGTCTTTGTGATTCATTTATATGTGATGAATTCCCCCACTAAATTTATGGATTTTATTAACCCTATCATTCTACCATACATATAATGATTTCTAGTTAACTTCATTGATGTAATATTTATTCAATATATGTCATAGGGGTGGTATGAAGAGAACTTGAGCATGGTACTATACTTTCTTCTAAAGAACCATAATTATGGTATGATTTTAAGATATGTTCTTTTATCCATGAGGTTCTTTTAGGAGAATGTAATTTATATGAACAAATTAGATATGTATAGAGTGATTATTTATGTAATGATTTCCTAGGTACCACCCCTGATCATATAAGAGGGGCATGTGTTCCTAGTTTTGAAGGGTAATCAAGGTGGGTTTTTGTATAATTCTATATGATTTTATCCCCTTTGACTATTATTATGATGAGTGGTCATCCGTTTAACTAGACTGAGTAGTGTCATAGATCCCTCAATGAATTGGGGATGAGGTTAAGTGATGCTGCTCTATTGAGATTAATAGTGGGGGGTATGGTGTAAATAGTGATAAAATATTCCAATGGATATGGTCACAGTTTTATGATGATGTAAACATAGAAAACGACCTTGTATGGGTCGATATAGTTGACACCTCACAATGGAACTATGTGACTCTTAACATTGAGTTGGATGTTATTGCCTTCACTATTAAGATGTGGATAAACTATCATCTAAGAGATTGCATTGTTGTTTAATTTGAACCGAAGAGTATAATGTATATCATCATGTAGATAGATATGAAATTGGGATAAGGATATTGGTTAGAGATCTTGTAGGAATATGACTTCAAAATTTTCTATACTCAGGGGAAAGGTAATGTGGTGGATGATTCCCTTATTTGGATGTCTTGTTTAGGGTTAGTGGAGGATGCATTGGTGAAATTTTCTTCTTTGTAGATGACCCTAATGGATGGTAGGGGAGAAAAATATCTTCAATTTATGGTGTTCACTAACCCTCCTCTCTACTATTGGAGGGAGGCTCAGTTGAGATACATCCATTTTTTAGGTTCTTAAAGACCGAATATCTTCAAGAGATTAAGTATTTTAATTTTATGAAGAATAGTGAAGATCATCCCTTTCAATGGATAAAAAGTGGTTGCAATCACAATGTGAGAGGAGGTGGAGAGGGAGTTTCATAATTATCCTTTGGTTGTACGTCATTTAGAGGGAAATATATATAAAGGACTTCAGTGTTAGTTTTGGAGAACTAAAATTTGGAGTAGAGTACCCATGTTCATCTATTGGGGTCACACATGTCAGTAGGTGATGGATGGTCACTGGGATCCAAAAGGTTTTACACAACCTCTTGATATCCCAGAGTGGGGATGGGATTACATATCCATTGAATTTGTGATAGAGATTCAATGAACAGTGTGAGGCCATGATTGTATTTGGGTGATAGTTTCCCAACACACAAAGTCAAAAAAATCTATTAGGGAGTAGATTTAAATAAAATGTTTGGGTTAGTTGAATTTACCATTGATATTTTTACTCAATGGTATATCCTGAATGATTTAAGCAACTGTGATTCATGGATTCCATCACGGATGTGCGGTGGCTTACATAAGGAATTCTGGCTCCACCTGAGGCTGGGAATAATTTTCAACCACTACATTGATGGGTATATTGAGCTCACTATCTTGGTGTTAAATGATATGCTGAGGGAATGTGTTTTAGAAATCCTGAAGAGATTGTAGGATCAATATCCCTTGGTAGAAGTTTCTTATAATAATAAATATCACACTACAATTGACACAAAACCTTTACATTACATGTGAGGGAGAATATGTAGGCCACACACATACAAGACTAAGATTGGAGAGGCATATATTGTTGTGAGAGTGATGGGGTAGGGAATGATGAAGAAGTGATCATGGATCCATGAGTAGATGTGGGAAGTGAAAAGTAGACTGAAATATTATATAGATTTACATCGTAGGCCATTAGAGTTCATGTAGGGAGAGCATGTTT
The DNA here is from genome assembly GCA_963277665.1 of Viscum album. NCBI lineage: Eukaryota > Viridiplantae > Streptophyta > Magnoliopsida > Santalales > Viscaceae > Viscum > Viscum album. Next base: position 2,130,248,340 of record OY728123.1, on the reverse strand, counting down.
TCCTGAGAGTCTCGACACAAGAAGGATTTTGTAGATTTTTCTCTTGAGGGATGTTATCTGTTATGTTTATATTGACATTTTTATTGTACAAAGGTTTGATACTATTTCTTACCAATAAAAATTACCCCATAATTTATAGAGGGTGGATGATTCCTTCAATGTATTTTACCTTCAAAGAAAATTTCAAGACCTGATTCATGTTAATTTTTGGGGTGAGATTAAAATTGAAGATGGAACCAAATTCATAGAGTACTGGGGGATATTGAGAATTGATTGGGGCAGATTCCTTTAAGATATACCATTCCATTAGTTTGAGCGTGTTGTTGAATCATGTGAGCATTCCTGAGAGCCCCTGGGAGAGAGTGTGTGTGTTAGAGGCAGTCTCAGCATACAAATCTTTTTGGATTATCTAGTGCTCTAATGGCCGAAGAGACATGATGGAGTAGTGAAAGTAGTGGTTCATTTATTCCTTATACAAATTTTAAATTAACTAAAAATATTTCTTAAGCTTGGAACTAAGAAAGTACATGTTTCTAAGGCCTGGTGAGTGTGAAATTAAAATTATAAAAATATTATATATTTTATATCATGCGAGAACATAATTTTTTTCAAAATGTTCAATATTATGGATGGAAAATTTGATACCACAGTTGAATCCAGTACTTGGGGTCTACCCTAATAATGAGTTATTATTAGTAATACATATAAGTTTAGATGAGGTAACCATTGGAGGGTCTGTGTAACACCCATACGTTTTATAAGTAAATAATATGTGTGACATCATACATGATATTCCACAAGAAGCTTAAAAATGACTAAATATTGTTATTTTAATTTGATAGTTATAACCATACCATTAGAATTTAGGTAATGGATGAGATTAACTAAATTATGAAAATACATTTTACACATGTTTATAAAATTAATTCAATCATTTCCAAATAATTCTAAATGAAAATCCAACCCAAATGAATATAAATATTGTGTTTTTATAAAAAATTATTTTTTATTCCCACAATAGAATTTTATCTTAATAAATTAAATTAATCATAATTATTGAATGATAATAATGAAATTTTTATTTTATATACTAAATAAATTTTTTATAAAGTCATCCAAATATGTTTGATAGGATTATGATAATAGTAAATCCCAATTTAAGCCTAAAAAGATATATTTGTTTTCTAAATGCTATTTTCTTCCTTTTGATGGTGCACCTGTTTTAATTGTTTTTAAAATTTTTAAAAATTTTATTTGAAAAACTAAACATAATTTTGGATATCTTAATAAAAAAAATTATAGTAGGGAGAATTTTGGTATTTTTCAATGATGGTATACTTTCTGATGAATAGTGTAAAATACTAAATTTTAACTGAAAACTTTTTATTCATCTAAATAATTTATATATTTAAATTAAATTTTAAATTTATTTTAAAGTATAGTTAGATAAATTATACATAAATAAATAAAATTTAGGTAATTTTAATATATTGTAAATTGAAATTTTATATGAAGAAATTTCAATCTTTTGAACTTATTCAGTTCAAAAACAAGCTTTCCCGTTGCCTACGCGAGATTAATTTTAAATTTAAATTTTCTAAATCTATGAATTTAATTTGGTAATATAGATTACTTATTTGGTATGATATGGTCCAAATCAGGTATTAATATTATTTTCATTTTTAATCACAAAAAGTTTACCATGGTAATATGTAATATTTACCCCGGTACATGTAAAATAATGGAAGAGGTTAAAGTTAAAAGGTAATGATATAAAATAACTTAAACTAACATCATATATTCGTTTTTTGGTTTTTTATATTGTCGCAAAAATTATATAAAAAAATTAATTATCATCTAAATTCTCAAAAATTATTTCTTTGTGGTTGGCTTTAAATATAAAATAATATATCATTATTTATTCACATAAAACCACCCTGCTTATGTACAAATACCACCTCTCACCACACCATTACTCCTCCCAATCCTTGAATTGAAGAAAATATTTTTTAAACATATACTACTCCCTCTATCCACATCCAAGTGATACTAGTCTCACCAAAATACCAAATCCAATTTTCTCATGGGGTCCCTGAAGGAGGTGATATTCAGGTGGTAATTTTCTCAAATAAACTCTATAATTTTATATTCTTCTTCAATTTTTTCCTTACCTATTTTGCCCATAATGTTATGGAAAATAATGTATAATTTATATAATGATTTTATATTTTTATAATGGAATATCTCATATCCATATAATTTCTCATCTTCTCTTATTCAATGAAATGAAATCATTGTCCAATTTATAGCGGTTTATCGTTATTGTGAATAGTGATTATGTTTTTTTAAATTACCACCTCCATGTAATCTCATAAATGTATAATTATGTTTAAATATTATATTAATAGGTAATATATTGTATGTTATATAAATAATTTATACTAATAATATTAAATAAAATAATACAAGTTTCTAGTTTTCAAAAAAACTGACATAATAAATTAAACATTTATCATTAACATTTTATTAAATGATCCATACTCACATAAGAAATTAAAATGATATATGTGAGAATTTATAATTTTACAATATAATTAAAATTATTTAATTCCATTTCTATAGTTTTAATCCCAATTTATAATAATATCCATAATTATACCCAAATGAAATGATTATGAAACCATTAAAAAAACTCAACCAAAACCAAGAAAATATTGAAATATTATAATTTAATGGGTCCTTAAATGTTATTAAATCATTAAATAAGGTATTATATAAACAAATATGGTTCTATAATGAGTTAAAAACATTAATTGAACTATTATAATGGTTGAAAAAAATTTCAATACTAAAGGGAATGAAGAGATAAGGGTTTCTCATCTCACATTAGCTTCTGTGAGATTTTTGTCTTATTTTGAACTTATTTAGTTGTGTGTAATGTACATAATAACCATTTATATTTTATGTCATGAATACCATTATAATCATGGTATTTATTTTATCATTTAATAATTATTACTTTTATGATACATATGATTTGACTAATTTCAATGCGTAATGGGAATTCTTAACACAAGTTCCATTATTTGGTTTAATGTTATACTTATTGATTATGTCATGAAATGATTATGTTTGAAATGAATTATGAATATATTATATTGTATATAAATTTATTTTATCTGTATTTATATAAGATACACATAATATATTTATTTTATTAATGATCATGCCAATGATATGATATTTTCAATAGACATTATTTTTAAATAAAATATTATTTTGATGATTATTTTAAAAATGTTCTATAAGAATTTTTTTTAAAATTTTAAAAAATAATTGTATTGTACCACTACCATGAATCATTAATTATTTGATTCTAGATTTAAAAAACTTCAAGGCTGTTTTTAAATAAAATTGATAATTTATGATATGTGTAATGTTACGACTATAAAAGTAATTTTTAAAAAAAGAAAGTGGTATTTTGATATCAAAAACTAAATTTATTATTATTTGAAATGATATTTGAAATTCATTATGATAAGAAAATTGTAACCATAAATTATTTTTTCCATTATATGGTACTTAACCATTAAACATGGGATGGCTGGGATAACTTTCGGAATGTCCATTATAGCTTAACATTGGGTGGCCCAGATAGCACAGGGAATGAACGTTACAAATTAAAAGCGTGTGGCATAGATAGAAAAAAAAATACTTTTATAGATTAACATTTAGTGGCCAAGATAGTTCCTAATAAACCCATTTTTTATTAATATGTAGTGAACCAGATAGCGTTGGTAAAGCCTATAATTGCTTAATTAGATAATGAAAATTTTGGATATCAGGCATATGGATTTTTCAATTAAAAGGTTTCTGAAAGAGGTTTATGAATATGGTGCTCTATGTCACCAAAAAATGTATTAATTTCTTATAATGGGTTTTAATTATTTTTCTGAGAGAAAAATATATTTTATTTTCAAGTAGAAATTCATTATTTTATATGCCTAACGAACAATTTTGATAAAGGTAAAGGACATATGAGTTGTCATTTTTTCACTTGAATAATGATTTAATTTCTATTATATACCATACTAATGTTTTTGTTCCCATACCACAATTTAAAATATTTTATGATGTGTGTAATGGAAAGGATGAGGTCATGATGAGAGTTATGAATAATTTACATGAAAGGAATAATGTTTTTTTATTTAAAAGAGTTTTATTCAGTGGATAAAATGGATATTGAGTATAGGGATCAACTTCTTATGTATGGGTCTAACTTGAATGATTTTTTCCTAATTATATAAAACCCTAAACATAAAATATTATTTAATGTTAATTCTGGATAAAAAAACATTACAATATATAAGTTTTAAGGATGTGTCCTTAGTGTATGTTAAGTAAATTAATTTTTTAATGTAACAAATTCATTTAATTCCAATTTTTTTTCTTCTAATTAATATATTATAATTGAAATTTTCTACGGTTATTCACGTAACCCTCAGGAAATTTGAGATGAACCATTTATTTTCTTCTTTCAATGATTGATATTGGATGAAGAATAATGATCAAATCGAGGTGGATTTGGAGGTAGTGAATGTAGTGGGTATTCTTCCACCACGGAGAATGGATTATTCAAAAAAGATATATCTATAATCAAGGTAGGACCCATAAATTGTATATTTTATACATTTTTATTAAAATATTGATATTGGATAGATAATTTTCATTTGATCTTTGATTTATATTCTCTTCATATTTTTCCAATTTTGATAAATAAAATTATTGATTTAATTTGATCTATTATGAAATGTTTCAGGCCTGGATATCCCATCATAAAATCATTCATCATAAAGAATTGACTAATAATGGGTGTAACAATTTTCGTATGTGTTTATCAACACAATAATTCACTTTAATTACAGTCTTCACCATCAGAATACCAATATTTACAATTCAGTGTTGGTTCGAGTGTGACCGAACACCCAGATGTTTGGTGGATTGTAGAACAACTACTGAGATGATGATTTTCAGATGAATCAAGACGTTTTTTGGGATACATATGACAAATCTATGAATTTGATATACAGATTAGTAGAAACATTGGTGAGGAGCATTGATCATGGTCATGAATGGTTCACGTTACAAGAATCCTACCACTAGATTTAGATCTAGTGCTGAAAACCCTAGATCTGAGGGACCACGGTGTGATTCATAGTGGAATGATGAAAGTGGGGCGATGGTGAAGAGTGAAGGAATTAATTATTTTTCATTAAACTAGAATACATGGTATGTAGTCCTTGGACACACACCATGTATCTCCCTACTCTATGTCGTAGGGTTTCAAGGGAGATAAGGATCGCATACCATTTGGATTGATTCACATGTCGTGTGGCCCTATCTGGGTTGTTATGAGAGGAGCTGAATAGCACACACATAGGAACACAAATGGGAGGAAAATACTAGTACTCTGGGAGTACATGGGAATGGTCTGGTACCGTTGCATGTCCAGGTACATCGGAATGATCCAATTTACATGGCATGTCCATAAAAACATTTGTAAGAATCTAGTGTATGAGGCATGCCTTATTTTACCCCTGAAAACCATCTAGATCAATATGGAAATAAAATATGTGAAATGAATTGGAAACGGTTAGGAGGCCAGGTGAGACCACAAACTATGTGACCCATTGTACAAGCCATTTACATTTCTCCATGACATCCACCTTACGTATCTCCATCATCTAGAATTAGATTTCATCCCTTGTGTAGCATATCCTGATAAATTATGAAATTAAAAAATATTAAATCCTTCATATTGGATTCCAGGATAAAATGTGCAATATTTTATGTTTTGAGATTCTTTATGAAATTATTTACGATGATAGTTATTATGTATGATTACTAGAGAGAGAGGTTGGGTCTTGAAAACCATTATAGCTTGAGGGAGTGGATCCCCCATAATCTTTACACATGGTGAGTTAAACCCCATATCGTACTAGGGAATATGTTCTCTACTAACTAATTTTAACTCAACAATGAACTAGAGCATGTTTAATGATTCGTGAGGATTTTTTGCAAACCCCATTCAATATTTTAGTTATAAAATAATGAAATATAGTGTGCACCCAATGTCAGTCTAAAGGCATAAATTTACCCAAAAAATTACTATTGTCACTATTTATACTTTAAATAATATAAAACAATATAATATAATCAATTGTGTATTATATATATAAGAAATAATTATATATATAAATATTAATAGGATACAAATAGAATGGTTGCAGACAGAATGTTGTTAAAGAATAAGGATATACTATAAGGAGAACACCTTGTCTAAACCTTCGTCATCTATTTATGAATTGAAAATTTAATTAGTATAAAAACTCAATAATATTCCTTAATATACTATTATACCTATTTTTGGGAATATATATTGCACTCCATGATCATATATAGGCCACACATCCACCTCATTGGATGAGGGAAAATATTACATAAGAGAAAGTAAAGCCTTGTGTGTCAGGTGGAGATAGAAAGCTGTCATTCCTACTAAAATCTCCCTTGAACTAAATTTGAGAATTATTAAACAATAATAATAAATTTGAAAATACTTGGGTTCAAGACTGTATTGATCCCCTAGGAACTTCTTCAGGTCAGTTACTCCTTATCATGAGTATTAGAGATTACAATGGAGAAGAATGCGGTGGACTAAGAAAGAAACAAAAGAAAAAAAGTAGAAAATAAGGGGTATGTGTGTAAGAAGAATAAAATAAATAACATGAATGGATTACATTTTTTGAAAAATAAAAAATAAATAAATTAAATTAAAAAAATAATCAGTAAATAATGATAAAAATAATAACAAATGAAAAGAAATAAGTGTAGCAGCTTCCCCTCCAAAATCTTTCCTATTAAATATTGATCATGTTTTATCCAAAATAGGCTCAAATCAACCCATGTTCCCCAATTATAATATTCTATAAATACAATTTCCTATCATCCCTAAAAATGTAATGTTAATTGGAAGTGCCTTAAGGATGTTATGGAATTTATAATAACTACGATTTTTTCAAGACCAAAATTCTAGGAATATTGCTTCAAAGAATATCATTAAATATATAAATTAATGATTCCATATCTACATGAAATTTAATAGAGAAAAACTTATCTTATTCTTAGTTCAATTACCGGTGGATTCACCTCAATTAGAGGTGTTTATCCTGAGTTGTAATTCTGTTACGGAGGTGGTTTCCATGCTGTGTGCCCGGAAGGTTTTCCAACATCATTGGTTTTTTGTGCCTCTAGATGTTCAAATAAACTCTTCTCGCATAAGTAAATGTTTTATACCATAACTAATATAATACTATAAAAAATCACTAAAATCGAAATAATATTCGAAATTTTATGTGAACAATTCCAGTTTAATTAAAATCTATTAAAATTTTAGAAATAATCACTTTTAAAATTTTCGAAAAAAATAACCAACAATCCAAAATAATTTTTTATAAGATCAAATTGATAAATTTGGTTGGTTTAAATAAATTAAATGAATATATAAAATAAAAAATATATTAACTCTTTTATGTACTCTATCGATCCATTTCGAGTGGAACAAGCTATTGTACTAGGTTTCAAGTCCTCCTTTCACTATGTGGCACCCCCTGATGCTATATCGAATGATCCCAATATCTATATATTTATCTGAACCACCATAAAAATAGGTTAAACATACACAATATAACATTTGAGTTTTACCCCCTCTTTTTCTTTTAAATGTGACCTCTATTAAAAATTTTTCCCCCTATGTTTTTTGAACAATGACTTTGTAAAGGTCTTCCACTTCGATATCTCAGATAGACGCACGATATTATAGGCATCAAAGATGGATTTTTGGAGTTTCTGGTAAACTCATGATCATAATATGGTGTTTTAAATGGAGATCCCTTTTTCACTATTCTATGTTAACTTATGATATATATATTAGTTTCACTTCCCTCCTCCTTTGGGTTATACTGAATACTTCTATCAATTCACTCTATATATCCCTTTCAGGTTGAAGGGAATCCTATTAGGTTTTTATATAATAAACCTTGGATTAGAATTTCTTTCACATTTCTAGTCTTATAAATATGATATAATAATCATTAGTGACTTTTATATAGCTTCAGGACACATGGGTGCATTAACCATGAATGGTAGACCAACATGGAGATCGAGAGATGGGTTATCTCAAAATTCTCTATTTTTAGCTTTCTTCAGGTTGGGAATTCATTTCTTCTTAGTTTTTTATTTTTTCCTCTTTAAACAATGGTTTTAATCAACCATACTCAAATGTTTTCCTTATATATATTTTTCATATATGGTTTACTCCATATGTTACTCTACATTATTATTCATCTACCCTATCACATATAGATGGTTATATGTATGCATATAGCAATATTAGGTAAATCCATCCCATTTTTTATTATGACCTATCATTTCTTGTAACCATCCCCTTTCCTATTTAATGCGTACAAGGGTTTGTTGCATCTCACAGTTTTTCTAGAAAGGCAGGACCCATTGGGTTAGGACATGACATAATTATTTTGTGGGAGTGCTGTAAAAAATCATCTACTTTGCTAATCCTTTCTCTATTTCACTAAACTCTTACACTAGTGGTGGATTTTATTCACGATTTACATTGACATAGGAAATGTTTTGTGTAACAACATCTAAAGGAACCTTCATCATGTAGTCATTAATACTGAAATAAAATTTGCTATGTAAATCATGTAATTCAGTATTACAAAAAAAATATATATCATATTAATTGAAGGAAAATCATCAACAGAGTTATTATAAACATATTTAACTAAGAAGCACAACATCTCCTAGTTACAATTTCATAATAGAGACTATTCCATCATTTTAGGACCATTTCGTAAGTTTGTACACTTTTTTATTCATATTTGTTATGGTAATATTTTTAGATTTAAAATTCTCTACATTCCGGGATAAAGATAGATTCATTCGTATAAGGATGTTATTTAAAAATCTATTGTCTTTACTTTATATATTTTGGTAAAAATACATGGATTTTTTTAATTGATTCAATTAAATGTAGACTATAATCATATTTCATTTATAATGGGAAAATTTCTATTTTATGAGAGGGAATATAGTCTCTAAAAACAATTGAGTTTCCCAATGCATCAGTGTAAACATACATGGCAGATGGGGTAAATCACGTGCTATCCGGTTTTACTATATCGACAATTAAATTAAACATCAGTACCACATAAAAATTTAAATCTAAAATTTTTGTTATAGATTTTATATATTCTATTGTTTAAGAAAACATTTAGTAATATTGAATAGGTATTTATATAAGGTTTGGACCCTCCAGGGAATCCTACTACTTGCTACAACTTGTAAAGATCCCAATCAAAACATTTTACGTTATGAATCATATTATCAATACATTTGGATAAGAGAAATTTTTAACCTTACCCACACTAACCATATTATAGAGGACGATGTACTTGAAATATTACAAATGTAAAAAATGATCTGAATCACCTAAATTCAAATCATGATGGAATCCCACTAATGGTAGTCCTTATACACACACATTTAAAGTTGATCAAATTTTTATAGGGATTTATCTACAAGATAGTTTATAATACAAATCCTCAAATATACTAATTCTTTTATGGCTTAATTATCCTTATGAACTCATGCATGAATATTAAATTCTCTACAATAATTATTATCCCAATTATTTATAATAAAACATTAATAATTCTTCCATGAAATTTGTCTAACCTCCAAAATATATATTTTAAGTCATGGCTCTGCTAAATATTTCCTTATGATATAACATAATAAATATCATGGTATATTGTTTCACACTCAATTATTGTTCACTTATTTCCCATATAGGATCAAATCATTGGTTCTTGAATCCATACATGAATGGTATCTTCCAACTTTTATCTTTATCCATCTCATATTCTTCTTTTATTTTCCAAAAACCAACATGTTTTTCTGTTATACACAAGTTTGATATATCTGTATTTTTCCATAAGAGTGATTATTCATCCAAATTGAGATATTCCTTATTCTCTCAGCTTCTCATACTTCTATAAAATTCTTTTAGCGATATACTTATTCTCTTAGAACACTCACTAATCCTACTCATTACAACACACAACACACTATAATCAAAAGTATTTATATCGTATTAATTCACTATACTGGTGTATTCACTTTTAGTGGGGCCTTTTCAATTTCCAATAAATGGAAATTAATTGGTGATTATTGTTAAATTATTTAAATCTTTTTAATATATTGAAACATACTATTTCCCATATCTCACTTTTCAAAAAACACATGGGTTTCTCCATGAAAATTCCCAAAGTACCCATATTATTAATATTTTTTAAAATAAACATTCCTTTAGAAACTCTAGTAGGCCTGAGTAATTCTTCTTCTGAAACTCAAGTAGGCCCAGGTTATCCTTTATTTTCAAATAGATATTATTTTCATTTGTTATTAACTTCTAAACAAAGAATTAATGTTATATACATGAATAAACAATATATTTTATTACTCGATTTATTTTATTGATATTTTCCATTCCAATGGATAAGTGATAACTATCATAATAAATAATAATAGATTAATTTTATATCACATTTATCATAAACACAGTGTCACATGTAACATAGTATATACTCATTGTTGTGAATAAATAAAGATAAAATTAGTGTTATAAGTAACACATGCTAATCTAGGTGTTTTTTGTAATTAATAATATCATAAAAATGAAGTTTACTTTAAAATTAATATTTCATAAAATCTTGTATTGTTACATTCTATAAATTTTCAAAATAATTTTACCACTAAATAAATTAGTTTGGGACAATTAAATGAGGATTCTTCTACGTCAATACATTGTTAGGTATGCGTGTAACTTCATAAAGCCGGTGGTTTCTCTAAAAAACATGAATAGGGGTGGCCTTGTTTTATTGAAGATTCATTGTATGTCCAATAATTATCACTGGTTTTCCTCATAAAAAATATCATGTTATGGCAGTACAACATTCATGTTTTGATCTTATAACCGATCTGGTATGTACTTCCTCTAGAGGGATATATGGAACACATCATGGGCTTCAGATATGATCAATGAAACATCCATATGTCAAGCTACCATTAAGATATGATCAGAAATTTTAAAGAGACTGATATACCAAGTTCTTAGTTTTCCATTATTTCTTCAATAGAGAAATTTGTAGAAACACCTTATCACTTACTTCATATTGTAGATTATATTTTCAATTGTTAGAAGAAAACTTTAATCAACTTCATTATTTAATTTTTTTTATTAAATGACTCTAACCTTATTTTCCATTTCCTCAACCATATCTTATCCCAATAAATTTTTATCTCCAACTTTTACTAGTACATTGGAGTTACACACATTTTTTCATAATGGGCTTCATAATGAACCAATTGAAAGATTGAGTAAATGGTATTGTTGAAATATAAGTCAATTAGATGATGGTTTTGATTTAAAAAAAACATTTGAAGTCTATAGAATAATACCATGGCATATCCTCTGAGGTTTGAATTGTATTCATAGACTCATAATTTGTCTTATAATGATACCTAATACGGTAACTCCACGTTTTATTAGGAGCATGAAAAAGACATCACAAGAAATTTTTTGGAACTCATATCTAGATCAAATACTACTGAATGGGGTACTCGATGTAGCCTTACCACTTCCTTAATGTATATCGTGGAAGGTTAATCAAGTGAGAAATAATTTATCATATTTATTAAGTGTGAATAATTTTTAAAGATATCCAATATAATCCATATATAATTACTCCATCTAGATTTTAACGACAAAATCTATAATGATATTTTCCGATTTACATTCTTGTATGTATAATGGTTATAGAATCACATTATTCATTTTTTAATCGTCTTTAAAATGATGAAATATCACTCATATAAATTCATTTGTATCAATATTTCTCTTCATGTTGTCCCATAACAAATGATCTTTCATATTGTCAGTGGTAGGAGATATACCCTTTCCACCCTTCAGTTGCGGGTTCAAGCCTCACCAGAGCACCTGATTCCATGGGTTATCACCAAGAATTCAATTTATATTTTCCAAATATTATATTAATAATATCTCTATAACATCCCAAAATTTATGTTAACTAAAATTACCTTAATATAATAGATAAGAGGACCCCAAATGGTTACTAAAAGCATTGTAATATCCCGACCCTATTGGCACGCCACAGTGCAATGAACTGGTTCACCATATGACCTCAAGAGTGCCTTCTCATGCATTAGAGCCTGTCAACTAGAAGCGAGGGTCTGGTAGGTTAGTCATGGGGAGATTATATCCTCATTTATTAGAGTAAAAGACTAGTATAAAGAAATAAACAAACACATAAGCATATATAACCAAAACAATAATCATGTCACAAGAAAACAAAAACAGAAATACAATTCTGAATTAAATGGGAAAACGTACTATTCCAATATAAGTGTCAACTAAATATAACAGAACTGCATGTAAAGACACTACGACTCCCAATATCGGTTATGAACCATGTCTATTCCCTTTATCCAAGATCTATCCCAAATCAGAAATCCATCCCAGGGCTTTTTCCCTTATCCTGTACTGCAACAATATAATCTATTTTGGTACTGATCTGAAAGCACAAATAGGGTGTGAGTATAACTCAATAAGCCACCACCAATGGTGTATTATACAATTACATTAAAAATATAGTGTATGCAGTTCTATAAGTAATAAGTAAAATGCATAAATAACCAATTATTACATTATCATTTATTATTATGTAACAACTTTCACAACAAGGTTCTAAAGGATACCCATACCCAAATACAATATTCTTCTCATGAGGGATCACGATGTGTTCCTTAGGTAATATCATGTCATAATACATATGTCTTTCTAAAGCATTAAGTATTCATAGGTTCTATGATATCTCATAATGAAATTCGACTCATTTTACAGTTAGCAATATTCTCATGAGAGGCCATAACAGGGAGTGCGATTATTGAAATTCATTAAAATCACATTTATAGGCAACATTTACAAAGTAACCTGTATAAAAAACATTCGTGATATGACCATGTTATAATTCTTACTCATCAATAGGATTATCATGTTCCCATTCTCTTCACCCATAAGTAAGATGGCCATGTTACCATACATAATCCTCAATATATTGATCTTGTTACCATTCTCTTTACTCATAAGTATAAAAACGTTGTTATCATTTATACATCCCAATTCAGAATATATAGGTTCCCATTCTCTTTACTCATAAGTATAATGACCATGTTACTATGTATACTTCTCAATTTAGAATGACCACGTTCCCATTCCCTTTACTCATAGGTATAATGACCACATTACCATGTATACTTCTAAATTTATAATGACCATGTTCCCATTAATTCAAACATAATTTATTCATAATTAATTATCAACATCAATACCATTACTAATAAATCAATTAGTTAAATACTCAAAACTCATTAGTTAACCCAACAACTAACTAAATGTCTTAATCCCATTAATTAATTAAATAATTAATTAACCAATATCATAATTCACATACAAAAAATAATCTTACCTAATTAATTATCTCATTCCAAATATCAACAATTCATAATTAATCCCACAATTAATTATCTAGATTATAATCTCAAAGAACATAATTAATTCACAATTAATTATCTCAACATAACCAATTCAATAACTTATAATTAGTCCATTGTTTCATTATCTTTATAACAATCCCAAAATCTAAAAATTAATTTCCAAAATTAAATATCTAATAGGGTAGACCCTTAATCTCATGATGAATAACTGAAAAAATCCTTTAATTCCACAATGCTTTGATAATTCAATTATTTCACCTAATCATCCCATTTTAATGGAATCAATTCCTACACGATTCTATAAATTATAAATTTTTTTTGCACGAGCTCCTCATTAATGCTCGTAGGTAAAAAAACTCAATTCGTCACATAAATTATCTCATCCTCATCATCAATACATTATGAAGATGTCTACCCACCTTCAAAGCATTCCATCAAAGCTAATCATTCTAGATCCTCATATTTCCTATCCATGATCTATCTCAAAAGTGTAGACTCTGCTACATATGAAACCAGATTCATCATCTCCTAACTCTCATGAACCACAACTATTATTTCATCGAATAAGGACATTATATTATACTCCACACTCGAATCATGAAACATCTATGCATCAGTATTCTAACACAATTCATCAGCAACAATATTTATTTTCCCGGGTGAATATGACTTTTAAAAAATGAAAAACTATATATATTGAAATTATATCTACTACTGATGATTCAAATCCTGCTGTAAAAATATATACTTCATGATATTTTGATTTTTATAAACAATAATCGTTACTTCCAAAATATCATACCACAAACACTTAATAGAATAATTCACTGCTGAAAACACGAGGTCATGCATAGGGTAATTCCATTCATGATGCCTCAAATGCTGAGACCCATAAACCAAAACATAATCTCCTTACATCTTCTTTTCTCTGCGTCTGATCCAATATGTGTCACAATAATCCATATACTCCTCACGTGACTCAGGTATGATCAAAGTATTTGATGATGTAAAGTTATTCATTAACTCCTAAAATTCTCTCTCACAAGCCTCCGAGCATTAAAAAATTACTCCATTTTCAGTCATGCATTAAAGCGGTGCAACCAAAAGTGAAATTTTATTGATGAATCTCTTGTAATATCAAGCTAATAGTATAAATCATTGGAATTGAAAATAATTATTGGGATGCTCCCTAGACACCACTAATCGAACCATATCTGGTTCGACTGGCTCACATTCCTCCAAGATGACACATCATAAGAAGTGTACCTCTTCAATTAGAAAATAATACTTAGATAGCATGAAATATAACCAATGCTCCTTTAGTGTACTCAGGACGATGCCAAGATTTTGGGTATGATCTTCATGAGTCTTGGAGTACACCAAGATGTATTCCAAAAACACCACCACAAACTGATCCAGATACAGATGAAAGATCCTAATCATCATGTTCATAAAAACTACTCGTTAATTTTTCTTCCCCAAAGGCATTACAACGAATTCATAAGGGCCATACTTACTCTTGAAATAATTCCTCTATATATCAGAAGTCCGTACTCTCAACTGATGATACCCTGATCATAAATCATTCTTTGAGAATAAAAAATCTCTCCTCAACTGGTTTGACAGATAATTGATACAATGAAGATGATATTAGTTCTTCACTAAATTTTTTTTAACTTCCGATAATTGAAAAAAAAATTAAAATTACATCAACCTTATTTGGAAACAAAATAGGTGATCCCAAAGGTGACATACTTGTATTGATAAATCTGTTATCCTCAAACTCCTCTAACTTAGTCTTAACGTCTTGAAGATTAGTGATTGTCATTCTGTATAGTGGAATATATAATGTCTCAACCCCTAACTTAAGCTCAAAATTGAATTCTATTTATCTCTTAGGTGGTAGCCTTGAGAATTATTCTAAAAATACATCTTGTTACAGTTCCACTGTTGGTGGAAGGACATCTTCCCAAACACCCCCATTATCCAACAATATTCTAGACACTTGGACTATGGGATCTCTTAGTTGATGTGTAATTATCTATAGTCATCCTATCTAAATATCATACTCTCTGCGATGAATTTATTGGTCACCCTTATGAGACAAAAATGTCACTCTCATACGGTAACAATCAATGTGGCATCGGTAGTTGATTGGATAGTACATCCCTATAACCTGGTCGATGCTCTTCATATCAAGAAAATAGATATCCAATAAGAAACATAATTACTATATCTCTAGTGAGCATACCTTTCACAGACATAAATATCTATGCCAAACTAAAAACGGTGTATCTACATCATTATGCGGGTCAAAGACTCCACTTTGCAGGTCAAACCCTCAAATAATATTGCAGATATAAAGGAACTAGTGTCACCAGTATCAAAAAGGGCACAAGCTAATATAGATGTTAGTAGAATAGTAGATATCACTATCGATGGTACAAACTTACTATCCACAAGTTTAGGCTATACTCTATGTAACTGTTCTACCCCTCTTCCTTGTGATGCAGTATGACTCCTCTATGTAGAACTACTATTTTGATGCTGCTGCTCATGCCTAAAATCACCACATTCACAACCTTTATCACCTCGTCTAGTAGAACACCAAACTTCCATCCTGATAAGGTGGAGAAGATCCTCTTCCCATATTCTTACTCTACTTAGCTGCTCCTTCTATACTAGTCTATTGTTGCGACCTACAGAATTCCTATAGATTTCCCATCTGGCCTTATGATTGACACTCTACTAGTGGTCAGGATTAATGTAAGTCATTGTTTCCTAACCTACCACAATGATAAAAGATTTCCCTAGTAAGGTCCTTTCCAACTAACCCTACCCATAAGAAAACTCTACTTCTCACTACCTCAACTAAATTATTCATCATGGTGCTTCCTACTATCAAAATTCACAATTTTTGATCATCCGGTAACAACATACTATATAGAGATAGAATCCTCCATTGGGTTCCTTCAGTTATGATAGAATAATCCCCCACTTCTGTATTCTTATTGAGCCTAAAGATATTCACATGTTACTTAATCTCAAACTTAAGTCCATCCAAAAAATATTTCTCAATAGCTGCATCTTCTCATGATAACAATAGAGAAAAGCATTACAGATATATGTAGCATCCTTAATACTCCATTACCAACATTGTCCCATAGGTAATATCCCTGAAATCTATATCTTTCTCTTGTATCTATATCTCTGGATAAGATTACTCTAAGATACATTCCAATAATTCCTTCCATAATATACCATTTTTCTATACAGTTCACCACTAAATTTACTACTAGCTCTTCATTAATCCCCATAGCATATAAGCGACCATCTTTACCCTCCTTTCAACCAGAGTCTCCAAATGGTCATGTATTGACTGTATGGAATCAACCAAGAATTCATCTCCCATAGGCCCAACCTCTCAAATAAATGTTAGAGGGAGTTGCAACTTAAACTCACTTTTGAACTCAAACATACTTTTCCCAACTTTCCCTATGCATCTTTCCATGAATTTCCTGATGCGAGAAATGATATCTCGAAACTGATCCCCTTCGGCTTCAGTTGGAACAATCGATGCCTCAAGTTCCCTAACTAGAAAATATTTCCTAATAATGCCTCTTAGTCATCCCTTAAATAAGAATAATGGAGGTATACGCAATAAAACACCTAACAAACGTACGAATTCTCATATCATATCTTCATAAAATTTACATAAGAGGAATAATCGAAATAGTTCAAAACATTTATTTTCCCCCAAATCTCAGCACATAGTCAAACTGAGGTGCTACCATTACCGTTAACCATCCCACTCCAAGGATTTTGATAACAAGGGTAACTACCCCATAATAATAATATTTCTCATTTATACACCCAATTATTCTCTTTTCACATTATTTTTAAAACTATTTTGAACTCATGTTAGGCACCATTTTTCATTTTAATCTCACAAACAAGGAAAATTGTTAGTTATTAATAACTTAGCCATAACCAATTTTCCCATGCGTGCCAAAAATGATGCATGCCACAATAACCCTGACTTCCATGAATGATGCATAAAGACTCAAATATCAAGGCATTATGGTCAACATATCAATACTAAAAAATTATTAGAAATAATTATCGCATCTCACCATAAGTGCATCAACCATGCTGAAATAATATTTAACTGTAAGAGAACATAACGATAACACCAATCCCACTCATATTACTTGGGTTTCCCCATACATGGGATTGAAACTCCCTTGCTCGAGTTCATTACCAAGCCCTGGATCTTCCTAATATCCTATCTACCTTTCCCAATAAAGTAGTAAAAAAAAGAAGAAAAGAAAACTGGACCACTGAAACTACATTGTAATGTACCGACCCTGGTTTCATGTGGTGGTGCACCAAATCAGGTCACCACATGACCTCAAGTGTGACCCACCATATGGTAAAGGCATACAAAAAATGGAAAGGGTTTTGTAAGTCATCCCTGGGGATACTATACCCTCAATTATTAGAATAAAACACATATGGAGATAAATTAACAAACATGCAAGCATATATTATAAGAACAATAATCATGTAATAATAAAACAAAACATGAAATACAATACTCACCTGAATGGGAAAAACATTCTATGCCAATATATGTGTCAATTGTCTATAATGAAATATAATTTAAAGATCGAATGACTTCCTATGTAGGTTCTGAACCATGTATGGTCCCATCATCCAAGGTATGTCTGAAATCAGTAATCCATCCCAGTTGTTTTTTCCTGATCCTATCCCACAATAATATAATATATTCTAGTGCCGATCAGTAGCCTGAGTAGGTTGTGAGTAAAACTAGGTAGTCCACCACTAATAGTGTCTAAAACAATTTTAGTCAAATGATATGGTATGATGTTCTATACGAAATAATTACAATGTATGAATAACCTATTATTATATTATCATTTATTATTATCTGACTACTTTCACTCCATGGTTCCCAAGGATACCCATACCCCAATACAATATTCATCTCATGTTAGAGACCTAAGTGTTCCATAGGTAATATAATATCTTAATACCTTCTTCTTGAATGAGCCTGATGTGTTCCCTTTGTAATATAATATCTTAATACGTATTTCTTTCGAAAGTTCTATTTATTCAAAGTCTCTCTGGTATATTAGTATCTGATTTGAATCATGTTATACATCAAAATATTATCATGTAAGGCCATAACTCAGAGTTCCATTATTTATATTCATTAATTTAATGTTTATAAGAAACATTTACAATGTATCCAATATCACAAATTTATGTATGATGACCATGTTACCATTAATACTCTCAAAAAAATGATAGTGTTCCCATTATCTTCACTCATACATAATATGACCATACTAGCATACTTAATCTTTAATTAAATGACTATGTACCCATTCTATTTACTCATATGTATATATACCATGTTACGGTGTATAATTTTCAATTTAGATTGACAATGTTCTATTTCATTCAAACATAATTAATTCATAAGTAATTATCCTCATCAATACCATTATTATTCCAACAATTTGTTATATACATCAAGCCCATAAGTTAACCCAAAATTAACTAAAAGCATCAACAAAATTAATTATTTCAATAATTAATTAACTAATATCACAATTCTTATCCCACAATAAATTTTCCATAATTAATTGTCTCATCATAATTATTAACTCTACACAATTAACTCTATAATAAATTAACTAGATCATAATCTCAAAGCACATAATTAATTGAAAAATAACAATATCAACCTAACCAATTTGATATCTCATAAACAACCCCTGATTAATTATATAGATTATATCCCCTAAATTATATAATCAATTTCTTCAATTTAATATGTTATAGGTTATCCCCTTAGTATCTTGATTAATTCCTCAACTAATAATTTACTTCAATAATGCTTCAATAAATCAATTGGTCAACCTAATTAACCCAATTAAAAAAATAAATTTCTAAAGTAAGATAGAAATTCTACAATTTTTCAAATACTGATCAAATCGACGACTATGGGAATTATATTTTAGAACACCTACCTCGATTTTTTGATGGATGTTCTCTCAATGGAAATCCCAAAAATTAGAGAAGCACCACGATGTATGTATGTGTTCCAGTTCTAAATCCCTAAAAAACCAAGATATCAATATCTATTCAATTTAGATATAGATCTCCAATTTTATAATTAAACATCATAATAAAGGTTTATATCTAAAGAAACTGAGGACATCATCCATCAAAAGATAATGGAAAGAGAGGTGGATGAAAGGGAAAGTCATTGGGATGAGATCCACTTATCGGGAGAAGAGGAGATATTCAATTTGAGCTTTATATATCAAATAAAGGAGGTAAAAAGGAATTTAAATCTCTTCAGGTTACTGTTATAACCTTATATTATTATTATGAATGTATAATCCTGAGTTAGGGATTCATAGGAGAAAATATGGGCCACTAAAAGGAAAAAACGACTGAGATCGATATTTTATGATATCACCGTTGCCCCAAAAGTTTTTTAGTACCACAGTTATACAAACCATCCACTAACAATGCTTTTGATACAACTCCAAGGGAATATATTAAATGGTTTCTTAATATAGTCGCCCAAACCATGCTTTAACTATGCTGAAACCACTACCTCAATAGATGAAAGAGTACACGATTTTTCCAATATAGGCACACAATTTATACAAGTTGTGCCCAAACCATGAACTTCTTCTTTTTATCCAACATTTTGTTACACGTCATCGAAAATCACCCCAAGTCATAACTCCAAACAACATCACATAAATAATCATAAAATGATTATCAATTTCAACTAGAAATAACTCTAAAATGGTCAATATCTTACAACCTTAAATCTCATGTCTATAAAATTTAAATTTATTTCTCCTAAAATAAGTTTTTTTATTAAAACATATATTAAAATTGTTTTATTTCCATATATGTCTCCCATAATATCATAAACGTTTATTAAGGTCCATCGCATGTATCTAAAAGGGGGATTATTTGATATTGATCATATGATTGTCCTCAAAATTTTAAACCCATGATGGTATTCATGTATCTAAATTTAATCTCATATAATGACATATATGTTTCAATATTTATGAAAATATTTAAATGTTCCATGATTATATTAATTGAAATACCATTATTTCAATTATTATACAACATAACTAATAAATCAAGACGCATACACACTTCAATCTTTTAACATCATCTTTTGTAGTAGCATCAGTAGTTCCATGGTCTAGGGAATAACCCTTGGGTTTGGGATTTGAGTAGAATAATTACAATGTTACCCAAAAATATGAAATTGAATATCTAGGAAACTCATTTCTCTATGAAATTCATTTCCACATATAAAATATCTTCCCCTCCCTTTAGATACTATTATGAATGTTTTTTCACACCTTATTGAAATGTATAAAGCTATTTTATTCACTATTATAATTACCATGAAAAAATTTATAATAGTATATATTCCACTTATTTTATGAATTATGTATCCCATATATATTCATGTTATGTATCATTTATTTTGATAACTAATTAATCATAATTATATTATCATTCTCACCAATTATGATCCAATTTGGTCGATGATCATTATTGAATATTACATCAAATTTAATGTTAATATGATTCCACTTAGTTATATAGATTGAATAAAATAATAAATCATAGAATGATTAAAAATAATCATAGTGGGAAATGACATAATCATTAAAAATCACTTATAGGATGTCAAAATCATGATACATTATGTTTACTCTATGACACATTAGGCATATCCTAAGACATTATTCAAATACTTGGTGATGGTTTATAATGAGTTTTGTAATTATAAGTCATATCCCCATAGAGTTTCAAACCAGACTTGTATTAAGACCAATTTTCATGGACAAGATGATGTTCAAGTCCATATCAATATTTCATTTTTAGAGTTATTTTCTATATGAACATATATTCTTGAGCCACATCCACTTATATTATCTAGACATGGATGTTATTTCATAGAAACCACACACTCTATAATTTACCAAAATTCTAGGATTTTTCCTATATGTTCACTTGTCCTTAGATATATCACTATACATATCCATAGATATTTACTTAGACATATCAATAGGAATCACATTAATTTTTTCTAATCCTTGTTTAAAATGGTTAAATAAACCATTTATTTGATACTAAATTTAAAGACCAAACATCTCATACATAAATATTATATCTTTTTATTTTAATATTTAACAGATTTAATAAAAACATATCTGAATAAAATAATATTTTAGTGCCATTTCAGACAAAAAAAATATCTTTTTTTCTTCAAGAAATATTGTACAAGACACCTAGAAATATCTTCTCTCATTTTACTCCTCTTAGGAATACCCTACCTATACCTTCATAACCCATGGAAGGAAACATAATAAAGAGTGATCTTATAAGTCCAATAGGTCTAAAAAAAGGAGATATAAAAATATAATCATAATAAATCATAAGATAATAATAATGGTATATTAACATCAACACAACATATTATTTTCATACCCATCCTATTTTAGATCATAATCATGAGTCTTGTCATAAAATGTTATCATTTCTTACAACATGGACTACAAGAGTGACAAATAATTATAAATAAATCATGATCTAGAATCTCTTGTCATAAAAGCATAGGAACATTATAAATATTGAAAAATATTATATTATTTACGGTTTTAACCCATGATATTTTACATATTGGATCATGACTAATAACCTATTTTCCATTTTATATATTGACACACATATTTCCCATAATGGATCAGGACTCACCTATTTCCTATATTGGTTCAAGACCATCGACCTGTTTCTTATTATTATATTCTGAGATATAGAGAATTAACCAATGCATTAGAAGAAGATATAGGTTATTAAACATATCATGATTTATATATACTTATTTGGGCCACAATACGATAAAAAATAAATCGTAACATCACATTATAACATGTGAAAAGAAAATTGTTTTATTAAAAATTTAATAAATTGACCATAGAATAACCCATTAAAAATAAATTCATTTCATTGAAAATGATTCTAAATAATATTTAGATTATAATAATTAATATATATTCAATAATTCAATTTTATATCCTATAAATCTTAAGTTACATCAAAGGATTCCATATTAGATTGAAATTGATATTGAAATATAATCTGGATCATTTATTGAGGAAAATAGACTGTAAACCTATAAAAAACTTCATAAAAAAACTATTTTTAAAAAATGAATGTATTTTAAAATAAACTCAATATACTATAAATTAATATTAAAATCA
This sequence comes from Viscum album, assembly GCA_963277665.1. NCBI lineage: Eukaryota > Viridiplantae > Streptophyta > Magnoliopsida > Santalales > Viscaceae > Viscum > Viscum album. The sequence goes on along the minus strand of OY728123.1, from coordinate 2,130,225,283 downwards.
TTGAGTATTAATTATTTTGGGAATCACCATAAACAATAACAAAAGGATTCCTTTAAAAAATTCAGTAAATACAACATGTAACTTGTTTTGAGAATGAAATGAGGACTCTATATAATTTTCATTTGAAAAATTAAGCCATGAGTAAAAATTAATTTAATAAATCCTAGAGTAATTTTAAAATATTTTTTAAAACATTTTAAGAAAACACTGTCATGGAAGAAAAATGGCTTTTCAACTAAAGAGAGACATAATGTTGGTTTCATTTAAAAATGTTCTTCATGAATCATGATGGATAAAGGGAGAAAATTTAATATAAAACATGTGTTATCATGAAATAACTATAGGATAATAAATTTTAGGATTTTAATGAGAGAATTATGATAAAAGTTTATCACTAGAAGCATAATCTTGAACAATCCCAATACAAAATGTGGTTGTAACATCAATCCTTTTCCACTTTGGTATCGTTTGAATTATAGGACCCATTAAAGAAACAAAATTAAATGAATCATTTAATATGATTAAAATAATGATATTCATGATCTAAAATATTTTATTTGTGTTATACACATGTAATATAATAACATAAGTACATAATAGAACCAATATATCAATGAAGTAAAATTGAATAAAAAATCCCGTACTGTTTTAGTAACTTATGAAGCGTAAACCCCATGAAATCAAGATCTTAAAATGTATATTTAACTAAAAATATATTTCATGATAATCTTCATAAAATCAATTCATGGATATTACACACACTACCATAAATAAATATGTGGTGAATATGGGATGTGTCTCACATAAGTAAGGATTGAGATGAAAATCCATTACCTCAGGTCCCGATATCCTGCATACATATTTAATAATCCTATATAATAAATATAAATTTATTATGAATGTGTTATATAAAAAAAATTATTGTTATCATACAATATATTATTTACTTAAAACATTTTCTTAACTATATTCAACAATTCCATGTCAAAATCACGTTTTAGGTAATAATTGGTTTGTTTTTCATGCATGTTTTGATTTTTTATTCTCTGTATTCTTACATTTTTTATACTTCCATAATATATAGAGTGTAAAAAATGTTATAAATAAAATACATATTTATTATATATTTCTGTATATTAATTCATAAAAGTTAGATATAGTAAGTGAAATACACTATTCATGGAGATGGTTGGTCGTATGTATGCGTAAACACTATTTCCATTTTCTCAATTGAATAAATGAAAAGAATTTATGTAATGTATTAAATTTATTGAATCATTTAATTTAATATATATATATATATATATATCATATTTTTATTTAAATCTTTCTTAATTACCAATAAAGTAAATTGTATGCTAAGAACGAATGACATCACTTCACGAATTGTTTGTTCGACATACACATCATACCCCCAAAAAAGAATAAATGAAATTGTATATGTGATATAATAATTAAAAAGTTATAATTATGTTACAAATATAGTATATTTATTTATTTAGTATATGTTTATTATCTTCTATGTAAAAGAGAAATGCTAAACACATCACACTGGGTCGCAAGGAGGTAGTCCTACATTCATGTGAGAGAGATAATTATTTTAAAACTAGTTATAGGGAAATAAGTTACATTTTTATTATTTTTTAATTATTATAATATTATCGTAAATATAAAATTTAAAAATAAATTCCATCATTATATCCAGCTGTGTAAGGTGGTAACGGAAAATGAACAACATCAGTTTGCGAAGTAGTAGTTTGCAATACAAACAAATGTTGATTTAATATCCCATTTAATGGAATTAGAAATGTATATAGGTTATTACATTAAAATAATTACATATAAGTATATATTAGATAAATTTTTTTTATTTTATCATTTTAGTAAAATGTTTTAATGATTTATAATAATATGTAATACAAAAACACAAAGTTAAAAAACATTACCTCCACTTCGGGAAACCCCTTTAGGTTTACCTCATTAATTCCAATATTAGATTAATGATCTCAAAATACCTCTAGGACATGGTTAAAGAATTAAAAAATAAATTTGGTTAGGTATTTGTTATAATATATTGTATTTTATGTGTGAATTGAAGAGAATGGGAGTTTCCTTTTATAAATGAGGTGAGTGGTACAAATATATTTTTGGAAAAGAAAAATGGTATACTAATGTTTTTCACATTGAGAAAGGATAAAAAAGTAAAATTATATATATTATAATATATAAGGTCTAGATATTTCCATAACATGTGTTTTTGAAAATTATCTTCATCGTTTTGACCATTAAATTTTTAAGTTAATCCCTGCAAAAAAACTTTTCAAGTTAACCATGATAATTAAATTTTACATATTATACTATTCGTAAGAACCCATATCTTCTTTTCAAGTATGTTTTCCTTTTTGTGGTGTTTATGAGGAAAAAGATGATTTTTATTGAAATTTCTTAATTAAATATCGTGTACTTTATAAGTAAACTCTGATTATTCAGTTACAACTGGTAGCCGAGTGCTGGTCGTAGCACAACCATGCACAGGACCATGTGTGGTGACCTGGAGATCGCCTAATGTGGGGTCCGGTGGAGGCAAGTACATTCCATGTACTTATAAGGTATACGTCATGTACTTTATTTTTTTCATTAAATGTACCGGGGTCCTGTTTGATAGATAGAACCATCTTCATCTTAACTTAGTTCGTCCGATAGTGCCTCTATGACACAGATCTTCACCGAGCCCTTGATCGAGCGTCCGTTCCCTGAATCGGACTCCATCTATTACTTTGGAATCGCATCGGTGATTTATCTCTTCTTCTTGAACACCTTCTTCTCATTCCTTCTCTCTCGTGAGATATCAGGGGTTGAACATTTTAGATGTTTTTGTAGATCTACGATGTTCTAAGGTTATTCAAGACCTGCGACTCATGTATATTGATATCCCGATGCCAAGGTAGGTGGTTTATGCCTTTCCATAGACAATCATTGAATTTAATGTTAAAAAGTGTCAAATATCCATGAATGTGGTATTTCACGTTTACGGTTTTAGCCCTATTGTTTTCCTGTTATGCCATATAATTTTTTAATAGAGGTTATTTGTTGAGAATAAGGTTTACATTTCCATGCCCCGGAGGTTTTCCCCATATTTTCTTATTTTTACCATTTGGTCTAGTTTTCCATTTAGGTTGTTGTTGGTTTCCCATGCCTAGTATTTTTAGGATGGAGTAATTATTTATCTGACATGTTGTTATGTTGTAGACTGGTTAGCCAAGTAGTTCTTGAGGTTTACATTGGTCGCTTTGATTTTCTATGCTTGTCTGACTTACACATAGTCATGAGAACCTCGTATAGTAGACCATAGTGATAATGTATGTTAGGGCCCCTCCAAATTGTCTGTAATTATTATCACGCTATGAGACCATAGGGGGTATTGAAGTTGAGTGCTCCCTCATAGGGTGTATAGTAATGTTACAAGGCCACATGGGGAATTTACGTTGAGTGCTTCCTAAGAGTTCCTGTAGGTTACCGTTAAAATTTTATAGGGGGAATTGATGGAGAGTGCTTCCTCGGAGAGTCTCTTATCACCCTTGACTATAGGGGAAATTGAAAATGAGTGCTTCCTCATAGAGTGTATTCTAAATCTGAACCAGAGGCGTGAGACTGTGTGTCTTTCCCAGAGGGTTTCTTGTGTTTTATAGGTAGAACCAGAGGGGATTGGATGTTAGTACTTCCCAGAGGGTTACCTATTTGTGACTATCTGCTTACTTGATATGTTGTATTTGAATGTTTTGAAATAGTAGGAATGTTTACTATTGAGTACTTCTGTGGGAAGAAACTATTTTTTATAAGTACACATCATCTACACCATGTACACGTCGTGTAGTCTCTGACCGTCTCACTGGTTGTGTCGGTAGAGACACGAGATCAAGAAATCCTTAGGGGAACATGTCGTGTACTGGTTCTACATGTTGTGTTGTGTTGATCCAGTTTTTGTCCATGTGACTAATGATATAGGTGGATAAAAACATAAGAAATACACACTGTTTCAGTCTTGAACACACTGTGTAGTGTAATACCTGGAATCCGACCATGTAGCTAACAACACAAGTAATTTGAAATCATTTAGTACACACCGTGTCCATATGGAACTCACCGTTTATTGTGAGCCATGTATCAGGCCATGTCACTAACAGCACAGGTCGGTGAAGCGTGTCTAGTACACACTGTGTCTAGCATAAACATGCCATGTAGTCGTGTTCTGGGAGAACCATGTATCATAGTCATGTATAAGGATTCGGGAAGGGGAAATGGATTCAAGTACACATCGTGTGTTAGGATAACACATCGTGTGTTTTGGGTGTTACACGACTAGTTTTGGCTGAAGTACATGTCAATGTGAAAGGCGTAAGGGATCACGCTGTGTAGTTAAGCATTTATGCCGTGTACCCTTTTTTTGAAAAAATAGAATTCTTTCTTTCTCATGTTCCCTTCTTACCCATCCTGCTTTCAGTCCTTTATAATCTTGATCTAACGTGTGTGCTTGAACTTATATATTCATGCCACCGAGGCATCCTACAGTTGTTTACCAGTTATAAAGAAGCAATCAGACACCAGACATGGATGATCAGGGATTTCCATTAGATCCTCCATTTGTGGCAGTCTTGGCACCAACCATCATTCTAGACATAGGTGCTGGAACATAGTTTTGAGAAGGCCTTATGATGTTCATGCAAACCATCCATCGAGAACCACACTCTTTCCCTTATATGGTAGAGCTGAAGGAAGTTTTCTAGCAGCATCACCCTCCCACTTTCTTGTGGGAATAAGGATTGCAGGCTGGAGATTCATGGTTGGAGGCACCACAGACGATCCTAGAGCACCTGGACATGCCCCCCAGAGAAGACGGTCAAGCTCTCTATGTATATGCTTCATGATTCCACCAAGATATGGTGGGATGTGATCTCACAGGCGGGATGCAAACAAGATATTCCCTGGGATGAGTTTCAGAATACCTTCTATTACAACTTCTATCTAGAGACTTTGAGACCCAATTGAGACCGATAGTTCATGAGTCACAATTTGGGTACTCTTATAGTTATGGAGTATTCCTGTCTCTTTAAATAGCTACTACGTTTCAAACCTATTCTAGGAGAAGATGAGTTATTACTAGGAAGGATGTTCGAGTACGGTCTCAGGAATGACATCCAATCAAAAGTGAAAATATTCAGGATGACCTCCATCACATCTATAGTCATCTAGGCACTGATCATAGAGTTCCATTTGAGGGATTCAGGAGTTTTGAGCTTGGGAAGCTCGACATCTAGAGTTAGTATATCTCCTGCTGATAGTAGGAAGCGCTGTAGGGTGCCTATGCGTAGAGATTAGAGGAGGTAGGAGATATATTATAATATCCAGGTGGTGTGCTACTAGTACTGAAAGAGTAGGCATACGAGGCCACATTGCATGAGAGGCCAAGTGGAGTGATGATCACGTGGAATTTTGGGTCACCTTTAGCACTTCTGTTAGATCTTTCCACCAGCAGCTAGTGACATGGGTTCTACTATGACTCCTCCTTAAGGAGTAGAACCACCAGTTTATCATCAGTCTGGGAACTAGAGTTCTTCTGGTCGTTCAGGCTGAGGTGGAGGCAATGAATGTGGTAGATATTCACTGTGATTTTAGCGAAAACACGGTGGATCATCTCAGAGTGGTCAGGCAGGGTTAGAGGGCCATGGTACATGCTATAATTTGGAGTGGAGAAGACCCAGTAAAATCAGGATCCCGGACCTTCTACAGTTCGAGGTACAATTCTAGATTCGTTGGTTTTAACTTCTGCTCTTTTCAATACAGGGGCTTCCCATAGCCTTATATCTATTTTTGTTTGGGAGATCATTGTGCTCTGCGTCTTTTCTTTTGCTGAAATCTTGATGCTAGACACATCATTGGGGACACGAACAGATAGCGTACGATAGTGTAAGGTGTTCCCTCTAGAGGTTGGTGGATGTCACTTCTTATGGGACGTCCATGTCTTAGAGATGACAGGTTTTGATGTCATTCTCAAAATGGAATGGTTTGTTCCCTTCCAGATTGTTGTTAATTACAATCACCGTAGGGTGAGTTTCACATCACCATAGGGTAGATCGTTTCTTTATAAGGGAGAATGAGATGTCCAGTCATGCAGTGGAGGACCTGAGCATCATTTGTTCGGAAGAGTTACAAGCCAGATTGCTAGTCTATATCTGGATGACTAGGGGACTTCATAGATGGACTTTCTTCCAGTGCTGTATCATTTTGGGGATGTCCTTCTAGATTAATTTTTTGGTTTTCCTCCAGAGTGATAGGTTTGCTTTTCTATTGATCTTGTTACAGGAGTAGCATTGGTGTCCATTCCACCTTATAGGATGGCTACACTAGAGTTACAGGAGCTCAAGAAACAGTTAGAGAGAGCTCTAAGTAAAGGGTTTCATTGGACCCAATAAATTCCCTTAGGGTTAATCTTTTCTATTTGCAATGAAGGCAGATGGTACCACAAGAAATTGTGGGAATTATCAGATGTTGAACCAGTTGATGTTCAAGAACTAATATCCCTTTCCAAGGGTGGATAATCTCTTTGATCGGAGTTAAGGAGCCTGAGTGTTGTTGAAGATAGACATGAGATCCGGTTAACATTAGTTGTGTGTTAGACCATCTGATATACCTCTTACAACATTTGGGTGTAGTTATGGTATATACCAGTATGTGGTTATTCCATTCGTACCCAAGAACATGCATGCAGTCTTCATGGCGTTGATGAACCGAGTGTTCCATCCATACTTGGATTTTTCACGGTGGTCTTCACAGACGATATATTGGTGTACTCTCACACTCGACATGACCATGCCACCCTTCTTGAGATCATTTTGAGTATAATGACAGAACATCAATTATATGGTAATCTCTAAAAATTCCACTTTTGGGTGGACCAGATTCACTTCATGGGTCATGTTATCTCAGAGAAAGGAGTATCAGTAGACCCATAGAATGTCACTACAGTTGTTTCCAAGGAGAAGCTGAAGATCTTCTTTTATGTACGTGGTTTTCTAGGGCTATATAGATACTGAAATCTCTTCAAAAAAAACTTCTAATACTTAGCAGTGCCACTGAAGAACCTGACTAAGAATGGTGCAATGTTCTTATGGATTGATTCTTGTGAGTGAAACTTTCAGAAGCTAATGGGAAGGATTACATTAGCACCATCACTAGTATTTCTAGATCCATGATAGAGCTACATGATTTATTGTGAATATTCAGGTATCAGGCTGGAAGTAGTTCTTATGTATGGAGATGGAGTTGTTGCATATGTTTCTCGACAATTGAGGCCACATGAGAGGAATTACCCGACATACGATCTTGAGTTGGCTACAGTTGTTAATACCTTACGCTGTTGGAGACATTATCTTCTAGGAAAGATTTTTTTTGTTTTCACCAACCACAAGAGTCTCAAGAATATATTCACACAGCGTGATATGATTTTGACATAGTGAAGGTGGGTTGAGTTCCTTCAGTATTTTCAATTTGTGCTTTCCTTTACGTCAGGGAAAGGCAACGCAGTGGCTAATGCGCTGAGTAGGAGGTCTCAAATACAGGAAGTTTAGGAGGCCAGAAGTGAGTGGAAACTTATGGATATGTTCTCTGATATGAATTTGGAGGTGCATGATAGACATGGGCAAACATTTCTTTATTCTGTAGATGTTACCTCTACTCTTCTTGGTCGAATACGAATGAGATAGCTATCCGATTATGAATGCTTAATCATATGGGTGAGTATTTTAGGAGAGGACCCAATTCCTCGATCGACCCTTGGTGAGGATGAGATCCTGTATTTCCAAGGGCGTGTATGGGTGTCAACAGACATACCCATGGAGTCGATGCAGGACATTCATTCATCCATTTGGTCAATTCATCATGGTGTCACCAAGATGTATCAAGATCTACACCATCAGTATTGGTCGCCATGTATGAAGAAAGATGTTGTGGGGTTCATCATGAGATGTTCCATGTGTCAGTAGGTGAAGGCGGAGTATCAGCGACCCGCAAGGCTTTTGTGGGAGTAACCCATTCACATGTGAAAGTGGAATGATGTCGTAATGGATTTTGTGGTAGGTTTACCGAGGCTGCCTCGAGGTAATGATGTTGTATGGGTTGTCATTTAAAGTCTCACTAATGTTTCTCACTTCTTTATGATCAAGGTGACCTTCAGTGTTGATGAGATGGGATAGTTGTACATTCCTGAGATTGAACGTTTACATGGAGTTCCACACTTCATTGTTTCAGAAAGGGACTCCTATTTTACTTCATGGGTCTGGTAGGGGCTACATAAAGAATTTGGTATACAGGTACTTTTGAGAACAAAATACTATCCCCAGGTGTATGGAAAGTATGAGTGTATGATTCAGGTTCTTGAGGATATGCTACGAGAATGCATCCTTGATTTTGGAGGTTCTTGGGGGTATCACTTAATTCTTGTAATGTTTTCCTACAACAACAGTTGTCAAGAAACTATTCATATGGAACTTTATAAGGCATTGTACGGTAGGCCATGCTGATCCCCTTTATGTTGGCTGGAGGTAGGAGAGGAAACTATGATGCGTTCTCATCATGTCTAAGAGACCACAGAGCATATATAGTTAATTCGGAAGAGGATGGATATTTCACAGTCTCGATAGAAGTCTTCTGTTGATCAATAGAGACAACCACTATAGTTTGAGGTTGGGGATCAGGTTTTCCTACATGTCACACTGAGGATGGTGCACAAGTGGATTAACAGAAAAGGTAAGCATTAGTAGAGGTGTGTTGGGTTGTTTGAGGTTTTACAGGGAGTTGGGCAGGTTTCCTATCAGTTGCAGTTACAATAGAGGTGTTGGGCTATGCACGACGTCCTTCATGTTTTTCAGCTTCGACCTTACTTATCAGACCCATCTCATGTTCTTCAACCAGAAGAGGTTGAGTTAGAGAGGACCCCTCGTTTGAGGAGCATCCAATATGGATATTTTATCACAATAAGAAGGTTTTTTGTGGATGGAATGTTCATCTGGTACGGGTGTTGTGGCAGCACAGGTGAGTACAAGACGATACTTGGGAGAGGGAGACTGATGTATGATCGTAGTGGTCGGAGTAGTTTGGGGATTCTTATTCTAAGCTGCTTTTCTAGGGAAATTCGGGGATGAATTTCTTTAATGGGGGTTGTTTTTAAGAACCCAGATCTTCTTTTCAGGTATTGTTTTCCTTTATATGTGTGTTTGAAGAAAAATAGGAGTTTTCCTGAAATTTTTAAGTTCATATCCGGTACATTATAAGTACACATAGTGTACTCGGTTACCACATGTAGTCGGGTGTTGGTTATGTCACGAAGATGTACACAGTCGTTTGTAGTGACCTGGAGACCACCAAATGTAGAGGCTAGTGAAGGCAAGTACACACCGCCTACTTCTATAGTACACACTGTGTATTTTTTTCATTAAATGTATATGGGTCATGTCCGGAGGATATTACTATCTTCTTCTTGACCTAGTTCATCCGAGAGTGTCCATATGGCCTGGATCTTCACCATGCCATCGATAGAGTGTTTGTTATCTGAATCTGACTCCATCCGTTGTGTTGTAATCGCATTAGTGAGTTCTCTATTATTCTCGAGCACCTTCTTCTAATTTTTATTCTCTCATTATTTATCGTGGGTTGAATGTTTTAAATTTTTTTGTAGATCTACAACATTCTAAGGTGATTCAAGGATTGAGACTCAAGTATATTGATCTACCAATGATGAGGTAGCTTGTTTGTGCCCTTCCGTAGACAGACTTTTAGTTTTATGTGCAAAAGTTCCCATTACCCATGAACGGGGATTGCGCATTTATGGTTTTATCCCTATTGATTGTCTGTTATGTCCTAGTTTGTTTTCATAGAGGAAATTTTTTGAGAATAGGGTTTAGTTTTCCATTCTATGAAGATTTTCCCAAGTTTTCGTATTTTGACCGTTTGGTCTAGTTTTCCAATTAGGATGTTGTTTGTTTCCCATGCCTAGTATTGTTAGGATGGAGTTATTGTTTATCTGACATGCTATTTTTTATATATACCTATTATCCAAATAGTTCCTGATGTTTAATTTGGCAACTTTACATTTGTATTCTCGTTTGACTTACACAGGGCCGAGTGAACCTGGTGTAGTAGACCATAGAGAGAATGAATATAAGGGCTTATACAGAGTATCTGTAATTGTTATTACGCTACGAGACCATATTGAGGATTTCCGTTGAGTGCTCCCTCAGAGGATCTATAGTTACATTACAAGGACATATGGGGAATTGACATTGAGTGCTTCCTCAGAGTACCTGTAGGTTACCGTTAAAAGACTATAGGGAGAATTGACAGTGAGTGCATTCTCAGAGAGTCTTTGATCACCCTTGACTATATGGGGAATTAACGATTACTGATTCATTGGAGAGTCTATTTTAAAGCTGAACTGGAGGGGTAAGACTGTGTGTGCTGCCTAGAAGGTTGCTTATGTTTGCTATGTAGGGCCAGAGGGGATAGGCTGTGAGTACTTCTCAGAGGGTTACCTATTTGTGATTATCTGCTTACTTGAAATGTGGTATTTGAATGTAATGAAACTATAAGAATGTTTACTATTTGGTACTTCCTTGTTTATTTTTTATTTTGTTTATTTCCTACCATATATATTCACTAACTATTGGGAACAGATCACTTGGTGGTTGCCTACGGTGATTTAGTGTCACACCCTATTTGGGCCATTCTTTTGGGTCCAAATAGATTATATTGTTGTAGGTATAGATAAGGGAAATCTCCCATCTACTTTAGGTACTTGATTGCTTTGGAGATGGAGAAAATAAGACCAATCTTTGGCTCGTGATGCTCTGGAGGTGTTTGCCCTTTTCTTCTTATACTTTTGTTTATTAATGTATTTTAGCATTTTGACTTGATTGAATACTTTCCTAGACATATGTACCATGCATCATTATATATGCGCTCCAACAGTTTATTTCCTCAGTCTTCTGTTGTTCTTTTGTATGGTAATATTACTGCTTCCGCTATTACTTTGTGTTTTACCTCCGCTGTGTTCCTCTTCCAATGAGGGCATAGTTTCCCCACAATCATATCGAAGGCCCTCGCTGCTAGTCAACAGCCTCCGAAATTTGGGGAAATGCGCTTGAGTCCCTGTGACCAACCAGGTATGGGGCGTCTCTGGGCGGCTTCTGAAAATGTGACTTTACACTATTCCTAATGGAAAAAAATTAGTTTTACTTTATTAGATAATATAAATTATTAATATCTAAAATATTAAATACATATACAATATTTTATTCTTAGAATTAGAAAATTTTAATTTATAATTAATCATGTAGAGGCAATGAGACAACAATTTCTGAAAGAGAAACGCATAAAAAGATTAAAAAGTCTATATGTAAAAGTTAAATATGAAATTGGAACAAATTACATGATTTGGATAAATAGATATATAATTTAACTAATAATTGTTTTAAAATCAACATAAAATAATTTTTTAAAAATTTTAAATTCTTTAAAAGAAATGATGATTCCCAATAAAAACCTGTATTTTTCATTTTTTTTCAAAAACATTATCCCTTTAGAAAATTTTAAAAATATCCCTATAATGTAATTCAAAAAATAATATCTAAAAAATTAGTTTATATTCTAATTTTTTTTCTAAAATTTGAAAAAATAAATCATAAAATTTGTTCACAAAAAGGTGATAAAACTACTTTTTAGAAAAATATGGTTGAAGTATAAGATAAGAATTATTATTACCTATTATATAGAAACATCATATGATAATTGTTAAATATATTATTCAATATATAATATACTAATTTAACTAAAATCATTCACAAAAATCTAGTTGATTAATTTATTGAGGTAAAATGAGTTTGTGTTCATAAACATTATTCTTCGGATTATTATTTCCTTTATTTTCAAATAGTTTTTAATTTTATTTCTAATTAATTAGTAATCAATGTATTCATTTTATGATAAGGTTTAAATGATATTTGTTCATAATTTACTTAATCTTATTCATACCCACAATAATAAAGACCACGTGTTTACTACGATGTTAAATGATAATATTTTAATTGTATGTCACATTTCATTTAAAAACAGTGTTTCATGGAATGAATGATAAACAAAGTGTTAAATTTATTGAAATATATAATTTGTTGTGTGTGTAATGAAATCAAATAAATTGTTTTATGTAATAAAATATATTAAAAATTTGTATTTAAATGATTTTTATTTAAAATTATATGGTTATTCAATATTCTTTTCAATTTGAAAAAATACTATCGAAGAATAAATATTTCTAAAAATACTGTTATTTGAAAATCACTTTGAGAGATTTTAAAAAAATATTTAAATATAGTTAAAATAATTTTACGAGGAAAATAACAATTCTTTTAAAATTATTTATTTTAAAATTTAAAATTCATAATATCTTTTGTAAATAATTTTATTTAAAAAGTCCCTTACATAAATATAGAAAAATAATTCCTAAAATGATTGGTTATGACAATAGAAAATATTTTTCATGTCACACACATTAAAAAATTATACATTTCTCATTTTTAGTAAAATCTAAGTGGGAATTATTTTGAAAATAATATGAATATTGATTCTAATTTTTTTGTAAAAATTATAACAATGGTAAAACCACATTAATATATCCTATAGTAACATTTAAATATTTTTGAATACATTTTCAGAAATCATGGTTATTGAAGACAAAAGTGTTTTTGAAGGATGTGAGAAGTAAGGATGGGTTTCTTTGAAAAAATGATTTTGGATTATGATTACATAAAGAGATTAAAATGAAGGAGAAATTTTATTCTATTGAAATAACCATATTAGAAGAAAATTAATGAATTTATTTATAGATCGATCATAATATTTCATCATCATAAGAATAATAAATTTACCCTAATAAACTATGTGATTGTATCATGAAACCATTACTACTTTAGTAACATTGAATCAAAATCCCCATGATGGGATATCATTAAATTAAACTTAAATTTATGAAAAAAAATAAATTCAAGATATTATATTAAATGGGGAATTTATATACGCCGTATAAAATATAATTTGTTCATAACATAATGTATTTCCCAAAGAAGAAAAATTATGATAGAAATACCTTACGGTATTCTTATCATTGATATGGTAAAACCCATTAAAGAATATAAAATACATATGTGTGTCGAAATAATTCTTATAATAATTATAATAAAATTCATTATTGGATTTATATACACCACATAATATAAAAACATCGTTAATATGAAAAATTTCAAATAGAAAATAATAGTAAAACATAAATCCCTTGCCCTATGTTAAAACTTCCTTCGTATGAATTCGAAAAAACTGAATAATAAATATAACATTACATTACATTTATTAATGAAACATACATATAAATATATATATCACACCATATATTATTTATTTATGAAATTTTATTAACCATTTATTAAATATTAATTTCTAAAATCTTGTTTCAGGTAATAAATGATTTGTTTCTCTTGTATGGTTTGATTATTTCTTTTAGTCCTCTTTATTTCATCATGGTTTCATAAAATAATTAATTTTAAACATGATATAAATATCATATATTTTATTTTTATATTTATTAAATGTAATTGATACAATTTATAGTTAGAAAATGAATTCACAGTTCATAGATATAGTAAACTATACGTACATTGGAAAATTATTTCTATTTTCATGATGAATGGATTGAGTGAATGATAAATAATAATTAACCATTATAGAGTAATTATTATTCAATATATATCACATATATTCATAAAATTTACCCATGATAACTTTCATACAATGCATTAGTGAAAAATTAATCATATCTCTTCCCGAGGTGGTAGTCCACATGAACGACATTATCGTATCCTCCATGGAATGGAATGTAAAAAGGTTAATATGATATAATAAATATTTAATTATTATTATGTTAAATATATAATATATATTCATTTAATATGTCCTTATTACTATATAAATAAAATAGAAAAAGAATACACATCACCTAGGTTCGTGAGACGAGAGTCCACCTTATAGAAGAGTTGTGTTTTTATTTTTCAATTGCAGGAAGTTAAGATTGTATATTTTATATTATAATTAAAAAATATGTAATATTATTATTAATATCATTTATAAATAATAAATATACTTTTAAATCAATCCATGAGATTTACAGATGGGAAAAAAATAACACTGGAACAGGTTGCGGTAGTCCACCATACACATTAATGTTGATTTCAAATCCAATTTGACGGAAGAGATGACAAATTTTGGTTATACAATAATTATAACAACATATAAATATGTGGGAGATAAAGTTTTTATCATATAATCACCATTTAATAATATTTTATTCTGATGGAAGAGGGAATGATATAAATACGCTCATTTAAGCCCAACACCCCTTCTTCGGACAACCTCGTTGGGTAATAACGCAAATGCTATTTAGGAAGGATTTATGATAAAATAAGTAAATAGGTATGTATGGAAGATATTTTTGTGGGTATTTTACGATCCAATGGTATTATATGGTTTTGAAAATGGGAAAATATGGGGTTTATTTTTATAAGTGAGGTGAGGGGAAGACTAGTATTTTTTGAAAAGAAATAGGATTAACCAAGTTTTTCATAAGCCAAAAAGTTCCAAAATATAAAATTATAAATCTAGAGAGGATATTCGGTTAAAATATGTCCATAAAATGTGGTTTAACAAGATTTTATTTCATTTTACACAATATATATTTAATTTTACCTATGATAAAAAAACATTTTATCCTTAACTGTGATAATTATTTTTTATTTTTTACTATTAATTATGGTTAAAAATTAAGCTGAAAATATTACATAATAAAAATTATTTTCATTCCAAATACATAATAATTTCTTCATAATTCAATTTAAATAATTTTAAATTAATTTACATAATATTATTCATGCTGATTCAATTAAAAAGATGTTTTACAAAGAGAAGAGTATCCAAATTTTAAAAAGTTATTATATCAAAAATGAATATGAAATTAATTAAATTGAAAAAAACATGGTTAATATATATATATATATATATATAATTGAACTAATTTTACTATTGAAATGATATTAAAAAAAATTGGCTTCAATATACTTTGAATGCATAGGCATTTATTAATAAAAACTAGAAATATTCACTAGTAACTTAAAAATTTATCATTTTAGAATGTTTAAACACATTAATCTCAAGATAATTAAAAAATTAATATTTTTAAATTGATGTTAAATTTTTGAAATAAATTTTATAATATAATAAAAAATTAATTAATATAGTGTGCAAAATGCGATATTTGTTTTTTGAAAAAAAAAATTGATATGTAAAATTGGACATATTCTTATCTATTATCTATTAAAAAATAATATAAATGTAAAAAATAAGATTGAATATATCATATATAAATTTAATGAAATTAATTAACCAAAATTTATTTTTTTAATTTATTGAGGAAATTTTTTTTAAACAGAAAAATAATTTTCATGAAAACGACTATCATCATTTTGAAATGGTTCTTATTTTATAACCTAATTAATTTCTCAACAAAGAATTAATTTTATATAACATGTGAAAAATATATTTTCATAACTTATTTAATCCTATTCATACAGATTATTTAAATATTTAGATGGTAGTTATCAAATTAAATAATTTTATTTTTAATAAAATGTCACATTATATTAAAAATTAGTGTTGTGTGTAATGCAAGGTATCGGTGAAATTAAAATTATTTTTTAAATAATATTAATCAAAATATTAGTGTATTAGAAATATCATATGTGGTATATCTTGAAATATGTCACATACACACACAGACATATGGAAATTCTAATGACATATCATAAAAAAAGAAGGCCAAGTAGGAGGTCCTCAACGAAACCAAAAATATAGGTTTTGGGGTGTGATTAATCATGAGATGTAATGTGTAAGTAAATAGAATGGTGAAATATAAATGTATTTTAAGGTTGGTTTATCCCATATATATAGAATATAAAAAAATCACTAAAGGTTCGGACTATAGGTTCCCACTTGATATCATTTTTCTCTCTCTAGGAAATAAAGAAAAAATATCAAAATCGACAAAATAGAGTGAACCTATAAAATATAATCACAAATAAGAATGTGTATAGGAATGCTAATAATCACACATTACATAACTTATCAAATATTAATTATCAATCTAGTAGTTCATGGACCCATGTCTAAAATATATAATGCTGAACACATAAATGTTAATTATTGTGTTATGCAGCAACTTAGTAGGTTATGCTGAAAAGAAAGGGTGAGAAGACATTTGTAAAAACAGCATCATGAACTATTTTATATAAATAACCAATGAAATAGATAAGTGGATGTGTCATGTAGGCTGTAGTGTATCCCAATTAATACCATTAATAAAGGTATATAAAAATACCAACAGGAAAATTATCAGCCTCATTGAATAGAATATATTCCGTTTAAGAATTTAATAAAAATATAAAATAATAATATTTTTAATGAGAATTAATTTATGTAGATACAGTTGGATGTTTACAATAGAAAGAGTTTAATTTTATTTGGAATACGAAAAGAATAATTCACAAATATCTAACATTCAAATAAAAAATAATTTCATATACTAAAAAATGATATTCATACACCAAAATAACATTACTAGAACCGTGAAAAAAATGTTTTGAAATTATTAGACATATAAAATAAAAATAATTTCACAAAAACTTTTAAATGGTAGTTATAATTACCAATCATGTTGAGTTAGATTTAAAAAATGTCAATAAAATCACTAAAAAATGCATATATCTTTTATTTTATTTATAATTATAAATATGGTTTTAAGATAAATGTAAATGAAATTAAACATCTCATTGAATATTTTTTTACATAAGGACAATGAAAAACCGTTTATTAAAAAGTTTAATGGAAAACTCTACATAATTGATCCTCTGAATACAATATATCCATCCTCAATGATTAAAAATGGGACCATTGATTTCAAGTATCATTTTCATGTGATTAGTCACCCCATAATGAGTATATACACATCCACTAATAGAATTATTAGTATATATATTACATATATCATCTAAATCTATAAATCACAAGGCCTCTTATTTGGAAAAAATATATCATTACTAAAAGTATTTTTATGAAAATCATCATACAGCTAGGTAACCCATTAAATGCATTCCAATGATCCTTTCCCATGTTTATCATGAACTTTATAAAAGTACCTATAATAAAAACTAAATATAAAAATTCATATAACATGAATTAATTAAATAGTATTGATCTAACATGATAATGAAACACATAATATTTTGTAACATTTATTTATTCTTGATTTTATAATATAATAATGTCATTTCATAAATATAAATATTTACTGCTTTATCCTTAATTAATTATATTCTAAGAGGCTATTTTTAAATCCAATATCATTCATTTCAAATATAATATTACGTTTGGATTTAAAATGATTAGTTAAACTCTTATTATTATATATTAAAGTAGTTTTATTGATATATAGTAACATAGATATATTATTATAATAGTAAAATATAAATAAATATATAAGAGGTATTATCCAGGAATAATAGAATTATATAACAAAAAATAATTAGATATTAAACTTCATTTATTTAAATACAATTTTAGGCAATACAATGATTATGAAGATGAAGGTAAGTAAAATATTTATATATATTATCAAATAGGTTTTTATTTTCTATAGTGACCAAGATTTTGTGTAAGTATATCATTAAATATCATTTAGTTATGAAGGAATATTCCTTTTAAGAAGATAAAATAGAAAAATTATCACTACGGTTGACCTATCTATTTCTTAATGGTTATACTAGACTTCTAATTTTTAATTTACACTTAGGAGGAACTAATGCTAAATTTCCAGCTTGTAATAATTTAATAGTTATTAAATAAATATTAAATAAGTAAAAATTTCCCAAAAGGAGAAGATATTAATATATTAGTAACGAGAGTTCTCATTAAGATTTACAAAAGAAGGTGTTTTCCATAAAAAGGA
Source organism: Viscum album (assembly GCA_963277665.1). Taxonomy (NCBI): domain Eukaryota; kingdom Viridiplantae; phylum Streptophyta; class Magnoliopsida; order Santalales; family Viscaceae; genus Viscum; species Viscum album. Next base: position 2,130,207,132 of record OY728123.1, on the reverse strand, counting down.
TTTCATCTTGGTTATTTTTTAAATTATGTGGTTTGGTGTTGAGCCGTATACTTATCATCAAAAATTTATCTGATACTAATAATTCAATATTATTATTTGTGAAGTAGTTTGGGGATTTTTGAATTTTTACTTTTATAGTGAAATTATGTTCCCAAGAAGAATCTAGAATTATTTATATTTGACATGTCATAAAAATTTAGTAGAATTTTATTATTATTAATATGGGAGAGTTTTAATGTATTTAGTGAAATAGTTAATTATGATAAATTATTGGTATTTACAATGGAAGATTATGAAATTATTATTTATCCAATACATTCATTCATTAAATTATTATAATATCCCTGGGAGAAATCTTTTCATCAATATCTTCATCATTGCAAGAATCCTCTAGGGAATACTTCTTGACACTTGATTTAAAGAATAATTATTCCACATTATTTAACATTATTCATGAAGGTGTAGAAACAAATGATCAAGTTAGGTGAAATGATCTTCATTGAATGAAATCTTCCATCTAATGAGTATACTTTTTCTTTTAATTTGGATTTATTATCTTCATGTGACGTTACCCTATTTCTCTCATGACCACACCACCATGTTTCTTATGGGATGATATATTTCATATAGTGAAATATTTTAATGAAAAAATTTTGAATTTGTTTTTTCAATAATTTGATCAAATTATTATATTAAATAATATTTCATATAAAATAATTTCGGATTTGAAATTGGTTAAAATTAATTTACATAACAAAATTTTTGTTAGAAAATAAAAAGTTAATCTTGTTTAAAATTTATTTTTCCTTAATTGAAATTTTTCAAATGATTAATCTTGTTAAATAAGAATATAGAATTATTTTTTGGACTATTCAATTTGATTTTATTTGAACATAGTATTTTTGCAAAATTTAATTTCACCTCACAATGTAAAAAATAGAATTTTTATTATTAAATCAATCTCTTAAGGTAGCAAAAAATGTTTGTTAAACTAATTTATTAAAAATATATAATTATTTATTTATACAACATTAATTAATGTAAAAGGAATAAATTTTTTATGTAAATATTAAAATTATTTGTTAAATTTTCATAAAAAGTTGATTGAAACTTATATTATTTAATTATGATCAACCAATCTTGAGTATTTTTTATATATTAAATTCTTATTATAGTATGAACATGTTGATTAAAACTCCCTGATTTTCATGGAATTTAATATTTGAATATTCCATTGAGTTTTAATATAATGTTTTGTTCTTGTGTAAGAGAATGTTTATATTTCATTAATTATATTATTTTTTATAATTTAATTGTTCTATTTAATCCCCCATGAATGTCAATTTATATATTTTGGGATTGAGTTACATTCCCTTCATTAATTGTTTAATATTTAAAACTATCAATTCTAAGTTGGTGGAATACAAAACTAAGCCCTAGTTTTAACCTTATTGGAAACCACGTTCTCATGATTATTATCTCATTGATTTGTGGTGCTAAAATAACTACGAAAAATTTATTAGTTTCAAAAAATATTGTGGGAGGACTGTGTTTTGATAGTTATGGAGTCATATTAGGAGGTGGATATGATAACAATATTTTAATTTTAATGTAAGTGTTTTTAGTGTTTTAGGTTTTTAAATACAATACAATACACAGTCTCCTCCTACATGCAATGTAATTTTCAAAACCAATTTTTCATGTATTAATAAATTTTAAACATCATGTAGCCATAATAAATATTTTCCTATTTAAAAGATTCAGCTGTTCTAGGTTAATAATATAAATTAAATATAAGACAATTCTTTGTAATTGGTAGCACTATATATATTGCAGGAGCAGTTGATTCCACGTTTAAATAGTGCATATGACATGTCATCTTTTGTGCTCAAATTTTTTATCTCCTTCATACAAGTCTTGTATTGTGTTCTATAATGATTAAAAATGTATAATCTATAAAAATATAGATGTTTCATATGTCTAACACACTAAATATTCCTCTTTGATTTCATGAACATATATGAAGGTATGTCACTATATGTACATCAATGGGTACACCATATATATATATTACACATGGATTAAGCTACATAAAACCAGACTACAACAACCTTGCTTTTTATTACACACTTAAAATGGATTTATTACATGAAATCTTCACTTGATACAACATAGAAGATCAAGAGGTCTAGTGTCATTGGTGTATAGGAACATTGAATACGAGCTTAGAACATAAAACACAAAACATAATTATTGAAAACATCCTTTACAAGACCACTACATTCCCTCGTACTTAGCATTGCAAGGGATAACTTGAGGACATGCATAAGTAAATGGTGATAAATAAAGCCCATTAAGCGAATAAACATGGAATATGATGAGGAATAAAATAAATGTTATAAAATAGCCATATCAATGGATCACATGAGAAACATGAACATAAAGGATTGATAAAGAAAGAAAATCATAACATGGAAATGTGGCAGTAACACTTAAAATGGAGTTAGAATGAGCCAAGGCTCATTGCACATAAAGCATGAGTAAAACCTCATCCCAGATGAAGCACAAGTAAAACCTAGTTTCAATTGAAGCATGAGTAAACCCTTTTTGTGCTTTAATTATCATGTGTAAACCCATGGGTGTTTGGGTGGGTTTATATTAGAAAGGAAAGAGAATTATTTATTATTTAGGTTTGGAACACCTCACATTAAACAAATACATACCATACACCAGACCATGGTTTTTTCTAAATGGGAGTGGAAAATAAAATTTTATAAGCCCAATGTCTGACATTTATAAGATAATATGGTTTCTTATGTGGAGGTGAGTCACACTCTCATGGAAAACAATTTAAAAAGGCAAATTGTTTTATATGTCTTAGAGGGTCCAAAAAATATTTTTAAAATAAATAAACAAATCTATAATCACATTTTTTAATGATAAAACCTATATTGGCCAAATATAATGTTTTTTGTATTTTATTACACCACTATTGTGCCATTATGATGTCATAAAACACAATATATATTTAAAAGGAATTTTTTTACCCAAAAATTTAACTTTCTTATAATATTATGAAAATTTCACCGTTTGATAGTTTTGACATCCTGATTCCAAAAATAATATTAATTTTATCTAAATAATTTTATAAATATTCGAATTTTTAATTTTAAAATAAAAAATTACATTTACTGAAAATTCATGGGTTTTGAAAAAACTGTTTTCAAACCATAATAAAAATTTCATTTGCATTATTAAAATTATATGATCATTTATATTTAATAAAAAATAATTTAATAATAATATTTTACTAAAATATTATTTAATTCAAAATTCCATTAATTCATCAAAATAGTTTTCTTAGTTGATTATTAACTAAAAATACTATTAGTGCTTTAAAAACTATTTACAATGTAACAATAATAAAATAAATTAACATTATTTATACAAAAATAATTTACATATTCATAGTGCTAGGGTACTATTAAATAAACCCTTATAACACCCACATAAGACCGAAGGATAAGGTGTGTGATGGTGATAGACTCTTGGGGTGGCTTGGATAGCATCGCTCGGGTGGTAATCTCTATTAACATCCACTTCTTCCGTAGTCGGTTCCACTCGAGCTTAATGTGTTCAAGATCAGATTGGTATTGTTCAAGAGTGAATCACAGTGATGCCATCTCCTTTTCGAGCTCTAACAAATGGGATTCATACGGGAAAATTCTACTGGATGAGGTCATTGCTTCCTTTATTCGAGTGAATTGGAATTGTTAATGCTCTATATTTATACTAATAATGTGATCACTATTCAATGACTATATTTTCAATGGTCACAATTCTTAATGGTATTTTAAAATCCAAAACATAAAACCAAATATTTTCATACATTTTACAAAACCATAAGATGAAATTTAAATAGACCAAGAGGAATTTTCATTAATGAATTTTTGGGTCGTTACAATCTTACCCCCGTAAGAAATTTCACCATCTAAATTTCATTTTCCACACAAAAAAAGATGTGGTTAACTCTATATCATTATTTCCTCTGATTCCCACATCGATACTTCAATCTTTTGTTTTCTCCACAACACCTTGAAAACGAGAATTGTTTTATTTCATATTAATTTTTATCTATGATCTAAGATCTTCATAGGTTGCTCCTCGTAAGAAAGACCATCCTCTCGCTACACTACCTTTAAGGAGAACCCATTTGAAGGGTCATGTATGTACTTCTTTAATAGGGATACATGAAAGAAATCATGTACTCTGGTCATGGTAGGTGTAAGTACTAGTCGATAGGCCACAACCCCGACACGATCAAGAATCACATAGGGGCCGATGTACCTAGTACATAACTTTCACTTCTTTACAAACCTCATGACCTTCTTCCATGGAGATTTTTGTTGAAATAACATGTCTCCAACTTTAAAATCAAGTCCTCATCGACGGTTATCTGCATAACTCTTCTGTCAACTATAGGTTGCCTTGATATGCTGTTAAATGGTCTTTACCTTCTACACCATTTCTTTGACAATTTTTGGTCCTAGCAGCTTACGCTCACCGAATTCATCCCAATATTCTGGTGTTATGCACCTCTTCCCATACATGGCTTCATAATATGTCATTCAGATGCTCGAGTTAAAACTATTATTGTATGAGAATTCAAACAATGGAAGATGTGGGTCCCACAGTCCTTTTAAGTCCATAAAACATGCTCTCAACATATCCTCAAGTGTTTGAATAGTCAGCATAGCTTTGCCATCTGTTTGACGATGATAGGCCGTACCGAAGTTCAATTCAGTATCCAGAGCATGTTGATGACTCTTGAAAAACATAGAGGTGAATCTTGGATCTGGATAGGATACAATATATAGTGGTATTCCATGTAGCCTTACCCCTTCCCTGATATATATCCATGCTATTTGATCCAATGAGAAATCCTCCCGAATTTCAATAATGTTCGCAGACATTGTAAGACGATCCACGACAACCCAAATTGCATTGTTTTCATTGAATTTATTCCGAAGTCTGGTGAAAAAGTCCATGGTGATTTTATCCCAATTCTATGTTGGTATCGATAATGGTTGAATCATCCCCTTAGACTTATTACTCTCTGCCTTCACATGCTGACACACCATGCTCTTTGATGTATACTCACTGATCTCCTTCTTCATATTATCCCACAAATAATTCACTCAGATATCTCGATACATCTTTGTGTTTCCTGGGTGAATAGAGAAATTTGATCTATGCGCATCATCCGAATGTTTATTCTTCAGCTCCAGACTTGATGGAACACACAATATTTTGCAAAATCTCACAATTCCTTCTTCATTAACATTGTACTCTGAGGATTTCCCTTCTCTGATAGCTTTCACTCTCTTCTAAATTCCCACATAATCCTTTTGATCATCCATTATCCTTTCTAAAAGATATAGTTTATCAATCATTTGTCAATGTTTTGATGGTGTTCCCTTCTTTATGACTCCCATGTCAATAATCATCAAATCTACGATGATTGGATCACTCTCAATTTTCATCAATGAGAGAATTTTTGGGCCTTTTCTACTTAGAGAATCCACCACCTTGTTCACTTTCCCAATGTGGTAATCGATCGAGTAGTCATAGCTTTTTATCATCTCTAAGAATCTTCATTGTTACATGTTGAACTATTTCTGTGTGAATATATACATGAGACTTTTGTGGTTCGTATATATTTCACACTTCCCCTCAAAGAGATAATCAGGAAAAATTTTAAATAAAATGTCACCCCAACCAACTTCAAATCATGTGTTGGATAATTCATCTCATGAGCTTTCAATTTACTTCAAGCATAGGTAATGAATTTGTCATTTTTCATCAACACACAACCCATGAACCTCGTTGAAGCGTCACTAAATACCACAAAAAGTTTTGCACTGGTTGGTAAAGTGATCACGGGTGCAGTGATAAGCCTTATTTTCAACTCTTTGATGCTTTCTTGACATTCATCACTCCATGGAAACCTTACTCCCTTACGAGTTAGCTTAGTAAGAGGGTTGGAAAGTGATGGGAGAGTTCCCACAAACTGTCGATAATATCCATCTAAACACAAGAATCTTTGAATATTAATTGCCGATGTTGTCCTCATCCATATCTCAATTGCATATATTTTGGAGGGATCCAAAAATATCCCCTTTCTTGGGATGATGTGGCCCAAGAATGTGACCTCCTTTAACCAGAACTCACACTTTCTATACTTTTCATAGATATTCTCCTTCCACAAGGTCTCTAGTAATATTCTTATATTCTCCTCATGATCCTACGTGGTTTTGGTATAACCAGAACTCACACATTCATTACAGAGGCAGGTTTTTCTTGTTGGCATTTGAGAGCTAGGTTCCCTTCTGTTCCACACCTAATGTATTTCCTCATCCTATTCAGGAAATTTCCGGGGTGCTTATTTCCACACCTTTGGAAAGTGGGGTGCTGGATATTCTTAGCACCATTTTATTTATCCATCATACTACTAGAATTCAAGTCCACCATACACATCGTATCGCCATGATACCCCTTATATTCTCTGATCTCCATTTTGGCCTTGAGGGAACATTGTAAAATTTACTTATATCTATCGAATACATGAATCCCCAGAAATTTCCATAGGCTAGGATTATACCCACCAAAGAAGTGTTCAACCTTGCATTAAGGGGTAATGATAATGCCGGTGGAGTATCGTGCAAGCCTTGTGATGTTTTACTTTTACAGCCTGACAGATTCATCATCTTTTTTCTGGAGTGTAAGGAAGTCCCTTTTCATATTATCCGAGAGGGTGCGTGGAAAATATTTATTCAAAAACATCATTCGAAAATCCTTCCATTCCAACGGCTCGATCTCCACCTCACGCTTCATATTTTTTATCAATGTCCACCATTAATCAGCTTCACCATCGATATGATAAGTAGCTAGGTGAACCTTCTCTTGATCAGAACATTAAAAAATAGAGAAGATCTTTTCAATGGGGATGATGTATTGTTAGGAAATGGAGGGATCGAATGATCCCTTAAAAGTAGGAGGCCTTTGTCTCATTAAACTCTCGATAGTGACTTTTTATTTATTAGTGGGGTTGAACATTCTTCATGAACAATGTTTCTATTAAAAGCATAAGTTAACTAAGAGAGAAGTGTCACAATGATCGCGATTCCTGCTACCATAGGATTGGGCATCTCATTAGCACATTCATCATAATTATCTTCACATCATTTGTTAGCACGAGTCCTCATATTACCGGCCATTGGCTAGAATAAAGGAACAAGCTAGGGGTAACACATAAAGGGTAATCCAAGGAAAAAATTGATGACTTATAAGAAACTATTTTTTCCATAACTTATGAATCCATATGCTTTAATCTATGATATTCATGATCTAGTTTCTAACATATATTTTTAGGGGCGTTTTCTAATTCCATTAATAAGGGTTAGTACTAAGATTGTGATTATACCAATGAATATCGCCCGGGAGAGTCGTAACTAAGAGTGCAGCAAGGCCCGTTGTCGTGAACTAGTTCCCATTAAAGTCTTGATCAAAGCAGTGTTTTTAGGTTTTACCCCTTGGATACATAGGTGAAAGAGTCCCATTTACCTTCTCATATCCAGATAGGGATGTATTTGCATGATAAACCACTTACTCAATACTCACCAATACTTAAAGATGTTTTTATTATAATCATTATTATCTCTAAGTCTTCAATAGGGCTTTCAAATCCTGATCCAAAAAATAACTAAACCAATCCTTTGATACCAACTATATGAACCATGCTTTTAATTACACACTTAAACATGATTATTTACAAAAAACATTCTCTTGATACAACATAGAAGATCGAGAGGCCTAATGTCTTCAGGGCATAGAAACATTACATAATAACATAGAACATAAAGCACACAGATGTTTTATAGAAAACAACCTTTTCATGACCACTAAATTCCATCATACTTATAATTTCATGGGACAACCCGAGGACATGCATAATAAAAGGGTGAACTATAAAGCCTAGTAAAGGAATAAATATGGAATAACATGAGGAATAAAATAAATGTTAGAAAATTGGCATATCAATGGAGAATAAGAGAAACATGAACATAAAGGCTTGATAAATAATGAAAATCACAACATACAAATGTGGTAGCAACACTTAACATGGAATTAGCATGAGCCAATGCTCATTGCACATGGAGCATGAGTAAACCCTCATTGCACAAGAAGAACGAGTAAAACCTCGTTACACTAGAAGCGTGAGTAAGACATCATTGAGCATAAATTATCATGATTCAATACTCATTGCACATGACGTATCATGATACCCAATGCATTGGAGCACTATTAGGTCACACCCTTCATAACCATTTCATTGCATGCATAAGTGTTCCACATGGATCACATGACATGGATTCAATCAATATCATAAGGTATTTCATGATTAAGTAATTTGGAATAAATACATGAAAGTACAATTAAATATGTATATTTGTATAAAAGTTAATACCCTTGATAGAGATATGGATATGGTATTCATGACACAATAATCATGGCTTGGAGAAATGCAGGGCAATTTCCACAGCATAATGGCGTAAAATAAGGATTGATGAAAATGATTGATGAGACAGAAAAGTGTTCCTCAAAATATGTACATAAAATGGACATTAAGGGGGTTATATAGATACATTTCCTAATAAAAATAATAGAATATAGATTCATAATACCATAGAATTACTTGGATGTAAAAGATGAGTGAGAAATACCTCATAGAATTTTAGCATGCTAACAGGTGTACATGGAGTAAATTGATGAGAGAAGAAGGGGTATCCCATTATCCAAAACAAATATGGCTTTATGGTGGAGGAGATAAATCATACCATAACATTTTTAATAGAAATCAAAATGGAATAACAACATAATGAAAATTAAACAAGAATGTGAAAGGAAGAAACCTCTTACTTAGAAGAGTGATCCCAAAGGCCTAGGAGAGGATTGAGAGTGGATTCATGGGAGATTAGGGCACCATGGGAGGATTATATATAGATGAGGAAAGGGTATGGTCTATCTCCAATGGAATTGAGTGAAGAGGATGTGGGAGGTTGGGTGGGTTTATATAGGTAAGGAGAGGAAATTCTTTATTATTTAGGTTTGGGACACCTCACAATAAACTAATCAATACCATAAACTAGACCATGGTTTTGGCCCATGGTTTTTTCCAAATGGGAGTGTAAAACAATATTTTATAAGTCCAATGGTCTAAATACTTAAAATAATAGGGTTTCATATGTGTTGGTGAGTCACACTCTCAAGGAAAACAATTTAAAAAGACAAAATGTGTTATAAGTATTGGAGTGTCCACAAAATCGTTGTAAAATAAATCAAACAAATCTAATATCACATTATTTTATTTCTAAAACATATATTGGAGGAAAATAATTTTAATATAATTTTATTGCATCACTATTGGGTCATTATGATTTCAAAAAACAAATTATATATTTAAACTGTATTTAATTTTAACCCAAAAATTCGACTGTCTCAAAAAATTATGAAACATTCAATATTAGATATATTCAACATTCTAATTCCAAAAATAATATTCATTTTATCTAAATAATTTTATAAATATGTTAATTTATACTTTTAAAATAAAAAAGTGTCATTTGCAGAAATTTCATGGGTTCTAACAAAAATAGATTTCAAACCTTAATAAAAATTACAATTCCATTCATAAAATTATATGAACATTTAAATTTAATAAAAATTAATTTAATAATTATATTTTCCTAAAATATTATTTAATTAAAAAATACATTAATTCATAAAAATTTATTTCTTAGTTGAATATTTAATAAAAATCTATTAGTTTTTTAAGAACTATTTACAAAGTAACAATAATAAAATGAATCCAGATTTGTTATAAGAAAATAATGTACATAGTCTTAGTGCTAGGGTCTTGTTACATAACCCCTTACTAAACATGCATAAGACTTAAGGGTAAGGTGTGTGATGGTAATAGAATCGTGGGGAGGCTCAGATAAAATCGCTCGGGTGGTAATCTCTATTAACTTCCACATCTCCCATTGTCGGTACCACTCAAGCTTAAAGTGTTCAAGATCAGCTTGGAATTAGTCAACAGAAAATCCCAATGACGCCACATACTTTATAGGCTATGAAAAATGGGCTTCGAATGGGGAATGTCTACTGGATGAGGTCATTGTTTCCTTTGTCTTAGTAAATTGGTTTTGTTAAAGCCCCTTATTTTTACTAATCATGCGATCACTGTTCAATATTTATATTAACAACTATCAAAAATTCTTAATGGTATTTTAAAATCCAAAACATAAAACTAATTAACTGTATGTGTTTTACATAACCATAATAATACATTTAAATAGACCAAAATGAATTTTCCTTAATGAATTTTTGGGTTGTTACAATGACTATATATACACAATTGGTTTACATGATATAAAATAATTTTGACACATTGCGTACTCAAATTTTAAATATATTATTCATGATTAATATTCAGTTTTAGATGAATGGGTTTTTTTCTAGTAGACCATGATTGTATGAATTTTTTTATCTATGGCCATTTTTTGAGTTTTAATTGGTTGTTTAAGATTCATAGATCTAGGGAGATGATGATAGAATATGAGTTGAATTCTCATTGTAGACATGGTGTTTTTGTACTTCTACATATATCATGACATGATCCTCAGTGCATGGGTTTATGGTGTTAAAAATAAACTTTTTGTATTAATTTTTTTATAAATAAACACCATATTGAATAAACTATTACATATAAAAAACTAAACTAAAATTAATCCATCTACTTTAAAATGAAATTATTTAATTCAAATGTTTAATAATGTCTTTAAATTGGTCTGTGTATATAAAATTAACCAGAAGATGAAAATAATATAAACTTGAGAAGTGATGTCATCGAGTCGTACGAGTCTTCCTTACGATTCTCACATGTCTATGAATGGTATGTTGGTGGTGTCACTAGGGTTTTCTCTAGAATATGTCTAATATGAACTCAAAAAATTATTGTTTGATTTAGATAATTTTGTCAAAAATTTTGAGCTAATGTAAATTTCAATGGTAACCATTCTAGTTGAACAACCACCCACAATATCCACATGACCTTATCTTATCCTTAGGTCTCACGTAGAGTTATTGATGAGAACATTGGTGGTCATAACATTTTAATTATTAACATATTATGATATCTATACATAACATTTAGTTTAAAGAGAAATAAATTTAATTTTTAATACAAATTAATTGATATATTTTTATTTGTGTATCTAAACAACTAATAGGATAGTTTTATCCTTCAAAATGTTTTATTTTTAAAAACTTTTATTTGAAGGTGAAATTTATTACTAAATAAATAAACAAATAAATTTTAGGTGAATGAGGAAAAAATATATTGTAGATATGAATAATAGATTAACACTAATTTAATTAGTAATTGATGGGAAGTATTTATAATAATGGGTAATATATATTAGAAGTAATTTTCTTATGAAAACTATTTTTGAATAAATATTTTGTTTCTATTGTTAAAATAAATATCTAAATATTATTAAACTAATTTTACAAAATCAACTAATTTTTTTGATTAATAATAAAATTATTATCTTATTATACAATTTTAGGAATATTTTGAAAATAATAACAATAAGGTGATTAGTGAAAAATATAGATTTATCTAATACCATAACACTGATGACTATATCATGGGGTTAATTATAACTTTTAAAATTATAGGAAATCCTTCATGGGAAAAAATATTTAATGTGTAATATGAATCATTTATAAAATTGTTGGTAGAATTTAGAGAACATATATTTTACATTTTGAAATCATCAGAAATAATATATTATAATAAAAACTATTTTTCGTCTTTCAAATTTAATTATGTTTTCCCTAGATGGAATTTATTATTGGATTTATTTGAATGAAAAATAAAAATTAGTTGTGTAAAATAAAACAATTTATTTAATATAAGTTAAAAACAGATAATTTTATCTGAGACATCAAATGTTTTCTTAAAAATACATATTTTCTAGAAATGTTGTTTATATATAATGTATGATAATATTAATGCAATGTTTTATCAAAATATTAAATTTATTCGATAAAATTATTTCAATATTTTAAATCAATATTTTATAATTTTTTAATAATGGTCTTTTCACTTTTAATCCTAAAACATACATAAGAAGGATGAATACGTAGTTAATAAAATAAAGGAAAATTCAAGTAAAAAGAGTTTAACGAAGTGTAAAAGAGATAAAATATGTTATTTATTGTCAAAATGAGTGGTTTATGAGTGGATCAATTAAAAATTATATTCTATATGGTTTCCACTTTTCCATCCAGTTTCATGGGAAACATATGATGTATTTATATGAAGAGGTTATATATATAAAATTCAATTCATTAAATTATAAAATGGTTCTTAAAAAACATTACTGTATCTAGAAAGATTCTTATTCCACATGAAACAATACTAATTTTACATCCCCTATAATCCTCATCCATTTCTATAATCCTCTAGATAGAAAATATTTTCATATGACCTTCACCTTCAAGAAGTACTTCAAGAGAATGTTCGAAATTTTATGCATAAGTATTAATCACTATCTACAATTTGTACTTATCAATATTTACCTTCCAAACATATCATAACCATTAAAATTTTATTTCATCCGTAGTATTTATATGATAATATTTTTTCATGTTTATGGAAAAAAAATTACATATAATTCACCTATATTCGCTATAAGAATAAAAACTTCTTCATGTGTACGTATATACTACCACCTTAGCGAATGATGTTTTTTATTATTAATTATAACAATAAAATAATGGTTTAAAAAAGGTATTTAATGACTTAATATTTAATTAATCACATTATTATCATTATAAAATTAGAACCCATTTCCATACTTTTGTTATTTTTAAAATTAATGTGTCCCCCCTGTGTATATACAGACCACCTACTCTATGCAGTAAAATATTATTTCTATTAATAGTATAATTTCATGATTCTAATAATTTATTAAATAAATAAAAATTATTTCAATATAATTATACTTTTTTCTAGAATTAATATATTATTAATTTAATTTTTTTAAATATAAAATCATTTGAATTATAATTATTTTTTATATAACCTCAACACATGAACCAATAAAATTCATTTAATGGAATCAAATAATTATAAATCATTATAATGAATATATTCTATGTACCAATTTTGTTTTAAGAATGAAAAAAATATTTCTATGAGAATAAATATGTACAACTTCATTACAAAACCAATTAGAAGAAAATAAAACTACTAAAAACCGATAATGAAACAAATGGAAATGAGATAATGAAATAATAGTGAATTACTATAATTAAACTATAAAACTTTTATTATATATGAATAAGGTTCAGAAATAGATGATTAAAATTTTTATATTTATTATGTAGGATGTTAATCAGATTCCTATAATTATTGAATAGAGGTAAGGTTTTTCGTCTCAATTTTCCTTCATTGAGGCATGTTTTCATGTCATGCATGTCTTCATATTTTATATGGTGTACTTATTGACACATTTTCAATATATTATTATTGACAAAGTTTTATTCATGGGGTTTCTATTCATTTACATAAATTTCTCTATTATATCATTTTGATTCAATTTTTACAAATTTCATCGGGGATTCTAATATAAATTTCCATTCTTTGATACTTATATCATATTCAACACTTGTTAAAAACTTTTATGTGCAAACCTTTCCAATGGATGACTTTTTTCCTCATGATAATATTTTTTCAATATTTATTTAATATGTTCAATACTAAATCAAAAATGTACTTAGTTTACTAAAACTCACCCATTGGAGTTATAATTTTTAATATTTACCTTATTTATTTTATTCTTAGTTTGTATACCCCAAGATTATGTTATATTTTTCATTAGGTATCTCAGTAGGGAAAATAAAATTTTAATTTAAATCTCTTTAAAAAAAGTTCCTTCCTATAAAATTAAAATTTAGATAAATATAATCCTCATCAACCCAATTATATAGTTTTTCATCTATGTTGATTTTGTTTTTCATTTATTATCCCCCTGATTTGGGAACCCATTTATATATTTTTTTCATTCCACCATAACATTTACATTTATTTCTTTTTAAATTGATTTTTATCCGTTTAATGATTTTGGATTTCCATAAAGTTATTTTGAATAATATAAAAGCTTTTCCCTTCAATTTTCGATCAGATAATTTATCTACTTCTAAACATTTATGGGTTTTCTGAGGTTCCATTCATGATATTTATTTCCAAATTATTTTTTAAAAAATTTCGTCATATCAACCTTTTAATTGTAACTTTTCATAGTGACCGCTAAAATTTTTATTATCATAATAATAAATTTTTTATGAAATCACATTTTAATGTTTTATTATGGGAACATTTTCTATCTCTATTATGAATGTAGTTTATAGTGAAGATTTTATTTCATTATTTTAAATGGTATTCCAAATAAATTTATCCACGAATAATTTTATAAAGGAAAAAAGGAGTATTTCTGTTTATTTTTCAAGTAATTTATCCAATAATCTGTAAAATTTATTTTTTATCTATGTCAATATCCTTAGACACAATTATGTTATAATGGGGATATCATCTAATGATATAATCCAATATAATTCTCACAATGAAATCTGATCACAGTATTCCATTTGTTTATTGGGGAAGATAATGAAATCTCTTATGCTTGTTATTATAAAACCTGTGTTTATAGATTACAGAGGCACATATATTTTACATTATGTTTTAATTAATTTATATTATATAGTGATTTTAATAGACATAATAAAAGAATAATTAGGAACAGAATATCCCCTTAATGCATTGGTCTATCATGTGAGACAAACTAACTTGGGTATTTGGGATATTATGTATCTATTTATTTAGTATGAATTAGGATGAGGTATTGGAGGAAACATTATGATGTCTAGAATTATGAATTTAATAAATATAAAACTCTTTATTATTATCCATGTGATATTTATTCAGATATGTTATTCAGATATATATTCATCAATATTGATATCAATTATGTGAAACATTTAATTGTTAATTATCTACATCATATTATTAATGAATTAATAATTGTATGATAGATTTTGTGGTGCGGTATAAGTTATATATAATGATAACTCACCCATTTATTTTGTTTCTTATGCCTAGGGTACCTTAAGGAGAAATTAGATTTATTTTTGGGATATTGTAGAAGATTTATTAATGTCCTAACAAAACGATTAAGTTCTATATCACGTATTAAATTGAAATATGATAATGAACTATATATGTAGTCTCCCTAAACACATAAAATATGTGATCATATATGATTTATCAATTGTATGATGTTCCAAAATAATATAGTAGTCACTGACTATGATTTACTTGATTTAGTGTTGTTACATCAAGCATTCCCCTTGAGAAATTCTCATGATAGGGGGAACGCCCCAACATATTTATGGAGTTAGTCACTATTTAATGTGATCGGAGTATAATGTTTCAATACATAGGTACTGTATCATCCATTCCATCATGGGTTCAACACACCCAAAATCCAAACAGGAAAAAATTTCCCTATACTATAGTTAGAGTGTTTAAAACCCCATATGACATATAAGTTCCACTATATGAGTACTCTACCTATAGAGGTGGATGTTTATTTGGTAACACTATTACATGTTATTTCATCCCATAGGGTTATGTACCAACATCAATGGATTGCAATAATCATGCTAGAGTTGATCTACTATCATGTTTTGTAAAAGAATAATTTAGTTTGGAAGATAAGATTGTTATGGTGTTGTATTTGGTCGATGATATAGGTTTGATAATATATCAAGTTATTAGTTAAGAATTCCATGTAGGATTTATGAATACTAACATAAGATAATTGTATTTTAATAATAATATATTTTTTCTAGTAATACACAATCCTATGGGGATCTATTCAAAAAATTATGGGAATCACACATTCATAAAGATGTTGTGAACTTATGAATATCTTGATTTTTATCTAATATTAAATATAGTTTCCATTATATTTTTTTTAAGATGACTAATTATTTTATATTTACATTTTATTTTCTTGTAATATTACTAATAATGGTCTTATTCACTACATAATGGGATTTGTGCCCATATATATTATGTATTTATAGATGTTTGACTATTTGGAGTTGACCTTGGTATATATGGAGCTTGTAGAGATGGTTGAGAAAATGCATAATAACTTATTTTGGTATATTGTGGGATACAATTTTTTACTGTATAATAATACATGTTATATAGATGTGTCATCAAATCTTACAGTAAAATTCTCTTGGTTTAATATTTTTTTTATTTTTTATTTACTCTTAATAGTATGCCTTTATGGTATTGTACATGTCATTTGATGTCTCATGTATTATTTGTATATATTAAAATAGTTTATATATATATATATATTGTTATTTTATAATATTACATATTGTCTACACATGCATGTTATGTGATATTATTGGATAATTCGTCCCATGTGGGTATTCCCTCATGGTGATAGTCTTCTTTCCCTACCATGTTGGTGTTAGGATTTGTGTGTAACACCTGGGCCATTGCTAGCCAATGTAGGGTCTTAGTAGTTCATGGAATTTTAACGTAGGACCAAAGTAGTTTATTACATAGAAATGTAATTTATAAAATTTATTCTTATTGGAAATGTTTTTATAATTAAAGGAACAATGTTAAGGGAATAATGATATTTTTTATAACACAAGAGAGATCAATATAGGTGTGGCAGCTGATGAATCATTTCATGAATAAATGAATAATCTAGTAGTCAACCTAGTACTCTAATGAATTATTTTAAACGCACAATTGTATTAGTACATGAATCATTCATTATTCATTATTGATTTCATGTGTCATCCTTTTGTCATCTAAGACAAATATGATATAAGTAAAATACGGGTTCCTCATATATAGTAGGGTAGGATTCCCATAGACATACAACTTTTATTCATACATAATGTTGTGATTTATTCACAACTGTAATTCAGCCAATCAACATTGAGTTATAGGTTATCAATTCAATGATTAATTTTGATGTATCTAATCCCTTACAGTATAAGGTAGGTCATCCCCCATTTAATGTTAGTGGAAATTAAATTATAGAGTAGATGACCATTTCGGATAAGATGGACATAAATATTAATAGCCTGAAATATTCAATGTATTCTCTAATGATATATTCCTTTTGAAATAGAAATCCATTATTAATCCTTCGAGGTAAGAATATTGGTTGGAGTCTATAATTCACAAAATATTTCATGTTCTTACTTCTACTGAGACGATAGATATTCTGAAAATTAATTTATAAAATAAATTATTATGATTATTATTTTGTTATTTTTAAATAATTATAATTGTATTATTCTATTATGGTTAGTTTTTGATCTCGTATTCAGTAATTTCCATTCATTTATGTTATAGATGACCTGTGTAATATGGATTCTATATTCAGTCATATGATATCATGTTTGCAACCATTATCAGGTTTATTGATAGAACACTCAATAAGAAAGGTATTTTATGGATTATTTTATACTCAAGAATTCAAATATTTCCTCTAGTTGATGATTATAATATGGGATTCTACCTTTTATAATTCTTCATCCATGCTAGATGTAATGACCGACGGATTTTTTCAGGTTTTTTTAAACAATATTAGAATTTTTTTCTAATAGATTGTTTATTTTGAGAATTGGGACTCATACTTGAGTTATGATTGTTTGAATATCAATAAGTATTATCTTTATATGTGGTTTGGTAAATTTTAGGTTTTATGTGGGTTTAAGTGAGAATTTACGAAAGGATGAGAGGTAGGTGTCGCTGCAAACATTAGAAATATTGTGCTTTGGGGGTGAAAATGATCCCATGTGTAGGTGGTCTAATGCATAATACCTTAGTCAACATTAAGGTAATTTTATGTCAACGTCATTTTTAAAATAAAATTAGAGATATCCCATATTTATTTCTATTAGATAAGTGCACACAAAGGAGGGGATATGGATGAACCTCCTCCTTTACCTTCATCTAACATTTTCAGTGTGATGCCACAAACCCAAACTCCCAATCATTGTTATATTAACATGTTATATACACAATTTATTTTATGCGAATAATATATTCTAAAACATTATTATTCCATAATAAGATGACTCAATTAAAATATAGTATTATATAAATTCTAGAGACTATTTATGTTTATTTATTTTGAAAGTTTGGAAAAACAATAAAATAAAAAATCCAAGAATTTATCAAATGTTGGTTCTTTATAAACCCACCTTATAAGAAACTACTTAATCAATAATATGTCTTCCAAATATCCAATAATTTTTCCAAACAAAAAATGATGTCATTTGTATGAAGTGTTATATTTTTTTTAAAAAACATAGAGAAATTTAAATATAAGAAGGGGTGTGATCAAATGAATATTAAAGAGAAAAACCAAGCTCAAACAATCACGATAGAAATATGGTATAAATACTATGGAATGAATATATAATAAAATATAATTTAACTATAAAATTATAATAAAATAATAATATACCAATGGATAAAAATTCAAATAAATATATCACATGGTTGTAAATAATTCATTCATTAGTAATTAAATGAATAATCACAAACAATTTATTTCATACTAGAATATAATAAATCAAGATCATATAAGTGAGGATCTTACTAAGAATGAAATATGATTTTCTTGGTAAGTATACAACAAAATTTCCAAGTATGTTTGTCTCTTGAGACCTCTCAATCCATCATGGAGATATATAATGTTGGGCCACACCCATTACATTTTTATGTCCAATCAATTTTTTTGGTTAGAAAATGAATAACAAATTCATAATCATTTTTTTAACAATCATATATATTGTCATATAGAATAAATAAAAATAGTATGTTTCCCAAATTAAATGAAAGGGATATCATCATAATAACAAATTCAATGGAAAAAGGTGGATGGTAAATCAATACATAATTAACAATCCAATAATAATCTATATTGTAAAAACAATATACATAATTACAATACTTTTTCAGATGCCAATAAAAGGGATAACATGACAAAGAATCATCTCGAGAAGAACGTGGGTTTAAAAAAAATATATATTCACATTTCCAATATTCACCCTTTATTAAATATGAACATAAAAAATAGAAATAATTTTCCCCATGTTAATAAATAGGATAATATTATAGTAAAAAAGGAAAAATGGTGTACAACTTGTCACATTTCTCAATGAATTCGAACCAAGACTAGGAAAACCCTTATATATATAAAACAATACAATTAAAACAACATGAATGATATGTATATAAATTGAAGTTAAAATATAATTATTAAAATATTATTCCAGAAATCTAATTTTAAAAACATCATTTACACAATAAATAATTTAAATTAGCTTTATAATATGAAAAAAATTTCAAAGAGAAGAATTTTAGAAGAAAAATAATACTTTCTATTCCGACATACCTGGATGTTATCTAAAAATATATATAATGAACATAACTATATTTATTACATATATTATAAACGGAATATAAACATAAAAAATGTCAATACATATTTTATATTCTTATATTGTGAATATATTAACAAATTATAGTTTATTTTAATTATTGGGTATTTGGACTTAAGGTTATCTATTTTGATCTGCCTATACAATAACACGATTAATTCCAACTACATTTTTTAGATTTATTACTTCATAGATAAATTAATATTTAATAATAATTTTTTTTCAATGATTACTTATGTTCCATTTTCAATACATGATATATATGAACACACCTTTCTAAAATAGAAAATATGATAAATTCTATTTCAAATTTTAAACACCGAAATCTGATATATGAATAAATTTTTAAAATAATAAAATAGAATATATATATATATATATATATAATAATTAGTAAATATAAAATATTTCCTCATTACATGATATTTACAAACCATGTCAACTGATAATGATTTATTATATGAACTCTATAACAACATTTACATAGGTGTTTAAATCAACCCAAATTGTAACATTTAATAATCCTTGGATGAGATTGAGGATATATTTGGGGAATGAAAATTTGAAATATAAGGAAGATTAAACATTTCATGAAATTAATATATCCTCCTTAACTTTATTTTCAAAAAACTAAATTATAGGTGGTGATGGAAAATGAGATTCCTAGATGCTGGAGGATGTTGTCCTCCATATTCACAATTAAATATCCCATTTTTCAAAGAATGGTTGGAGTAATGGTATATAAAAAATTAAAATTTAAGAATAGTATTTTTTACATATAGAAAATATTTATTTATATATTCCATCCTTGATACCATACTTGAGAGGTGGTGTTGAAGAACAAACAACATTGCTTCAATGGGTCACTAGACCGCATGTTTTCTTTAGAAATGTTTTTATAGTTTTCTGATTGAATGAAAGGGATTTAATATTTTTTTTGTAATTACTATAATAAAATTTAATTACCATAGTTATAATTATTTAATTATATTTTTGTGTTTATAAATGACTTGTATAGAAAATATTAAGAAGTAAACTCTAAGAAGTGGTTACCCAAGCCGAAGACATGAAGGTTTACATAGAATTATAATGGAAATTTATGATAGTATACAAAGAGATAGTGAAAAGTGGAGTACATAAGTTTGAGTAGATTATATTTGGTGTAATCTGTTAGATATTTATCGATATATTCAGGTGGAATTTGAATATTTATGTGGTTGATTTGTATGATTTTTTAATAGATAGAAGTGTAGTTTTTGTAATAATTCCTATATTTTAAACAATTTAATGCTACTTTTCTGTGGTTGATGGCCAAAATAAGAACAATATAGGTGGGAATGGGGATATTTGGTTGAATAACACCTCACACATACATTTTGGAGAAAACCATGAGTCTTTTATGGATTATATTTTTAGTTTTGATCATTCTCTTAATTTACATTTACCTGGGTAATTTTTTTAACCTTTGTAAATATTTTTGTTGACAAAAACATACAATGAAAATTTCAAAACATTTGATCCATATAATTAGAAATAATGAAATAATCTAATTAAATAAAATTTTAATTGTTTTAAAAAGACAACAATAAAATTAAAAAATGAAAAACCTAATTTTTTTGTTAAAAAATAAGGTTTTTATGATTAAAAAATATTTGAAATAAATATTTATTAAAATTTTAAGTCACTGTGAAAATATATGGATTATATTTTAATTTTTTGAATGGTTTCATTATCTTCAAAAAGAAAATTTGCCAATTAAAATACCAGATTCATAAAAAGAATGATGTTTTATTATTATATATAATATTTGATCTAAAAATGACTGACAAAGGTTTTATATGTTTCTACAATATTTGATCATTCAAATTGTTTTTCTATAGATTCATATTTTATCATATAATATTTTTTCATAATTTAGATAATTTTTATTTTATGAAAATATTTTAGAAATTACGCATTGTTTTAAACTTTATTTTTTTGACTAAAAGACACTATTTTCTAAAGAAAGTTAAAATTTTCATAATAATTCAATTTTGATAATGTTACTTAGAAAAAAATACTCATTTTACAAGTTTTTAACTATAAGAATTTATAAACTCATTTTTTGATAAAATCATTATATATAATGTACTAAAATATTATTAGAATATTACATTTTGAAATATTATATACTATTATTCTTATTCTATATCATTTTACAAATAAATTTGTTTTAACCAATTATTAATATAAATTTTTTTATCATAAATAGTCGTAGATTTATTTATAGGGATCTAAATCACATAAAAAATATTTCAAAAACTTATTTATGAAAAATTACTGAAAATATTATTCATTTCTGGTAAACAAATTTGATTTCATATATATTAAAAGTGAACCTTTTTATATATTTATACATATATTTCATAATATTGATATTATGGTTTATTTACACTAATTAAATTGATAGGGTTTTTTAGTCTTACACAATTATTTATATATATCTAAATATATCATGGTTTCATTTAAGCCTGGTGTTGCGAGTGGAGAAATTAATCGAACACATTTACTTGGTAATCATATATTATAATCATGGGGTGTTAATTTCTCTCATAGTGTAATATTCTTCCTTCTAAATTTGATTATTACTCGTTGAAAAAATTATATGTTCGTATTCTTATTAAATAAACTATAATATATAAATGTTCTAAAATGAAATATACATTAATATATTAGGCGACCAAGCTACATATCATTCTTCGATCAAAATCGGTCATTCAAAAAACTATATACCCCAATATTTAAATAATATATTCATATTTTCTATATAACATTACTCTCTAAAAACCATTTTAATTTGCATGACATAGAAAAAATGTGATATTATATAATTCTACAGAAATTAACAAAATTGTAATCATAATATGTAATATTCACTAGTTAATAAAGTAAAAAAATAGTCAATACATATATCATAGTCCACAAAATTTGAAAACCAAAATAGAAAAATATCATGGATCCCTATTTATTTGAATTAGTAGTCAATTATAATACCATATAACAAACTTTTTCTAAACATCAATCAATACCTTATTTATTAATCATAATGTATATAATAATCTTAATAGTAATCTATATCCCAATAATGTGTTCATCTATATTTATGCTAGAAAATATAAACAACACATGAAATAACTTTTTATGGTCATTAATTCAGTTTAATATAATTTCCATAAAATAAATGTAAATATAACAAAGAACAATCCATATTTTTCTCACATAAAACACAATCCTTTTTCAAAATACATAAATAACAAAAATAAATATCACTCACTAATGAAAATTTCTAGAAATATCAAAAATTAATTTCTATTGTGATATAATCCTCACTATGATTGGTAAGACTAGGAAAACACCCTTTACAACATAATAATCATATAATAAGATTTTAAAAAAATTAAGTATGCTTCCTTGTTTGGTTATAACACACAATGTTCTTTAGAAACATACATTTTTCAGGTTCATTTTCGTTATCTGGTTTAAACTAAACACTAAAACCCAAAATGAATATAAATAAAATTATTGTAAATGATTATATAAATATGAAATCAAAATTAAAATAAATAGTTTATAATGAAGAATTTGTTTTATACATTGATATTATCAGTTAAATGTACATTTCCTTAAGTTAGGCTCCCATATAGTTTGTACCAAAATATATTAATGTTTCTATGAAATTATTCATTCATATCATATTGTAAATAAAATGTGATCAACCAAATTAAATATCATTGGAGTATCAAACTACATGTTCCTTTAGGCAGATTTTTGTGTAATAGGTGAAGAATGAGTTAGTACATAGTTTAATATTATTAGGGTTATTTCCCAACGATATATTTATTCCAATGAATGAATCCACTTATATTATCCATATAGAGAAGTAATATCTTGGAGAGATCCCAATATCTACATAACTATAAATTGTGATTTTAGTTTATTTTTATAATTCTCACTTAGTCATAACCATATGGATTTCAATAAAGATCTACTATCCTCATAAAATATTCATTATTACCTTCACATTAAATCATATACCATCCAAAAGGGTAATCTATACAATTATAATTATTATAAAAAATTTATAAATAATTAAATTATCATAAAAAACATCATTTTCCCCAAATTTACATGAACCTTACATTATTCCATACTATGAAACCCAAGACCCACACTAACAAGCCAAATTCAATAATCATAATCATTACAGTCTGTTTTTATTACAATAGTTTATTCTTATACAAAACTATCACAAAATTACATAAAATAATGATAAAATTTCATTTTATATATTCATAAGACCAATTAGTTTATAGATTTCGGGAATTGGGACAAAAGATAAACTAAAAAACCCCATGTATTTCTCAACTATTGTATAATGTTTTTCCACTTTATAAGAAACTATATAATATATAAATTTTATTCAACATCTCTAAAAAATTATACATAGAAGCTGTCATATTTGGAATATCATTTGAAATACTATTTTTCATAACTATTAGAAATTGAAATATATAATGGGGAGAGATTAAATTCCCAATTAAAGAATAAATAGAGTTGATCCAATCATGGAATAAATATGGTATAATTTTTATTTCAACCTCATATAATAAAAAATAATTCCATTATATAAAGAAAAATACAACATAAAATACCTAAAACATGCCAAATTTTTATTATGGAAAAAAACATTTTACTACCTACTTATAGTCTATCCATTAACCCTTATTTTTTCTTTGAAATATATGTGAACAAAAAACAAGATCATAAATTTTTATTTATTTTTTGAAATGTTTTTTTCAAAAAAAATTTAGAAATTGATAGAATTAATTAGTTCGAGGTAATTTATTATAAACAAAATTTATAATGGTGGTGACTATTTAGGATTCAGTAGATCAAGTACAGTGAAATCATGGATACCAAATTTTATGACTTTTTCTCTTCAAGATAGTAAAATTGATATTATTTTATTATTCCATCTCTACCTATTACAAATATATTTTTGTTTTGAGTATTCTAATATAAAAACACATTCTTGTTATCCCTCATTATAAAATGTGTGGAATTGAAGAATTTTCTCTTGATTAATTAGGGAGATCCCTAACAGATAATTAATTTTCCCTAATAAACCAATATTTACAACATATAATTTTACTAATGTGCTAATAATCAATAACTAATCACCATATAACCATAATCTATTCCACTGTATAGAGAAAATAATTGGGTGGTGGGAGAAATATACCATCAACCAAGGAAATTAAAATTAATATAATTAAAATGAAATTAATAAAACATAAAAATTAAAATAAGGAATTTGGAATTAAAACTTGTTCAAAAGAGAAGAAATGATTTTATTCAATTTTAGAAAAATATTCAAAGGAGACACAATGTTTTGGACTCCCCATTTCTAGTTCATTCACAAATCTACCCAACTATATATAGGGTTGATGGTTTGATTCAGGTTATGGGATATATATCATGAATGAAATAATGTAATAGAGAAAATAAATTATCTACCCAAAAAACTAACAGGCCATCAAACAGAGCTTCCCTCTCCATTAGATCCTCACAAAACCATCTATGGACTATTATTTATGGTCATAGAAGATCCTTCAGTACATCATTAATGCTGAAAAAATATTCAAGGGTGGTCCCAATTCATAAATATTTTCTTCCTAATTTATTATTTTTAATTATCTCATTTTTTTCTTATTTTGTTATTATTTTCACATTGTATAGGTGTTAAATGACCTGTAAAGTGTTTGGATGAAACATTTCATGGCCTATTTCATGAAATTATTTCACTTTTTATATTCCTTCACATTACATGTTGTGACTTAATTTTATTATGTGCAGTGTGAATGGTTAGACATATGATTTTCTAATGATTTCTGATCATTAATTGTACATTCACAATGAGAAATGTGTGTTTCTAGAATAATTCACGTTTTTTTAGTTTTTTTCTTTATTTTTTATAATACAAGAGTCTATTGTAGCTTCAATATGTATTAAAAATATGATATCATGGGGTTCTTTAAAGTGTCACAACCATAATTGTTATAAGATCACTATATTCATCTCATTTTCTTCACTGTTGATCATATTATATATCTTTCAACAAAATATAAAGACAATAAATATTATAAAAATTCAATCAATTATGTTTTACAAATAGAGCATTTTATGTCCAAAAAAATATTTATATATTGCATCTACTAACACATATTTATAACAATTGAAATAGATATATCCCATAGATATCTATTCTATTTATTTATTTAATAAATGATTAATTTTGAATATTTAAATCTATATATAATGTCAAGAGATACTAATCTCATACATCAGGATATTACTATAAGGAAAATATCTACTTCTAGATAGTTATAAAAATAACTAAACATATTTTTGTTATGATCCCTACCATCACATAAAGGTGAAATATAACGTCTTTCTAGAAATATATCTTGTTTAATTCCATTTCATTCATCATTTTATAAAATTAATAAATAATTTATAATCAAATTTTTCAATAATCATCCATAATGGTATAATAACACATGAAACACCAATGTTATTCCCCATTGTAATAAAAGGGATAACATGATCATAAAATATCAATAAGAATATGTTTTATATTTAAAAACACATATTATACTCTACTACAACAATCCATATTTAATTAAAAACATATATAACATCAATACTTTTCTCCTTGTCAATAAAATTGATACAATGATCATAACCAATTCAGGAAAAGAATGTGGTTGATTAAACAATAAATAGTCAATTTTACAATAATCATATTTATTTGATAGAAAATATATAGAATGATAATAATCTTTTTGCAGTCAATAAAATAAAAAAACATGATCATAGCCCATCTATAGGAAGAAGTTGGATGATAAAACAATACATATTCAACTGTCTACTAATAATATGTATTTTAATAACAAATTAGAGAAAGAAAATAACTATCCTCGGGAAAATGGAATAGCATAATTTCAAGGTGAAAATAATGAAATATAAATTATATAAAATTTCATTTTCATGAAGTATATAAAAATATATATATAACTAAGTCAATAAGATAATAACATGATTACATTCCCTCTATACAATGAAGGTGGATGGTTGAAAGAAAACATAACAAATGAAGTTGGAATATATTTTTGAAATGGTTAATGTGGTAAGAATATATATACCAAGAAAATATGATATAGTAGTTCATATTATGTCACAATGGAAATAATAATCACAAATTATTTGAACTAAGAATAATTTAACAATAACAACTCTATTATTGAAAGATGAATTACAAAAAATCCTAACAGCCTGGGAAACAAACAAATCAATATCCACATGAATAATGAGATTTGATTTGGATTTTAAAAACCATGGAATATATTGAAATAAATGATATAAAATTCAATAGATATTAAATAAATATAATTCCATACAAACGAATCACGGTGTGTAATTTGTATCATGTCTCAAAGAATCATAATTTCAAATTGGAAAACCCATATGACTTGAGTATAATTTTTATAAAACCCATTGAAAGAGATAAATTTTAATTGACCTCTAAATAAAATTACTAAAATATAATTCAAGATATTATATCTCATATATATATCTTATAAACCACATAAATTATATTAGTTTTGATAACAACAAAAATGTCTCAATGTGGGATGTTTTAGATGAAATTCACTTACCATGTATTCCGGCTTACTCAACCATTCTATATCATTATATATAAAGAACATAACTATATTAATAAATTATCTCGTGACCATAAAATAAAAATCATTCCATTTTTTTAATTATTTTAAAACCATATATTTTAAATGTGTTATCCAAACATTATTTATTTTCATTATTAGTTTTTAGAGGTTTTGGCTATTTATATCATACAAACTTCACTAAGATGAGATAGATTTAATCGAAGTTGTTTTAGTTTAATAATTCAAATATCATTCAAGATAAAACAATTAAAATTTCATAATTATTAAAAAACTAATATTTTCATTAGGTACAATTCATGATTACGACTTGTGGGAATTGAAATCACATTAAAATAATTTTCATCTATTTAAAAGTAGAAAGGTGATATATAAAAAAATTAAATATTATCAAATAAATTATTTAATAGTTAAAAAATATCGTATATTTCAATATTATATGATCTTAACATTACATTACATCCTATAATCATTTATGGAATTGTCTTTATAAAATCAATTATGTTAGTGATTATATATCCCCATATTGAAATATGTTATGATGATTTCATGTGCAAGGGGATTCATTTAGATAAAGATTATTTGAAATATGAAATTTTATCATATAATGAAAAAAATAAATCCTCATTAAATTGAATAGATAATGACTCAACTATGTGATGATATAAATATTTAAATTCTTTATTCATCAGGGATGCATTCCTTTGTAGACATGATTAATGATCATTTTTCTCAATGATTGAATTGAATTACAGTATTTTATAATTTATAATTTTAAAATTTAATTTCTGATATAGAAGACATATTTATTCATATAATTAATCTTTTCTAAAATTATTAAAGATGTGTTAATAAAAACCACATCCCATATTCGAAAAGATAGCCCCACGTATGCATGATCAATGATATTTTTCTGTCATAATTTATAGAAAGAATTTAATTATTATTGTAAAATAAACACAATTAATCTTATATATAATAAATATAATTATTTAATTATAAAATACGGGTTCATATTATAAGAATATTAAAACTTTATATAAAATCTCTATGAATAATTGGATACTCAATTTAGGGACATAAAAAATTTTCTACAGATTTTCCATTAAAATTAAGACCTTATGATAACTAACAGTGTAGAGAGGATATTAGATATGGTGGAGGGTTATATTAGGAGAATATTATAATAGTTTCATGGAAATGTTTTTATGGAATAAGTGACTTGATATGGTGTTACTGTTACTTTCTTATAAGTTAAGGGAATGACAGTTTTTGATGCAACCCTTACATTTTCAATATTAGAAAGTAACTATTCAATGATTAATGGAAAAATATTGAAAAGGGTTTAAAATAATGTTAGTGTGGGTTGACACAATGATGTTATTAATATTTTAATGACTTTTTATATACTCCCTTTACTTATTTTATTTGAAATGTGCATAATTTGTGTGAAATATTAATGTTTTAATAATAAGTATAATTTTGGATCATTTTTAGAAGTAGTCCAATTGATTCAGTTTACTATTTTATTTATAATACTCACCCTTCTGATTCCAATTGTGTGGTTATTGTTTTTTATGATTCCTTATTAAATTTCTCAAATATCATTACAAGGAACCAGGGGCCAATTCTTCCATTTGAGGGCTCATATGGTCAACACAAGAAGACCCAAAGAAATTGTGATAAAACTGTACCATCAATGATGATTGAGTTATTGGTCTATATTCCAATGCCGAAATTTTATTAAACACCACCATATGTTCTAGATTTTCCAACTAAATCATGGATAAAAACTTGAAGGTCCAACTACAAGAACAAGGGTTCCTAATAATGCCTTGATGTTCAGCCCACCATTCTGGCCGGGAATTAAATGTCAGAAACTATTCATGACATATCTCATGATGTAATCATAAAATAGAGCTTCTATTTTGTGGTGTGAAGGAGGATATATAGGTGGCCGACTTTGTTGAATAAACCATTCTGCTTTGACGGCATATTAATATTCAAAAATCCATTCACATTGTGGACTTCAAAAAGACTATATTGAAATGGACAGATTAAAATTGTTTAATTAACCAGACATAACATTGGATCTATATGTCAAAATTCCTACAAATATTGAGAGGGGTCGGACAAAATTTTTTTCTACAACTTGGAAGAAGGATATATCTCAAGATTCCACTTTCTTGATGTCCCAATCATCGAGCCATGTAAAGGGACAGATTGGGAATGCAAACAGTCCACTCCCTTGTGAAATAAATACATCCCCCTCCTCTCCTTCAATGGGGTTGGCTTTTCAGAAGAGAGAAGCACGTATTGGCATGACCAAATCTTTGAAATGGTCTTGGTAGGACCTTCTATACTCAAGTATTCACTTGATATACCCTTCCTACTATTTTTTTCCTTTTAACTGTTTTTTTGTTCTTCATTTGTAATCTTGTAAGTTTGTGTTTTGTAATTCAATTTAAATGCATGTTTCTTCTTAAATATCACTTATTATCATCCACCATCTGTATTTTAATATTAATGTTTTAAAATATCTTAAAAACAGTTGAATACCCTTCCATTATTTTTCATCCTCATTCAATCGAAATTCTGTTTTTTAATTCTCATCATTGTTCGTGTGTGTGTGTTCGATGCGCCACTCTTTTCTTATCCATTTATTTTTATTCTATTTTTAATTTATCATCATAATAATTATAACAAGATTATTAATAAAACAAATGGATGAGTAAATCTCACATTGGTGTGAGTCAAAATTTAGGGATGTTAAGTGATTGAGAGTATTTTCTCGATCAGTATTCGTTAATTTAACATTGTGTTTGTTGGACATAACATGTCATGGATTAATGAATTGTTTTGTTTAACGTGTAGTTTACATGTTGGAACCATAAATACACTACCATAAAAAAGATATGATTGAGATAAGAACCATAAGTTCAGTTAAGTTTAGGATTAAATCCTTAACACATAGTAATCCCAATCAACATTAGCTTGCGAAGTGGGTGATAAATTAATTGCAATATAATGCAAAGCTCCAGGATTTCACAAGTGTAACTCCCTAAAAATGAACTCACCCCAATATTTATCAAATTGATAAATCAAACACCAATCATTAATCAATTCATTTATTCTCTTCAAACAAACCCCCCCCCAATTATAATACAATCATCTAAAAACAATAAACTATTAAAAATTTCATCATTGAGGATACGACATGAGTGATGCTATACACATTAGCAGAGCACCAGAACCTTGACCGGTCAATAGGAAAAAATCAGCCACGCATTTCAAATGGCGCCGCTGCCATGGGCAGTGCTTTAAGTAGTCAGTTTCTTGTTATTGTATGAAAAAGAATAAAAATTAAAAAAAATTGATTAAAAAAAAAGTAGAATCCATCTTCTCATAAAAATAATAAACAGAAAAAACCCAAATAAAACCCATCTTTTTGTTTCCATCCAATATCTCTCTGAATTCCCCATAGCCTTCCAAACAATATCTCGGATTTTTTGACCCTTAAATTGAGTGAACACTTCACCAACGTAGGAGAAACATAAGGGAAAATCAAATAATTCAAGAACCAGTCCTTGTACAACCAATTGAATTAGATATGGCCAATCCTAGGGAACAAACACATAAAGAACTTTATCCCCTGAGATGAATTACCAACCTTTTGGTATTCAATATCAAATCATAGAGGCTCATTTTGAACTCAAATCTGGTTTGATTCATCTTCTCCATCATTTCCATGGGCTAGCCAGTGAGGATCCACACCTTCACCTTAAAGAGTTCCAAGTGGTGTGATCTACCATGAAGCCTCAAGGGGTTTCTAAGGAACATATCAAACTTCAAGAATTCCCTTTCTCCCTATATGAAACTGCTAATTCATGGCTTTACTACCTACCTCTTGGTTCCCTAACCACATGGAATGACCTGAAGTGTCTTTTCATAGATAAATTCTTTCCTGCTTCTCATACTGCATCTATATGAAAGGAAATAAGTGGTATCCATCAATTCCCAAGTTAATCACTCTATGAGTACTAGGATGGTTCAAAAATCTTGGTGCAACCTGCCCATGTCACCAAATTCCTGACCAACACTTTATCCAATAAATCTATGAGGGGTTATTGGCTATGGAGAAAACTCTCATTGATGCCACAAGTGGTTGTGCTCTAATTGATAAAACTCCCGCAGATGCAAGAGATATCATAAGTAACATGGCTTCAAACACACAACAATTCAATAATCGAGCACATGCTCATGTTAAATAAGACCAATATAAACAATAAATTGAGCCGAACAAGATGACTGAGTGGATAAGTGAACTTAGAGGTCATGTGAGACAACTATTTGTGGCTACCAAATCCCCAACCTCATCTTCTCTGCAATCGATGTTTCATGGACCTATCAAAAACTGTGGAATCTGTAACTCTTCATCTCATCCAACCGACACATGTCCACAAGTTCAAGAGGATAAATATGATTCATCTGGACCAATGGATCTCAATGCAGCATATTCTCAGCGGAACACCAACACTCAACCAGCAGGTCAGTTTTCTAGAAACTTCAACCAACCTCACTCTGAGCCCTTCCCTTCTTCCAATAACTAAGGTCTGTGGTATGGTAATCCCATATCTCATCTCCCACAATTCCCTCCTTAAAACCCAAACCAATTTCAATATGGTAAAGGTGTAGGTAACATCCAACAACCTTATCATGTTATTCCTCAACCTCAATGGAACACTCCTCCTTCTGGATTCCATTATCCTAGTGAGACTTACCAATTCCAAAACCAATACAATCACTTTTCAAAGAACCAAAATCAAGGTAATCCCAATCCATGAAAAGACACGTTTTCCCAAAAACCATGGTAATGTGTCGTGGAAGATCATACCTCCATCACCCATTCCCACCTTAAGAATATTTAAACCCAAATTAGTCAACTTGAATCCCACCTTAGTTGGCAGAAACTATCCAATTCTTCCCAACTCCCTCCTTAACCCTTACCCAACCCCAAGGGTAATGTAATTACAATTTCACTTACACCAGGAAAGAAAATTGTTATACCACAAGATAAGACATATAAAAAACCTTTAAATGTTGACCTAGATAATGAAAAGATAATGAAACTTGAAAAGGAACCTGGATCCATTCCCTCACCACCATCTATTCCACATAGGAACCCAATTTTCTATCCTCAAGCTGTTTCAAAGCTAAAGAAGCCCTTTGAACCCGATCCTGAAATTCTCAACATGTTTTGCTGTGTTGAAGTCAACATTCCACTCATAGATTCCATAAAACAAACTATTAAGTATTCCATGATTCTCAAGGAGTTGTGTACCCACAATTGGAAACTTAGGACCTTCAAAAATATTTCAACCCAAGATTCCATGCCCATTAAGTAAAAATATCCATGGACCTTTAGGGTTCCATGCCAATTTTGATGTTTTAACTTTGATGATGCACTCATAGACCTATGTGCCTCAATTAATGTCATGCCCAAATCCATATTCTCAATCCTTGGTCTAGGTCCCATACATCAAACAAGTGTTTTCTTTAATTTTCCAATCGAAGTACAACTAGTCCTGAGGGAATAATTGAGGATTTCATTGTCTGAGTCAATAATCATATCTTCCATGCTGATTTTTATGTCCTTGACATGGAAGGTGAGAAGAACTACTCCTGATCTCCCCTAATTCTAGGAAGACCATTCCTCATGACTGTGATAACCAAGATTGATGTCCATTCAGGCATCTAATTTGTGGAATTTGGTGACCAACTGGTCATGTTCAACATTTTCCAAGACATGTAACACCCATCTGAGGATCACTCTGTATTATCAATCAATGCTTCTTGATGACACTTCTAGGAGTCAATTGAACCCCATTCCATAATGTTCATCATGTTCTGATGATAATGGATCATGTGAAATCTTCACCATGATTAACCAATTCATAAATGGTGAAGTTGATGTGAACTAATCATTCATAGACTCCATTAATCTAGAAGAACATGAAAACTCTCTTGAATTCCACATCAACTCTAATCACTACTCCTCCACCTTGGAAAATACTAATCAAAATGAATCTGACATAACCGAAGTCCCTTCCTCCATTATTGAGTTGCCTAACCCAAAACTGAAAGATGAGACTAATCTAAAACCTCTTCCTTAACACCTGAAATAGGAATTCCTCTTCTGTGATCACTCATATCCTGTCATTATCTCTGCATCACTTACTAAAACTGAAGAGTCCAAACTTGTTCAGGTGTTAGAGGAAAACAAAAAGGCCATTGGTTAAACCCTAGAAGACATATCAGGAATCAACCTTGCCCTTTTCATGCATCACATCCATCTTGAGTGGTCATCCAAACCAATTAGAAAACCATAAAGAAGACTCAATCCACTCATACATGATATAGTTAGGTAAGTGATCACCAAGCTTCTTCAAGAAGGTATTATCTACCCAATTTCGGATAGTGAATAGGTTATTCCAATTCATGTTGTACCTAAGAAGGATGGGATAATTGTTGTCACAAGTGAACATGGAGATATGTCACAACTCGAGTGAAGAAAAAATGGTGTGTGTGCATTGACTATATGAAATTGAATGTTGAAACAAGAAAATATCACTACCCTCTTCCATTCCTTGCTCAAATGCTGGAATGATTAGCTGGAAAGTCACAATATTGCTTTATTGATTGATACACCAGCTACTTCCAAATCCCAATCGCACCTCAAGACTAAGAAAATAGAACTTTCACATGACCCTTTGGAACATATTCATACAGAAGAATGGATTATGGCCTTTGTAATTCTCCTGTAACATTCTAGAGGGGTATGATGAGTATCTTTTCTGAATTCAGTGAAAATTGCATGGAAGTCTTCATGGATGACTTCACCATTTATGTGGAGTCTTTTGAATCTTGTATAAATTCACTCTCTCTAGTCCTCCAATAGTGTTTCATGTGTATCCTTGTTTTAAATTATGAAAAATGTTACTTAATGGTTACAAATGTTATTGTTCTAGGGCATATAGCTTCAAAAGTAGGTATTGAAGTCAATCCTGCCAAAATTGAAGTGATCCAATCACTTCCTCAACCCACTTCTATTTGAGGCATCCATTCATTTATCGGTCATGATGGTTTCTATCATAGATTCATCCATAAATTCAGTAGTATTTCCCTCCCACTCACTTAGTTGCTCCAAAATGATGTCATTTTCCATTTCAATGAGGTGTGCAAGAGAGAATTTGTAGAACTCAAAAATTCTCTAACATCTACCCCAATAATCCAAACCCGAGATTAGTCCTTACCCTTTGAGTTTATGTGTGATGCTTCTGATAGAGTCATTGGGGTTGTTCTTGGTCAAAGAAGAGAAAAAATTCCTCATGTCATCTATTATGCCTAAAAAATATTGGATAAAACTCAATATCACTACACTGTCACTGAAAAGGAACTTTTAGCAGTGGTTTTTTCCAAATATAAATTTCGGCCCAATCCCTTAGGTGCCAAAATCATCATCTTCATAGACCATTCTTCTATAAAGTTAATACTCAAGAAAAGTGATTCCAAACCAAGGATAATAAGATGGATCCTAATTCTCCAAGAGTTTGACCTAGAAATCAAAGATAGACTAGGAACAGATAACCATGTGGCAGATCACTTGAGTAGCATCTCTAATTATTCTCATTCAGAAATCATAGATCCAATATTCCCCACTGAGAACCTTTCACCTATCACTCCAAAAATACCATGGTGTGACCCAATTGTAAATTACTCGGTTTCTGGTGTTTTCAGAAAAATGATTCAAGCGAAAAAAATGATGTTCAAAATTGATTCAAAACACTATTTTGGAATGGAAATAGACTTTGGAAAACTAGGGCTGACATGGTAATAAGGATATGTGTTGATGAAAATAAACCTTCTTCCAAATTAGAATTCTGTCACACAATGCTTGGTGGTGGCCACATTGGACCACAAAGGACCTCCCAAAAGGCCATAGACTCAGGATTATGATAGCCTTAACTCATCAAGGACTCACATGAATTGTGTAAATCTTGTCCCACTTTCCAAAAGTTTGGCACAATTTCCAAGAGAAATGAAATTTTCCAAAAGCCTATAATTTTTTGTGAGATATTCGATGTTTGGGGTATCGATTTCATCAGACCATTCCCACCTTCCAATGGATTCTCATACATTAGTATTGTAGTTGATTATGTTTCTAGGTGGGTCGAGGCCAAACCCACTAAAAAATAAAATTCACATACTGTTAGTGAGTTCCTAAAGAAAAACATCATCCACAGATTTGGCACACCTCGTGCCTTGATCAGTGACTTAGGAACCCATTTTTATAATAGAACTGTGGAATCTCTTTTGAGAAATAATGAGGTTATAAATAAAACTTCAACTTCATATCACCCCAAATAAATGTAATGGCTGAACATTCTAATAGATAAGTGAAAAGAGTGATTGGGAGAATTTTAAAACCCACTAGAAAGGACTGGCCTGAAAGACTTGGTGAAACACTTTGGGATTATCGAACTACCTATAAAACTCCCATTGAGATGACTCCTTTTAGGATAGTTTTTGGTAAATCATGTCATTTTCTAGTTTAAGTCCAACATAATTCATTTTCAGCAGTGAAAACTTGTAATTTTAATCCTGAAAAATCCGAAGAAGAAAGATTGTTGCAATTGGCTGAACTGGAGGAGCTTCGACTTGATTCTTATGATAATTCTAATCTCTACGAAGAAAAATTCAAGTAAATCCTTGATAAACACATCTTGGGAAAGGTAATTCATGAAGGTGAAAAGGTAATGCTCTTAAATTCTCGATTTCTGCTTCACCTAAGTAAGCTTAATTCTCGTTGGGAAGGTCCTTTTGTTATTACTAATTTTTACCCATTTGGTGCAGTGGATGTCCTAGACTCCTCTTCCAAAAAGGGCATTCACAATTAATGGACAACGATTAAAGCATAACCATGAGAGGACACAAAATCCCAGATCAACATCGACTTCCACTGGATACCCAACTTCTCTTGTCGACCCACCATTAGATGTATATGGAAACCTGCCAAATCCAAACCAGGGGCACCACATTCCCATTAACTCTCTCTATCTATTCCTCTCTCTCTCTCAATGTTTCTTCTTTTTCTTATCTATTTAATTTTTTACCACTTTCTTCATCAAACAATTTCTTTTTCTCTTTCTCTTTTGTGTGTGTGTGTATTTTAAAGAACACTAAAACAATCTCAAAAAATTAAAAAAATGTAAAAAAACCAAAAGATTCATACTTACATACCATCAATTTTAAAATTTTTTCCAACCATTTTGGGGAGTCAAAAGACCTAGTTTCATCTAAAAAATTTTGTGTTTTCATCATAGATTTGGATAAATAATTTTGTGTCAAGAATAATAGATTTTGAATTCTCAGTTATTGATTTGGAAAATAATTTTCCCCAACCATGAGAACCAATACTACTTTCATGCCAAGGCCACCTATGGAAATATTTTCCAAATGTTTGTTTTCACCCCCATTTGTGAGTCTTGAGTTTTTGGACCTTCGAACTGAATTTTTTACTTTTGTGTGCATTATTATGATAGAGGAATTTTTTGAAACACATGAGAATCATAATATCCAAATAGCCTCCCATTAACCATACATTAATCCTCCTTTTGAAAGCCCCTTTGATCCTATTAAAACCTTTTCTTTGTTATCCAAACTACAATCCCAATACCTTATCCCACCAAATATCAACATGTATTTTTCAATGCATTTTTTTCAAGATTTATGTGTGGTGGTAATGGATTTTATTATGGGTACCCTTTGTTGATTTCACCATATAATAATATGCTTGAGGGAAAGAATCCATTTTAGTGTGTGGGAGAGGTTGTCATTCAGTGTGTTTTGTGGAATGAAGTACACTTTAATTTATGTTATTTTTTAAATTTTATTGACAAGTGTTCAAAAAAAAAACAAACAACAAAAAACAAAAAAAATGGGTTGTTTCTTCGGTTGGTGAAAAATAACTCATCTTAAACATTTAATCTTGGAATAACTATTAAAATTAGTATCGTGTGGAGATCAATCATGGGTTGGGATATGAGTGTGAGATTTTTTCCAAGTTCAACTTTTGAAAAAAGAGAAGAAAAAGAAAAAAAGAACACATGCATTATATTATTATGTCATTGAGAGAAGTTTTGTGGTTTGTAAATATTTCTCCTTCTAATACCATTCAATTTTTTTTCATCTACTATGACTTTCTTCACACAATCATTCCCTTGTAAATATGTTTTTTCATTTCCATGTTTTATTTCAAAAAAAATCTCCATTGATTTTTCTATGTTGGTGTTTTACCCCTCTTCTTCCCTCTCTTGGAATTTATATTCCTACAATCCCATAGACATAGAAAAACCCCTTAAAAATACCTCTTGATTCTTGGGAACATTGGATAGGTATCAGAAGCTGATAGAATTCTAAGATTCTCACTTTTGTTTGGTGAAAGAGTGAACCACCACACATGAATTTTATTATCTTGAGAGTTGTGAGTTTTGAGTTCCCAAATTTTCCATTTCAAAATTTTAGCAAGAAAAAATTAATTAGTTTTGTAACATTTTTTCTGTACCAACTTGTGGTGGAATTCAAAATGGATGAGTGAAATATTATAAACCTCCCCTGATTGGAGAAAACAAAAATTTAATATTTGTTGGTGAGTGAAAATGATTTTGTTATGTTTTTATATTTGTTGCACATGAGGACATGCACAAGACTAATTAAGGGGGAGTTTATGTTATTAATATTTTCATTAATTAATATATACTCCCTTTACTTATTTTATATGAAATGTGCATAATTTATATGAAATATTAATGTTTTATTACTAAGTATAATTTTTGAGCATTTTTAGAAGTAGCATAATTGAGGAAGTTTACTATTTTATTTATAACTCTCACCATACTAATTAAAATTGTGTGGTAATTGTTTTTTAGGATTACTTATTCAACTTCTCACATATAATTAGGAGTAATCATGGTCCAATTCGGCCATTTGACGGCTCATATGGTCAACACAAGAAGACCTAATGAAATTATGATGAAACTGGACCATCAATGATGATTGAGTTATTGGTCTAAATACCAAATCCCAAATTTCATTAAACTCTACCATATGTTCTATATTATCCAAATAAGTCGTGGATAAAAAAATTGAAGGTCCAACTACAAGAACTAGGGGCCCAAATAATGCCTTAAAGTCCAACCCACCATTCTGGTCGGGAATTAAAATCCAGACACTATTAATAACATATCTCATGATGTAATCATCAACTAGAGTTCATAATATTTATTGTGAAAGAAAGGATACAGGCGGCTGACATTTTTGAATAAATCATTTGGCATTCATGGCATTCTCCTATTCAAAAAACCGATCACATTTTGGACTTCAAAAAGAATGGATTGAAATTGATAGATTAAAATTGTTTAATAAACCAGCCATAACATTGGATCCATATAACCAAATTCCTCCCAATTTTGAGAGTATTCAGAAAACCTTGTTATAAACAACTTTAAAGAATGAGTTATCTCTAGATTCTGCTTTCTGGATGTCCAAATCATCGCTTTAAATGGAGGGACAGATTGGGAATGCAAAAAGGCCACTCCCTTGGTCTATAAATACATACCCCTCCTCTCCATAAAAGGGGTTGGCATTTCAGAAGAGAGGAGCACATATTGGCATGACCAATTCCTTGAAAAGGGCTTTGGATGACCTACTATACTCATGTATTCACATGATATAAATTTCCTCCTATCTTTGTTTCCATTCACTTTTGTGTTGTTCTTTGTTTGCAATCTTGTATGTTCGTGTTTTGTTATTCTGTTGTAATAAAAGTTTCTTCTTCAATATATATTATTCTCATCTTCCTTCTGTTGTTTAAAATTAATTTTCATAAAATAGTTTAAATACAGTTGAATCGCCTTCCCTTATTTTTCATCCTCATTCAATGGAAAGTCCATTTTTTAATTCTCATCATTGTTTGTTTGTGTGTGTTAAATTTACCACTCTTTTCTTATCCCTTTATTTTTCTTCTCTTATTAATTTATCATCATAATAATTATAACCTGATTATTAAACACTAAAATGGTTGAGTAAATCTCTCATTGAGGTGAGTCAGAATTTAGTGATGTCAAGTGATTGAGAGTATTTGTTCGAAGAGTATTCGTTAATTTAACATTGTGTACGTTGGACATAACATTTCATCTAATAATGACTTGTTTTGATTAACGTCTGGTTTTCATGGATTATTGAAACCATAAATACACTACCATCAATAAGCTTTGATTGATATTGGAACCCTATGTTATGTTAAGTCTTGGATTAAAGCCTTAACACTTAGTAATTCCAATCAACACTATCTAGAGTAGTGGGTGTTAAATTAAATGCAATATAAAGAAAAGGTCTAGGATATCACAAACTTAACTCCATAAAAATGAACTCACCCCAATATTTATGAAATGTTTAAATCAAACAAAAATCATTAATCACTTCATTTAATCTCTGCAAACAGACCACCCAATTAGAATACACTCAACAAAAAACAAACGACTATTACAAAGTATCATTACCGAGGATTCGACCCGAGTGTTGCAATACACATTAGCATAGCACTAGAACCTTGACCGGTCAATAGGCGATAATCTTTCGTGCATTTAACACAAACCACAACCACTA
Organism: Viscum album; assembly: GCA_963277665.1. NCBI lineage: Eukaryota > Viridiplantae > Streptophyta > Magnoliopsida > Santalales > Viscaceae > Viscum > Viscum album. Next base: position 2,130,166,936 of record OY728123.1, on the reverse strand, counting down.
CATTTAGTGAATGAAATGATTTTTAAGGCTTCTAATTGTTTGATTTAAACATTTTTCCACATTTACGTATAACATCATAATTAGATTTTAATTTTATTAATAAATATTAATGAAAAAAATTAATATATATCTTTATACCTAATTAAAATTTCTTGTTTTTTAATATTTAATTAATTTCATCAAATAAGACCTCTCAGGGTTTCATAATATAATTTTAATATAGGTGAACATAATGTGTAAAAATAATTTTTACTAAATGCGTGTTCCTAAACAAAAAATTCTTATGTAAGACATCATTATTAAAATTATAAATATGAATGATTTATAAATAAAAATTAATATTACGAGGATTTATTGAAAATAAATAGCTAAATCTGAACTTTATGTTTATTGGACTTCAACTAGCATCATACACAGAGAGTACTTTTATTTATGATATATATGATTTGGATTTTACTAAATTAAAAAGATGCCATATAATATTATTACATTATTAATATACAATTAAAATGAGATATTTGAGATTTTATGTTATTATTTATTGATGGGAGGTATAACTATTTAATTTTTAAACAAACACTTATTGAATGTTTCCCATATGACTTATTGGTACAATTCTACTCAGTAAGTCATTGATATGCCAAATTTTGATATAAGGTCATGTGTTCATATTGTTGGTGGTTATTTGGTGATGGGTATATAGTATTTTCATTAATGGATGTGTGGAGACCCATTTTTGGTCAGTATGTGTATTTTATTCCAATATTTTGACTCGATGAAGGAATAATATGCATAAGAGGTGATCTTAGGATGGGAATTAATTTCCATTAAAATGATGGGCCATTCCAGGTTTTTGGAATGTTCATATGGTTATTTAATCTCATAGTAACAACCTATAAGGAATATATATGTATATATATATATATTATTAGTGTCATTATACGTTACAAAACAAGGCAGTTGATTGAAGGCCTATGAATGTCCTGGTTCAATATTTTCTGTGAAAATTTTAATGTAACTATAGTATCAAGGAAAATTTTTTGGGTACTATAACAACCCATGAAATTATAGAATAAATAATTTAAATATGTATTAGTATTCATTAATTTTTTATTAATATTAATTATAAATATATTTTGTAAAAAAATGGGATTAGTAAACATATTTGTTTTAAAATTTTATTTATTAGTTTAGACTCCAATGTATAGAATTTTGATTTTAAAAAATTAAATTAATATTTCGAATCTTCATGTAGAAATTTACTTTGGGTTATTTTTTTATAATTTTCTAAATTTTTTGATTTTCATGGAATCTTGAAGAATACCAATATTTATTAAAATATTTAATTTATTTTTCTTACATTAAAAGTAAAAATTATGTTATGGATTAGTTTAAAAATATCATAAGTTCATATTAATTTAAAATAATCAAATTATAGTTTTTAACTGGGTTTTATACTTGAAATTACTATAAGAACATTTTTTATATTAAAATGGTATTTTTTGGAAAAACTATTTTTCAGTGAGTTTTCCAGTAAAATTTTAAATTAAATTATAAAATATATATTTTTTGTTTTAAAAAATGGATTCAATATTTTTAATTTTGATATAGAAATTTAGCAAATAGGTCCCTTTTATTTTTTCCAATATCAAAAATAAACTAAGTAAATTTATTATAATGTGGAAGGATTAATAAGATAATTTAGGTTCCAAATAAAATTATGAGAATAATTAAATGATAAAAAAATATATCTAATCATTATTGGATTATTATATTTTTAAATTTATAATCCAATTGTAATTTTTATGACATTTTAGGGCCACAATGGTGATATTATGATCATAACAATATTTTATTTAATGTGAATTCAAACACGCCACATGTTTATTTTTAATAAGTGCAATTTATTTAAAATTTTGTTATACAAAGGATATGTTTTACTATAAATTTTATTTTTCAAATAAAATATATTTATCTTCATCAGGGTAATTTACTTTTAATTTTTAATGGAGAAAATTTACCATAAATACTTTGAGATACTAAAAATAGGAAAATAAATATAATTTGAGATATTTATTAAAATATAAAAATTTTTAAGATGAAATTGAAATGTTATAGATATAATATATTTATTTTGGAATTTTACTTGTTGAATTATATTTTAATGTCAGTTCAATGAATAATATCCAAATTTTAAAAAAGTAATATTTTTTGGATTTATATTTTATTAAATCACAGAAAAATATTAAAAATAATAAATAAGCACAATTGGAACAATATGTCGTTAAAAATTTCATCCCTTAAGAATTTTAGGAAATTTTATTGAATTTATCACTAGAATAGTCATATTATATATCAATAGTTTGAGAAGTTTCACGAATTCCCCTCACATCTCTTATAAAAGAGGGCATTGTCCTCTCAGTCCTTCACACATCGAAACCCATTTGGTTTCGAAACTCCAATCCAAAATCATTTTATATAATCAATCCAATAATTATGTAGTTTTTGGTTAGGAATGAATAAAAATATTAGAGGTCTTAGTTTGTTAAAGAAAAGATGATTTTTCAAGAAGTTATATCATTTATAATCAGAAATTTCTATTTTATTACTCTACCACATACCTTAAACCATCTCTAAATATTATATAATATTAATTGTAGTATCATAAATATATTAACAAATTATTATATTTTTGGATTTACATTTATCCATGCCAACTTTAATAAAATTGTAAATGAATTCTTCAATTGTTTTGTTGGATTTTGTAAAAATTAATTTAAGAAGATTTAACTTAGATATATGATTTAATTGATAAATGGTTGGGTGAATAAACATCCACAAAAAATGATTAGTGTTCCTCTTTGGATCCAATAGTTTTAAAAATCCATGTATTCCCTTGTCATTCTTTTGTTGAATGATCATGTGAGACTGAGTTTTTCTATTTTGATAGGATCCTAATAAAATAAGTCATATGAGATTATTTTGTATAAAATCATTTATAAAAAACTCCCTCCACTAATTTGGTTCCCCATTTTTAGTTTAGAAAACTGGTCCGACCATGAACATAAAATGGTACTAGTGGTGGATATTCCTACTATATGATCCATTAAATTATCATTTGAGCCAATGATAATATCATTTTATTTAAGAGGAAGGGTGTACCAAAATTCAATTATAGAAATTCTAAAATTTTGAGAAATGAAACGATTCCACATCACTCATCTATGTCTTTGATTTTTTTTGGTACACGATAGTGGGATATCAAATATTTTGAATTTTTACTCTCTTGAAATATTATGAAAAAGTATTGTGTATAATGATGGAAAAGGAAAAAATAATTTTCATATGCCATTATTAAAGAATTTCCACACAAATAATGTGGGAATAAAAATTTCACACGTCATTTTGGATAATTTGTGGAGTTGTAATAAAGGTAATTTGAATGTCTAAGAGGAAGTGCTATAGATATGGAGATGAAAATTTTGCGGCATTAAAATGAAAGAGGATAAATTTTTTAGTGATTTTATTATGAAGTTAAATGAAATATTTAGATATATTTGAGGATTATGTGATAAATTCAATGATTCCACAATTGTGATGAAGTTAGTGAAAAAAGTCATGGATAGTATTTCATACAAAATTATCTTACTTAAAGATAGAGAATATATTTCTCCACATTAGTAACATAAAATTATCATTAATTATGAAATTAATAAACACCATGCATTCAGGATGAAAATGATTTTTTTGGGGATTTGGAATCCCTGATAAATTTAAAAAATTAATAAAGAATATGTTTTTGACCCAAGTGATTATATTAAGAAAATGAATATCATGGTGTTGTTTTAATCATTTTATAATGTTTTCAGATGTAAAAATCATGAGTATTGGGAAATTCTCTTGAATATGTTATAAATTAAGTGGTATTTTATTCAATGTTATTAATTACACAAATAAAAATAGATTATGAATATATAGATGATGAAAATACTCAATTAAATAAGTAGATAAAAAATTCAAAAAAAGGTTAAATGTAGTTTGAATAAACAAATGATTTCAAAGAACCAAAGGAAAAAATATGATGAGTAGAAAATCATAAGTTTTTCTTATTCGTGTAGTGATTCAGATAAATAAACAGGTGAAAATATTTAAAAATTTAATGTCCCATATTCATAAGATTGTTGACTTATCCAAAGATGATGAATATAATATATGGATAACATATTATGAATAAATGATCAAATATGAATTCTAGGCATATCTTGAGATAAAACCCCATGATAAAGAAACATAAGAATATGTTTTTTAGAGAGAATAGAAAAATGGTTGATGAAAAGGTAATCAAATTCAATTCGAGAATGTTATTGTAAACGAAAATAAAAATATGAAATTATATGATACAAAATATGAGAAAATGATCAAAAATATTGAGGAAAAACCCCCTTTGAGGATTGAACATTTCGCAATTACGTAATCAAAATTTATTTATACTGGGAAGTAACCAAAACAGATCAAGGAAGATATCAAAATGAATATTATAGTCAAGATAGAGTCCTCCTTAAATATTGAGACATTTATGGTAAGGTCCCCATTTTAAAAATCTATATAAAGATACTACTGACACTAATAATTCATGTAGATATATTACATATAGTAAAAAATGGGATATAAAAAATAGTGATAAATTTCCTTTAAGAGTATGTCACGACCCACCTTCTCCAAGAAGGGGGAAGGGAGAGAAAACTACCAAACCCTTCCTTATTCATTTTGATGGAGAGATAATTACCCCTCGAGTACCATATTCAATAGGCCATGGAGTGTCAAATAGCACCAAGGGTATAGAATATCACGTTATATGGAAGGCATTTCCATTTATATATACCAAGTTTGGGAGATAAGATTGTGAATCCCAAACAACTCAAAAGACTGAAATGAATGTAATACCCCAAATCTATTCCCATAAGCATGTCCAAAATAGATTGATACAAAGTATAAGAAAAATCTAAAGTAAAGTACCAAAATAAATAAAAAAGGAAATGAAAATTGTCGCAACATCCGAGATTGTAAGGTCGGGTATGATCCTCAAAGTCCTCCTACAAACATGAAACACAAATTATATATGTAGGGAGAGTATATAGGTATACTCAGTAGGGAAACCAAAAGCTCCCATGCACAAGTGGGATACATTCTAATTCCCCATGAGAAAAAAGAGGTAACAAAAACAATTAGAAAAGAAAACAATCCACCTAGTCTGTCTATGGTACACACCACAAAATATGCAATTCAAGAAAAGTAACCGTAATAGAACCTCAATATTGGGGTACCCGGCCACACATTATCACTGGTTATTTAGAACATCCTACACATCACACCTTCCCCACAAATCCCACTGCAGTCCTACTACTACACCAAACAATAACCATATGGGCCATCACAACCACACATTTATCCCACCCGTAGACCCCTTGACCACAAAAACCACCGCCATACCCGAAACACCTGGCCCAGAACAACTACTGCATCATCGAAAGACACTTGAGCCTCTTCCTGAAGACACTTGGGAAACAAACCTGTCTACACACACCTAGGCCCACCACCACAACAAACCCTTCCCGAGGTGTCTTGGGCCATAATGAACCTCAGGTTATCATACCCTACCCTAAGGGTCTTGGGATACATGAGAGAGAGGGATATGAAAGGAGGTAATAACCACCCACCCATAAATATGAAAAAACCCTCCCCCATGAAATGGGGGTGTTTAGAACAAAGTGCTCAACAAGGGTTGTGTGCGTATAAGAAATAGAAGAACTAAATTTTATGCTTATAGTTAATCAAAAAAAATCCCATCCTAACGGTCCCAAATCAACAACTGGCCAATACACAACCACTCTTATTGTTATCCCTACATGCACTAGTACACAACAACCACAACCAAAGAACAACCCATTTCTAGAAAATAGTTCCCAATTGTACCAGTTCTCATTATCATTTTTAAATGATTCCACATAAGATATTACTTCACCACTAGGAAACTAATAGTCTTAACCATAATCCAATGAAACAACTAAAAGAAAAACACCCAAGAAAACATTTAAGCATTCATACTCTGTTCTCTTTTATGTAACAACGTCAAAAGGGATTTGTGATATCCCTCAAAGTACCAGAACCAAACCATGACCCAACATACTGGTTCTATAATATTTATCACCATATCCACATGGACCCATATTCACAAGCCAAGAATCCTTCAACCACATATTTCATTGATCTTTGAATTACCCCACTAACATTAAATAGTGAAAACATTTAAATCCTCCTAACAGAGAAAATATGTTTATCAAAATTATCCAACACCATTCATTAAGATCATTCTTTATATTTGGATAATAATGGTGATAAAATAAAGGTTATTATTCATCAGGCATCTGTTTAATCAACCATGTTTATGTGATTAATCGGTTTCCATGTTTTAGCCATTAAATCTCCATATTATTCAAAAAAAGAGCATCATTAGTGTCTACAAAATTACCACCACCAAAAATTATTATTAGTGTAAATGGGCTCATACAATTTACAATATAAAAAAAACAGTAAATCATAGCAACATCATAATTATTCCCACCAATTCATTTTGTAAAAGATCATTTATTATCTTCATAAAAATTGGATTCATCTACATCTTGAGGTAACATCATCATACCCACCCTTCATGATGCACAATAAAGATAGACAAAGGAAAAACCCAACCTGGATGATCAATTATCAAAGTTTTCTTATTTCACCATGATCCGGGGATGCGCGACTCACATGGAGAATTCAAAGGACTAGTATAAAGGCTCTAGTACAGTTGCGTGATTCATTTATAGAGGATGTCTAGAGGCGCACTTAGATTAACGAATGGGAGAAGGAAGAGAGTATCTAGGATAAACAAGGGGATAGATCCTAAAATCAGGGAGACCATTTCAAAGTACATAAAAGTCCAATCATGTATTGACCCCATGACTTAGCGGTTTCACATGTTCATATTAATTGAGAATTAATTATTTTCTTCAAATATGTTGTACATAGACCTATAGACGGCTGTGAGTTAAAATATTTATTTTAAAAAGAGGAAAACATGTATTGGTGTGAAATCGGAAAAAATTGGAAGCTTCAAAACATGGAAAAAAGTGTGACATAGATGAAAATGCCACATGTTTTGGTAATTCAGGGTTGGCCCAACACTTGGGGATTTAAAACATATTTTATAGGCCTTTAAACTACATTATATCACATAAAAATGGGCATTAAAACACTTTTAGTTTGAAAGAGGTGTTACTGGAACAAAAATTGAATGTATAGGAGAGACTGGAAATGAATCAGTGGTGGGTGAGTAACCAGCACCCTAGAACCATCACCCTGGCACCATATCCATGGCACAGTAACCCTAGAACCATCGTCTTGGCACCATCACCCAGCCACTGATGGTTCATCGGTACCACTAGTTCAAATTGGTGCCACCAATGTCCATCAGTGCCACCAATCGTGCAACATAAAATTTTGGTGAACACCTCACTGAGTCAATGATGGACCCCTTTAAAACTCAAACATCAGGTTATTGAAGTTTAATGGACTAGGTTGGTCTCAGTTATTAAATCTGATACATATGAAACTATTCTTTCCCTCAATAACTCAATAGTAAACCTGGAGAAAAAATAGGTCTCTAAAAAACCACCTCATAAGATACCTCTCAGGGATAGACCTCCCTAGAGTTGTTCAAATTTCCGAATAAAAAATCGACATCTAGGAACATTTTTCACAAATCTATCTCCTAAAAAACTATGAAAACTCTACTACTCCTCTCCCCTAAGAAACCATAGTCACAAAAAAGGTCAGACCATTGTGATACATGGGTTCGGGAGCTACTTCTTCCTTGTCAAGATACTATCTTCTTTAGGTAGCACCTACTCACCACCATGGGTTTAGTTTCATCCAAATAAATGAGTCTTGGTTAGGGATCAGTTTTTCCCCTCACCATAGTTTGGAATTTTCACACAAAACAAGGTACATGTGAAAAAACTCATCAATCAGTAAGCAGGTTTAACAGTTCATCATAAAAAAGATAGAAAGAAAACATATAGTCTAAAAACAAAACCACTATGGGTACTAGTAACATAATTGTGCCTCCCATTCCCTATTACCCTCGTCGAGGCCACCATGCCTCAATAAAAGACAATCCATGGGGATAGTCCATCCATGAAGCACCTTCTCATTATGATCCTCGATTCTCACTGGCCATTCCACGAACATCGCACCATCCTCAATATGAATCTCTCCCTAGTCGAGGACGTGGGAGTCATTATGTAGATACCAACAAATCAATGATACATGGATGATGATTTAGTTCCTCTCTATTGGGGGTGGTAAATCTAGCTTATTTTCAACCACACTGACTTGTACAAACACCTCAATGGGTCAGATGATCCTGGGAGAAAGCTTACTCCCCTTGCCAAACCACCACTCACCATGCTCAGGGGAGATCTTTAGGAACACATAGTCTGTATCCTTGAAATCCAGGGGTCTCCTCCAATGGCCGGCACATGAATTCTTCTGGTCCTGATCTACCTTCATCCTCTCACACACAAGATGACCCTTCTCGGTCGGGCTATACCCCATCTACGAGCCATATACACATACCTCCCCTTCCTCTATCCATCATAGTGGTAAACAAAATGGTCTCCCATACATGGATTCAAAAGGTTCCATGCCAATGGTATAATGGTAGATATTTTTGTAGGAAAACTATACCAGAGGCAAGTGTCATACCCATGATCCCCTAAAGACCAGAACACATGCCTACCATATATCGTCTATCGTTTGGATGGACTTCTCTGTGTTCCCATCTATCTGTGGGTGGAAAGAAGTGATGGTTCATTGTTGGGTTCCAAAATAATGTTGTAATCCCTTCTAGATTCATCAAGTAAGGATTTAATCTTGATCTTAAATGATGGTTCTTTGAAATTCGTGCAGCCCCACAACTTCACCCAGATACTTCTATGCTAATACATCTACTGTGTTCAACTCCTTAACCTCTATAAAGTGATCCTATTTATTCAATCATTCCACCACTACCAAGATGGAATCACACCCTCCATCATCTATGGAAAGTCCTATGATGGAATCCATCGAGACTTCATCCCACTTCAACTAGATAATGCCTAATTGGTATAACAGACCACCGAGAACACGGTGCTCAACCATCACCTTCTTACACAAGATTCACCTTGCCACAAAATTCACTACAATCCAAATAACTCTAGACCCCCAAAAATGTCCTCTTAATCCCTATTACATATTAGAGAATTTTGGGTGTACCACAAGGTAATAGATATAGAACTCACGGAGAAACCCCTCTCACATCATGTGTTGGACAAAACATTCCCCCAGAAAAGCATCTGATTTTGACCATCCTTCAACCTTCTTTTCAGAGCATAACCTCGGCTAACATGATCACACATCCCTTCATGCTCTGATTCTCCCCACTGAGACACCTACACCTACTGTACCATGGTAGACTGCACTGTCATCCAAAATAGGAAACCTCTACCATCCGGAACTCTCATGCCCATATGTAAAGAATCCAACTCCTCTATTTCCTTCCAAGCATCCACTGACACCTAAAATACATCATTCTGTGAATTCATGTTCAGGGAATCAGCCACTACATCCCACTTTAGTTAGGTGTAGGAGATCTTGAATTCTTATTCCTAATAAAACTCTATCGAATATCACAATTGCAAGTTCAGGTCTCATTGTGAGAAGACATACCTCATTATTTTGGGATCTGTAAAGAACACGAAGAGTTCCCCTGTGAGGTAATTCTGCCACAACTTCAGTGCAAACACTATAGCTGAATGAATTAGCTCATGGGTGGAATAGTTACATTCATGAGGGTGTAACTTCCCAGAACCATAAGAGATCACTCCCAACTGCTACATCAGAACACACCCCAATCCTTGACGAGAAGCATCACATAATAGATAAAAAATTACCCCTTCCTTTGGAAACATCAACACTAGGGCACTGACTAGCTTCCCATTCAGATAACTAAATGTTTCATGTAACTTCTCACTCCATACAAAATCATGGTCTTTTCTAGTCAATTCCTTCAACGGTGCTATAACTCAATCTAATTTGGGTATGAAACTTAAATAGTAACATGCCAATACCAGAAAACTATAAACCTCTTCAACATTCTTTGGTGCTACCCAAGAAACAACCAACTTCACCTTCGATGGGTCCACTGCAATTCCCTACTGGGACACCATGTGTCCTTGTAAGTGCACCTCTCATGTCAAAAACATACACCTGGACAACTTCCCATAATGTTGGTGTTGTTTGGGGACCTCCAAAACTGTCCTGAAATGCTCAACATGATCATCCAATAATCATGAGTAGATCTGGATGTCATCGATGAACACAACCACATACCAGTCTAGATACTCATGGAAAATAGATTTCATGAGCCCCATGATCATAGCTGGTGCATTTGTAACACCGAACTCCATGAACATGAACTCTATGTGCACATATCTGCCAATAAAATCTGTCTTCAAGATATCAACCTCCTTCACCCCCTACTAGGGATATCCCGACTACAGGTCGATCTTAGATAAAAAACATTCTCCTTTAAATTGGTCAAAATGTTCTTTGATTCTTGGATGGGGGTGACAGTTCTTGAATTTCACCTAATTCAATCCTAGGTAATCTATGTACATCATGATACCACCATCTACATTCATTTCAAAAAAACCGGAGCTCCCCATGGTGATGCACTTGGTTAGATAAAACACTAATTCATCAGTTCATCAACCTGAATCCTCAACAGCTGTAACTATGAATGTGCAATCCGATATGGAGCCATCAAAATCAGACAATCAGCGGGTTTTTAATTCTATCCCAAACTCTACATTACATCAACGGGTAGAGTAACAACCTACTGAGGGAAAAAGTACATGAAATCAATAAAAATCATTGGAACTTCCTCCATTTATGAGTCTACCGATTCCACTGCCATCTCTCCTAACAAGGAGAGAATAAGCTTCACATGTCGGCTACCCTCCTGGAAATCCCACTCAGCTACAAAATCTAAATGATGTCTGCCCATATATGAGAACATGACCCTTCTTCAGAAGTAGTCGATTACAATGTTCATGGAAAACAACTATCAGATTCCAAGGATGATGTCATATGGATGTCTCTGTAGCATTAAGAGACCCCCACTAGAATGATGTGGCCCCACCAGCAGTCTATACCATTGAAAAACATAAAAAAAGCTAGTATGGCCTCCAAATGCAATGATCAACACCAGTGGCATGGAATGTATATCCAAATCTAGACCCAAGGCATGGTCTATAATGGGTGAAAAAATGGAGTGAGAAGATCTATAATAAAACATGGCATACGAAAGTGTACTAAACAAACTAATCGTACCTCAAATGAACTATTGAACTTCTAGAACTATTGCCTCTGCTATGTGAAACTATCCACACCCAAATCCTTTTCCCCTTAGTTGTGAGAAACCTTTCTTACCAAGCCCTTGTTGAGGTCCCTGAGGATAGACCTATGGTCGGCCTGCTCTAGCCCCATCTGCCCTCAGTAGAGTGGGTGATCATTTCCCCTACAAGTGGTACTGAAAATGTATGGATGGAAACTAATAATGATGAGGTAGGCGCTGAACCTTCCCACCCCCATTATACTGAGATCAAACTGGGCACCAACTCTAGATTTTCACAAAACCTCCACAAGAAAAGCACATCAGTCCCAGGATAATGGTGAAAGGGTGAGGACTGGGTGATCAGAACTTGAACTGCTGAGGCTTGCACCCAGCCTACCGAAACCTAGAAGGCCCTGATGCTGGAGGTCTACTATTGACGACCACCCTGTTCGACGAGATAAACTTGTTTCCCTCTTACAACACAACTCCAAGAGTGTGCTTACTATCTACTACATCATCCTTCATATGAATATCCATGTACATCGGTAATATTTTGAGAGTAACTATATACTGAACAGAAGGTCGAAGTGCCTCCTCTAATCGTCTCGCCTGAGAATCATCATTAAAAAAGAGTTCATGAGAAAATTTCAGGATATCTTTCATATTTATCCCCAACTCCAACATCGATATACCCCCTCATTGATTGAGAGATACTCCAGCATCTTCCAATTATTTATCTTAGAAGAAAGGAATTCATCTAGGAATTCTTTCTCAATGCCAGCCCATGAAACCTAATTCTCTATCCTTTCCCCTAGGTGGAGCATCCAAAACTAACGTGATGCTCCCCTAATCTACTTACTACCAATGTAACCAAGTAATCCCTTCAGATTACATATCAAGATAAAGGTGATCATGATATACTCAAGCCAAACTACTATCTCAAAGTCAGAAACACTTTTCCTATATTTTTAGATGGTCTATTGCTTGAAGGAATGTAGAGTCTTATACCACCTTTCATCCTCTTCCTCTCTATCAATCCTCTGATGATTGAGCAGATGAACCTACTGGGCCTCGAATTCCCGTAACACACATTGAGGTTATCTACATTCCATAATTGAAAGGCGAAACAAATAAATCATAATCCTGAGTATAGTATAAAATCCCTTTCAAATTTTCATTAAACATTTTTTATTTTAAATTCCAAAAATACCCATTACACACAATAAAAAAATCCATCATGATGCATGTATCATTCCTAGGGTTTCTACCCTACAATTAGTTTAGACTAACCTAGTAATTTGTGGGGTCTAGAGTCCTTGTATATGATCATGATGGACCCTATAATACCATGTCCTAGACGGTTTTACCTGGCCTATTTTACATACCATGATTTCCTTACACTATTTCCCTACCATCCTAATAAATTATCACTATTCATAACTCCAAACAATATCCTATCACTCAACTATCATACTATGATACCATTCTGTCACGATCCACCTTCTCCAATATTAGAGAAGAGACAACAAACTACTAGACCCATACTTCATAATGTTAATGGAGAGATAATGACCCATGGGTCCCACCTTTAATCGGCCCTTGAGTGGAGACTGGCACCATGGGTATATAATCTCATGATATATGGAAGGTATTACCCTTTTTATAGAACAAGATTGGGAGATACAATGGTAAATCTTAAACAACTCAGATGACTGAAATAAAAGTAAAACCCCAAATCCATTCACATATATATGGTCAAAATAGAGTGATACAATGCATAAGAAAACATTGAAGTAAAGTACCAAAATAATGAAATGAAGCAACAAAAACTATCCCGAAGTCTAATCTAGTATGGTTTGGAACAGTCCTCAAAGTCCTCTTGGAATCTTGAATGCATTTTTATATACATAGTGTGAGTATACTTGTATAATCATTAGAGAAAACAAAATCTCTCATGCATAAGTGGGGAGACATTCTAATGCCCCGTGAGAAAAAAATAGTTATCTAAAAAACACAACAAGGAGAACTATCAACACAGTCACACCATAACACACTCCCTAAATAAAATATGTCACATAAAGTAATAGTAATTTCATAATAATATTTTGGTACCCCACACCTTTTTCCCACTAGGTATTTAATAAAACCTATACATCATACCTCTCCCACAGATCATACTATAGTCCCACTGACTCCCCAAAAAAAACCATATGGGCCATCCCAACTCCACATTTATCCCACCCACAGACACTTGGGGCACCACAACAATACATACCCACTCCATCAGACACCTGGGCCACAAACAAATCACCACGATTGAAGAAAACCGGGATATAATATCCACCTCCTTGCTCGATGACACCTAGCTCTTATCTTAAATACACTTGGGAAACAAACCTACCAAACACAACTAGGCCGACCACTACAACACACACTGCTATAATATTATTTGGCGATAATGAACCTCAGTCCATCACAACCTACACGAATAGTGTTGGGCTACCTAAGAGTGGGAGAAGAATGTAGCTAATTACACACCACTCATAGGAATGTTGGAAAAACACCCTACCCCATGAAATCAGTGTGTTCTACATGAAGTTATAATCATGGGTGGGGTGTGTATAAGATAAAAAAGAATTAAATTTTATACATATATGGAATCAAGAACTCATTCCAACCTAAGTATACCAAAACCAAAAATCAGCCAGTGTACAACCACTCTTGTTTCTATCCCTATATACACAAGAACACAACAACCAAAACCAGAGGACGACCCATTTCTGGAAAATAGTTCCCCATTTTACCTGTTCTCATTATTATGTCCAAATGATTCAATTTAAATTATTCCTTCAAAACTATGAAAATAATAGTCCTAACCACACACCAAAGCCATAATTGAATGAAAAACATTAATTTGTTTTTAATTTTTCACACCCAGTTCTGTTGTAGGTAACAACATCAAAATGAATCTATGTGATCCCTCAAAGTATTAGAACCAATCAAATCCCCAACATACTAGCTCCACTACATTTACAGTCATCTCTACATAACCCTATATTAACAAGTCAACAAACTCTCAACTATAGATTCCATTCCTCAATGAATTACCCCACAAAACATCATACAAGACAACCATGAATATCACCAGAATAGAGAAATAATGTTTCTCTAAATTAGCCAACATAATTCATTAAGATTATTATTTATATTTGGTTAAATGGTGAGATAAAACAATGGTTATTATTCTGCGGGAATACATTTAATCAACCAAGATTATGTGTTTAATCAGTTTCCATGTTACATCCATTCATTCAAAATATTATTCAGAAAAAAAAGCTTCATTACTACTTAATAAAGGACTACAAAGAGCCAAAATGTTTAGTGTACAAGGTCTCATATACATCACAACATAAAGACGAAGGCAAAACATAGAAGCATCGTCATCATTCCCACCACATAATTCTCTAAAAGCCTAGTTATTCACTTTTTCAAAGTAGGTTTCATATATGTCCCAATGGAATATCTTCACACCCACGCTGAATGATGCACAATATAGAGAGTTGTAGGAAAACCCTACCTAGATGATCAATGATCGATATTTTCTCATTGTGCCATGAACTAGGGAATGATAACTCACAAGAAGAACTCCAAGTCTGAACAGAAATTCGTCAGTATGGGAGCATGATTCGTCTAGAGAGGATGTCTCCAAGTGCAAATAGAGAAACAAAAGAGAGAAGGAAGGAATGATCATGTCATAAGAAGAGGAAATAACATAAAATTAGGGAGACGATATAGAATTACTTATAATTAATATCATGGCCTGACCACATGGCTCTATGGATTCACAAATGAGGATTTATTGAGATTTTAAAATTCTCCTAGAGATTCTGGAGTTAGACCAGTAGATGGATATGAGTAGATTGTTTTCCTTTAAATGGAGAAAAAATGTAATGGGTTGAAATTGGAAAGCACGAGAGGCTGGAAAATGTGGAAAAAGGTGTGACATAGATAAAAAGGCCTCACAATTTCGAAATTTTGGTGTCACCAAACACTTGAGGATTTATAACATATTTTATAGGCATTAAAAATAAATTATATCACATAAAAAGTTGTATTAAAACTATTTTATGTTAATAGATTCATTAATGTAGAAAAACTAGAATGTCCAGTAGGGATTGGAAATGACTCACCGATGGGTGAGTCACCAACACCCTACCACCTGCCTCCTGGCTCCTTCACCCTAGCACCATCACATTTGCACCAATTCCCATCAGTGTCATCTTTCTTCCAACCTAAAATTGTTGAAAACACTTGAATGAGTCACTGATGGTCCCTCGTAAGGCTTGAACAACATGATTTGGCAATGTAATAGACCAGGAGAGTCCAAGTCATTACAGAGTACCTGATGACGGAATAATATTAAATCAAACTTCTAATTAAAATTTGAGATAAAATCAAGGCCAATTAGTCCACCAAATTTCATATCATGGATAGATAATTTTTGTACACAACTATGGGCTTTCACAAAAATTTGAAATTTCGGATAATTTCTCATGATTATGAATGTTTAGGAATAAAGCATTTACATGTTGGTATATCATGTATTTACCTTGGATAATGAAAGAATATTAAGGGAGAATATCCAATTAGAAGAAATTATACTCAATAAGAAAGAATAGAAAACTAGAATCTAGCTATAAAAATTGATTTGACTATACTTAGAAGCTATATAGAATTTATTATCTATAGTGACATATAAATGGTAAATGGATAAAAATATCACATAGTCGGTCAACTCTCAATGATATATTGAAACTTTTTCAAGTTTCTAATGATGAAAATACATAAATATCAAAATTATCATTT
This sequence comes from Viscum album, assembly GCA_963277665.1. Lineage (NCBI taxonomy): Eukaryota > Viridiplantae > Streptophyta > Magnoliopsida > Santalales > Viscaceae > Viscum > Viscum album. The sequence goes on along the minus strand of OY728123.1, from coordinate 2,130,150,594 downwards.
AAAAGAATAATGAAGAAAAAGTTGGTGGTGTGACATTTGGTAAAATTTCATTCCAGAAAATAATATTTACTGGAATAAATTAGATTGAGAATAATAATGTTCAATAGGAAGATATTATTTATATTGAAGGGATAAAACATAACTAGTTGAGTTCTATCAAAAATTTTCATAATCGTAATGAGGTAACATTCAAAAAAATACATGAAACATTAAGTGAAGATGTTATGGAATGAATTTTTATGAAAGGAGAAAAAATATTGGAAATTTAATTTCGATTGCTTATCCATCGAATATATGTTACATTATCATTAAATTTGAGAGGAGGTTATGGAATAAAAGGAATAAGTATTTTGGTGAATGAATCATATATAATATTTTGAAACATGTTTTCGCAAGTGATTTTCCAACGATGAAGTGATATCAAGATGTTATCATTTGAAGATTTTAGAACTGTAATATGACATTGAATTATAACAATAATGTTCATATTGCATCTACCAGGCCATTTCAACTTTCAAACACACATAATTGTTAGAACATGAAATAGATTTATACATGAGATTATATTTATTTCATTGCATTCATGTAAAAAATCACCCAAATGGCTAATGTGATTTTGACAACTAATAAGTTGAATGTTATTAGGATATTCAAAATGCATAGAAGGTAGTTTAATAAGAGTTTGACTTGTGTATAAGAATAATTATATCTAATAATTGGAATAATAGATATATGATACAATTGAAATATATCATTACAACCATGTAATCATGAATCAGTAAACAAAACCTATACACCATAATATAATGGTTTCAATGATAGGAAGAATATTGGAATTATTGAAAATAGAAGAATAATATTGGCTGAGAATGATGTTTCAAAATATTTTGGGAGAGAAGTAGTGTATACTAGGGTCAACGTTCATAATATAAGTCTCTAACGTCCCAAAAAACAACTCTATAACCTTTGAGATATTTTAGAGAATGAATCTTATATTTAAATATTTCAATGACTTTTGGATATCTATTTTTTGTCAAAATAAATGATATATGGCCCGAAATGATTGAATAAAAGGACTATGATAGAGTCTATATAAACAATTTACCTAGTAGGAATGTATAAAAATTTTGGAGTAAGATCTTTAATAATATCATTGATTTTTCTTGGATGTGGAAATTGAATAAAATATGGAAAAAATGAGTCAACATATTCTTCTAAATTTATTTATCTTAAACAAAACAGTGAATAATTCTTAAATAAAAAAGATGCAAAAGTTACTGAAATCTGAACATAAATTATTGATGTTAATTTTTATATATCTAGTAATGATGAAGAAATATCTAGTGGTAACATATATCATTATTAGATATTAAATAAATATTATTACATTGAGAATATCATTCAGATTATGAATTCACTATTCTTGATTAGAATGATGATATGATTTCAAAATCCAAAAACTATTGTATCATAGGTTGAAACTATAATTGTGGAGGAGGATACTAACCATGATGATTGAGTGAAATATATTATGGAAGGGAATGATTAACTTGGAGAAAACACTATATGGGAACATTTTCCAATATAAATAAATAAAAATGAGATTGGTAAGATATATTGTTTTCAATAAAAAAACGATTAAATGTTATTTTATACAAAAAATGGATAAACATGTCTAAAAATGTTATTTAAAAGTTTAAGGAATTGTCTTTAAATGGATTTTAACTCGACCTTCATGAAATGAGATAATAAATATTTTCTTTATTCTGGATGCTCTTAATAATTTCAAATCATTCAAATATTTGTGTAGTTTTCCATTCTAAATAGCGACATTGATGAAAACGTTTTCATTGAAAAACCATAAAGACTTATTCGTGAAAGATGATAATATAATGGGTTTCATATTGAATAAGGTCTTTTGTGAGTTAAAACATTCTCCAAGTTCCTCATATTCAAGACTTGATGTCTATCTTATAAAATGGAATTTTTCAAAGGAAATATTGAAATTAACATGTACTTGATGAATGATTTCATAGACACACTAGTAATGATAGTTTTGGTGTATGAATAAATTATTTATTATAACGACAGTTTATTATGTGATGAATTTTCCTATGTAATGATAAAGTTGGTTTATATGTCTATGTTGGGGGAAGATAACTATTTTTTGTGCTAACAGATTGAGATGAGCCTATAAAATATATTTAAAGCAAAAGAAAAATTATGTAGAGAATTTTTTATATTGTTTGTGATGCATGTATCAGAAGTGTAATATACACCCTTATCTATTTTAATGAAGTTTTGAAAATATGAACTAGTCATCAAGGTTGGTTAAAATATTTTTAGAACTATTTTTGGGATATTGTTTTATCTCACAATGTCCAAGTCATGCATTACCTGTGATGTTAATATACGTCCCTGATATCAATGTTGACGGAGTTAGTCTCACATGCTTGAAATTAAATGAATTCTTAAACATGAAAAATTTAGAGTAGATTATTGGTTTCTATAAAGGTTTGATGATGATATACATTTCCTTTCATAAATGGATTCAGATAGTGTAGATGGTTGTATATATTATTGATTGAAATCTAGTGGTGTGATTTTTTGATGATGTTTGTTTCTACTAGTATAGATAGATTCAAATTTTAGTGACCCTATGTATGACTGATTTATAGTATGTGGTAGAAAGTAATTAATTTAAAGAGGAAGTTTTTATGTAAGTTTGAAAATCAGATTTTAGGGTTGATATCCATAAACCAACCAACATTCTTTTGATAATTAGTGTGGAATTTTTAATTCAAGAAATCCAGTTCAACACTATCAATTTAAATAAAATAATTTAATATCATTTTACCAAATATGGGTTCAATTCTTTGGAAAGGGGAATAATATATATTATCCCAAATGAATATATTGTAGACATATTGAAAAAATCAAAAACATCATAAAAGTTAATTGTGTTAAAATATAAATTACCTATTTATTCCTCGTACACAAGTTAATTATTTTCCTCTAGATCTAATATAGTCATGTGGATTAGGTTTTAAAAGGGGGGACATACACACATGATGAACTTGGAGTGTTTTCTAGAAGATTTTTTTGAATCTATAAATGCTAAAGTTATTCTCTCATTGATGATAAATAGTGGAAGGAACTCAAGATAAATGAAATGAACGTTATGAATTTATTGAGAAATGTTTGTTGCATGGAATAAATTTAGCAATAGAATTGATGTTTTGGACAAAAAATAAATAAACTCAGTTCTTTTGAAAGATGTAACCCACTACAGTTTATGTAGTGTTCATAAAAACATTTATCTCCCATGAGGTGAAGAAATGGTTCTATTTCATCAAGAACCTATAATTAGTTTTTGTTAGTCCACATTAGCTATTCTCTAATTTATTTTCATAAAATCCAAAATGGGATATTGAATAACCCCATTGATTAGTGTTTTGGGTTGAGAGTTATTTATAATCTCAAGGTTCCTAGTGATTATGGGTTGTTGCATTTTATTTAAAAAGAATATGAAGAACTCATAAATATAGTCTTACATGGTCTGTTTTATATAACATTACATATCTTGGAAGAACGTGTCATGATTCTAGTATGTTTTTTATAGAGGATGATGATCATCAGAATTTGTTTAGCTTTATTTTGGGAGATAATTGGTTTGATGTACCCAATTTTGTAAAGGGTATATTCATGTAGCTATTTATGTAATGTATCAGATTTGATAATGGGATATTGACTATATGTGATTCCAAAATCTATTTCATGATGTAGGATAGCCATGTAGCCAACTCAGCCACATAAAAAATGATATTCTTCCAAGTGATTGATATAGAAAATTTTAGTCTCCATAAAGGTAATTCTTTCACATATATGAGTTTATATATAGTTGATTTATAATCACAAATCCAATTTGAGATGTAGCCAAATTCTAGATAACATTGGGGAATTTTCCACATCATTGATATTTTTTGAGAATCACATATAAGACATTCCAAATAGATGATTACGAATTTTTAATATAATGAGATTTCTATTCTATAGATATTCATAATTAAATTAAGATATGTTGATTTTAATTATGATGTCTTATGTATGGTTATGAATTCCTTGCAATCATAGGATTTATTTTCTTATTCCATGATAGAGACATGATTTTTTATTTTAGTAATGGTGATTACAAGGATATAATGATCACATGTTTTTAATTTCATAAATTAAAATGAAATGGGGAAACTCTATACACCTTAATTAGAGTTTACTCTTGAAGAAAAGGTAAATATGACGACCATCATAGTAGTTTGTTCTTCTATGATAAACATCTGATGCAACTTACATCATCAAATGATTTTACTCAAGTATGAGAAACTGATGTAGATAGATTGTAATACATAACTGTTTGAATTATATTATTTCATGTTTTAGGGGCTTGTTGAAGTGAATATCCATTATTTTATTCTAATTTAATATATTTATTTTTCTGATATTATTCAATTTGAAATATGATTTGGTATAAATTTTGATGTTGTGATGATGGGAGTCAATCATAAAATGTGTGGTAGTGTGTAAATGATTTAGTTTAAGAGTAATTTACATGTATATTTATTGAAAATAATATATTGTTGGGGTGATAACTAGACATATCAAGGATTAGGATTCCTCATTGGATATTTTCTTTGAAAAAATTTGTGTGTTCTCTATTGTTATTCGTAAGTATGTTCATGTGGAAAATATGTTTTCAATTTTGAGTGTATAATAACATAACTAGTAACATTGGATTATTCTTATTAATATTAAATTTAAATTCCACCCTCCCCTAATTCAAACCCCAAACTTTTGGGGGATACATGATCTTACGAGATACTTTAGCTAATAGAAAAATGAAAATAAAATTACTAATTGATTTTTATCCGTTGATTTAATTTTAGTATAGTTACACTAGTATAATAATGATATTAATTAGTGTTTATTAGTTTTAAATTTCATAATTTGAAAGGAATCATATAAATTATTAATGGGTATGAAAATATTATATAACATGTATTTTTGATTTTTCTCTTCGTATTCTTGTTTTATACGATTAAAATGACATTAATTAATTTTTTATATAATTAATAGGTTCAACAAATTTTTTATACCATAATATAAATGATATAGTTAAAACCATATTTATCCTTAATAATAATACCCATTACCATCTTTATAATGTGGAGATGAATTAAAAAAATGAATGAACATCATGTCTATGGATATGGAAGTCAACACATATGAATGGTTGAAACTTTTATTCTCTAAAGAACAAGGAGAAAGACTGAATGGATTTATCATTTAAGAATATAGAATATGTGATAAAAATAATAATTATATATAAATTTATATATTATAATCAACCATTTAATATGTTGAAGAGAAAAGACATTGTGTTTTGGGGTTACAAACTGAACAAAAAAAATTCATGTTTTTTTATTTACTAATGGATAAGGGGAGGGTTGTAAATCCTTTTAAAATATTTATAATAATATAATAGTATAAAAATGAAAATACTATTATCAGTATAATATTGATAAACTTCATTTTATGAATATGAAATGAATATAATAAAATAGAAAAAAATAAAGAGAGGCTATGAAGATAAACTTAACTTATTATATTATCCAATTTAAAAAGGAGGTTAAGCATTTAAGGGAATGAAATTTGGCCCGACCAAAACCTCATAAAGGTTTATAGGAGTGTAGATGAAATAATTGGTCTATATTTGGACTAATATAATGGGTTATTTTTTAAGGGGATGTAACGAGTTGAGGGTACATTTTATAAGTGAAATGGGATGATATTTTTAAAAATACCCAAAACATTTAAATAATGAGAAGTCACTCACTACTAAAATGTCAATAAAATGATAAATAATAAAATTTTAAGGGAATTTAAATATGATCCAAAAATCTAAAAACCTCTTAGAAACATCTCCTAAATATATTATTCCCTTAATATCAAAAGATATTTATTTGTACTATTTTGGTTTTCATCATTGTAACTAATTTTTACCATGGTAATTTATCAATTATGACATAAAATACAATCATATATTATATACTCTTTGGACATAATTATTCAAAATTTTAAATACATTTTAGTGGTTAAATGTTTTCAAGTGATATAAATTAATTATATAAATAAAAAATGTATATTATTATGAAAAATAAATTTTTGTAAGAAATAACTTAATTATAAAATTCCAAATTGGGGTTAATATATTTTATGTTTTAAAATTTAATAAAATTAATATTCATTATTATAAAAATATTTCCCTAATTACCAAATTATACATAAATTTTATTAATGTCGTAAATTTTATATTATTTTTAAAAACAATATTTTTCATTATTCACTTATAAGAAATTGTTTTAGGAAAAAAACCAACATAAGATATTATTGACTTGTTTAAACCAAAAATGATTTTTTTTCACTTAATTTGAAATATATATTTAAGAATTCTATTTTAATTGAAAATATAATATATTAATGAAAATATACTTTCTTTGAATGTTGACTTAATTAAACTTCAACTATTTTTAATTTTTATTCATAAATATTTAAAATATTTAATTATTAATTACTAAGTTTATAAACCTAAATATTACATATTATGATGAAATTATATCTTTAAAAATTATAATTTTACCAAGGTAAAATAAAACACCCATTTTAAAATGGTTCCTCTAAAGTATTATTTTTTATAAAATTTTAATCCAAATAAAGTAATAATTTGTAACTATTTTAATTTTTTTATTATCATTATATTTACAAATTTTTTTAGTTCATATAATTTTAATATGGAATGAATCCTTTTTTAGTCATTGTGTCGGCTTAGTTTTCTGTGCTACAAAAATTTTCAATGTTAATATTAATTTAACAGTTCTAAAATATTTGGTCATTATATTGCTAAAATTAAGGTTCATCATTAAATCTAGTATCAGGGAACCCATTTACATAATGCTCATACAATTTATAATTAATTTATTAGTGTTTCAGTGGTTCCTTAGACTAATCTTTCATCTGGTTTATTTAATGAACTTGCATCTTCATTTATCTTAGTCATTTATGAGCTTTATATTCTTCACTTCAATATATTTGGTATTTCATAATAACCTTTTCAGAATTCATATATGACTCCTCACACATTTCTATCATATAATAAGATTAATTTTATTTATTGAAAGTGTTTATTATTATTTTCATCTTGAAAGTCTATTATTCTAATAATGTCCCAAACACTTTTTTAATAACATGCCTCCAAATTCAATTTTGTATTGATATCACATAGAGAAATTTACCCTTATATTTTAAAATAAAATATTTATGATAAAATTAATATATTCGTTCATATGACACAAACTAAAAGTCTTAATTTTATTCAATTTAAATGATAAAATTGGACACGTAAACTGAATGTATTGTGATGCTTTTCACATATTTACTAATGTATACCTCCTCATTTTTTCCACTTATGGAAATTGACTTTCAAAATTATTGTGATGATTTTAGGAATAGTATTTATTTATGAACACCTAATTAATATCCTTACCCTTCATTAGGTTTATTTCCAACACTTTCCTTGTATTATTAATGATGGTCTACCATTTGACAAATTCATCTTCCAAAGGATACACAGATGAAACAAAATTTTCATTAATTGTGAACTGGATGAAACAATATATGTACTTTAGTATTGATCCAATGCTTAGTAATTTGTTAATTATAATTCATAGTAAATGATGGGTGTAATTGCTTCATGAATGTATCATGGGAGTGTCTTCCATTTTTTCGTTCACTAGAGAAGTAACGACCTAGACTATAATACAAAAATTAAACTATTGATTTAATTAAATTTATTATAACATAATACATTAATATATAATATATGAACATTCTTGTATTTTTATATCATATAGTATTTAGAATAAATTTTTCTATGTTTATAATTAACAATATAAACATTGAATGGTGATCACATGATTATTATAAATATAGGGTTTTAAAAAATCCAATTGACCTAGATAATGAAAATGGTAGCCTAAATCAATATGATCATTTCTTATAGATCCCATTTATCATATATTCCATGGTACATAGAATCATTTTGATTTACCCTTGACAAATCCTAAGCTAAGATCCAATAAGCATGTGGAAAACTGCTTGGGACAGATGTTCAAGCTCGTCGAGATAACGACACCAAACATATATGATGAACCATCCTATAAAAGTCTCACCATTGTGGGAATTTACAGGCGTATTTATGGAATATGTATCAATAATATAATAATATGAATGTTTATATTTTAGTTTCAATATAATGATGTTTATATTTTCTTCTGATTGTTACTTTATAATTTATTTTTTATTTTAATACAATAAAACAATATATTTTGGGGTAATATTAAAATTAATTAAAGGAATTTATTTTGATGAATTAATGGATTTATAAAATAAACAATATTTTAATAAAAAATTATTATTAAATAATGTTTATTATATATAAAAGATTATATAATTTTTATGATATCAATTGAAATTTTTATAAGGGTTCTAAAACTATTGTTGTCAAAAAAATCCATAATTTCTCAATAAATGAAAATTATTAATATAAAATTGAAACTTTTCATAAAAAAATTATTTTTATAAAATGACTATTATTTTTGGAATCATAACTTTGAAATTATTCACTCGAGAACTTTTCTAAAACAAATTTGAGACAGTTGGTTGTTAAAGTAAAAATTAAATACTATATAAATATATTGTTTTCATTATGAAATAATAATGATCCAAAAGTGATTTAATAAATACTATAAAGGGTATTCTAGAATAAATATTATTATTCCCCTTAAAATAATTTTACATTATATTTATTTTATAATTTTATAAATCCTTTATGAATCCCATGAAAAAATTAATATATTTTAAGGTTTTTAAATATTTTCTATAGGATTATGACTCATATGCACATTAGAAAGTGTATTATTTTAATAATTTTAGACATTATAAATATAAAATAATTTAATAAAACCCCAAATTAGACAAAACCATGGGAGAAAACATTGTTTGGTTTGATTTTTTGGTTATTGTTTTATAAAGATTCTAAAACCAATGTTTAAGAAATGAAAACGTATTCCTCACTCATTTCCTATATAAACCCACAAAATATCCAACTTCTTTTTAGAAATAATCTTTTGAGTACATCCATAACATTCCCACCGCTCCCTATAGTCCTCCCAATGTGTCCCTAAGCTCTCAACAAGCCCCTCACAAGCATTTGGAGTCATATTCTCAAGGTAAGGGATCCTCACCTTCTCACCTTTATTCAAGTTTTTTTTATATTATGCCTTCTATTTATATTTCCAAATTTTGGTTATGTAATTAAATTTATATCAAATATCCACTTTTATTTCATAATTATGAAAGAAACATTTCTCTCTCATTAACCCATTTTATGAAATCTTATGTGACCCTATTATGCTACCAAAATTTCATAGTGAATTTCTATACCGATTCAATTGTGTTGTGAATTCCATAAACATTTCCTATCAAATATATTCACTATTATACACCTATAATTCCCTCCATTGTAACATACTTGTAATTGTTCCAAAATCTATTAACATCAAATAAAATAGAATGATGAGTGAATTCATGTTGTCAGATCCATGTGGCACACTTTTTCATGAGAATACATTGAAAGCGGCGAGTGCGCCCGAAATTGTATAGTGCTTCAATTCATTGGTTAATGTTCAGTATCATGAGATATAATGTTGTTATAGGTTCTTAACAAGATTAATTTATGATGCATTTCCATCTATCATGCCTTGATAGTTAATCATGACCTGTGTAACGACCCGAACATTTATAAATAAAATTTCCCCTTGTGTTTTAGTTAATTGTCTTATTATGTAATATAGTAACAAAAAAATCATTCAGAACATCATTTTTTTAATATATCGTATTTTAAATACCAATAATCATATTTACAATTTATATTGTTTTCCTTGAACTTTAATCACATTATCATTATGAATATAGGGTCTTAACGAATCCATTTGACACAGACAAAAAAGTGATGACCTTAACTAGTAGGATAGTTCCCAATAAATCCCATTTATCATAGATTTTTAAGGATTTATATTATTGGGTATTTTCCATTATCTGATCCCAATATGAGAGTTAACATCTAAATCACGAGTGAAATCATTTATAGGACATGTTCAATCTCCCCGAGATAATGACGCAAACCATGTATGTCGAACAACCCCATAAATGTATCACTATCACAGACATACTCTTAGGGAGTTTTGGGCGTATTAAAGGGATGTGTATAAATACCCTATGAATATTATTATTTACATTATTTTTATAAGAATAATGAATTTATATTTATCCCATTATATTTAATTTATAAATTATTTATATTTTGGTTCTATAAAACACAAATTTTATTTCATGGGTAATATTAAAAATAAATCATGAAGTTTATTTTCATGAATTAATAGATTTATAAAATAAATAATATTTTAATGAAATATTATTATTATATAATTTTATGTAAATATAAATTATCATATAATTTTTATGAATTCAAATTTTAATTTTCTTACATGTTTGAAAATAATTATTGTAAAACCCCACTGTTTCTCAATAAATGTTGATTTTTATTAAAAAGGTGAAATTGTACATAATTAGAAATTTATTTAACTAAAATGAATATTATTTTTTCAATAGGAATTCTGAAATTATCAAATAGGGAATTGTTTTATATTATCTTGAGACAATCAAATTTTCAAGTAAAATTAAATACCTTAAAAGTATAATGTGTGTATTATCACTTCATAATGAACTAGAAGTGATGTAATAAATATATAAATCAGATAAAATACCAGATATATGTTTTCAATATATATTAAGGTGATTCTATGTTTATTTGATTTATTTTAAAAATACATAAGGAATCCTCCATAACCATTTATATATGTTATGTTTTCTTAATTCTTTCTTTAAGAGCATGACTATCTTCCACGTAAGAAATGTTATTACTTTATTATTTTCCACCCATTCCCTTATAAAACAATTAAATCCACTCCCATTTGGCCTAAAAATTTGGGAAAACCATGGGTCACTTTGCGGTTTTGTTTCTTTTGTTATATAAAGTCAAAAACCTACGTTTTGAGAAATAATAAAGTAATCAACACTCATTTCCAATATAAAACCACATAATCATCAGTTTTTTATTCTCCAAGAAATCCATGGATTACATCCTTAATCTACCCAAACCTTTTTAGTGTCCTCCAAATGCACCCTATGCTCTTATGATACTCATACCATGAATTTGAAGTTATACAATAATGTAAGGGATCTTTCCCATTCTTTTATTTATTTAAGTATCTTGTTTTCCTTATGTCTTTTATCATCATTTCCTTATGATGGGATATGTTATTAAATACCCCACATACATTAAGATTGGTATAAAAATTATTAGTTACCACTTTCACACTCAATAACCCATATTATTAATTTTTTTAGTGACTTCGTTATGCTGTATAATGTTCTGCGTGATTTACCATGACAATTTGTTTTGTAGTGAATACCGTACCTATTTCCTATCAAGGGTATTCGACATTATAAAATTATACCAATTTTATTTGGGAATTAAATTTATTTATTCAGCACTTCATGATATAGAAATAAAATATATTGATGAGTGAATTCATGTTGTATGATATATGGGGCACACTTAAGCATGAGAATTAATGAAAGTGATGGGTGCGTCTAGAATTATACTATGATCCAATGCATTGGGTAATTTTCCGTATCATTAAAAGTAAATTTTGAAAAGGGAATAAACTTGATTACCATATGGTAATTTTTTCATCATGTTATATTGGATGTTATCCTTGACCTATGTTTATGATTTAGTGTTTTATGTTCTTTCCATATTTCCCACAATACGATTATCGTGCTATATCATACCTTATTATTAATGTTTCTTTTATTCTATACTAATATTCCTATTGTCTGAAATGTATTAAAATTGATGAATGTTCATTCCCTTACTAGTCTTCATATCTCACCACTTTCTTATGTATGATCAATGCTTATCCTGTGCAGTTTTAAAAGCCATGAAATTTTAATTGCATGTTAAGAATATTTTTAGTAGTGTTGTTGTATCTAATGTATAAGATGTTATTAAATATACCTAATTCCCAAATACACTAGATTTTTAAATCTAAAGGGTTGTATTATGTGTGAAATTATGTAATAAAACATTAATTAATGTGAAATAAAGTTTATAGTAGTTAGAGTTGGTATCAAAAAAATGATTAATTATTTTTGGATTACGATTAGAAAACACTATAGAATGCCTTAGGGATAAGACTAAGTATAATAAAAAATCCCTTAATTTTGGTAAGTATAGAGTAAGTCATTTATCCTGAAACTAACTACCTCTATATACACTACATGTAGTTGTGGTTGTGTCATAAATGTACCATGAGGAAAAAAACCAACAAGGTGCATTGGACCTAACTTGGCATAACCTAGTACACACCAACAGGTCTTACTACTCCCCTGTTTTGACACTCCAGAGGGATATGATTTGTTAAAAAAAATATCATTATGTACCATTATTAAGGGAACAAAAACACTCCTAGAAGAATATATTTTTGGTAATAGATAATGGATAACATAGATAGAATCCTAGAAATGAATATGTTTAGGATATACATGTTTGTTATAAGTTATCATCTCAATTCCATTAAATTACAATTTATATGTTTAATAGATTAAAAATAATCCTCCCTAATTCTCCCTTTATTCAATACAAGGGCGAAAAATAAAAGGAATTGGGTAAACAATCAATGTGATGACATCCCAAATGAGATTCCCAGCCCGATGGGAGTAGGAATATTAAATTTGTAACAATACTCTCTCAGCTAACTCAGGTTCTAAATATAAACCATGATCTGAAGGAGTGCTAAAATCTCACAAAGAAAAAACAAGCTTTAATTGAAAGATTAATGTGGGAATTTCCTCTAAAAATAAATGGATTATCTGATCCCTTATTCACAGACCGTTGGATCAACACCATTCAAAGGATCCCCTCCATCCTTTAATGTTCTAAAAAAGAGGAGTCTATATTAGATGATTTTAAAATCGAGGTCGAAACTGATAAGTGGAAAATATTTATCACGAATATGAAGTTTGAGTATAATATTAATTAAATGGAGAGGATGGAATTTTTGAACATGTTTTTGATAAATATTTATATAGTTCTATTTGTATTAAAATTGAAACTAATTTTTCTTCTTTCATACAAAATGATGACAAATCTATTAGGGCATACAAGACCAACATCACAAGAATTTCATAATACACATAAATGTTTTTACCCATAAATTCATGGATGAAAACTATTTTAGTGGTCTAAAACATTTTTACATAAATCCATGGCAATCCGTGACTTTGATAGGTCTGAAGAAATTGTTTCAAGGGCCCTCAAAGTCGAAATGAATTTTAGGGAACATCATGGGTATCATGGGGATAAGAAGTGGAATGTGTATTTAAATTTTTGCACATATGGGGAAATATAAAAATTCCATGAAGTTTCAACATCCCACTTATCAAGGATGTGGAATGAAGAACACCATAAATTTCCAAAGGGGTGAGGAAATTGTTTTAGTGCCGGAAGAAAGGCCACTAAGTTAGAAGTTGATGACATAAGAAACCCACCAATGTGATATAGAAAATTAATGCTTTCATCACCCATTATTTCATTGTTCATTTATTAAACTAATAGGAACCACGAAACAATGAAAACCAATTCCCCATTCCAAGGGTTTTAAGAGATAACCAACAACCACCAAGACAACAAGGAAGCGATTTTTCCATCACTACCACCGATGTGGATTCAGACAACATAGCTGTGAGAAGTATGATAGTTATTAATTCAGTAATAATGAATTTAATAATTTATTAACTTTTTACACATTCTTTCATGTCACATATTATCAGTATGACTATTTAAAAATTATGAAAAATCCTGGAAGTGGAGTTGTCAAGGATAATGCCAAATTCCAAAATCACTACATCCCATGTGTATAAATCCTACCATGTCAATATTTTTGTGATTAAATAACTATTAAAACATTAAATAATTCACTTTGTGTAGTTTGATGCAATTTTTATATATAACATATTTACATATATAGAGCAAACATAAATTTTCATGAGATGTAAATCCCTCTCCATATTTTAAATCGTACGCTCATTCTATATAAGATCAAAGAGGAGGATGAATCTTCTTTGGAACCAAAATCACAAGAGTGGATAATATTTCCCTATGATAAATCTTATCTAGCTAAAATGAATTATTTTAAGTAAACAACCATCCTCATATATATGCTTATTGGTAGGGAATATGATTATGTGTTTCCCAAGGAATTGCCTCATCCTCCACCTAGCTAAGAGGTCAGATATTTAATTGAGATTAAACATGGTGAGTTTCTATTATCCCAGATTCCATATATAATTTACACTATGGAACATGAGGAGTATAAGATAAGAATTTAGGAGTGTCCGGATAATGGGTTCATACACCCAAGTGTGTGACCATTTGGTGAACCAGTCTTTTATGTCATGAAGTATAATGGGTCAATGTTTTTTTAATTTAATATCGTGAGCTCAAAAAGATCATTATAAGAAATAAATATCTCATTTCTTGGATTAATGACATTTTTGTCCCTTTATGTGGATAAAAACGCATATCCAAGGTGGATCTATTATAAGGATATTACAAAATTTGCGCAAAAAGGGAGGATATCCCCAATATTACATTTCGGCCAAGCTGAGGGAATGATGATTTCATTGTAATGCCATTAAGACACACTAATTCTCTATCAATATTCATAGACTTAATGAATATAGTCTTTAGAGTTTATAGATTACCTCAAAATAATTTTTGGACTTCATAGATGGTATTCAAATATTATCCAAAAGCATGGATGTGCATGATAAAAATCATTTCAATGTTCTATGACCTTGGGAAACAATAAGACTTTTGAAAGGTATAGAAAATGTGAGTTATGGTTGAAGGAATCCTCATTATTATAGAATATTATGACAATAAATTAGATATATTTTGACCCTTTAATGATAGAATAAATTGAATTATGATTGAGGATAACATATATGAGAGATATATGTATTTTCATTGTATTGTCAAGGTGTTATAATTGATTTTTGAGAAATTTATGATGATTTTGAATCCCTCAAACCAAAAAACCATGTATGGGAGTCAAGGTTTCTTGGAATTGAGAATGTGAAGAGAGATTGTAGGAGTTAAATATAAAACTCATCACTACACCTCTGTTTACACTATCTATATGTTGATACTATTTTCTATTATTCAGCATTGGTTCAAAGAAGGGTTTGGGTTTTGTGTTAATTCATAATAAATAAGTGATAGCATATTATTAATTTTAGTTGAATGTATACAAATATAACTACCCAACAGATGATGTAGATTTTCCTTAAGTTGAATTCTCTTATAAAAACAGAGGTATTATCTATTTGGGGAGAAGTGTAAAATATATATGGATTAGGAAGACTCAAGTAAATATTTACACTGAAAGAACTGAATATATTCCCATAATAATGGTTAGATCTAATTAAAAGCTATGAATTCTCAATACAATAACATCCTAGTAATTAAAAAAATGTAAAGACTATCTAAACAGAAAGGGTCCAAGAAATCTTTCATTGATGATAAATTAGAGGGACATAAACATATTTGATTTGGAAATTATGGACATGCTAATCATAATTTTAGGAAGTTAATCAATTCTTTCATAATTAATTTCTCAAACATAACTTCTTAGGAAGATAAAGGATTATCAAAGAGATGATATGGGAATTTAGAAGAAAGTGGAAACTATACAAAATGGGAAGTACTCAGATATGAATGTTAATGTAGAAGGATTAGTGATATTGGTGTCAAGATAATGTGTACCATGAAATCTTGAGTAAAAGAAGGAATTTTTTGTTGATGTACATAGATCAAATTTTTCCGAAAACCTAGGAAACAAAAAAATGTAGTAATATATTCAAGAAAGTTTTTTTGGGACAATATAATGATGTATATAGAATAATATTCAACAATATGTATTGTATTTCAGCAAGTGAATGATGAATAGAAAAAATAAAAGAGGACGATGAAACAATCACCCATAACTACATAGAAATAGGAAAACATGACCAATAATTTTTATATGGTCTTCTAAAGAAATCAATATGGAATAATTTTATATTAGATATGGTCGATCTAACAATAAAGACAACACACATAATTATGATTCGATAATATTTTTCACTAGATCAACTTGCACAGATATACATCAAGGAAGTGGAGAGGATGCTTAGAGTACCACTATTGATTGTATTCTATCGAGATCTGAGATTAACCTCCACATTCTAGAAATGTATCTAATATGATATGAACAATTAGTTGAACTTAAACATACCATATCACCCCCAAACTGATGTCCAATCGGATTGGACTTGCGAGATACACATGGATTTTTCAATATCATGCTCAATTGACTTCAAATCTTGATGAGATCAACATATTCTTTTGGTCATGTCCTCTTACAACAAAATATTATGATATATCATCCAATCATATATTTATGAATCACTTTATGGTAATAGGTGTTGAACACATGTATGGTGTGACGATGTTAGGAGATAAAAATGTTAGTTTCTAAAATGGTTGAAAGTGTTATGAAAATTCATAAACACATCAAGGCTGATTAGTGTCAATAAAATAGCTATGATAACAATCATTAATGACATAGAGAATTTGATGTTGGAGATATGATATTTTTATGTATATCTCCAAGGAATAAAGTTATTATATTTTGGGAGAAGGTAAATCTTATTATAATATAAATTAGTACCTCCAAGATCCATTTTATCATCATAGTATTGACATGTCAAATTTCACTTCAAACTAACCTATCTCATGTACACGATTTATTCCATGTATCTATATTGGTAAAGTATATACTATACCCATCACATGTACTGAATATAGATGTGGAACCATTAATGAATTTACATTCTTTTGAGGATAAGTTAGTGAAGATCATAGACCATAAAGAAACATTTATATGGAATATTACATTACAACTGGCCAAAGTGTTGTAAGGAAACTGAATTTTGGAAGAAGAAATGTGGGAATAGAAAAAATTGTTGAAATGGAGTAACCCTCATCTATTTTAATGTGGGGTAAAAAATTTTGAGGGTGATGCTTCTTAATGGGGAAGATTGTAACAACCTAGACCGTTATATATAAAATTCCACGTTGTGTTTTAATAAAATGTCTTATTATGTATTATGGATATAAAAAACACATGTAATTCATATGTTTTATTATTCTATCCAGTTCAAAATAAAATATAAAATCTTTAATTTTGATAATATATTCATTAAAAAATGATCATATGATTAGTACAAGTAATATGCTTTAAGAAATCCAATTGACATAGAAAAATGAAGTGATCGCCTCAACCAATATGATCCTGCCATATAAATCCAATTTACCAGAGATTCCAGGGGAGATCATATCACTGGGAGTTTAGCTTAGCCCATCCCAATATGAGATCCATTAACTTATGTATGAGTTAAAGCATTTATGGGAGTTTTTCAAGCTCATCGAGATAACGGCCCAAAACATTTACACTGAACCACCCCATGAATGTGTCACTGTGATGCACCTTACTATTAGAGAGTTTGATGTTGTACTAAAGTGATATGTTTCTTGAACCAAGAAAATGATTATGTAAATTATTTTTTATATAATAATGAATATATTTTCATCATATTATGGTTACATTATATACTATTTTTATTTTGATACAGTAAATCAGAAAGTGTATTTTAGGGTATTATTAAAATTCAATTAAGTTTTTTATTTTTATAAAATAATGTATTTATGGGAAAAATAACATTTTAGTAAAATATTTTTTTTGAATAATTTTAATTAATTATAAATGATAATCTGTTTTTTATGAAGTAAAATATAATTTTTATAATTGTTTGAAAATGTTACTGTCAAAAAATACATCATTTATCAATTAATGTCAATTTTTGTTTTAAATGTGAAAATAAACATATTTATAAAATTATTAGATAAATGTACTATTATTTTTGGAATCATAATGTCAAAATTATCTAATGGTGAATTTTTCAAAATTTCCATAGACTATTTACTTTTCCAGTAAAAATTATATAAAGTATAAATATACTTAACATATTATGATATCATAATAACAAAAAAATTAAGTAATAAAAAATGAAAATGGAATAAACGACCGAATATATGATTTATATTTTAAATAATGTTATTTTATGTTTATTTGATTTATTTTATAAAGCCATTATAAATCGTCCAAGACCATTATTATATTTTTTGAATTTAATATAATGTATTTAAAAGAATGAATTACTACTATAAAAGATAGGGTATTATATTATTATGTTAGTCCCTCTAAAATAACAAAAATTAATACCACCCCCATTTGGCCAAACACATTGGAAAAAATCATGGTAAGGATTTTTTTATTTATTATTTTACTATATAGAGTTTAAAACATATGTTTGAGAAATGATAATTTAATCCCCAAACATTTCCTATATAAACCCATAATGATCCCATTTCTTTTAAAAATAATAATTTTCGACCATAATTACCATTCAATTCTTTCTCTAGAGTCCTCCCAAGGCTCCCATAATCCCCAAAGAAGCTCCTTTCATTCATTTGAAGTCACTCACTCTAGTAGGAGATCATTTCCTTTCTCTTATTTATTCAAGTATTTTCTTTACCTTGTGTAATTTATCTTCATTTCCGTATGATGGGATATAAAATTCCATATTCACACTAATTTATAATTGATATCAAAATTATAATATACCCCTTTCACTATCATCAAACCATATTATGTATTTTTAGGTGATGTCATTATGATGTTAAAATTCCACAGTGGTTTTCAATGCAAAAACAATTGTATAGTGAATACCATAACCATTTACAAACAAGGGTATTGAACTTTATAACCTTATAGATATTTTACTTGGTAAATACATCTATATATTCGATAAACATTTATCATGGTATAAAACCTGGTGATGAATGAATCCAAGTTGTATGATCTAGGTGGCACATTTCAGCATGAGAATGAAATGATACTGATGGGTGCACCTAGAATTATATAGTTCTCCAATGCATTGGGAAATGTTTAGTCACATTAGACATAATGATAAGACAAGGAGTGATCTTAATTTATTTCTTGTAATTTTTCGATCATTATGTATTGGAAGTTATCCTTGGCATATTTCTGATGATGTGTTTTATGTTGTTTCCACATTTCCCATGTTATGATTATCGTGCTATATCATATCTTATGATTAACATTACTTTTATTACCCATTAATATGGCTATTTTCGAACATGTATTAAATTATTCCATGTTTATCCCCTTACTGGTTTATATAGATCACCCCTTTCTTATGTATGTCCCCAGGTTATCCTCAGTAGTTTAAAAAGCCTCGGAATTTTAGAAACATGTTAAAGAAGTTTTTAATAATGTTGTTCTATACCATGTTCATGATGTTATTATTGGTACATAATTACCAAATAAACTAGTCTTATCAATATTTTATAATTTATTATTAGTAATATAATGAAATAAATTGTCATTTAATGTGTAATAAAGAGTATGGTTTTTATGTCTAATGTTTATGATGGATTGTTTTAAGATGTTTCCATATTTACCATGTCTCCTTTATGTTATCATGAGATATCATGTTTTATTATTAATGATTATTTTTCATAGTCTTTTTATTTATAATTATATTTATATTTTTTAAGATGTATAATTTTATCATATTATTCCATGTTTTTCCCATACTGGGATTTATAGATCACACCTTTTAATATACGTCCCTTGGTTATCCCATGTTGTTATAAGTATAAAGGAATATTATGAGAATGCTAAGGTGGATTTCAATAAAGATTGTATATTTTTTATATTATGTTATTATATAATTTACCTAATTACCAAATAAAATAGTCTTCCCTATCTTCAGTGTTGTATTATGTGTACATTTATGTAATAAATGTATAATTAATGTGTAAAAATGTAAAGGGTTGTTATAAAAGAGGTCACATTGATTTATTTTATTTTTTATACATAATATAGTATGGTGGGAATTTCAATAATACTTTGTACTGATGATACTATCCCACTTAGTTTCTAATTGGGATAAATAGTTAATTTTCCATCACATTAATTTTTAACTAGATTACAAAATGTTACATCCATTAGATAGAACAAAAAGTCATGTGTGAGTATTTAGAAACATTTATGTGATTAATAAATTATATTATAATTAAAATAAAGAATAATATAGCATAAATTATTATAACATTATTTCATCCTTTCACATGTCATGCTCTCCCTACATCACTTTTATTAATCCTTTAATTTTTATGTTATTATTTTTAATAAACTGATATGAAAAAATAAAAACACACACTAATAAAAATTTATGTATTAATGCATAAAATAAATAAATTTAACTCAATTTAATATGAATATTAATTTCCTATAATAATAAATTACACCTAGAAATCATAGGTCTAGCATATTTGGATATTTGAAACATATTGAAATTATTTTCCAAGAAATTCAACAAATCCCACTATTGTCCCCAGCGAATTTTAGTAGCAACTTGATATGGTTGTGGGGTTAATCAGGAGTAATTTTTTTTACCAATTAAAAATCATTCATTGATTATTTTACCGCATGAGAATTTATACTACAGTAATAATTATTACATTATTATCTATTAAATTTATACCTAGAAATAATTAAATTCATGTAGGAAACTAAAATAGTAATGTGGAACGAAATATTTTTATAATGTTTAGTAAAAATACTCACTCCATTCCATGATTGGTTATTCAATCTAAAATATGATTATCCAAAAAGAAAAGTCACATATTATATCTGGTTATTTGTTTAACACACCTAAAATTTTCAATATCTGAAACTAATTAACTTTTCAAGAACAAAATATGAATTACATATATAGATTCCCACTATTTTACATGAGTCAAAAAGTTTTATTATTTAAAATATTGGGTCAAAAAATTTATATGTTGTTTAATAATATATATAGGAATGTTCTTATTTGAAGTTATTCATTTCATGATAACTCATGTTCTACATTATATTCTTGTGCACCAATGGAATAGATCCTCTTCACCTCATTGTAGAGTTTTTAAGTTCCATTATATTTTCCAATATTAAATATGAAACATAGTTTCCACTTAACTCAGCTCCTAGATCTTCTACAAATACTTCATTCTAGATTCTCAAAATTATCCACTCATACTATACATCAAAATACAATGTTTTTAATGATTTAAAACAATATCAAATTCATCTTATATTTTTTAATCCATAAAATATATTATTATATTTTTCTTCTTTGAGATGATTCCTTCAATTGAATTCTTATAGAATCCACAAACACAGATTGAGTGTATACCTATTCATTTTATATTTCATCCTCCTCAAGCTACAGACAATCTTACATTCATAGGAAAAAACATTAAATGACTTTTTAATATATAATTCATATATATAGTTTATATAAAAACATAATAGAAACCATATCAAAAGAAAAATGATAAAATTCAATTTTTGGGTTCCCATGTATTCATTTTAAATAACTATTCTACTCAAATTGTATTCCCATATTACCCATATAAATTATTTCTCATTATTGAATCAATTTATAGACTATCATTAAAAAATTTCTAGTACTTTATCAGCTTTATCATTTTAAATATAGCACTATTTAAATCAGTTCATTAAATTATAAATGGACATATAAACTATATATATTATTGGTGATGGTTAAATACGAAATCCTTTCATATAATGATATTTCATATTTTTAGATGAACATTCATTAAATAATACAGAAACATTTATCTGAATTATACAAGTACTATGTCTCTAGAATCATGGAAACACAAAAAACTAGTTTACATGTTAACTACTTCATGTCCTTAAATATTATTCATAACTAGGAAACTTCTTACACAAATCATAAATAACATATTTCTTCATAACATAGTGAAATGAAACCTAAGAGAGGTAAATTTCATTTTCTTAGTAAGGATAAACAAGGGAGATATGTAAGCATAACATGAAAATTATGGTTTTATAACATGGTAAGTACATTTGAAAACCATATCCTATATATCAAAGACCTGTATCCCGGGATGAGGATTAAATATTGGGAGTTCATAAGAGAATAATCATAATGAAATCAAGGAAATTGATCCATGATTGTGTAATATTGGCATAAGATATTGAATAGTGGAATACAATTATCCATTTATAATAAAACCCATATTAGTCAAGTCTGACTTCCAAGGATATCATCATTTAATGGTTTCAATCCCCAAACAATCATTATAGTAAATTTTTACTTCCAAGAAAATCATAGAGTAAAAATTACCGTACTAAACCGGGTTCACTCCCTATTCTATACTGGTTTATCTCCAGAGATATATATTTTTCCCCTAAATAATATTAAGGAGATATCAGTATCAACCATTATAGAATTAATATCATATATGTGTGTGAAAAAAATATCATAAAACAATAATTATATAATAACCCATGAAATTAAATGGGTTTCACAAACCTTTCATCATATCATAACATATGAAAATAGAAATTTCCATAATCATTGAATCATTCCGTCAATTCATAACCATGAAAATAATTTAGTTTAATAGACATTTCTTCATTGCGTAAACTGTGGAAGGGAAAGAAATTTAATAAACATAATGATATCATAAATATAAATCATTCAGACAAATAATATGAATTGTATCCTTGGATCATATCTCTTGTAAGTCTTATGTAACATCAATGAATGTCATATTATATATTAAATTATTTTGAAATATAATTTAAAACTTTTTAAAAGGAAAACATATACTTAATTGAAATTCACTAATAAAATATTAACATTGATAAAATATTTTTTATATAATTTTCATTGAAAATATCCTTGAAATCCTATAATGGAAAATTATTTGAGATATTCCTTGAGTGAAGTACCATTTCTACATTGAAAAAACTTTAAAATGTGAAATATTTTAAATATAAAAATTCATTGAATAGAACAAGGAAATATAATAAATTAATAATAAATAAATTATTGGTCAATATAGTGGATAATTATGATCAATTCATTCATTATAAAATTAATATTACTTTTATATTTTTTGAAATAGCCACGTAATCATTTAATAGAAAATGAAACAATTACTCATTTAATTTTTTAGTAATAATAACAAATGGGTAAAAATTTGTTTAATAAATCATTTTTAAAATGTTAACAACTTTAATAATCCACTTTTATAAAACATGGATTTTGAAGAAGATGATATTTTGACCAAAGAGATAAATAATCACAATTTTTCATTAAAACTTTATTTTGAAGTCATGAGTAGATAAAATGACAAAAATGTAGAGAAATCATTAATTCTCACGAAATAATAAGAGTAATATAAAATAAATGATTTTATTGAGAGTTATATCATACCATTTCCTCATTAGAACAATATTTATGAGTAATCCATATAAAGGAATGAGATTGTAAAATAAAACCATTACAACTTTGGTAATGTTGAATCATAACCATAATGAGAGAATAAATACAACATGAAACATATAATATCATGATAATAATTAAATTCTTGATAATAGAAGTAAAAAATGGTCTTTATATATACCTCATAAAATTATATAATTGTATAACATAATTTATTTTTTAAATAAGGCGAATTGAGACAAAGACTATTTTCTGGTTTAGGAACTTTTGAACCATAATTCCCATAAAAGAGGGAACCAAAAATTTATATTTATATAAAAATAATTTTAAGTATAATAATAATGAGATTCACTAATTTTTAGTATATACACCACATAAAATAAAAACATGTTGAATGTTTCTTTTGTCCCAATGAAAATAAAATTGAGACAAAAATATCGTACCATAAGTCTCGGAATGCTTCATAAATGATAGAAAATACCATATAAAAAATATAATTATTTTATAAATATATTATATAATCATAAATATAAATTTAATATATAATATTGTTGAATTATACTCTTTTATTAACCATTTATTAATAGTTACATGTTCAATTCACATTTTAGGTAATAACATATTTCTTTATTGTGTATGTTTTGATTTGTTATTTATTAGTCATCTTAGTTTGGTCATGGTAAAATCATAAATATAATTTTACCCACAATATATTTATCATATATATTTTTTATACATGTTTTTTAATTAATCATCCAATTTAGATAAATATAATAAAATACATAGTTCATAGAGATTGTCTGCTGAATATAAGCATGAACATCGTTTCTATTTTCTCAACAGAATTAAATAATGAAATATAAATAATATATTTTATTATATATTCATTATATATATATATATAATATTTTCATTAAACCCATTATTTTTTACTTCCATGCAATGAGTTAACAAATAACAGCGCTTCGCAATACGGTAGTCCGCCTTACACAAGAATGATGATTTCATTATCCAATTAATGGAAGAGAAGTAGGTTTGCCTTTTGAAATTAACATAATAGAGTAAACTTATATTGAATATACTATTGTTATTATATAATAATTAATTTATAATTACTGTATTTGGTGGAGTAATAAATAAATTAAAACTCATGGTCAGGAAAGTTATATATTCTTTGAACAACCTCTTTTGAATTTCAACAAAAAGATTTATATGTTAAATTTATAAATAATGTGAGAATTATAGGATTATATGAAGAAATCAAGGATGTTATTTTGGTAAAATGTTTCATGAAAAAAATGTTTTTGGAACTTATAATATGATAAGATAAGGTGTGTCCATTATTAAGTGAGGTTAGTAGGAAACATGTAATTTGTTTTTAATAAATAGTGTTTACCCACATGGTTCACATGCCAAAACGATTGAAAATAGTCCATTAATGTACATAAAGAGTTCAAAATATATATGACAATACAATGGATTTTTAAAAAAAATTGAGTCCCTTTTAACCATTATTGTTTAGTTTAGCCATTGATAGACCAATATTTACATTAACCACATGTATTATTATTATTATTATTTTTACTATTCAAAATGGTCCAAAATAAAGTTAATATTATTATAAAGTATTTAATATTCTGATTCAAAATATGGAATATATTTTTATAAACTAAATTATATCAATTAGATAACTATAATTTAGAACTTATCCCATAGATGTGAAGAGAATGAAATTTTCCGTAGAGAAAATGATCAATATTTTAAAATGTATTCATATAAACATTAAATATGAATTTGATTAAAATGAAATAAATTTTGTTAATATATATATATTTTACTAAACTTTCCATTTAATCTTCCTAAAAATATTTTTATGTTTTTAAATACTTTATATGAAATATGTTTTTTTAAAACCTAGTATTTTTTACTATTCGTAAAAACATTTGTCTTCTCAAAAAATTTTCACAAAAATAACCCTAGGATAATTTATAAATTCAAATTTGCTAAATTATTTTTATTTGTAAAATAATTTTTTTATATATCTATATTTTAATCTTAAATTCACCGCATAGAATATGAGAAAACTAATTTTTAGAAAAAAGTAGTTTTTAAGAGAAAATTTGATAAATTATTATATATTGTCTAGAAAAGACAAAAGGGAAATGTAGAACATTTTAGTTAATAAATAATATATATATTTTGTTAAAATTATTCACTAAAATTTAATTTTTAAAATTATTTAGGTAAATTTCTCTTCTGTTCATAAAAATAGTTAAAAAATGTTTCTTTTTAATATTAAATATTTTTTATTTTAAATTCTAAATAATTTATCCCAACATAATTCATATTATATACTTGTATAAATCATATAGAGTCATAATTTCGTTTATAATATTTACACCCATTATTCCAATGGCTATACTATAACTATCATGTTGAAAAATAATATTTTAACAGTACATTGCATTAATTTTAATCTTAGTGTTGTGTGTAATGAAATCTAAACACATTATTGTTTGTAATGGAAAATATCAAAAATTATAAATTTAATTGAAAATAATATTTCCAAAAAATTTCATGTTGTAAAATCCCCCCCCCACTAATTTGATATTTTCAACAAAATGATTCACTTTGATTCAAACAAATGATGGTACTTTTGCCTCATTACAACCACAGCATCCCATGTAGCTTCTTTAAGATGGTGCTTCCTCTACAAAAACTTAACTTCATAAGTTGTCTTGTTTCATAAAAAATCTCTAAATGATTCTGAATCTCCACTGGTTGTTCCTTGTAATTAATGCATGATCCAGATGTACAAACATTGAGTTCTGTATATGTGGTTGATCAGATATGTTCTTCCTCATGATATATTCATGGAAGACATCATGAAACTGAGAGAGGATTGGTTAAATTTCCATCTAATGTGATATCGTCCTGATATAACCATGAATTTCAAAGGGACCAATATATATAGGGGATAACTTTCGTTTATATCTCTATTACAACTTCATCCTTTGGTTGTAATTAAATCTATTTCCACTAAATTTATTACTCATACAAAAGAAGATAATTTTTTTCCTAAATCACAAACAGATCTCTATATTCACAATATAATGATAAGTATTCTTTCTAACTCTAGTTATTATAAATAAATGGTTACCATAAGTTATCCAATATAAAATAATCTATAAAAAATCATCCATATTTAAAAACACCATTAAATAAATGGATAACCTCATGTAACGTCCTAAATTAAAATTTATTATGAAGATAACTTTATTTTTTAAAGTCACCTTAACATTAATCCCTCCTGAAACATGAGTTAGATATTAAATTTACATACAAAATATGTGAATACAATGATCATATATTTTAAAAAAATATGGTAATTACAATATTTAATATAAAAACATAAAAAACAAAAATAATTTTTCATTCCATTAAGAAAACAACAGATTATGGCATATATTCAATAAATCCAAAAATTTCGTAAACTTTATCAATGATAGTATAATCAAATTTTTATTTAAAAAACTATATAGTGATAAATTAAGACTTTTGTTTATTTATTAATATAATTAAATTCGACAGCTTTTTTACTACATGGTTATTAACACCTTCCAGGGAGTGTTTTTCTACGTGGATTAGGGATCCTTATGTGTATCCTTTTTCTATCATATGTAATGACCGACATGTAAATCATACATGAAATGGTCCAAGGGATATTTTTCACAAAGGGTATAGGGTATATAGATGATCATGAGTTTTTTCTTTCTATCTTAATATAATGTGAGAGGTTTAACTGTCAAAAACTTTATGGCTCTCACACGTTTCCTCCAGTATTCATTCTTCATCTCTTAGGTGCCCCTCTATGGTTTTTATAGAGTAATGGTGGCCACTTATTTCCAGGATAGTCGACCACCCATGTCGACCACTGTTATTTCATTTGTGGGATCCCAATAAGAATGTCTCAGCCAATAAATAAGTATTTTATTATGGGGAAAAGATACACCATTTAGGCCTGCAAATGAGTGTTCATTTAAAGGGGTTGGAAAAACAATTCAAATCCAACAATCAATTTTTTACAGACAGAAAATATTATCTGGTTCTAAACAAGATGTATTTTAATATGTGGATTCCAGAAAACCAAATCACATTTAAGGAAAATTTCAAGACACCATGTAGAGAAGAGGTACACATAACATGCATGCAATGTCGAACCAAGAACTCCATTTGTTCTCAATCACTTTAATTATTTGTATCCATTTTTTCTTTCCTGATGGGTTGATTATGAAATTATCAAATTCATGAAAGGCTTTTCATTTCTCATGAAGAGTTTTCATGTCCCAACACGGAAACTTCTCCAATTTTCAATTTCTTCTCTCACACAATCTTTAATAATACATAAGTGATGATACCAATTTAGATAATATATTATTTCAAATACTCATTCAGATTGCAATTAATTATAATATTTCTATATCATGTTGATTCTATTCACAAATTATGTTCCCATTAATATACCTATAGAATTATTTATCACAATCTTCTCTCTTTATGGATCCTAGAATGTTCTTAATGGGAAAGGATAGAATTTGTAGATATAAATCTATGTTTAAAAGAAAAATACTAACATGGGATTATAATTCATGATAATTTTTTTGAAATTTAGAAAATAGAATCTCCGTTATTATTAACAAATCGAGCCAATAATTCTACAAGAGAAGGAATTCAACTAGAATTAAGATATATGTATTTAAGGTTTTTTGGTGAATGAAAGTACTATAAAGCATCATTTAAATAAACTAGGAATCAGTTTTATCTTATCAATTAACCACATAAAAATGAACTATAATTCGATTTGGTCTTTAGATATTTATTAAAAATGATTAATAACTATAGATAGAAATATTTTCATCATTTTTTCATGTCATCTTAGTTTTTTTCTATCCTACATTTTAAGGAATCACATACTGAATTTGATGAAAAATTTAGAAAGCTGCACTTAGTTGAAAAAATAAATCAAATTATTTAATATTTTTTATAATCGTTATTGTTTATTAAAAAAATATTTTATAAACCTAAAATGTAATGATCAAATAAAAATAAGAGAATGAAAATAATAACTCATGTATCAGGTTTTAATGGGATTTACAGATTTCAAGATACAATCATTTAAGGAAATTATGGTATCTTTATTCATTGTTAGATATCCCCAATAAGGGAATAATCACTATATTTAATAATATTCCCCAAAAATATTGTAATGACTATAAACAAATATGTGGTGATGGCAGATATTCATGTGCCCTGTCATCTATTGTACTCATGTTGAAACTTTTTTTATAAACCAAGTGACATTATTCTTTGAATGTATGAAATGCGTAATCATATTCATTGTATTTTCTTCTTTAGTATTTTTTTATCTTTTGGGAAGTATATAATTTGTTTCATTAATATATTTTTTCTGCAGTTATAGGACCATACTTCCCATGAGATATCATAAAAGTATCATTATTTAATAATCTATCAAACCTTATTTTTTCTTCTAAATAATCTATCAATATTTCAATAATTTAATTTGGCTCATGAACTTTATTTTTTTATACTGTTTTATTTAGTACAATGGTTTTTGAACTTGAATTCACATGTCGGTTTTAATTTTCTATCATACTTATAGAAAAAAGTGATTCATTTTAGAAGCATGTGTCCTACCTTGTAATAATGTCCACATGAAGCGTTAAAATTTTATTCCTTTTAACTTTTAAAAATCTTCTCTATATCATTATTAGTGATTTAACCCTAATATTCCAATAATTTTGTGTATCTAATGTATTGAATTAATTTTTTTTTTTCATATTTCTCTATCAATATATTAAATATTATTTTAATATAAAATAATCCATGTTATATCATATCTTCCAACAGTAGAAGTTTTAATTTATTTTTACTCTGAAATTATAGATAACCATATTCTTAGGGGTTTTATATGTTTCCTTTTTTTCTATTATCTCGCTGTAAATATTATCCTCCTTATCCATCATTTATATCATGGGAGAATTATTCATTCCTAATGATGTATTTTTCTTATTTACATTCTTCTTTTAATATGATGTTCTGGAATATTTATTTCATTATCATTAATGGTTTGTATAGTTGTAAAATACCAATACTCATCACAAGTATGTCTCTAAAAGTTACCAAATATAAGAAATTAAACCAATATTCTATTTAGATTTATAGGTATTCTTCTATTTTTATGCACTATATTCCTTTTCTGTTGAAAGATGAATCCCATTGATTGTATGTAAAATTTGTTATTCATATGATAAAATGATGTGCCAAAAAATAATGGAAATACATCACCATCTCACCCAAAAAAAATAATGTCCCATAAAACTAATTTCATTTAATTTAGTAATACACTCTCAAGAATCACGATTCTTTCTATTTTTGGAAAACATAAAAAAATTATGATGTCGAAATGACGATATTAACCTCTATGAATTACTCAATTACACCGTTTATATTTTGGTGTGTTGAATTTTTATTTATAACACACATTTTTAGAGAATTGAATTTTTTATTACGTTTGGAAAAAATAGATTTAGTCCATGCATCGTTTTTTGGGCTATGAGTGATCTACATATATGTGACTGCATTAAATGATTCCATATCACTGGTAATGAATTATTGAACACTATCATGAGTCTTTATAAAGGACAAAATTATCTTTTAAACATGAGTGAAATAAAAATTATTTTCATGTGTTTGAGATGGTCTAACATAAAATTATTCTATATTTTTCAACTTAATATCCTATAAAATACACTTAATGTGGAGTGAGATATTTCCATCCTCAATATTTATAATGTGTAATTCACATTGATTATTTATCTTCTCAGTATCATTATCAATAATATATCTTATTTAATGAAATAAAATTTCATATCCATTTACTATCTTAACTTTAAACTCCATTTTTCAATCCTTTACCATCACTCTAACTGTATATAACATTTTAACTGCATATAGTACACAGGGAAAAAAATTATCAGAAACAACCCTATTAAAAACTAGTATTTAGATTTTTTCATAAATAAATGGCATATTATCAGTGAAATATTAGACCATTTCACTCTTTTATTTAACCAATTTTGAAAGGGTGTTGAATCTTGGAACATGTTGGTTCAATGTATCATCTATTTCATTGGCCGATTGGTTTAATTATGACTTGAAATTCTATAGACCCTTTAAATGAATAAATATTTGTATAACTAATTTGTTGGTGGATTTATATGGATACTCTCTTTTTCAAAATGAATCTTATGAATTGATTTCTCAATTATAATTTTTTCAAATTCTATATTACATTAAACAAACTTCATCTGATGTATTTATATAACTATGTATGACCAAACTCAAACGATCCTAATTAATTTCATTTATAGAGTAACAATATATCATCAATTTTCACTCTCAAATACTTACCCATATTTATTATCTTATTTATCAGAGTGTGAGAATTTATGACAACACTAACTGCAACATTAATTGAATCTATATTCTTCATTAAAGGGTTTTCTTAAACTATCTCAAATATGTATTTACTTAAATCAAATAAATTAATGTTCTTCATCTTAATTATATTAAATAATTGGTAACCCCATTGGATACCAAAATTTTAACATAGTGAATTCATGAATTTAGTGTAGAAGATGGTGGATTTGGTGAAATATCCTTTTTTCCAATTTTGAATCCTTCACTAATTGTTCGACCCCCTTTAGAATAAAATGTGTACTTATGTTCTTAGAAGTTGTATCAATTAAGGATATACATAGAAACAATAAACATCATTTATTCATATAATATAATAAATTTTCAAATGGTATTTTTATATGGTTTATTACAAATATAAACTTCTTTTCTCAATTGAATGCCACCCCCAAAAAAGTTATCCACTATAACTAGTCACAAATGATATTGAGTTCATAACTTCCCACACTTTTAACAACTTAAATTTCCCATTAATTCCATATTCTAGAGTGAATTGAATATATATATATATATACATTTATACACTATTTTCACCTAAGAAGACAATAGAATTATTTCATAAATTGTTCCATATATATTATATAATGAACCAATGTATATATGAAATTTTTCCATTACTGTTTCTATTTAAAAATTATATTTGGTTTCATAAAAATATTCTTCTAAAAAATAATATTTATCTTATTCAAATAATAGGTGAGTTTTAAAAGGACTCTAGATATTTAATAATGAATATATTGAAGCATGTGTCCACTCATTTAATCTCTTTTATCATCCATTAAACCTATATGATAGCTTCTAATAGTTCCTCACTCAGATTTGATAAAAAATAGGATATACTACTTCAAAAAAATATCATCTTCCACTTCTCATTTTTGAAAACATTCAATATATTTTTCTCCCCATCTTTTTATTCTTCTTAGAGAACATATCCTCTCTTGGATACTTATAGCTTCTATATACACACAAAAAAATTTCTTCATCTTTCTTATCAACTTCTTTCCCATTGAAATTAACATCATGTAATTTTAATGGGTGGATAAAATAATATGTAGTTTAATTTAAAAATAAAATAAATTGTTAATTGATGGGAAAAAGGAATCCATATCAAAATAATAATGATTGAATGACCATTTTTGGTCACTAAGTATTCTCAACCAAGAATTGCTCAACTAAAAATGTATTTTATGAAACCCTCAATAATGGCTTCTCATTTTTCAAACGCATCTTATAATCTATTCATAAAATCTCCATAATTGGCCCGGTTTAAAGATCCTAAATGAATATCTTCTGAAATATGAACATGAAAATTTTAATATCAATATTAAATTTGAAAAAGAGATTTGTAGTGTATATGTTTTCCTCACTAATGGTTACACATAGAAGATCCCCAAATTTCTCATGTTGTGTGATAATTCCAATAATTCAATCTTAGATACTTTTAAGTATGTTAAAAGCCTAAAATAAATTTGATATAGGCTTAAAAGAATAGTACCTCAAGTCTTTGTGAAGAATTACCCTCATTAATCATGAAAAACTAGTAAAATGGAATTTTTTTGTTCAAAATATAAAGAAAATCTTTCACTTTTTTCATATTCTACATTCATGATTCTCAATGATTCACGAAATTATTACCATGATGGAAAAAATCAACATCGCCATATTTATATTTCATAAAAATCAAATAATTTTGTAAAATATTTTTTTTCTAAAATCCTGGATCATTTTTCCCATTAATGAAGACATGATACACATTCTTCTCATGTTTAGATCACATACAATCCATGGTGTTTTTAGGGATAAATAATGAATGAAGACATCATTCATTATATGAAATTTTTTCATATAAAAATTTTACAAATCAATAATTAAATAATATTCAATGAGTATGTAAGGGAAATTTGACTAAATTACTTTCCATTTTGTATATGTAGATTTATCTTTTGTTTGAGTTATATTATGAGGTGATTTATGTATCACAATTAGGACACATGGAACTCCTTTTCTAACTCACTTATGTAAGAATTAATCATTACACATGGATCTTAATTTGGATGTTGAAATAAAATTTTATATTATATGTTCACATATTCTATAAATATAAATTAAGTTATGAATTTTTTGTCACATTAGTTGACTATTTGGAGCTTCATATGAATATTAAGTAACAGAATTTGGACATGAAGTAGATTATCACTATTCAAATTTTCATATTTTTATCAGTCCACTACATTTATATCATATTGTATGAAAATATTTATAAATTCATATTTTTCAATGGTTGTGGCTTTTAATACATGTATTTTTTTAAAAAAATAACTTACCAATGTCCTAATTCGTGTTCATGGAAACTATACCTGGCCATTTTTTCATATTTTATTTCATTTAAATCGTGGCCTCTTCCTCCTCTACTCTATCAAATATTTCCATTTAAAAAACTCCTAAAATAATATTTTAACATATTTAAATGAATGTTTTATATATTTTTAAACAACAAAATCATTCGATTTCATTTCTATGGTGCTATAAAAAATAAAACACTCAAGGTGAAGTATTTCCAAAAGAACCCTTGAATATTCTAGTGTGACACTTATTCATTCAAACAAGACCCATCTCTAGTCTCTTAAATCTAAAACCTATGGAATATATCTTCTATTTGTATAAAAAAATATTATTTATACTAATTATATGGGTTTATCATTTCATATTGTTCCCCTCTATTCATTGAACCTATTAATTATGTGATCTTCCTAACCTAATACACATTCTAGTAAAGGTGAGGTAGAAACCCTGAATATTTTATTTTTATATTATTATAGAAAATGACTGAAACATCTATTTATTCTTTTTAATTTTTTTCCCTAATTTTATACTCTTTTGATCATCAGATGTATATATATTATCCACTTGAATTGGTCCCTCCAAGTGTTATTGAGTGTATAGCTATTATTTATTATTTATATATAGTGATAGATAGTAGAACATAATTATTTAGTGCATTTATAATCCACCACAAAAATATTTTCATTTTTTAAATTGACATCCTCAATGAATATAAAATTCTAATTTACAAAATATGAAACTGAAGACATTTTAATACTCCACCAAAAAATTAAATTCTCACGTGATACCCATTTAGCCATTTCATACATAATATTTTCTATAAAAGTTATGTTAATGGAAATAAATCAATGGGTTAATGAAGATACTCATCATGGGTTAGTATTTCAGAAAAAACATAAATTATTATAAGTGAGAATAAGACAAATCTACGGGTAAATGAATAAAATTAATTTTTAGGGAAATAACAGGATAGAATCATACCAAACAATTAATATTTTATAATTCAATGATACTTTGATATGTTTTTTTTCAATATATGACATAATAAATAAGTGTGTCAAAGCAATTATCAACAATATTTATCCTTGATAACATAACATATTCATTAGAATGTAGCATATACATATTCATAAAAAATCAATAATTATATCTAGAAGTATATAGAATACCATGAGTGCATTTTTGGTAGATACCCTTAATATATTGTGTTTTCCTACCAATATTTGAAATGTCATCTCATAAGATATAATTCTTTATCAAATACATTAAATGGTTTTAAATTTTTTGTTCCACTCATCACTTAGAGAAATGAGTCTCATAAGGGTTTTTATTATCCCCCATTATGATTTATCTCATTTTATAATTAATTACAAAATGAATTTGATGGATCTATAATTTTGGGATAAGGAGTCAAAAAATAAAATTTAAACATTCACATTCTACATGAATAAGAAAACATTCATATTTCTTCCATTTCATTGTTTACTTTTGAGAAGGAAATGGGTTCCATGATAAATTCCATAAGATATTATAATAAAAAATTTAGAGAAATTATGTGTTTGGTATCATGGAAACATATTATTTTTTATTATAAAGACTCATTGAAAAAATTTGAAAAATATAGAGAACGTTTTTAACAGTATTGGTATTTACATCGAGGAAGAAGAAAAAATAATAGTTGAAATTTTTTATGCTTTTTTTGGGAATGGAAATATTTTACAAAAATAAATAGAATATTAAATTATTTTTAAAAACATAATTACAATGATAGGATTATTCCTAATGAAAATAAAAAATGATTTTATAAAAAATAATTTTTAGGAAAAATACTTGAAAGGAAAATTTATGATATATTTTATAAAGAAGGACAAATCTGTTGAAATAGAATGTTTAAAAATAATTAAAAGAATATATATTGTGAAAATAAATTAAACTACATGGAATAATATATTAATAAAATATATATATAGATATATGTATGTCTAATAAAATTAAAAACATAACATGCACATAGATAAGAAAGTGTGCCAATTGAAAAGAAGCGGTAAATTCAGTTTCTTTTAATATAATTATATAAGATAAATTATGCTCTAAAGGGGAAGTTAGATTCAAAGAAAGAATTTTAAAAATAATGAAAAACCATAATAACATTAAATATATGGTGTTTGTTGGAGAAATTTTCTAAAAGTTCTTAAAATGGAAACACATTCATATAAACCATTAATTTAATATGATTTTTAAAATAAAAACCAGTCTCCGGAAGTCTAAAAAATATATATTTAATGATCATAATAATAAACCTAATATTATTATTAAAATAATTTTTCCCTAATTATAAAAATCTATATTTTATAATTTTAATTATAATCATTAATTGAAAATATATTATATTATTATTGTCTATTTATATCATTATATATTGTAATTTTCATCAGTTTGGGCTAGCATCCAAACAGAGATGTCAGTCCGCATTCGCGGATAGAATGTTCATCATTATAAAAATTTTAAATGTAGAAAAATATATTCGATTAAATTATTTATCATACATCATTTTCATTTTGTAAAATTAATTGGTATGGTTTATGATGATTGAAATACAAGAGAGCTTCATTGAGTAATTTTTAATAAATAGACGGTGACATACTATTAATTGGATAAATGCTTGTATCACATATCCTGAATAATTGAAACATAATTTAGATATTAATTACATATTTTTTAATTAAATTAAATTTTATATCAATACATATATGTTGACAATGAAAAAAGAATTACATCATTCATTGATACATTATTCCACACATAACACGAGCGAAATTTTAATTTTTCCAATATAATTGAGGAAGGTAGAAATTTCTTAATCCATTAACATGATAAAATTTCAATATTATATTTATATATTTTTAATAAATATACTTTTTAAATTTATTTGTAGGAAGGTGTTGAAGAACGATTCATTAAGTAAACTTATTAAAACCATTACTTCATCCATAGATATCCAACCATAGGACACTCATGAATCCATCAAATAATTTGATTTTGTTGAGAAAAAAATATACAATACATGGAAATTATGGTTGGTAAAGGGATTTGGATTTTTTTATAGTAATATGCATCATGTGTGAGGTTAAAAGGGTTGATTAAGCACATCTTCTATAAGTGAGAGGAGTGAAATATTTTTAAATACTCAATATATTGTGGTAAATCCATGTATACTTCATTGGAAAATTTACCCAAAGTAGAAAATAATGGAGGTAAAATAAAAACATGTTATGAAATCCAACAACCAACAATTTATATTTATGGATTAATGATTCACTTTTCCCATTACCATAGATTATTAACGATATTTTCCTCAAATTACCCTTACCATGGTCACTCAATTTTTATTTTATTAACTTTTTTTGAAACTAAAACAAATTAAAATATAATTTATTTTTAAAATTATTATTAAAAATATTAAACATTTATTATTACAATACTTTAATTAGTATAAATATGTTTTCATTAAAGAATCCTCAATACAACAAATATAGTGTTTATATAGTTTAATTTTAAGAATTCAAATGAATTTTTGTGAATATATTTTATTGTAATT
The DNA here is from genome assembly GCA_963277665.1 of Viscum album. Taxonomy (NCBI): domain Eukaryota; kingdom Viridiplantae; phylum Streptophyta; class Magnoliopsida; order Santalales; family Viscaceae; genus Viscum; species Viscum album. The sequence continues at coordinate 2,130,113,342 of OY728123.1, read as the reverse complement.
ATTTACATGATATTTAATGTATTATGAATAAAAAATATTATTTTGTGACTTTTGGAGAATTCCCAAAAAAAATTACCATTTTGAATACCTATATAATGGAAAAGGACATAATTTTTTTATTAGTTTAAAATGTCTCTTTTCTCCAAAAATTTCTTACAAAATATTTTAAATTCTTCCTAATATTTTAAAATATATAACCATAATTCTTAAATAATTATTTAATTTATAAAATTGTATCATATAGTTATTAATTCATACTAATTTTATAATATTTTCCAAAAATTTTAAGTATTTCTAAAAACACTATTTTCATATTTCTATTAAAATTCACTTGTATAGAAAAATCCCCAAACATTATCCTAAAAAAATATTAAAAAAGTAAATCAAATAATTATGTTGATATTTCAGCAATAAAATTATAAAATTTCTAAATTTAATATTAAATTGAAAAATATATAAATAATAACATTTTATATAGATAAATGTATTATTTTATCCATTAATTTTCCTGAATTTTTTCATATCAACATATAATTAAATGAGTTTAAAAATATTTGTCTAGAAAATGAAATAGAATATATTATTACATTTATCTTTTATAAGTGATCAATTTAATTTTTTAAGAAAACAAATAATCAATATAAAAAATTTATTTCTTTGGAAAATGATAAATTTATTTAATAAAACCCCATTAATTATTTATCTTCAAACATTTAAATTTTAAATGATTATTTTGTATTTTAAAAAATAAATAGTTTATATGAAATGGATAAATATATAAATATTAAAAAAACTCATTTTAATATATTTATATTTAATTGATATTTTACGGTCCATATATTATTCTTAATGATTTATCACATGAGATTCCAAAAAATTATTAATGTTTATTTGAAATTATAATATTTTATAATGAAAAATGTTTTTTGGTTTGCTTTAGTTTAGTTTTTCATGTGCATTAAGATATTCAATGATGATTAATCATACAATACACATTAGAATAGTGAGGTGTCACACAATATTTATTCATATATTGTTATACAGAATGTCTCTATGAACTGTTACTACTTCATGAGATCATATGATACATTAACCAATCTTCAATTTTAATATAACCCTTATATAGAGAATGCGAGACTAATATTGTAATTTTATAAATCTACAAATAGTATTTATAATTTAATTGATCCCTAATGATTTGAATTGGTGGGGTATTTATAGGAAAACACATTTTAATAACATAATAATCAAAACATTTACATTGGTCCCCTTCAGGTTACCTCATGAACTAGCAACCAATGTAGTTACCATAACCTTAGTATCCTAGAGCTATTGTCTTATTTATTACACTCTCATAACTTACAAGGAATCACATCCATATGTACCAAATATGTTATTAATTATTTAAAATTAGATACATAATTAAAAATTAAAATAATTCCAAAAATATAATAATAAGATCATGAATATAGACCATGCATATTCCTGTTAATCTAATAATAACATAGAAATCAATTATTGAATTCAAAATTATGGTGTAAAAAATGATAGAAATCATTACACACCATTGAGGCTTGTGAAAAGATATATAATCCCATACAGGATTGTTCATACACATCTATATAAATACTTATTCCCTGGACCAAATGGATATCGGGTTTTTCTTATGGAACCTTATGATATCTTGAAGGGATATAGTGGGCACCATCCATAACTTACAATGACCAATGTATTCCTCATATGATAGGTTATAAACACATCACACAAAAATTTATAGTTAAACAAGAATAATAAATGAAAACACTTTATCTAAAAAATAATAATAATCATAAACCATCTACTATAATGTGAATGGTATCAACACAGTTGATCCTTGTCCAAGCTGGTTATAAACCATGCAAAGAAATAGCAAGGACGCTACATTGGATTGTTCCCGAAATAAATTATAATTAACATTAAGGAATGTATGAATTGATAGAAAATTATTTTTTAATATCTCCATGAAGCTTTAATATGGAAAATATATCTTCATTAAAAATCACCCATTCAATTTAAAAGGAAAAAATTCATAAAATATTTTCAAAATAATTTTCTTTGAAAATAATTTTTTAAAAAAATATAGAATAGTAAGGAAAATTTATATAAAATTATCATTGTTATTATTTATTGAAATTATTTTAATGATTCATTTAATTATGTATATGGAGTGTACGTTAAAAATAACATTATGTTTCTACTATAAAAAGGATAAAAAAGTGTCTCACTCGAAAAACGTCTAGGATATTCCATTGATTTTTTTATAATTCAAACATGGGTATAAATAATTTTAATAAATCATTTTTATAATCTTAATACATTTTTGGAAACATTTCAATAATACTTGGTTTTAGAAGAAAATTATTTTCGACCAATGATAGAAATAAATTTGAATTAACTTTAAATAATTTATTAATATTTTAATGTACCAGAGATTATAAAATGATAGTAATATTTAAAATATTAAATGTATAACTATAATATAAGAAAATAGATATAATTAATGATATAAATATCAAATAATTTCCCCAAGGGTGACATAAACAAAAACAATCCCAAATAATGATGAGATTGTTAAATAAAACCATACCACTTGTGTATATTTTGTTTCATAAGCCCAATGTATTAAATAACATAAACTGAAACATTAAATATAAGGAAGTTAAATTAATCCATTATATAACATACTAAAAATATATTATATTAACCTTACAAATGAAATAAATGAGGAATATGGTATATGTTAGAGGAAAATAAAATTGGGGTGAAAAACCCTTAACTCACACTTCTTTTTGGTTGAAGGTACATTAACAAGATTTATACAAGGTTTTAACTTAATAATAACTTATTGTAGAACTGTATTTAATTTTTTAATATCATATATGACCCCTTTATAAAATCTTATCAGTCGTTCATTAATAATCTTTCAATAATCTCAATGTTTTATGTGTTTACGATCTTATTTTCTCATGTACAATTTGTCATGAAAGATCTTGTTCATGAATATATTATATTTTTACAAGATCACTATTATAGTAACCATGCAATAATTAATATATTTATACATAAAATATAATTTTAAAACCAATTATGGAATATTTTTAAGAAAAATAATATATTTCACATTCTTTGAGACAATATGGCATACGCACACAACAGTAATGGTTTTATTTTTTTAATAGTCATTGTGAAAAAAAGGTAAGTAATATTTTATCAATAAATAATGATGGTAATATCATATATATATATATAACATGTTATTTATTTAAATATAATTATATATATCATATATGTGATGTGTTAAAGAAAGGATACTTACATCACTTTGTGAAGGTTGTAGTCCACATTTAGACTAGTGATGTTGTCATCACTAGTGTAAAAATTAAAAATATATATTATATTTTAAAAATTGAAAATATATATTTAATATAATAATTAAACCCTTTATGTCATGTATATTAATTTTATGTATCCTTATCACTTTCCATGTTATGCGTTAGTGAAATACAAGTCACAACGCTTTACGATGGGATAATCTTCTACATACACGGGTAGATTTATCATATCACATAAGGAAAGTAAATTAAAATTGTAAATATGATATAATGACTCCATAGGTATAATTATTTTATAAATTTAATATATAAATTTACATTATATCAATCATTATTCGAAACAATGAAATATGGAAATGGAAAAAAGGAATGACATCGGTTTGAGAGGGTGTAGTTCGCCGTACACACAAAAGATGTTTTCATAACCCATTTGTTGAAAGTGGGGATATATTTAGGTAATTAACATAAAATATAAAAATATTATTAAAGTTTATATACATATCTTCTTATATTATAATTTTTTAATAATTATTATTAGAGGTGGAGGAAGAAATAACATAAATACGCTCTCTAAAAAATGTTACCTATTCTACATGTATCCTCTTTAGGAGAATTCCAAGGATGGAAATTTGTTCAAAATAATTCTTATTGGATGATGGGTGGAAAGTTTGGAAGTTATTCATTCCATAAATGGATAATTCAAAAGGGTTTGAAGTAGTGAGCATGAAAGAGAAGGGGTGGCCTTTTATAAGTTAGGTGAGGGGGACACTTGAAAATTTGGGAAAGAAAACGGTGTATATGCATTTTTCACATGGAAAAGGGAAAAAATGTAGTATTATAGATCCTTATACATAATGATGTTGAAATATTGAAATAATATTTATTTTAGACATCTTTTTATGTCATTTTATCCCTTATTTTATTTAGATTAACCATAGGTAATTCCTTTTTAACCTTTACCATTATAAATTGTTCTTAAAATGATTAATAAACCTTTTTGTAAAAAATTAAGAATAACTTAATAAATAATATAAATTATTTTGAATAAGAATATTTAAATTGTTTTTAAATTTTTTTATCATATGTGGTAAAATATAATTTAAAATTAATCCCACATATACAATGAGAAAATGGGGTTTTAAAGAGAAAATGCTAAAAAATTTACATTGTTTTTATATCAAAATCCAATATGAAAATTATTATAATGACATAAATTTAATTATTTGATATAAAATTTAACTAAATTTACATTAAAACTTATTAAAAATATAATTTATCATTTTAAATAATTTAAATTAAATAGAAGTTTTCAATTTGTATTAATTTTTTTTTCACCATTCATTATAAATTGAAAATTTTTAGAAAAATTAAAAAAATTAATCCTAAGATAATTTTGATATGTTGATTTAAATAATTAAGTTTATTTTTCAAAATAAATTATCTAAAAGGGCTAAAATTGAATTTTAAATGATGTACATGAAGCAAAATTAAACAACCTTTTATAAAAATAATCTTTCCTTGAAAACATCCATTTTCCAAATCAAATGTTACTAATTGTATCTCTAATAAATATATATCCATTTTATTTATTTTATTAATTTGTAAACTATATAATTTTAAGGATTTCTATAGTATTATTCATAGAGAGAAATTTAATAGATAGTATATAATAGTAAGGTTTTCATAGTAATATTTTTATAAAGTATTGTGTTTTGTTCGAACCTGGTGTTACTTAAATTGCAAGATATCAATGAGATTGAATTTACATAAAAAATAAATATATAATAAATTTTTAAGATGTAATATTCATTCATAAAATTATTGTTTCTTATCATACATTCTATCCTATATGATATTAATATTTTAAAATACCATGGTAATATATTATACCCTTTAAATAAATATAATCGTCACAATATAAACGTGATATCAGTAATCAACAATTTGACATTTGGAAATAGCACTGGACAAAACCTAACATCATAATAAGAGTTAAAAAAGTATTATCTTGATAATAGATAAATAGAGGTAAAAAGTTCCTATTGAATAACACAAAACCAAGTTTCCATATATGAGAAAATTGGTAAAAAGCAATGATATGGAAATGAAATAAGTTATTAAATAATTATAGACACAAACAAATATCACGGACCCCTATAATGATAATGATCAATGGAAAGTCAAGAACCTCAAATCCACAGATTTTTTATGATCTAAACGTCCATGGTTACAAATAAATTATTTTATAAGGATACAATTTTCATTCAATATCATTTTCTTATTGTATTGGAATTACTTTACCTTCTAGAATGAGAATACATGAATAATTAATTATTTAATATAATTTTATTTTATAAGAGAATTTTAATCTTTCTCCTATTATTGGATCATTTTCCACATAATCTCTAACTGTAATAAATGAATATCTGAGATGAAATTTTTATCTCTAAGGCACTAAAATTCAATATTAATGGATCCTAAAATATATAATAGAATAATAAGTCCCTATTTCTATGTATATTCATTATTATTTATAAATACATAGCACATGTTGTCCAATATGAATAATTCATCATATATTGATGTAATACAATAATATCTAAACCCTTATATAACAATAAACATAAACCATTTAATTAATGGTTAAACATATGACCCTTCAAAAATATTAAGAACCATAAAAATAGAATGAAGGTTACTAAATTTTCTAATGAACATATCATTAACACTACAAACAACATGAAGCATCTCTTCATCATCACATAAAAAACATGTGACTACCTTCATCCTGTATTCTATTGAAACATGGTAATAAAATTAATTAGCATAAGTACTTTTTGAAAACATAAATGATTTATTATAACATAAGTAAAACACATATCATTAATTATATTAATTAATTTAAAAAATTAGGTAAACTCCATCAATGATAGCATAACCCACTTTTCCAAAATTTATTAATCATTACCATGGTATACAACACTATCAAATTTAATTTTTCCATATCAATAATAACTTTATCACAACATATCTATCTCAACATCTGTAAAATATTATGTGTTATCTTTCCATTAATCATGTGGTTCATAAGAAGTTAAACAACCACTGAATCATTTTCATGGTCATCAGTATCATTCACATTTCAATTTCAAATCCTTAATGAAAAATAATATATATAAATAATTATACATTTAATAAATATTATAACTAGGGCATTTCTTATAGAATAATAAAATGATATAATTCATGAATCTAAACAAAAGAGAATTAATTATTATTGAAACTCTATTTTATCACATGACATGTAAATATTATGAAGTGTATGCTAAGAATTTTAGAGATAAGGAGTACCATAATCGACCAAGGGAACTCTCTAAAAAGAGACATGTGTAAACCAATCATACGCTCTAGAAGGACCTAGTAGCCCCCCCTGCATGTGAAACTGACAGATTGAACACCCCTACATGTGGAACCTTCTTTGAGTACCTACAATAGGTACATGCATGGGAACAATCATTTGGACAGGGTCCCATGTTTTCTTATAAATAGGACAATGGGGATCATAATTTATAGAACTAGAAAAATGAATCAAGACTCAATGATCTGGTTGCACAACCCCTTCACTCGGGTCCTCCAAAAAAGGTTCAGGTATCCTTCCATAACATGATAGAAGAGGTAATTAAGGGGGATAGTGAGATATAAGTCCTTCTAGAGTCTATAAGAAAATACACTTTCATTAAGAACCCTTTAACCCTAATAAAAAATCCTTGAAAAAACGTAACTTTCTCTAATTCAAGACCTTCATGTGACCCTTCCAGGGGCTTATAAGGAGATCATTTTCACCCAATTTATGGCCTTTCTAATGTTTTGTTTACTAAGAGGTCCATCTCCAAAAGCACTTCCAACACATGCACTCATTTAGCCACTTTCAATGAAATTCCATCTCTCCCCAAAAAATGTATGATGAAACTTATTCAAACCATGTTTGGATAAGAATGATCAAAGCTTAATACATGTTTCAAACCACCAATTTTAGTGCCCCTCTTCCTTTACATCCCTCGTTTGAGGGAAAAAATTAATGCTTCTACAAAATACTGAAAACTTATATGAACATGTTAAAATACACAATGGTATCTATCCCATTTATATATGAATTATATTTGATATAGATATCTCATAGTTGTCCTACGTAATGGTTAGGGTCCTGAGGGTGCATTTAGATATGCATCTCATCGTTCATGAGGACCCCAACACACTGGGCATTGTAAATGATCTCAATGTCTTCGATATTAGGTAGTAATATGTCCTCCCCTAGTCATCTCGAACACTGGGCACATCCGATTCTAGGTGGGGAGGGATAATATCACACATTCTATTCTATTTGAGTGGTAGTTTCGTATCAACCTATCTTCCTCAAGAACCAGTCACCACATCATACCTCCTAGAGTAATTCCCTAGACATAAATCCTCAAGGTTTAACTCTTTCTCCTATTCACCTATGGGTTCATATCTAAGAGTCTAGGAGACTATAATGGTTACCAAATTAATAGAGTTTATGGGAACTATAACCTAACCTTCCTCTCTCCCATTTGGGCCCATTGTCATCTACTGGTGGAGAACCTAGATTGTGTGGTTTCCTAGATCTACCGCTTTATCATATTTCTCACACTATTCCTGAATCACATTGTCTTTGAGGTTGGTGGTGATCATAAAATATAAATGATCCGAAGCCTCTCAAGATCATTTTACGTGTAACCCCTTAACCAAACTACAAAATCACCATGATTCACTAAGTCCATCATGAACCCATTCACCAAGGTTGCCTCTTATATAGTGTAAGACAAGAAATAATTCATTAATCTTCTGAAATGTCCATATTACCTACGATACAATCCTATAGAGGCCTTCCATTGGTATGGGTACTCATAACCGAACTACATTGGATTTTATTCTTACATAGATGATACCCATTAGAATCTGCTCTGCGGTGAAAACCAAACTCCCCCAAATCAAACAGAATTTACTATTGGACAAATTCCAAGTAGTATCCTGACTAACATGGGAGTCCTTGTCCATTTCAAGTTACCTGGGAGGCTTCATCATAAGTCATAAACAAAACATTGGATATCCACCTTCCACCTATATGTCCTTTCTTTATGTCATTAAACTACATTGTTGGGTCCTCATCAGATGACCTTAATTGGTATGATGTTTCCGGTTAAGATAACAAAATATATTGGTTCTAATTCCTTTAAGAGGGATACATATGAAATCGGTATTATAGGTCCCATCCTAAAAATATTGAAACTCATGTCTCAATGTATGATTATAAACTCTAGAGAACCCCTTGTGTTTCTAAAAACTAGACTCTTAATAATAAACATCATAAAATATCTAATCTATTAATTAAAGGGTACCATTGATGGAAAACGTAAGATACATACAAATAAATAAAATGATGAAATAATCAGATGTATAATGATTTTAAATAACTTATATTCTAATAACTTATTGTTATTTTGAGGATGAACCATGTCATACAAAGGAATTAATGAATGATTCATGAACATATCTTAAATCATTAATAGATTATTGAATTAGGAAATCCCCCCCCTGCATGTGTGTGATGAGATTGACATCCCATCCTCTTGAATAATGCATGGTATTATGTATCATTATACATGTTACCCAAATAGTAGCATCCTTTCTAAAGTAGACCCATTAATCATCATTGATATGAGAGTTGTTGGGTGATTCTACTTCCATGGAAAATCCCATTGGAAATCACGCAAAAATACATGGGTGCATGTGTCTATCATGAGGTATTTTCCTCTAAAACCATTAAATCCCATTGGGACCTCACATGGAATTTTGGAAGGAAATAAAAATGGTGAAAATGATTTCAATATCTAAAGAAAATGATAATTTTTCATACTGTCTAGGTTCAATTATCTCTCAAACTAAAAGTTGTCCAAAAAATACAATCATTTATGCAAGTTATAATTTAATGAGATTCTACTTTGATGTGGTTTTGTTTTTGTTCATCACATTTATTTCAGGAACTAATGATACAATATCCCTTTGATTGAAATGGAGTCACACCTTATCCCACAAGCATATGACACAATTACCATTCATATTGGGTCCTAATCCAATTAGATGAATCTATTACCCACCAAATGTAATAAATGTTGGGTCTCAAATGCACTGGTTCAAGAGTTCCATAAAAATGATATCATATTTTCTCTATAGGCTGATCTATAGTCCTTCCATCACACAACACACTACCTATAATCTACTCAATAATGGATAGTGGTCCAAAAACAACTAGTACAAATTGTCTTCTTCAATTTTTCTGGGACAATATCTATGGAACAAAGAAATGAGTTCCTACTTAACCATAGAGAGACAGAAATAGATACTGAAAATGACCTCTCCTAGAATAATTAAGTGTAATTTAAAGGGAAACCTTATAGTAGTATCCACTTCCAACATAGTACCACACTGAACCCATGAAATGATGGGGGTGCTATCATAAAGATTCCATCCTTAGTCATCCTTACCTGGGAACACATGACAGCCAGCTGAGAGAAGAAGAAGGTCAATTGAGAATTGGCCCATATCTATGTCCCATTTAAATAATACTACAAATAATATTTGGTATAAATAAGTGAGCATGTACAACCACCAACCTACACCAATATTTCCTTCCATCAGACTTGTTTGGATGAATCCATAGAAGTTGACCAATAAAATATGATGGGAAAAAATATGGCAGAAAATCTTTCTCGTACATGAAATTTCAGTTAGTAAAACTCAAATGAAAACTATGATAAGGTACAATCACAAAGACCATCACATATCAAGCTTCATAGTAGTATCTTCTAGCTGTATTCGAAGAACTTAGTCGGTATGTCCCAATGAAAAAAATGTTAAGACCACCATAATTTCCATCAAACCTATGTATTGTTAATTTCAATGATAGAAAATTTATAATAATAATATTCACCCACCAATTATTAGCCACATAATGGGACTATAGCCTTCTTACAGCTACTAATGTCACCAATAATATCCTGAAAATGGTGAATGGGTAGGCATAAATTCCATCTTATATCTTCAAAATCATCCAATATATAAAAAAATATAATAAAAGTGTAAGAAAAATGGTAACAGAACACTATCGTCACAAACAAAGTCACTCATCAACATGTAACCCTGATTTAGAAATACTCCACTACTCCCACAAAAGAGGGCCATCGGGCAAATTACCATGTGATATATGGGAAAGCAGATTGGGTCCATACCGTAATTCTATATAGATTTAATTGGTGTATCCCAATGGACACTCAGATGAAGACCCAAACCCCTTCAAAAATACCAAAATCCAGCCTGTAAATTCTTGAGTGATAAGGGATTTATTCAAAAAGAAAATTTTATATGAAAAATACATTCCCCAGAAAGTGATCCCATTTTATATCAAGAAGTAATTCAAAATAATAAACCTCAACAGGGATGGTTGGAAAATGAAAATTTGTTCTATGATCCCTTTATAAATAATGGTGGGATTGTTTAAACCATAAAAATATTGCCTATTATATCTTAGGATATTACTCTCAAATTACTAAATAATTTGAATAACAACAATAATTTTAATTTTCCTTCTTGGAAACGTCACCATAAGGGCTTGCTTCATGTCCATAATATCATATATCTCAAGAGCACATCTCCAAATGAGAGTCACAATATCCATCCATTTGGAATAAGGATAAAATATAAATTAGGACTTTCCTATAATTTTAAACACACTAAAAGTCCACCATTGGGTATATACTATAGGAATTATCTTTTCAATTTGACATGAATCCATAATTAATGTACTCCCCATAATGGCATTCACGGGGAATATTCTCTCCACATTATAATTTCAATTTTTCAAAATCATCCTCCACTTGGATAATTAATGAGGAGAAAGCCCTCCTACAATTTTGTACTTGGGAAAATGAGTCTATTCATGTATATTTAATTATCATTGGAAAGTGAGGTCCTTTATCATTCATAATGTTACCCGAGGTGATAGTTATTCTTGGAACCACCATTGGATCATCTTCCTATCAATATGATAGAGGAAGTCCCAACCAATCTTCATGTTTATGATCACTCTATTGGAGAGTTTCCCCCAAGTTCATACCAGGTTGGAGAGCCACTGAAAAAAGATAAGGATGAGATGTTGAACATGAGGAAACAACTGGCTATTGATGACACACTGGTCATGTTCTGGAATTTTACCATAACCAAGTATACCATTCTAGAGGCATTGTAAGAAAAAATGTGGGCAGAAAATATTCCTCAATATTTGGAACACTATTTATCATTTAAGATAAAATAAATAACCTTATGATGAATATCCATTCAACATCAAGGTAATAGAATGGATACACATCCAAATTTACATGGAGGAACTCTAAGACACAAATCATTCAAAATTTTTGAAACATCAAGGAGAAAATTAGCATGCTTGTACCATCACGTTAAAAGGATTGCATCATCTAAATATGGATTCCCATTCTATTGTTCACATCATATGATGTTGTGAATATAGAGTGTTGCATTTGGCCTTGCTCTATAGTGACCAATGTCCTTCAATAATGAATTCATTTAATTTTATTGATTTAGGACAACATCAGTAAACATTCACTATTTAAAAAAGATGGTAGTATTAAAAAATAGACCTTGAAAGACTATCACTAACATTGGGATAGAATATATAAATCCATTGATATTTTTTAATCCAAAATTTAAAAATTGAGAAATCCTCTCACCTAAGGAAAATCAATTTTCATATAACAAAATAATTCTCAAATGGTGAAATGGTATTTAGAAAAAGTTGGATCTGGTGAAAAACAAATGATTCACCCAGACTGTGTTTATAAATGGCTTTGTAAAGTCAAGAAGGAAACTACGGGAGTAACAACCACCAAAATCCAAAAGTAACTCCATATCGTAGGGTTGGGGTATTTTTTACCCAATATTTTAGTTCAACAAACCTGGTATGAAGGGTTTTGTTAATGGAGAAGAAATAGCACAATCCCACATGGTGGCCGAATTTTTTAAATCAATCACACCATCATCAGTAGACTTATGTCTTCTCCATATTATGGAGAACACTATAGAACAAATCCATATAGTTTTTTTTTCAACCCGTGATTTCATATCCTCATTGAAAACACCCATGAATTTTTTTTCTTGGAATTCCATTTAGATTAATGTTCTCCAAGTAGTTTCAAGAGAACTAGAGAAGCAGAGGAAACTATCTCAAGGTGGTAAAAAAAGATACTAAAACAAAGTGAATGAAATTATTTTAATGCATTATATATTTATGGATATCATTAACACAACCCCTATAGATAATATAAAATATGATTCTAATATTTTGGAGCTGGAGTTGGTTGTTTCTATTTGTAATATGGTCCACACAAAAATGATTTAAGGCGGTATTTGAACTTGGAACTAGAGACTTGATCTATTTTTGGTAATTCCCTAATCCAATCCATTATCATCTCCCTAGAGATAATCTACCAAAGAAAATGGTAAAGGTAAGGTTGTGCCTCACCCACCTCCTTGAATAGATGAACACATTACAGTTAAGGAAATATTTTAATATCAAGTGGAGGAGATAAAATAATGGAGAACACTAAAAAATATAACTAATCTAATAAAAGTTTCCTCCTGGATATGCTATGAAAATATATACACAACATACACTCCCAATAATTGTACTTACATAAGATGGTTCACTCCAAAAACTGAAATGGAACCATAACATCTAGTCAAAATGGGGTATTAAGAAATATATATATTTGGATCCCACAGTTTAAGATCAAGATTCCCTAATATTGGGTAAAAAATCAGTATATATCCCGATGAATCATTTGGTACAAACTCTAATAGGTTACCCATGATTGACACTGGTAGGGACAACTACCATGGTCATACCTTCTATTTCACCTATTCCGGCTACTACATAGCCAAATATTCCTCATGGACTCATAACTAATATAGAGTTACTAACATTTCAATTATAATATATAGAGGAGAGATGTGTGGTGGTACGACCATAAATGAATCCATAACCTTAATGGGTTGATACGACTCTCCCTCCTCCAATATTTTGGAATCCAATATTTCTAATTTTCAAAGGATCAGAGGACCATGATAAATACATGACACATTTTTTTTTACAAATAAGAGGAATTGATAGGGACCCCTAAAAAATAGGTTTTATTAAAAAATAGGTTCTTTTTGAAAGAAATACAGAGGCTAGCCTTGGTATGTTAAACCAAGTTTCTAGATTGACCAATTACATGGTGGGAAGGTCTCCGTAAAATGATTTAATTCAAATTCTTCTCTAAGATACTAATGAAAATCGTCCTCAATCTCTCAAATTGAAAACCAAAGGAGAATGAGAAGGTTTATTATTTAATTTCTCATTGTATTATTTTGAAATAATCTCAATGCCAACAACTTCCTCAAGAATATTATTTTCTATTTTTATAGTTAATCTTCGTGATGCGTAGCGTAGACCACTCATCGCTAAGAAATATATAAGAGAATTTTGCGATGTGGCAAAAATTTAAAAAATAACTCAAGACACCATTACATGAACCACGTTTATGTCTTATGTTATTCCATAATATCAAGGAAATATAATTGTTAAAGAAGAAGAGTCGTAGGGGGGAGCGTAAGAAGTAGAAGACCTAAGGATTTCACCTCTATATTTTAAGTAATGTTTCTCTACCACCATTTATAAACTAAGAGGGCTGAATATGGTTACAAAAGAAGCTAAACTACCCATTTTTTCATTTCAAACTTATGATCCAAATAACAAGAGGTATATAACTCATTTTTAAAGTAAAATTAGATATGGTTTATAGGAATTACACAGATATTCTAGGCCTCAATCCCATGTTGGACACTCACCACTTAATATTTCATGAAAACCATAGGGGATACAAAGAGCCTGTAATAAGTACACATCCTACTCACACCAATAAATTAAGGCTCATGTAGAAAATTGTATCAAAGATGATGTCATCTAGTTAGTTCAATATCCAAAATAGCGTCCCAAAATTATCTATGTAAATAATAATGATTGTAAAATTAAGGTTTTCATCGGCTTCATAGATCTCAAACAATACAACCCTAAATATTGTTTCCTAGTCCAAATCTCAAATCTACTGATTGATGAAATAGTTTTTTATTAATCCAACTCTTTCATTTATAGTTATTCACAGTACATCCAAATACGAATGGCTTTATAAGATGAAGAAGGTACCTCCTTCCAGACCCCCATGGAGTTTTCATCGGTCGAGTGACTCTCTTTGCCTTAAAAAATAGTAGTCCCACATACCAATGTGCAACAAATAACATCTTAAATAATTTCCATGGAATGGATTTCTAATGTTATGTTGTAGATCTGGTGGTTGTATCCCAATAGTGTTCTAACCACTTGTCTGATCTGATGACCATACCAAACTAGCTACGACTGTATTGTGTGAAGATGAACCCCTTGAAATTCTATTTTTACTTAACCTCTGAAAAAATTCTTATCTTCGTCATATATCATCATGAAATCCAATTTGATCATGAGAAGAGAAATTCCATCCATATTATATCACAACCTTATAAGCTTAATGATATGTGTGGTTTATGTGGTCATTTTTTCTACATCAAGAGCCTTATATCCAACCTCACATGAAAGTTTTTTCCTTTACTGGGATGATGAAGAAGGGGGAAATATATCAGTGGACCAAGGACTATCTGGTAGTATTAAATATCCTCTAGAAATATCTCATGGTCCCACCAATGCTAATGTATCCTGTTGAAGGGATGCCTCTCATTTTTTATATGATGTCCCAAGAGCAATCACTTCATTCTTTTTTTGCAGTAAAAATGATATTGATAATGAAAAAAATCTTTTATTATAATATTGAAACCATGATCGACACCATGACCCTTCATTCAAATATTAATAAGAGTTGTATAGTGTTAATATTCACTATCCACAGACATAGGGACTACATAAATCACCATTAGGTCTATTTACTCTCTCGAACTAACCTACTTAAATATATCCTCATTCATCCTATGTTTATATGATGTTCAAAATAGTTTGTGGTTTTCCAATAGAAGTTTTACATACAATTTAGGCCTTGGAAGAGGTGAAAGTCAAGGATTTGATATATTTTCTCGTATATCACTAGCCTATAGAAACGATATAGTCTGATACTGAATTTCTAGATGAATAAATCATTTCTATTCAAGATGTCCCCAAACATGGGAATCTTATTTTGGTGGAATATTTAGGTGCTGAACTAGTAAATGAATGGAAGACCCTAAGCTCAATAATACTAGGTTAGTGGTTGTTCTCATCTCACAAGAAAAGGTTGTCCAACCTTAATCCTGAATATTGTCATAGGGTTGAATAATCAATGAGGAGGAATATGAGACCCTCATTGCAGGACTAGAACTTTAAATAATTATAGTCCAACAAGAGGTCAAAGGTGATTCATAGAAAGTAATTAATATACCATTGGGTATCGTTAATTAATATAGTGTTACCAAATTTATAAATCCATAACATGAATAAAAAAACTAAACTATAGGGTAGTATTGGAATTGAAATTATGATCTCGAACCCATATAATCTTGTTTGGAGAAAATAATAATAAAATAAAATAACCCAAACTATTTTTTATTAATCAAAATTAAATTCGTGCTACTTGGAATGTGACTTATTTAAAAATATGTAGAAAAAATATAAAAAGGATGTCAGAAAGTAATGAATTTTGATTCATGTAATATCACGGTAAGAAATAATTAATTACATACAAATAGTTCATTAGAAACATCCAGGAGAGTCCAATTATCATGCTAAATTTTCTCCATAAAAAACTATCATTTTCTTAAGGTCAGGTACTTCATTTTGAAAATAATGGGTAACCAGAAACCTTATATAAAAATTTAGTAGAAAAAAACTCAATATTCATCGAGAAATTATAAAACCTAGAAAAATATTTAATCAAATACATTCAATCATCTATGGAAATTCTCATCCTCAATTAAAGGATTAAATTAAACCCATGTCCTAACCCTGATCACAATAGTCAAGAAAAAACAAATCGAGGAGGGGATAGAATCGATGAACCAATAAGAAATCCCAACCTTATTGAAAATAATAAAAATAAAATACCACATAAAATAAATCTCTATTAATCACACACATTAAGATATATATAATTCACCCCCTCATAATAACCATTAGAGGGTGTGGAAGAAGAATAAATAAAAACATCATAATGGATTAAAAGATGGGCTATGTAGTGGTTTTAATCTCTATCAATCTTCAATTGTCAAAGATCCTGTGGATATTACTCCAACAATTTTTTTGAGGGGCTCATTATATTTGGAATTTGGTTCAACAATATTCCATAATTATTTCTCACACATCTATATTTTTTTATTTTACTAAAATAGTCAAAATTCGTAAAATAATAGTGTGTAATCCACATTCGTAGAGCATTTTCTTATATATGTTTACATATTTAAAATTAATGCTATTTATAGTTTACATGATGTGTATTTTATTTTAACAATGTGTAATGACTTCAAAACATTAAATGGATGTTTAATATTCTCCTAATTAATTCACATAGTGTATTTCATTACATGATGTGTACATGTATTACTCTAGTTTTCTATCCTTCCTGGATTCAAATTTCCAATTTCATGCATCTTAACTTCAATCATGGAACAAACATTATTTCTTAAGATATATTCATCTATTCTTTTCCATTTTTCAAGTATATATTGTATCCTTTCATAAAAAAATTAAAAAATAAAAATTATTCAAAAATATTCGACAATAATCATTTAAATATAGAAAATAGTGTATCAAAATATCCTAAAATGTAATCATGAAATACATATATCAATAATAAATTAGATAAATGGGGATTATACCATCATAATAGAAGGGTTTTCCCCTTATTTTTTAAGTCTATGGTTTAATGGATGAATTTCCCTCAGATCCCACATTGACCTATGTCCCACTACCACAAAATGATAGGCAAAAGAATTGGAAAATGAATCTAAAACTTAGAAAGATCCAAATCAAGATGAAAATACCATCATTATTTATCATCACTAAATGGTCTTTACTTTTAATCATATCATCATTGATGAGGTAAATGGGTTCAGTACCATTCCTGGGTTAGATGGTCATACCTTAGGTTGGATGGTACCCATTCTGGACTGTCTTATAAATAGAGTCATCTCATTGAAAAGAGACAATAAAGAGTAGATCAAATGACGAGATACCAGATTTACTCATCATGATGGCCAAAATCACTAGAAGGCCCTCTATAAAAATTGAATTCATAGATTCCTTCTCAGATGTATCAATGGAGAAGAGTCACATTTGTTCATAAAGATGTTCACACAAGAGAATTTGGTTCCCACTGGCTAGGATGATGGATTTCCAAAAAAAATATGAAGTCTCATATACATTTGGACTTTAATGGAGTAAGATTTCAAACAACTCGCCAATATTTTTCATTTATTTGATGTGCATTCCAATTTCATCAATTTACCCTCATAGTTTCAATATATATCCAAATACACATAGATATTATC
This sequence comes from Viscum album, assembly GCA_963277665.1. NCBI lineage: Eukaryota > Viridiplantae > Streptophyta > Magnoliopsida > Santalales > Viscaceae > Viscum > Viscum album. The sequence continues at coordinate 2,130,095,277 of OY728123.1, read as the reverse complement.
CATATGGGGAATGGATATCATATGGTCATATCCTCAAGCAATGACCATGTGGTTTAAATACATCACAACTACAAAATTAACTAAGTAAATACCCATCAAATAATTCAAGTCGAAAATAATTATTACTTTTATGAAGTATGAAATCATTTCCATATTTTGTGTCCCTCATACAATAATAAATGACAACGAACCCAATTTTTTCTCTTAGTTAGAAAGCTATATATGTTGTAAGATATCAAAACCAACCACTATTCTCATTATTGTTTAGTGGATAATGTACATATAGAGGCCATAAACAAGACCCTATAAAATAGACATTAGAATATGGTGGATAAGGATAAAAAATCATATCTTGATAAACTATAGCAAGTCTTGTGTGCCTACCAGATGACAACTAGTACCACCACACAAGAAACCATGTATGAACTAGCATAATAAACAAAATAAGTTCTTCCCATTGATGTCCAATTTCACTCACACCATTTTCTAAAATTTGATTGGTTATCCATAGATGTGTAATCCTTTAAATGACTAGATTAATTGGAATGACTTGATGAGAATAGATTACTTACCTTGTATCACATGGAGGCCCACAAAAATCGGATTGCACAATATTTTAATAAGAATATCCATGCTAATTAATTTCTATAAGGATAACTTGTACTAGTCCATAAGACTCAAAAGATAACATGGAATATGCCGCCAAAATATGATCCAATGTGGGATGGATATTATTCTAAACACAATATCCACTCGAATAGAGCTTATTCAATGACCTCAATGGATAGATATCCTATAAAAACCTCTACAAGTGCGAGATTTATCAAAAACATACATTTGGTGAAAAAAGAGAAATATGAATCAAATGTATTATGTTAAATTGGATAGTCAGTCTTTGTTGCATAACCTTAAAAGTAATAATATTGCATCAATTTTGAAATATGATAAACTACATGATACTGGAATTATTATGGTATGACATTAAACTGCATAGCATCACGGTCTTGTATGCATGATCATAAAAGGAACACTATATGGTTTTATTCATACGTTCTAAAACTACATGACATCATAGATTGAGGTATAAGAAATTAAACTACATAGATAAATTTATTAGTCACAAGGCCTTAAAATATAGGAAAACATCCTTGGAGTTTGATGTAAAATCGCATTGTTTATATCCTTATTTCATGGGATAAAACTGTGTAACATTTCAATGCATTCTTGAGAGGATCATAATAATTATGATTGATATCCCACCACACCATTATTAAGGAACTACATGTTTCTATATTCCTATAACCATTAGACAAATAATGATGCCCAGATCTCCAATATTCGATCGATAAGAAACAACTGAAAAATTTTACCCCTCACTATGTATGATCCATACTTATATAGATATAGTTTTATTGAACTATTTATGGATTTATTCTCACTATAATGAGACACATATTGACATTTAGATCTTATATCTTGTTCCATTAGTAGTAAAATCAAAATGAACATATCCGTAATTTCTTCCCTTTGTGTAGCAGAAGGAAACTATTTCCACTCATGGTATATCACACTAAGTATATCTTCCATGGGATTAGATGTCTTATTGAATGACTACCCACCTGATCAGGGCCTATAAGTAAACTTTGGGTTACTATGGTATAGGTATCCAAACATTAAAAGGAACACCAGATTCCTTTTCTACATGAAATTAAAATACACGGTTCTTTAAGAACTACAAATGGAAGGATTCTCATTCCCATGAGATATGTTTTGGCACATAGACCCAAAATCATGGTCCAAAAACAATAATGGAAATTCCCCCACTATCCAATAGTGTGACTGGGGTTTATATAAGAGGGTCAAATTTTGGGTTCTCACCCCATTTGCGATTCATTATTTGAAGAGAGGGTCAATTTCACTATAATTTTTCATTAATTTCACATTTAGTGATTGTTATCCTTTACATGACACTAAACTACATTGATTCAAGGAACTAAATTTGAGTGGAAATAAAAATTTAGTTTCATTTATCTCCTAAAATGAAGTGGAAATTATTTATGTTCGAGTCTCTCATCCCAATTTTATATGTATTCATCAACATAGTATTTTAATTTTTAAACTATAGCTTGAGAAGTTTCCATAGTTTTATGAAACCCATATATTTGTGTCGAAATGTCCTTTTTTGATGATTATGTTTATATTTATCTACAACCACAAAATCCTTACATTGTACTGAGAACCTCTTTAAATAATGATAGATTAGGATAATTTCATGTTATATTGAAATTATATATTGTTGATGATGTATCACTTAGAGTGATTTATCATCTAGATTACACTAATTATCTCTTATATTCTTGTCATGATTCTCTTCTTCCTATTACAAATAATTCCTATGATCATAAAACTGGCATGCTAATAATACCACAACCAATTGAGACATTAATTTAGCTTCTCATTGTCAAATGGTGGAAATTACAACATGATAGATCATGTGTTAATCAAAACCAGTGCACCCTTAGATAGAAAACATAATTGGCAGTTATTTTTTTTATTCATAGGAATTCAAGAGGTGTCCACAATATTATCTTCCAAATTAATTTTCAAATGAGATAGTTTATTATATGCAGAGCATATTGCATCTCCAAGTCTAACTCATGCTATTAAAAGTGTGTAATATATATTAAAGGATTGGTACATTCATAAATTCACCTTACCTATATACCACCATGAAAAACAAGTTTGTTTTACCTACATAGACTGAACTAGTATAGTATTTCCATCTACATGGTTGGCCACAGAAGTCAATGATTATGAGTCTAATGTGACACACATAATCAAAATTAGTATGTAAATGGATTTTAATGCCTTTGATATAACTAAATCATCTAATAACAATCATCCATTGTTGGATCAACAATTGCGATTAATGTTTCCCCAGTACCCAAATCCTCAACAATATGGATAAAACCCTCCTAAGAGGGAACTTCTACCTGAGTTGTTTTTTAACCCATAATCAAAGGTTCTCGAGAATCTCCAACTAGGAGGTTCATAGACATCACTCCATTAAGAACGAGGGTATCATGGACATGAATTCATTATTCATGAATTTACACAGAAATACTCTATGGAGACAAATATATACAGGTCAAGATCTTCTGTGATACATCAAATCAAATAAAGACAACTGTATTTGAAAAAACAATCAAGGAAACTAGAACTCAGACTCATCCAATAACCTAATAAACTCTGATAACTCCACCAAAGTGGTAGGGATATTTATTTTCTTAAATATACTCAAGTTATGTGTGTTTATATGTTATTTTATTTTATACGACCTCACATATCATTCTATACTCTCTAGTAGGGGTATCCGAGATGCGGGGATTATGACATAAATTATCTTTTTCATTGATTATCTCAACACGACTCTTAGTAGGAAAATCATATATAAACCATGAAAGGTCAAAATAAGCACTAAAACCTTTATAATATCATATTTGATCACTGTCAATTCCTTCTGGAGTGATGGTAAGGCCGGTGGTGGTTGTTCTTCGGTCCTTCGTGATATGTTTCATATATGAAATATCACAATGTAGAATGTCAGTAATAAACACACAAAAACCTTATGATATAAATATAAAATTACAATGAACTTATCCCCCGTATTAAATTATGGTGAAAAATACCACTTCATCCCGACGAACATCATCTGTAAGGGATGGATTCATCCACATGAATATATGCCTCCTCTATGATATCCCCCTGATTATTTAAGGATCTATGCTAGACCTCTTAAGGTAAGATAGAGATAATTTTTTGTAAAGGGAAATAATTGTAAAGAGGGTATATTAAAAGGCTCATGAGAAAAAATTAAAGTGATAAGAATTTTTTTGTTTCATAAGTTGGGAAAACTAATTCAACCTCTTTCATTTCTTCTCCTCAGACAGTAAGGGGCCTGTACCGGTCCTCTATGTAATGTAAATTATAAGGAATTGACCTAATTATATTACATAATCTTAAATTTAATAATGTAGTCACTTCCTTTTACATTGGGGATCTTTTCTTGTTTCAGGATTTAGATAATTTGGACGTAAAACATTACTAAAATTTCACATTAATAAAAAGTGGATACCATAAAAATAGTATTCATATCTTCTGAAATATTAAACATTTCTAATAAAACATCATTTATTTTTAAATTATGAAACCATTTAACATGGCTAACATATTTATCCTACATATCCTCATAACCTATGTATATAATTTTAAAAAATGGGATAAGAAAAAATTCATTGTACGGGATATACAATGAAAGAAACAACACATTAATACCTGAATACTTATAATGTATGAAATCATTTTCAAATGACAGAATTTTCACCCATATATAATTAATTTGTGAATCATTAGATTTCTATAATATTACCACAAATCATAAGAACAGAAATAGAACCATAAAGGTATGTTGGGGCATTAATTACATAATCATGTAACTCTATCACCTACCTTTTAATTTGTATCCCTCACAGTTGCCTTACAATTTGTGTAACCATTGAAGTTACAGTAGGAGTAACCAAACGGCCAACCTCCAACTTACACATCCTCAATTAATTTTAAGGAGATATGGATATGACCATTAATCATAAACAAGGCCCAAAAACCATAACACAATCATAAAACATCAATAATTTAATAAAAACATTGTTTTTTGAATTTTGTAGAACAAAAGTTTAAATGTGGATTTTTAAAACAATTCCCCTTAAAAATATCATATTATAAAAGTGAGACTTAGTAAAGTGGATGGAATATGCATATAAACTATAAATACACATTACTAAACTTAATATAAACATAATCCATGACACAAAAAATTTTAATACCACCTAAATAATGAAGTAAGAGGTTAACCTAATGAATGGAAATCGGGTTAAGAATTCCCTTACCTCGGGGTTGTCTTACTTAAAACATGTTAAAACTCATGTATAATGTTTAAAATAGTGTTATTAATATAGTCCAGAAAATAATACATCAGTATAATAACTTATATGATCATTTACTTACATCCATTCACCCTTTAATTGTTAGTATTTTGTTCCTTACATTGTTTTGGGGGCGTTCTTTACATGATTTCCATGATCGGTTCATGATGGATTTTCTTGCCTATTGGATATAAAAAATCAGAATTGGAATGGAGTGGAATTTATATATTTCTAGAACCATAAATTATACCATTTAACATTTTTAATTCTTTTAATAAGATGATTCATGAGTTAACAAATTATTGATATTTTTTTAAGTTATTTTGGTGATTCGTCGATTATAAAGAACTTATTTTGTTAAATACAATGATGAAATGTTTGAGAAATGATTCAAGAACCTTATATAAGACATAGTAAATAAATTTTAATCTATTTCAACTATAAAAATAGTTTTCTGATCACTCTTTAGAAATTAAAAGAAATTGAAATCACATTGTCCATAATGTCGGTAAATCAACACATCAAAGACACTGTCTTAATTTCTGGGATATGTTGGAGGGGAGAAGAAGTATAATGAATATTCTTCAAAAAATATGATGAAATCAAGAATATTTATGATACATGATCATTCATGTCTCTTGGATAAGTGGAGGTAATAAAATAGTAAGAATAGAAAATAAAATGAAAAGAAAAGAATGAAAACAAAAGAGGATGTTTACCTCACTCTTTATTCTCCTTGAGATACTTCTTAAGGCCTTTGGTATTGGCCTAGGGTGATACCAGAAGCTCTAGGACGTGTGTAAGAGCCTTTAGAGGAGTATTGGGTAGAACATAGGTAAGGATCAAGACTTGAGAGATGTGGGAGGAAGTGGGAAATGAGGGTAGTATTTATAGTGGAAGAGAAGGGGTAATTCATAGCATTTTAATCATTATTATAATATTTTTTCCCATGAATATGAATATGTTTTATTCATGTGACCCTAAATATTAATAATTGAATTTTATTTATAACCACATGGTCTTAAATCATCCTTTAATCACCTATGATGTAGTAAATCAAGTATTTAGCATTTATCATATTTTGCATTTTTTTACTATTAAAAAATATACTAGAATTTTAGAAAATTCCAGAAACATCACCCTAAACATTTCTTGAATTTTAGATTTCAAAACTCAACACCATATTTTGAAAATAAATTTATAAATATTATTAATTTAGTATTAAACTAAAATCACTATTTATTTCCAAAATTACAGTTTAAAATTCTGAACTCATTTTTAACACATTGAAAAACTAATCCACATCTAATTATCATAAATCGTTATGAAAATAAATGAATAAAACTATTTACTATTCATAAGTGTCATATTACTATTTATATCAGTATTCATAATGATATGCTACTATTCACCAATAATAAAGTTGGTTCTATCAGAGTCCAAATCACTTACTGAACACAGTTGTAGATGACTGTTTTTCGAAATTCAAAAACATAGATGTGGAAAAATTATGTTAAAAGTCATGTAATAAATATATTCATAAAAAATCTTTCATGCATTTCAATTTACGTTTTTAAGCCTTTCAATGTTACCGGAACTGACGGTGGTAGTTTAAATGACCCTCCTACCATTTACTTCATCATCATCCTTTAACTAGTGTATAGTTCCATGGATCCAAGCGGCTAAAACACTACTCTAATGGGGGTACTCATGGGCCCATATTTCAGTGACGTGAGCACTATTTCTATAGGTTGTTCTTCTTCTACTCATCCTCTTCATCAAAACTATGAGATATATCACAAACAAATTAATGATATCAGATGATGAAATAAAAAATATAAAGTAGGAGAGATAGAGATACATCCCTATGGATGGTATGGTAATCCCATTAAAATTCACAATGACGAGATACTCCATCATTTTTTCCTCAATACAACATCATAGATACTCACATGGTGGCCAAGATCCGATCATCTATTTCATATATCAACATTTCTAGGTCAGGAATGTAATATTCCACCTTATTCAAATTACTGTTGTGGTGGAGGCCAAAGGGTTCTTGTATATCTCTGAAACATTTGATACATAAACCATCCTAGAGGACTACCCACATGTCTCTAATTTCACATGTTTTTCACTGCCAGGCATAGATCCCCATGGGTCGCACATAATCTAGTTCTAATACGGATGGCTGTGAGGATGACCCGACATCATTTAACTACAATGATTGTTCAAGAATCTCTATTATCCAATAAAAAATGGTGTACATAACCCGAGTCTCCTCTCAATAGTGATGAATTGATAGACTTGGCACAGAAGATAAGGTTTTGTCAACCCTGGCCTGAACTGCGATCCGTCCCCAAGTCCAACTTGACTTCTTTTATGCATGAATATCATTAGCTTCATATTGATACTTCTTGACACACATTCAATGACTAGAAATTTTTGTAGCTTCAACTTAAGGTATTATTTTCAGTAACACCCCTTGAGGGTATAAATATAACCATGCACTAGAATACACAGATTCCAAGTCGATCAATCCACCTAACCCGTGCATATAGATTAATACTAGATAAACCACCATGTATATAGGTATCTATAACATATGAGGAACCATATGGTGTTTCTCAAGATTAATATGAATGGGGGAGAGTTGGTTGATTTTTATAGACACTTTAATTAATAGGTAAATTGATAAAAGGGAATATGCCTAACATAAAATCTTTCTATTAATGCAAGATGCCATTATGCTATCTCTGAATGCGATCATATTAGAATTTATATCATCATTGTATTTTTCATAATTGGTGAATGTCATTACAGGAATATCACCATGTTATAATAAGATGACCTCTCTTCATAAATTCCTAATAAATAGGACATTTTCCCATGATGAAGTTAGAAGCTGGATACCAAAAACAACCAAAATTAATGTGAGGAATGAGATTTCAACGACCCAAACACCACTCAAAATAGTATAAAACTAAAGTGTACTTCAATCACCTCTCAAAACACTTGAAATGGACCAGAAACATTGAATGGTGACTTCTTGGTCTATGCATGCATTAAATACATGGGGATCTTCACTATGACATGTGAAGCTAACCAACAGGGATTCCTTATACTAGTTTAGATCCTATAACAAATGTCTATTGTCTCAAACCACTATTGGATTCAAAGATCCCCATAAAGTATACAATCATCCACATTGTGAGGATTATGCCTAATTTACTTCTCTTAGAAACCAAAAAATTGGATTTGTATCCCCATTGAGTATAATGGAATTTATCTAGTGTAGTCCATAACATGTAAGGAGAGATCTGATTTTCTATGGTATGGTATCTTGTATGGTGCTGGAATGTGGGACCTTATATGTATTGATTGAGGTATGCCTTCATCTAGGTCTCATGATGGATTTTACCCCTAGGATAAGGGTATTTATTTTTATACATCTAAGGCTCCTAAAAATTATATTTTTCCAATGTTGGATTCATTTCAACATCATCCAGAATTGGTATTAATTGGATAAAAATTTCATACCTATCCCCAAGGATAGGGGATCAAAAGATTTTTTTGACATCCCAAAGGATAATTCCGACTTCTCCATGCATCAGATGAAAATTATTTTTATTAGGCCTCCGTTATCTCAGTAGTTCAGGGATCATGTTTAGATTATTGTACACATAAGTTTTCCCTACCAAGAAATCATTATAAATGATGATGTCTTGAAGGTCCTTAAATTTTTCACAATTATCACACACCCAGTATTCTCACATACACACTAACCTTACTATGTATCTTGAAGTAATTTCATAATTCTACTTCAAACCTATTATTGTTCAGTCTAATAAGAAAATAATGATGAATCGTTATAGTGCGGTTTATAATCTTTTGTGTGAGGCTTCATATCATGGGTGCATCGAATGTGATTCATGAAACTAACAGTAAGAACTGTTATTTCCTTGATGTATACACAAATATATAAGAAATTAGCAGTAGTAAAATTGAAATGTTTTAGGAAGAATGAAATCATAAAGTAACTATGAGCCTTCCGGATAAGGGAGTCTCATAAAATTATATAATCATGGAGTTTTATATAGTCACTTCATGGATATGTAAGAATATATTGTGTCAAGTGCTTCAAAAAGTCTTATAGAGTATAGTAACAAATTTCATAATGATCTAGCCGTACATCATTGATAATATCAATTTCATATAAAATATATTGATCACGAGAATCCATTGGGAAATCCACATAAAACCTTTAAGGATGTATCATAATTTTTCATTGAGATAAAAAACATTATATCACAATGTTACCGAATTTTGGAAAAGGAATTTCTCAAGAACATGAATCTCAATAAGGTTCCACTCATAGGCCTATCTACATGGTCCCTCAACCATGCCGATCTACCAGATACCTCACACAGGATCCATCACAAGGTGGTTTCACATAGTGTGGTCGATCAAGTTCTTGTACCATTTACATGCATGTGGAAGTTCTTTAGAAGAGTTGTGAAAAGTATAGGAACATCAATAAAATCATAATTATCTATATGAAGAGATAAAATGTAATTAAAATTGGTAAAAAATATGATGCATGGTATGTGATATTTATGGACAATAATGGATTACATTTCTAGCCTATGCATCAGACCTGCACACCAGACCTATGTGGCTAACATACGCTAATGGCTTGTGTAGAGGACCTGCACATCCATTATAATATTTTCTATACATAGATATGAATATACCCTCTTCTTCCAATCAAATCAAATCTAGATTGGGTTCTTTTGTAGAAACAGTGTTTTAATGAAATAACGTGTTAAAATTATGATGAGAATCCAAAGCATTAGAGATGAAAATATTTTCATGAATGATCATGGTAACTCTCAAAACATTGCATGCACACACATAGACCGTACTCTATAAGGCCTGCATAGTCCCCCCTCCCTAACACCATTGGATCGACTACCCATTTATATGGTACCTATGCCGAGTACCCATTATAGTTACCTATGAAGACAAAATCATTTGACTATGATCCCATGTATATATATAAATAGGACCTTGGGGATACTAATTTTTTAAACTAGAAAAACATATGTACCATCAAAAAATTGGTCACACAACCCTTTTTGGCCAGGACCTCTAAAATAATTTAGGTGGACCTCTATAACCTGAGAGAATGGGGTATTACGAGGTATTTCCATGATTAAATTCCCTAAAGGTTTTGAAACATGAGACACCTATATCCAGAACCCATCCCCCTAGTTGACATGTACCAGCGCGAATGTCCCTTCCCCAAACTTGGAAATATGAATGACCCTTATAGGGACAACTGAGGATACCCTTTGTGACTAATCTAAGGCCCCAACTAAGTATTATTTTCAAGGTTTTTCATCACCCAAAGAAATTATATCTCACTCAGTCCTAGATAATTACAGAAAGTACTTACAACTCCTCCCAAGTCACCCAGTATGATTGAACCTCTCTTAAATAATATGGAACCTTATTAAGACTCTACTAAGACATCTTTCAAGCCACCAATATAAGGAATCCACTTATTATGGATCCCTCATATGGGGGGGACTAAATTAGAGAATCTATAAACGCCTATAGACTTACATGGACAAAGTGAAACTCACAGTAGTGTGTCTCTCATTCAGATATGCATTCCATCAGTCAATAGTGTCCCATACATTTATTAATGGATGGCTAGGGTCTATGGAGTGAATAACGATATGAATGAAATTGGAAAAGAGTATCATGCCTTTTTGGTGGTTGTGTAAAGGATCTCCTAGTCTCAAATACTTGGGTTATAACCATGTCCTTCCCATGTCGTCTCTAGTACTAAGGACCCTTGGTTCCATGAGGAGTGGGAGAGGATCACTCTTTCCATACCCTTTATGGTGTAGTGTCATATCCACCTATCTTCCCAAGGAACTAGTAACCTGGGAATGCATCCCAGATTAATACTTGCCATTAAATTTATAGGTTTTCCTCTTGTTCCTCTTCTCATGTGGGGTTGTAGCCAACAGTCTATGTGATAATCATTGTTACCAAAACAAGATAGGAGAGGATCACCTGAACCCCCCTTTTATCTCGCATTAGACCAATTCCTCTCCCAAACACAGACAAAATATATTTTGTGGTCTCCCTAATCTACCTATTCCTCAAGTTTTTTAGAAAATTAATTATTCACATGGTTATAGAGGACGATGGTGATCATGAGAACTGCATTATCCCAATACTGTGGGCCTCCTTATATGGGTAATCCCCAACTAAACAATCAGATTACGATGAGTTGGGATAACCCACATGGCCCCATTCACTGGGGAATCATCTTATTCGATGTAATCCCCAATATCATTCCTTACTCAGCTCAAAGGTCTATATTCCCCACAAGAAAAATCTTAATTGGGCCACCATCATTGTGGGTATTGATAATTTAATTATGTACGCATTTTTTCATCCTATATGGGATAATAATAATTACTCTATGAGATGTAAACCAAACACCCCAACCTCAACCCTAATTTTCTGTTGTCCAAATTCCCTATAGGGCCATTAATATCCTAGGAGCATATATACCGTTTAGGTTACCAGGGTTAATTTAGAATTAGTACCACACCAAACATTGACAAGGAGCCTTTATCATAGAGTGAATTTATGGATGTTGTCAAACTGCATGGTCTGCACCTCTTCAGATGACCGAAAAAGGTATGATGTTTCTCATTTAGTGTCATAAATATATGAAATATCTAATTTATTTTAATAGGATATGTAGGAAGCCAATATTTTGTGTTCGATTATGACATCACAGATACTCCCATCACCTAGGGTTATAATAAAATCTGTAAAACCCCATTCTGTTGCTCAAAACATGCCTCATAATAATAAACAAACAAAGAATCTATAATCCATTCCTGAAAGGGTTCCACTAATGGATAACCTCAGACACACACACACACACACACACACATCTCCATAAATGAAAAACCTTATATACATAAAAGTTATAAATTCCACACATGATAATATATAATATTTATCATGAGGACGATACATGTCAGATGTGAGAAGTAATGATAGATTCACAAACACGTCTTAAATCTATAATAGAGTCCGAGATAATGTCTCAATTCCCCCAAAAATTGTTTTATTAGCCTTACCTACCATACTATCAACCAATGAATATTATGAAGTATCATTTTACATATTCCCTAATGAGAACCATCCATTATATGTAAGTTCCACGATCATCAAAAATACAAGAGTCGTTGGGTGATTCTAGTTCCATTAACAAAAACCATTAGAAACTGCCTAGAAACGACATGGGTCCATGGGTCTATTATGATGGATGTACAGAAAATATAAAAAATACCCCTCTATACCCACATGTAAATCAATAATGAAACAATCATTCCACTTTTTTGTGATAATATCATAAACCTAACCATGATCCATTGGCATATTTTTTTTTGTATTTTTATTTCATGTTTGGGGAATTCGATTGAATAATGATCCATCTAATTATATTAGAACAATAACACATTACTAGATTTATTATTTCTCTAGTAATCTAGTTCATGGTGTCCTTTTTCTCTATAGTAGAGAAAACTATTTTTTTACATTTAAATATGTACTAAGGGTTTTCCTTACACATATATCACATGTTAGAAAATCCTTCTTTCCATTATTCCCATTATCCATTCTCTTATTTCCTACTCTTCTTATCTTGTGTACCTTCAAATCCATATGACTTTGGGAATTATTTATTTGTCATTACATCACAATATAATTTGTCTTTATATGATAGGAATGTTTCGGGGACTAGTAAACTTCATAATTTGGTCTTACGATGATAAAAAAAATGACTAATATTGTTATTTTCATTACATGTTTAGTTTGTATCTTTCTTTGAAAACCATATAATGTTGGATTGAAACATATCATCACATTCATATTTTTTCATTATTATACTCAATAATTGTCTTCACATATCCTCTCATTGATCTTGAGATGAATATTTTTTCCATGAATATTACCTTGGAATCCTTCCACTCTAGGCTAGATATATCATTATTATCTTTAGTATTTTGAATAAATGACCACCATTGATCTGTATCTCCTGAGAGATGTTAAAATCTCATGAGAAATGTATCCCTTTAAATAAAATATATAGTAATAAATATATTATCAATATAACTTATCCATTTCATATCTAACAATGGATTTATTGTCCCATTTAACAATACTAGTTGATGGCGCATGAAATAATCTAAAATTGTTATAACACATGTTGGATCAGTAGGGTGATATGTATAGGAACAGTTACTACTCATAACCTGAGTTAGTTTCCCCAATATGATCAAAATTTTATCTGTTTGAGCTATTGATCTTTCTCCAACATCACTATCTTTAAAAGGAGGTAAATACCTCTATAGAGTACATGCATTGGTATGGTTCCCATTCCTTATATTAGGATCCCTTTATAAAAACATCAATACACTATATTAGACTATAAAATTATGAAACATAAGGGAAAATAAAAAAACTAGTCAAATAATTAATAAAAATTGAAACATTTATGCAATCCTAATCTTATAATTATAAAAGTTATTTCATTGGGTATATCAATATATTAAAATTATTTATAATGTTTTATAAATGTAATTTCAATTATACAATGAATATCCCATATGAGTGTAAAAACATTTGTTTATTGGGTCATGAACAATGTGCCCTTTCAGAGTTTTACATGTATATGCTTCTGTACTAGAACCACAACCACTTGTAGTATCTCAACATAAATGTATTTATAGTAAAAAGCATATAAAAGTTTCCTTAGAAAATCATAAGGGTGTTCTTCTATATTTAATCTAAAACATTCTCATTGGATTGTGTTTACAAATCCATTTTTTTTCAAATTCTAGATCCCAAAATTTCAATTAATATTCCTCAAATAGAAATTTTAGAAAACATGAAACCAATTACATGATTCTGGTGTTTTCATTGTTAAACTAAAAAATGATACAAGGAATCACATATCGAATAATTGAAAATTTCAGAGAATTCTTGGTAAACTAGATAAAAAATTGAAATTCATATTACATTTTAAAATATGTAATTTATAATTTATTTTCTTTCAGAATTCATTTATTCCCCTTACCAGATTCCTACATCACTAAATACATATTGATATTCTGGGGAAAATAAATTAAAATAAATGGGTGATCTCAGATTCATATGAAGGGTAATCATATAATGGAATCTAATATTAAATATATCATAATCAATATGTAATTATAAATAATTGAATAAAATTCCATTTAACTAATAACTTAAGAATTATATGGTTGGAATAAATGATAATCAAATAATTCCATATAAATAATAACATGATTATGAAACTTAACTTTGGATATTCTATTTAATAAAATAATCACATTGAATTTCAACATGTCAACTCATAATGTAGTAATTAATAATGATGGAAATCTAAAACATACCATTGATGATTTTTAAAAATCATCTAATACCATTCTGGAATATTGTAATATATATTTATAAATGGATAATTCCTTTGAAAAACCAATATATATATTTTCTCGTGATACCTACCAATTTATAGAGGGGATATAATAGTTCTCATTAGTCACATACAAATTCCATTACATTCCTCACATGAAATTGGTTGAACATAATTCACATTTAAGTTAATATTAAAACTATTATACTAAGTGTAATGATATTCCCCATTCAATAAACATATTTTTAACCATTTAATGTAATGTTAATGGTATCAACATAGTAAATCCATAATCTAACTGTTCAAAAACCATATAGTGGAGTATATCCCCATTAAAGAATTTGTAACAAAAATAAATGTCCTCATAGATCGAAAATGATATGGAAAAATCATTTGGAACATTTCTTGAGGAAAATAACATTTTTTTAAAAATCACCATTTTATTTTAAAACGAAAATATTCGTAAGTTATTTTGAAAGTCATTTTCATTGAAGATAAATTTTAAAATATAATAATTTCCAAAATTGTATGGAAAATAATTATTTAAAAAGTACCAGGTAAGTATAAGTAGGATTATTCAAATAAATTAAGTATCATGGTGAATGTTAATTCACTACATTTCTTATAAGAAAAAAAGAATAATCCTTTTCCATTGTAAAACTTTTTTCATAGTGCCTCATTCAGAAAAAAAGGAAACACCTTTAAAAAACTTCTTAAAAAATTGAAAATTTGTTTATAATGTATTTAATAAATAATTTAGATAAAAATAAAAAAATTTGAAATTATTTTTATAAAACAACATTTTGAAAGAAAAATGTTTTTTAATTGAAGAGTAAAATAAAATCCAATTATCTTAATATACATTTATTATTAATATTAAGTAATAAAGATTAAAAAATGTAATATTTATTTAAATTGATAATGGATAACTTTAGGAAAATATATTGTATTAACATTATGACAGAAATACCATATAATTACCCTACAGTGAATTTAATCAAAATCATTTTCGATTAATGTTGACATTGTGAAATATGTATTTTCCATTTTGGAATGATTTTTATAATACACATAAATGAAACTAGATTAAATGGAACATAAATAATATAAATGAATTTCTCATATAACTTTTAAAAAGTAGAGTATATAAACTGCACAATATAACTATGTGGTGAATATATCTTCTGTCTCATGGAAATAAAATTGAGATGAGAAACAATTACCTCATGCTTCCTTTTGGTTTAATATAAATTTAAATCTAGCATAGTAGGTTTAAAACTCTTATTAACTTATTAAATAACTATATTAATATTTATAATATCATATATGATCCTTTTAAAACATACTATCACCCATTATTTAATAATGATTCATTATTTTAAATGTTTCATGTGAGAATTTTCTTATTTTCCAATATGTATTTTTTTCATGAATGATGTCATTATTGCACATATTATATAGTTCAATGATATGCATAAAAATAAAAATTACATAATTATAATAGTTAAATACCAAATATAATTTTATAACCATTTTTTAATGATGGTTTATAAAAATGAACTATTTTACAATCATGTAGATAATAAGTTGTACATACAAATGAGCAACTTTAAATTTTTTTATGATCATTACTGAAGGAATGAATATAGTATTTGATCAATCCATAACAATAATAATATAAAATATTTTTATATATATTCCATATTATTTATTTAAATATACTTATAATTATCATCCATGTTGTGTGGTCATAAAAATTGAGTCGCATCTCTTCGTGAAGGCTGTGGTCCACACGTACACCTAAAACAATATTATATTTAATTTTATGAAAAAATGAGGTATTATATATTTAGAATGTTAAATATTTCATGTATATAAAATTATTTATTTTATATCACATATATTAATTAAAATTATCCTTTTCTCCTTCCATGTTATGTGTCAGAGAAAGATGAATCACATTGCTTCATGAGGTGGTAGTCCATCATACTCAAAATCAACTTTATCATACCACCTAAAAAATGGAAAGTAAAATGTTTCGTGTTAAATACTGTCTAAATATGAATAATAATGATTTAAATATCATATATATATATATATACTATTTAGATAAATCATAATTCCAAACTATGAATGTTGGGAATAGAAAAATTAATGGCATCACATTGTGAGGAACTAGTCTATCGTTGACAAGAAAGGTAATTTAGTAACCCATTTTATGGAATTTGGGATGGTTAAAGGTCAATAAATTCTCAAAAACGTATATATTTATATGGAAGATACTAATTTGGTTACATCATTATGTTTAAATAATAATTGAAGGAGGTGGATGATTAAATAAAATAAAAACAGTCCTTGAAGAATGTAACCTCATCTAGATGTATCCTCCTTAGGTTTGTGTCAAATAAATCAATGGTTGTCTTGATGAAAACATAATAAATCAATGATTACTTGAGGAAATAATGGATGATAGGTGGGCAGGTCATGTCTAATCTAAAATAGTGTGAAATTTTAGATAATACTATAGGGGAGGTTCCATTTGATAAGTGGGGTGAGTGGCGTGGTTTTATGTTTTAGAATGAAAAAGGTGTACCCACATTTTTAACATTCAAAATGGTAAAAAAACGTCATATTATAGACCCTTATCAATATATGGTTATAAATATTTTCATAAAAGTAATTTTAAATATATGTTTTCATTTCAACCCACATCTTCTATAATTAACCCATGATAAATCCATTTTTAGATAAATCTTGATAAATAATTTGGTATTTAGTTTTTACTATTCATTTCAGTAAAAATGTTGTGTTCACATTATTAGTTAAAAAATTATTTTTATTGAATACATTGAAAACAATTTTTTAATTTCAATTGACATAAGTAGAATATTCTTTTTCAACTAATCATGCAAACGTGGTGAGAAAACATTATTTTATATATGAAATATTCAAAAAAATTAAAAGATTTTATAAAAAAATTGAATATTATAATTATTAAAATGAAATAAATTTGAATAATTGACATAATATTTAACACATTTAAATTTTAAACAAATTAAAATTATTAATTAGTGATATAAATAATTTTATGGAAAAAAATTCCTATAAAAGTTTATTAATTTTCCTATTCATCAAATAATGAATCATTTCTGAAAAATACCAATAATTCAACCTAAGACAATATTCATATGGTAATTTAAAATTGTTTTATATATTTAAAATTTAATTATATCAAATAGGAAAACATTATTAATACATAATGTGTGAAAAGAGAGAGTAAACCACCTTACAAAAAATTACCATTTTCAGAAAACATTTTTTTTCATTCAAACATATCTAATTTTATCTATAATCAACAAATTTAAATTTTAATTATTATATACATGTGGAAAGAAACTATTTATAATAATTAAGTCATTTCAATTAATAACCATCAATTTAATAACTACATTATAATAATATTGTTTAAATAATAATATTGTAATAAATTAATTAATTTTGTTCAAACATTTTGTTGCATGCATTGAATTCTTTCAAAGAGATGGAATTTATTTAAAAAATAAATATATAATAATTTATTAATATGTTTTATTCCCTCTATATATATATATATTTCATTTCATACTTTATGGTCCAGACATTTTCTACAGTTGACTATAGGTTATTTATAGGTACTCTGTTGCCTCATGTTGAGTACATTTGAATTTGGGGTTTAATTTGGGATGTGTTTTGGTATTTTTTTCAGAAACGTTGAAGGAAAGTGGGATGTGCCCAATTGGCACACTATTAGAGGAAAATTAGTTCCCCAACCCATAAAATTGTTAAACAATGGATAATGGGGTTTTTCATGGACGGAACAGAATTTTTTCAAACTGGGAAATGTAATAGAAGAAATAATAAAGCCCTAAAATAATAGGTGCCTAGTTAGATAGAACTGTGTTACCCTAACCTGGAAACAATGCGACATATATTTAATAGCCCTAAAATTATTTTTATGTCCACCAAAACCCTTGTAACTCACACATTCCAACACCAATTCAAAACTAAAAGGGATTTCATATTTTGTGAGGCTCCCAAAAAAATTTATAAGGATATTAACTTCTATTCTTATTGATTCGAAGCCTAGATTATAGATCTTCACCTCCACAGGAAAGTGATATTAATCCAGAATGGTTTCTTAGTTTTCTCTCATTCTTCTCTCATCCCAAAAGGGATGATTATCCTATGTTTTGTTACATCTAAATATGTTTTTATAGGATCTAGATGTAGGATTTATTAATGTTTATTTATTAGATATTGGGTTTAATATTATGATGTGGATATCATTCTAAGTCTTGGTGACACTCTATTTTTTAGGATTATCCATTAACAATAATTCACAACCATTCTTGGGGAAGGTGGTATAAGTTCTAATCCCAACGTTTTGATTTAAATTAAGTATAAATTACTTATTTAATTCTAAGGATCATTTAGTAGTTGGGTTTCTAATTAGAATTTATTAATGGGATACATTATTTAATTAAGGAATTTTTAATAAGGGATAATTAATTATTGAATTAATTTTATAAATATAAAAAATTGTGGGATTTGGGGAATAATTAATTGATTAGTTAATTACTAAGAATATCGAGTTGTGAGTTGTAACAAAGATTTGATTGATTAATTATTGGAATATAGATGAATATGGAATTTAATATTGATATAGTTAATTGTTCAATTAATTGTAGATATACTAGATTCGTTAGATAGGATATAACTAATTAATGAACTAATTATAGATATATTTAATTGTTTGTTTTATATAAATAATTGTGGTTTTAATTATAAATATATAGAAGTTTATAATAAGGATATTTAGTTTTTTGATTTAATTATAGAGATATTTTATTTTTTGATTGAGGTAATTAAATATTGAATTAATTATAGATATATTGAATTGTTTGAGTGAGATAATTAATCATTAAATTAACTATGGTGATATTAAACTTATCGAATTGAGATAATTAATTTTTGAATTAATTATTGGTTTATTGGGGTTATTGAATTGGGAGAGTTGATTGTTTTATTTATTTTAGTTATATTAGTGATATTATGTTGATTGAGGTCAAACAATTAATTGAGGAATTAATAGGCGATATTGAATTGATTGAGATGAAACTATTAATTGTCAAATTAATTATTTTTATATTGATGTTGTAAAATTGGAATAATTAATCATATAATTAATTATTATAGATTATTGTGATTATGAAATTCTTTGGTTGTTATTTTTTAATTTTTGAATTAAATAATGGAATTTATATGAATAATTACTTGATAAATTAATCAATGTGAGTAGTTTAATTTTTTAATTGTGGAATTAAATACTGGGATTAACAGATTAATTAATTTATGAATTAATTCAGGGAAGTAATGTGATTAATTAATTGTGGAATTAATTAATATTACTGATGTGTTAAATTTATCAGTGAATTAATTAATGTGAATATTTGTGATTAATTAATTGTTCGATTAATTAATGATATCGATAGGACTAATTAATTATTCAATAAACTATGGAGATAGATGAGATTAATTAATATTTTTATTAATTAATGATACTAACATGATTAATTAATTGTTGAATTAATTAATGAGGGTGACATTAAAATTAATTGATGAATTAATTAGAGGATGAGTGATTATTGATTTATTAATGAATTAATTAATGGAATAGAGGTGAATATTTATTTTTTTAATTAATTATAGGATATTAAAAGTGTGTATTGATTCATTAATTATTTTATTTATTAATTTATATTACTGTGTTTACACAATAATTGATTTAATAATTAATTAACTAAATAATTACGGTATATTGATATTTCAAATTGAATATTTAATTTTTGAATTAATTACAGAATATTGATGTTTTTAACTGTTTAATTACATGTTAGATTAATTAATAGAAATTTTTGTGATTTTAAAATTTTTTGAAATGAACTAAAAAATTGTTTAATTAATTAATTGAATGTTTGATTGTGAAATGTGACAATAAGGCTAATGTTGATTAAGCTTGACTGAATTGATAAATGTGTTTAAGACATGGTTTGTGGATTCTGATGCTCGTTTTAGTAATAAATTGTGTGATAAACATGTTTGGGACATGGTATGATATTTTCAAATCCCACATGAGAGGGGAATGGTCTACTGGTTTGAAAGCCTCTACTGATAAATTTTTTGAAGAATGTATGTAATAAATGATCTGCTATTTCCAAAGCATGTGGTATAGGGACATGGTCTACGGTTTCCAAATCCTGTAACGATAAAAATTTGAGGTACATGGTCTGCTATTTCTAAAGGCCATGAAGTCTTAAGCATGGTGACCTAGAACCAAATTATTGGCATTGGAATATGGTTCCAATTAGCCATAATATAAATTATTATTAAATGGTTAATGAAATCCAGTTTTTTAAATGATTTAATAATTTAATATTCCGAGTAGTTTATATTTCATTAGGGGATGAAATGGGAATGGAATTTTGGTGTCTTGGAGAACCCTAGGGTTTATGTAGTACAATAAAAAACTAATAATTGAAAATATAAAAATATTGTACTTCTGATTTTATTTTATTCTTTATAAAATGGAATACACTATTTGACTGGTAATTTTCATAGACATCATCTTTGGTGGCCTATTGAGTTGTACTCACAACCTATTTAGGCTTCTTGATTGCTACCTAGATAGAATTTGTGTTTAATGGATGGTAAAAAGGGAAAATGTATTCTTTTAGAGATATGATTTTGGGATAGACCACGTATGGGGGAACCAAAACGATTGGAATCCTACTTGGTCGATTCATTATTGAAATTATTTGAAGTAACATTTTGAAACATGGAATATTCTTTTCCAAGAAATATCTACTTTTTAGTGTTTGTAATTGTATCTCTAGCTATGGTCATCTTGTGACCTTCTTACTATTACATTTTTTATTTTTTGTTCTGTTTTAGTTTAAATATTTTCAGCTACTATGTTAGTGTGGAAAAAATGAGGGTACAGTCTCACCATGATCGATATTAGGTCTAAGCTACAAGTCTGTAGAACCTGGTATATGTGGAGGTGCGTTTGAGTCCATGTGACAAACCGGTTCGAGGGAACGGGGAGTTTCACCCGTGTGAGGACGTTCGAAAGTGGTATCAGAGCTTCAGTTTTCATTTCTCCCTTTGTTATTACTATAAGCGAAAGGTGTAAAAGATACTAGGAAGATTCACAGCTTGTTCAAGAGCTCGTGCATGGGATTAGCTAACCCAATAATATGAGAGAACCCACGTACCCATAGTGGGATTGTTTTTATAGTTTTTTAATTTACAGTTTAATATTATATCACCTTTGGTGATACACATATTGTGTGATGTGATAATTGTTTCATATATTTTCTGATATATTATTATTTTTTGACATGTGGCCATGTAAGTCTAGATATTGGTGTATGCATGTATCATTTAAAGCACTCTAAATTATTATGTGACATCTATCATTTTCAACACACCTAGAATATAGTTTTTGGTATGTTTTTTAACATTATTTTTTTCTATATCGATGAAATTGAAATTAAATTCTGTCCAATGTGTAGATCATAATGATTTAAAAGTAATTAAATATTATAATAAATGAGTTTTTAATGATAAACGTGAATAATGAGAATGTGTTTACAATTGTTAACCATGACATAGATGTAGGATGGTTAATGGTATACATAGTTTTTTGGCTTTGATCATGTTGTTGGGAAATGGGGGGAAGACTTGTTATGTTTTGTGTAAATTCCAATTGTTAAATGGGTTAATTATATAGTATGACTATCCTTTTTTCGTTATTTGGAGCTTAATTTTGGTGTTTTGGGTAGTGATAAATCCCAAGTGTGGGAATTGAGTTTTATGTTCTGCGAGAGACTATCTAGCCTTTTATCATTATGGTATGGTTTTGGTGGGCAGGCATGCCAAAGACCTTTGATAGATTAAGGTTTTTTAGTGGAATGTAACATCAATTATGGAATAATTTTTAAGGTTTTCATCGATGGATTTTACCATACTTTTAATTAGTGATGATCATGTCCCCTACTAGAAAATTATCCTAGGTATGTAGGGAAATCTCTAGCTTCATGACATGCTAGGAGAATGTGTTTTTGTTAGACAGGGGCCCCCGTAGAAGTTATTCTTATTGAGTAGTATATAAAGATATATGGTTGTATGTACACCATCGATAAGTTATATAGGAGGTTCTAAAAATAGACTGCAGGTTGATTAATATCATGGTTGTATAGTTTCCAGATAAAGTGGTGTTAATGAAGTTCCAAAGGCGATAAGATATATGTCATTAGTAGGTTATTGGAGCAAGAAAATGGGTTGGATATGGTGACATAACATTATAAAGAGTAAAATATAATTTATATGTTTAAATTCCTCAGTGAAAGGCCAGGTGGGCATTATAGGTGGTGGGTGTACATCCTTTCCAAGTGGAATTTCATAGTAAGGATGAGCGATAATGTTGCATGGTGTTTTTAAAGCTATTGGGAACTGTATGATTGAAAAAATAGAGGGTACGTTGTGGAAGTTTATGTTGATATAGAAGTATCCTTTAAAGATTATTTGATACACGTATTGTGTGAAAAATTAGCATGTGCAGGGAGAAACATGTGAAAGGGGAAGAAGATATGTGGGCTGATTTGCACAATCCTCTTAGCTCAAAATATAAGAGAATCATGGGAGTGTATGTTGAGAATGATTTGTTATAAGTTAATGATATTGTAAAATTACAACCATTTATAGAGTTGACATAGGATTATATATAGGTACTATATATCCTCATGCTGAGTACTTTTCCATTTGGTGTTCAACATCAGATGTGTTTGGGGGAATTTTGAGAAACATTGATGCAAAGTTGGTTGGTCATGGTTTGTGCATGGTTAGAATAAATCATATACACCATCCTATGAAATTTTAAAACCATCAATAGTGGGTTTTAACTTGTGGAATATTAGTGAATACCATTCACCCCTACCCAGGAAATTGGGCACGATATTTTAAATGGCCCAAAATTTTGTTCAAAATTAACCTAAACTCTCATAACTCACTATTTTTAACACCCATTCAACCCTAAGAAGTATTTCACGTTTTTGGACGATATCAAGTGAATTAATAATTCTATCAACCTCCGTTCTTAGTAATTCAAAGATTAAATTATAGATATTCACCTCTCCATGTAAAATATCCTAATCCCGGTTGGTTTTCCGTTCCTTTCCAAATATTCTCTCATCATTAAAAGAATTATTATCCTTTATTGGAAAAAAATCAAGATTTAGTTTTTTGGATATAAATATATGATTGAAGAGTCCCAATTTATTTGGTCTTGGATTTCCAATTAATATCTATGATACATTTATTGTCATGGTGCTGTTAAAGTTTTGGGGATTATTTGTTGCCGAGTGTTTATCACCGTTCTTGAGGTAGGTGGTCTCAATTCAAATCCCAAAGTATTGATTTAAATATTGTGTATTGAATTTAATGAATATAGGGTCTGTTTATCATTTAGGTTTCAAAATAGAATTAGTTAATTTAGAAAATTAATTAATTAAGGAATTGTGAAATTGAGGATAATTAATTATTGAATTAATTATCAGAATATTGAAATTGTTGGATTTTTGGAATAATTAATTGTAATGATAATTATTACGAATATAAAGATATGTTGTGGAATAATTAATTTATTGAATAATTATGGTTGTAGATCTGAATAATGAATTTGTTTTGATATAATTGAAAGATTAATTAATTGATAAGATATTGGATTAATTTATTTGAGATAATTAATTGTTTAATTAATTTTAGATATTTTTTATTACTTGATTTATATAATTAATTGGTGAATTAATTATTAAGATATTGAATTTTTTGATTGAGATAATTAGTTCTTGAATTAATTATCCAGCTATTGAAATGAATGATTTAGGTAATTATATTTTTATTTAATTATAGAAACATTGAATTGACTGATTTTTATAATTAGTCATTGAATTAATTATTGGGACATTTAGTTGATTGAATCAATATAATTAATTAATAAATAAATTATGGCATTATTGGGGTTGTTGAATTGGTAATATTTATTTTTTAATTCATTATTGTTATATTGGGTATGTTGAATTGACTAAGCTAAAACAATTAATTGATGAGTTAATTAGTGATATTGAATTGATTGAGATAGAACAGATGATTTCCAAATTAATAATTGTTTTATTAATGTTTTCATATTGGAATAAATACTTATCGAATAAATTATTGGAAATTGTTGTGATTATGAAAATGTTGAATCTGACTTTTTATTGATAAATTAAATAATAGAATTGAGGAGATTAATTAATTGTGGAATTAAGTAATTTTAGTACTATGATTATATAATTGTTGAATTTAATAATGAGATTTATGGATTAATTAATTTATAGAATAATTAATGGAAGTAATATGATCCTTTAATTACGGGATTAATTAATGTAATTGATGTGTGAAATTTATTAGAGAAATAATTGAAGGGAATAAATGTGATTAATTAATTGTTGGATTAATTAATGAGATGGATGGGAATAATTAATTTTTGTATTAATATAGAATATTGATGATATTAAATAAATATGTAATTAATTAATGACATGGATGTGATTAATTAAATGATGAATTAATTAATGGGAGTAATGTGATTAATTAATTGATAAATTAATTAATTGAAGAGAGATGATTAATTAATTTTAATATTGGTTAATTGAATATTGGTAAATAATTAATTGTTCAATTAATTAATGTATTTGGGATTATTCATTGATTAAATAATTATCGATATAATTTATATATATTATTTTTATAAAATCATAGATTGAATAATTAATTGATAAATTTACTATGGGATGTTGAGGATGATAATTTAATAACTGATTATTGAAATAATTATTGGATATCGTGATTCTAAATTGAATAATTAATTTTCAGGTTAATTAATGGAATGTGTTGCGGGTTTTCAATTAGTTGACATTAATTATTTAATTATTTAATAATTTAATTGTCTTTTTATTGTGAAATTTGGACATAATGTTAATGTTGATTAGCCATAATTAATTTGAACATTGTGTGGAGGACATGGTCTGCTGATTCTGAACCCCATAGTAGTAGTAAATTGTGTGATCATCATGTATGGGACATGGTAGATTGTTTCCATTTCCCATGGGAGTGGGACATGTTATGATGTTTTTGAAACCCATATGGATTAATTATTTGATGAACATGTGTGAGACATGGTCTTCAGTTTCAAAATCCCTAGAGAGTGGGACGTGGTCATTTGATTCTAAAGACTATGGAGATAAACCTTTGTTGAACATGTTGTGTTGTTTCTGAATCCCATATGGTCCTCAACCTTATGACATAGACCCAAATTTTTTGAATTGGAATATGGTTCCAATTATCTCTAATATAAATTTAAATGAAAGGGATAATAATATACCTTTTTTAATGAGTTTTGTATTGAATATGTGACATAGTTCATATTGAAGTGCAATATGAAGAAGGTATTGAGGTTCACGTGTCATCAAGAACCGAAAGGGTTAATGTAGTTAAATAAAGAATAATAATTGATAATTCAATAACTATTAAATTATTCTACAATTTTATTCTCTATACAACTGCATTCACTATTGGATTGGATATTTTCAGAGAAATCATTATATGTGGCCTACTGAGTTGTACTCAAACCCAACTCGGGCTTCCTGATCAGTACAAAAATAGACTCTGTGTTTACTAGAAAAAAAATGGGGAATGTCCCTATGTTATATGGATAGTTTTGGATGAATCATGGATGGGGGAACTGGCCCTGACATTGGACCAGATTGGGGGAGTCATCATAGTATTTATATTGAGTTCCAATTTGACACTGGGAAAATACTTTTCTTGGTATATCTACTATTTATTTTTTGTCATTGTATCCCTAATTTTGGAATCTTGTGATCTTGGAATAGTTTTTTAATTCCGGTTTTCTATCATTATTTTCCATTTTTTAATTTCTATAATAAAATAAAATTGATGGTATATTCTCCCAATGATTGATATTAGAACCTCGCTACTAGTTGGTAGCCTCTTAATTATGGACAGGTGTACTTGAGGTTATTTGACCGACCAGACCAAGGAACCCATATATTCCACCCAGGTCGGGGTGTTACTCATACACATTGTTAAATATTATATTACTATTTTAAAATCTCTTTGTGTTATAATAGGAAAGCTCCCTCGTGATTTGAATGCTATGTAGATCTTATGTAGAACTGTCCATACTATCCAAACCAAAAACACCACCTCAATTCTAAAAATGTATCCCAAAGTCTATATAAATTATATATTGATACATAATTTGAAATAATTCCTAAAAACAAATTAAATACAATAAATGACTATATATAATTTTAAAATCCTTACCACTAACATCCTAGATGATGTTGCTACATTAGGTGCTTTCATTCAATGTTAAAAATATGAATTTTCGTATAATCTATCATGAAAAAAGAAGAAAACCATTTATTTTTCACTCCCAATAAAATATAAATACAATTCCCACATAAATAATTAAATTTCTCTTCAAATACTATTCCATGAGTTTATTTCATGAGAATTCACATTTGAGGCCTTTAAATACTATTTTCATCAAAAAAATGGATTAACATCAACCACAAAAATATTCCATATCCATCATGGATCACCTTACTTTTAATAATCTCCCCTTTATTTTTTTATCATTTTAATATAAAATTCAATTCTAATAACATTTTTCGCCGTATCTAGAAGATAGTATAATAACTATTATTGCTATGTCTACATAATATATAATAAATGTAAAAAACTAGAGTTCAATATTTAATATCTTGCCTCATGAAATTTCCTATTATATTACTCCCATGTGATGAGGAAATATCAACCCAAAACTAGTATCTAGTTCCTACAGTCACCAACATTTTTCAAATTCCACTAGTCGAGTCCCCATTTGATAAGAATATGGCTCGGAAATAATAAATTTTTTTTTTCATAGTACAACTTAAGGATCGTATATCACCCTCCATACTGCAATCCATTTCAAATAGTTAGATTATTTTAAACACAATGGGGTTTTTGTACATATAAAACACCTTAAGGTGAGAGAGGTGGTTGAACAGTGATTTGTGACCGATGTTTCCCAAAATTTTGACAATTGAATTTAATAGTAATAATTTCTCAAAATTTGTAAATAGTTTGGACATATTCTATATTGATAAATCATTACTCCACCATATAATTTTTAATGATACACTGGATTATGATTTTTTTTATTATTTTTCCTTACTGGATTATTTATGGGATCAATTGCACTCTAGTTGTCAAAAAATTTTAGCATAAGATTATTCACCTCATGAAAAATATCTTCACAAGTTTTTTCACAAATAGATGTTGAGTTCCATCCATATGTAATGATATATAATCCACATTCATGGATCTTAGTAAAATGATTTACTACTTATTATTTTGTAATCAAAAATATTTTCTAAAATAATGGATGAACCACTACTTTGGTAATTTCATTCAACCACTTCACCCTCCCTTCCAACATTAGGAAACATAAGTATTCATTATAATTTAATAGATTAGAAAACTGACCATAATTAATAGTACCTTGGATGCACCTAATAATTAAATTATTTAATGTTAGATACTATTATTTTAGATTAAATTTAAAACATGCTGCCAAACATGTTTATAAGAAGTAATCTAGAAATATCAATATTAAATACACAATGATTGTAATTATTATAACATATGTGGTAGTATCTATATATTTCCCTTCTTAATTCCTTCTAAACATTTTACTAACTATAATCAGTGTGAATATTGGTTTGGAATCATGAATATTAAATACTTTCAGAATATCTCTTGTCTATATTTTCTGATATACAAATATATATCTCATTCTCTAAATCACATTAATCCATATATTATAAGTTATTCCACCTATTATTTACATTTTAAATTGTATTATCATCTACTTAAAATATTTATCCTCTTATTATTATATGATTCCAAAAACTAAGAATTCATAAATAATGATAAGAACTCATTATTTATCATACTTTGATGCTTTGAAAAGATTATTATAACCAACACCTCCCTTTGTTGTAATAGAATTCATCATGTATATATCTAGTAATCCATACCATAATCATGTTTCATTATATATTTTATATAAGTTCTTTTACTTATATTTACAATTTAATTTTTCAATTTATATTCAGAAATCCTATTGGCTATTGTATATAAAAATCATTCTCATGCGAAAAAATTAAAAAATAAGTTTTAACTATCATATGGTAAATCATGATACAATTTAAAATTTCTATCCCCAAGAAGATATTTATTATTTGAATTAAAAGCATGGGTGAAAATATTTTATCAACATAATCTTATTACACTTTATTCATTTCATTTACAAATGATAGATTCCTAATTTTAGAACACTTTACGATGTTTATCAAATTTATTTTGGAAAATTAATATTGTTCTAATTACATTTTGATGTTCATTTTTCTTCATATGTTCTTGAGTCTAATTTTTGTCACTTTGATCTAATTCCCCATTCATGTCTGAAACTCAAGATCTTTCATTTGGATCATCATCAAATGATTTTTAATTTATCCTTGTTTGTTGACCAACATTGTATTCACTCCTGAACATATTTTATTTTTAGAGAAGTTTTTTCTCCTATTTTATTGGATGGATCAAACAATGTTCTCATATTTCAACTATGATTTATAGGCCACCACTATTTATATAATGTATCTCCTTATATGTTTTCAAAATACTTTTCACAATTGGGATCATTTTTTTAAAACATGTGTGGTTTTAAAAATATTGTATTCTCTAGATAACTCATCACACTTTTCAATTTAAAAAATATTTTTATCTTTTGGAATAATGAAATTGACATCATTTCTATATGAAAAATTACCCTTTTCTTGAATATTTGTTAATATTTAATAATTACCAATTAGCCAAAAAGTTCTCATTCCTTTACTATACTGCCATATATTTATTGATTTCCTTATCTGTTTTAAAGGTAGCAACATCATTGGAAGTCCTAAAAAAAATTTAGTGTGGGATTATTCCATAAAATATTCTAGAACGTCTTCTCTCTTACTATGGAAATAAAACCAACTTATTTTGACTTTACACTTGATATTGTACAACATAAGTTTTTTATTGGTGGGAAACACCACTATGTATAAACATGGTTTCAGCTAAAATTTTCACCTTTTAATTTCATCATTCAATAATTATTTTTTATTTTGGATTACATGGAGAGAATAGATTATTGTTGTTGAAATTATTCTTTGGTAAGTTTAAAATTTAATGGAAATATATTCATTTTTTTGTATTGGAATATTTTTTTTCGAGTATTATTTTTTGACCCCTTTTTATTTACCACTTCAAGAAAACTATATGTTATTATTTTCTACAATTGAATATAAAACATGTCATCATGCTATAATTATTGATTAAAAAATAAATAACGTTACAAATATATTCCTAATATATTCCTTATCCACAAATATCGATATCCACTAGTTTAATGAAATTAGATTCACTTTCCCTCTATGATGAGATGGATTTCAAACTATTTTCCCAGTATATAACAATTTTCAATTATTTTCATCATATAGTTATAGATTTAGAATATCCATTGCATAATTTAAAATGGGTAAATATTTATGCTTTATCATTGAATTTTTCTATTCATTTAATTCCCCATGTTAATCTCATTATCTATAAATATGATACAAGTATTCTGTTTACAATCAACATAAAAAAGTTTCCAATTCAATATATTTTTTTTTATAATAAAGATCGTAGTATTTCAATTTGTTAATAATCCATTATTATTAAATTGAACATGAAATACATAGTCACTTAGTTGACTATCACTAAATTGGTTATATCATAATCTCTTCACATGTAGAAAAGATCTCTTATACAACTCACTACCTATTAGTTGAGTATTACCACTGCATTTTATCCTCAATGATCCATGAATTATAAAACACACTATCTCATTAAAAATCCCTTCATATTTTTTTAGGTTAATATATCGAGTAAAATGCTATGGACACCCACTATTGAGATTCCAGGAGTAGTTTTTCATCATTTATTTGAGAGAAAATTCTTTTATGTTGACCAACTCTTTCCTCTTCCATTATTTCCATGATAGTTATAGTTTGGTTGAGTTATTAAATAATCTATCCTCCTTTTCATATATATTTTGGTACAATAAAATCATTCTTATAAATCTAATGTTTTGTATCTATTTTTAAATGTAATATTTTTATGTGGATTACTATTCACTTCCCTGTAACTTTTATGATGGTAAATGTTGTGCACTGTGTTTCATTTGTTGTCAATAACGTGTCAAGGATTTAATGGATGGAAAGGAGTTTCAATATGTGAATGACAGAGGATGTGATGGTTATGGTTATGTTGTTAATAATATGTTAAGGATTGAGTGGATATGTGACTGACAAGGTGATGGTGATTGTTGGAGAATGGACATGGTACTAAGAGGAATGTCACTTAGGAGAATCACTAAGTGGAATATGAGGTAATGCTTGAAACATTATCCATACAAATCAGATGATTGTAGAGCAGATCTTACGTTCAAAGAACTTGTATCGAGAAGATACAATGTCACAACATTGTCAGAAGTCCATGCATTGTCTTCACAATGTATGAGGAGAGAAAGAAGTGCCATCCACAATTACTAAGTTGATGAGGAATGAAGAAGGGTTCCATCCACAATCACTAAGTGGATGATGAGAGAAAGGTGAACCATCCAAAACTACTAAATGGATGAAATGGTTTGAAGAAGACCATGCACTATCTCTTAGTGCATGAGGATTTGAAGATGATCCAACCTCATCTTTGATTGGATCAAATAAGAACATTGAAGATCATGTGATTTATGATTAATTGTTGATGAATATATTTGAGAGATCCTTGGGAATTCCATTATTTAATAGAAGAAGATGAAGAGATGTTGAAGAAGATATATGGAGTTCTTAAGAAGATGAAGAGGAGAAAAAGTATGGTTTGGTATTTTGTACTTGGTTACATTTCTTTTATACAAAGTAACAACTATGTACTTTAACAAAAAAAATAAACCAACCAAGGAGGTCAGCCGAGGTCCCTCACCACAAGCACTTGCGGGACCCGAGGGTCAACCGCGCTCAAGAGAAGTCCTCAAGGCCAAGGCCTCCCCAAGGCATGGTACGGGCCGTGTGTAAGCCCGTGGGTGCCAAACGGTGATGAATCCGTACAGTGTGGGCGCTAGGTGCGCGCCCGAAGGAAGCAGAGTGGGCGCTAGAGCGCACCCACAGGAGAACCGTTGCGGGGCCGCACCAGAGGGGGGAGAGGAGATTTCTGAGCTGATGGTGGGAGGCGATGGTTGTTAAACCACGGAAAAACCACAGCGCGTTTCAATGTGGGATGAGTTTTTTGAGATGCGGAGTTGATCTGGGCCGTCCATCTGATCTGCGTGTTATCGCAGCCGCATGATCCATTCGTGGCTCCTTCCAAGATCATTTAACGCCGAACCAATGGCTGAGGTGACAAACCATGGTCATCCTCAACCTCCCGCTAGCTAAATCTACCCCGTGACGCCTCCCACAAACCAGATGCACCAAAGAAAGGGAGATGGAGCTCTCGACCAGCGTTGTTGATGAAAAAAACTGCATGGTGATCGCTTTGAAGAACTGAATACATGCATGCGTTAAAATTCTCATGCATGCAACGAAATGAAGAAATTCGATTGAGGCCGAAGCAAACGAAGTTTCAAGGCAGTGTGTTCATGCACTGATCGGTCTTAAAGATGGTTTGCATGCACATGAACATGATGCAAACACCAAGAACGAAGGATCCTGTGGTTGAAAAAGGAAAAGGAAACACTCGAGATATGTGGCATATCTTGAACGTGGGTTGAATGTTCTTAAAGAACCGAATATTTCGATTATTCAAAAGAATGAATCTAGGACGATTCATGGATGGATTTTGAATGCATTCTTTGTCTATAAAAGGAAGAGTCCAAGCCGAGAAGAGGCTGCTGCCTCCCATACAATCAAGTGCTTCTGTTAAAAAAAAAGCATCTTTGGAGAGGAGAACCGCGCAACCTCTTGCATGAAGGATAATCATGCATTCCTTGTGTGAAGGAAGAGGCCGAGTCGAGCCTCCCTGTGTGGTCCGTTGCACGATAGGGAAGAAGATGAGCCTTGCGCGCCCACTGCCCGCATTCTTGCGTGGTAGCAAGTGGCTGCACCCTGTGTGCCTGCACAATCACGCGGCAGGAGGAAGCCACTGCATTCCCTTTATGCGGTATGAAGAATCTGAGCTGCGCACACATGTGCACATTCTCTACCCATGAACTCACGTGGTAGGAGGAAGCCACCGTGCCACATGCGGGGTAGGAGCAGCTGCACCTGCGCGGCAGAAGAAGTTGCTGTGCCACCCGCACAGTTGAAGCCCCTCCTACACCCTGTCTGGTTGAAGACAGGAGGTGGCTGCATAACTTGCGCGCCCTCCTTTGGTGATAAGTGGAATCCCACACGTTTGTGTGTGTGTGTGCTATGTGGAGAGGAATCCTATAACACACTTGGGTGTGTGTGTGTGCACGGGTTGAAGAAGGAATGTCGTGTGTGAAAAGTGGAAAAGAAGGTCGTGTGTGCAAAGTGGAAAGGAGGGTCGTGTGTGCAAAAGGAGAGTAAGGCCACACCATCTTTGAGTGTGTGTGTTCAAATTAACAAGGAGGCCGAACCCTTAGTGTGTGCACAAGTGGAGTGTGCACACCTTAAAGAAGAAGAAAATAACAAATTGTGTGCAAGGAAACAAGAAGGCCGAAGCCTTAGTGTGTGAACAAGTAAAGGAGGCCATACCTCTTGTGTGTACCTATGTGAAGGAAGAAGATACATGCATGTTCATGCATGTATGAATAAGTGAACAATTGGGTAAACACCTTGAGAAGAATGAGAGAATGAGAAATTCACACTAAATAAAAACAGACAATTTGGTGTGTGTAAGAAAGAATAAAAAAGTGTGACTCCAAGAAGAAGGTGTGTGTGATAAAAGAGTTTACACCCTTTAAGGGTTTATCACACCAAGAAGAAAATAGGAGTACATGAATTCATGCATGCACATGCACATGTAAACAAATATTAAATCAGTGTGTGTGTGCATTTGAGAAGACCAAGAACAAAGGATCTTGAGGGAATTTGAGATTCCATGCAAGTCATGCATGGAGATTGAAAATCCATGTAATCAGTGCATGAAGATTCAGAGATTCCATGCACTCAGTGCATGAAGTTCAATTGAAGAGAGGCTGAGGCCAGACTAAAGTTAAAGACATCATTCATTTGAGTTTTCATTAGTTGAGAAGACTAAGAAGATTGAGTGGGAATACTCAGTGCATGATCATAATTTCCACTCAAGATTATTGAAGACAGAGGTCAGGTCATCCTTAGAAGTAGGAGAATAAAGCCTGAGCAAAGAAGAAGAGTCCTGATCGCCACAAGTGATCAGATGAAGTGATCAATGCCAGCAGACCTTATCCAATTCTATTGAAGACTCTTGAATACCATAAAAAGAAGAAGAGCTACTCATGTCACTCGAGGAGCTAGTAGAAGACTCCCATATGAGACTCAGGGTGGAGAAGTCTTCGATGGAAGCTGAAGCAGGCCAGTGGGACTCTGGTAACACTGTGGGATGCAGTATAAAGATGCTCCTATGGGACTCAGGAGAGATACATTGTGACTCTGTATCAACCATTGTAATTACTATCTTAATTATTGTGTAGAAACCATGTTGGTGAGTTTAACCAACATGGCAAGGACGTAGGCCTTTGGAGCCGAACCTTGTAAATCCTTGTGTCCTATGCCTTTACATTTACTACATCACTGGAGGAAAGGCTGAGAGATACAATAATAGTGGATAGAGGCCTTAAAAGCCATAGAGGTTTAATTGATAAAGAATCAATTAGTAAAAAGTTTTAAAGGATCACTGATTCACCCCATCCCCCTCTTAGTGATCACACTGATCTGGGAACTTCAATTGGTATCGAAGGGAGGTTGCCTCTAAAAGATCCAAGGGAGTATTTATAAAGTGCATATTTGAAGTCATGAGTGAATACCCTCAAATGAAGATATCTTCCAAGACTCATAAAAATAGAAATAATAAAAAGGCCAAGAAGATGAAGAAGACAGTCTCTACTAATAGAAAAAAACCTTCCACTAAAGGTAATATGAAAGTCACAACATATGATAAATCCTTTTATCACTCTTCTGATGAAACCTGATCTAGCTTTGATGATGATGGAACTATCAATGATCTTCTAAATGTACTCAAATATCTTCAATATACAGTCCCTAGGGAAGTGTAAATGTGTATTGCTACAAGTATCCATGATCTTCAAGAAGAAAAATTACAGCTAGAAAAGAAGCCAATTCTATGGATGATCAATTGGAAAGAAGGGTTGGCATTACTAACACTCTCACAAAGCTGGTGGAGGCTAAGGATGAAACCGTTTCCCTTTGTAGTGAAATAATTGATGATGTCACTGAAGAACTACAAATAAGAATTTGTGAGAAATAATTCTTTGATATAGTGTTTAAAGAAGTTTTCCATGCACAGGAAAAGAGGCATAGAATGTCAATGGTTTTCAAAGATGCTCAACTAGAATACAAAGTAAAAAGGGTAAAGGAGCTTGAAAATTCATTGCATTAAATGAAGAAGGTGCATGAAGACCAAATGAAACAACTAAAAGAGAATTGGGAAGGAAGGCTATGATTTGTTGAGGATGAGAATATCTCTCTCAACATGAAATTCTTAGAACTAGGGGTGATACTGAAAAATAAGCAATCACCCAAAACTGAAGACTCCCAATCAGCTGAAAGAAGAAATGTTACCACTCAAGTGTGCATTGAGATGGATGATTCCAAAAGGCGGACATCCTATAATGAAAGGGAAACATCTTCTAAGAAGAAGGTACCATCCATACCATCTTGTACTAATGATTCTAAATGTGTTTCCACAAAAATTAAAGGATGGATGAATAACTTTAAACAAGTATGGATGAAGAAGATAAAAAAAGAGAGATCTCCTGAAATGACAAAGCAATTCAAAAGAAAGATCCAACAATCAGAAGAAGTCAAGAAGTCAAGATTTGTAGGTCAATGTTGGTGCTGCAACAAATATGGGTATCGTGCAATGGAGTTTTGGTACAATACTCTAAATGTTAAAGCACAAAGGAAGCCCATTCCAAGGGGGAGAAAGCCAGAGGAGAAGAAGCAACATCCACAGGTCTAGAAACATCTGTTTACTGCAAACAGATTTGGAATGTTTGATAACATCTGGGATGAATGAAAAAGTGGTCACAAGAAATATACATACCAATCTCAAAATGTTTCCAAAGCGGAAAAGAAGAGAGGATCATAGAACCTGGCTAAGAATGAAGAAGTATCCATGGGAATCCAGCAAAAAAAGTTGAAAATGCTCCCAAGAATATCTTGAAAAATCAAGAGAAGTCCTTGGATTTCAAATCCAAGAAGGGTGATGCATCCAGAAGGACCACCAAGAAAAAAATGCTTCTACTGTGGAAAGACAGGTCATAACATGGATCTCTATAAACAAGCCATGGAACTAAATAGAAGCAAAATGTACTCAACATGACAATCAGTCCAGAAGAAGAAGGGATTGATTGAAAATAAGCTTCCTAAGAAAGGTATCTTAAAAGCATCAAAGGAACCATGTGGAACATCCCAATCTGAAGCCTCACTTCCAAATGACATATTGATCATCTGGCCCGAATATTTGGAAAGAATGATAAATGAAGAAAATTCCCATGCCAAAGCTAGTACAAAAGGAAAACAAAAGATTTCACATGAAGACAATGTTCTGTGTGCGAGGTGCAATAAAGCTGGTCATATCAGTAATAAATGAATGACACTCTATCTCAAAAAGAATTCTTCAAGAGAATGAAGATTGCACCAGGAAATTCTAGTACTCAGAAGGCACCTAGAGTGAGAGGAGTCACACACAAAGATGTTTAAGAGGTGTTAAGATACACATCAGTACAAACATCATTTAAGATCAAATGTGCAAGTGTGAAGAATGGAGAAAATGGAACATCTCGGTTGAGAGAATCTTCTCAACCGTGTTGTTCAAACTGATGAACAAAAGAGGTTCCAACTTCTTCCCTAATCACTAGTATATACATGTGCTTCCATTTCAGGGGATTGAAGGTGATGATCAGTCCTCAAATTGAGAATGGTATGGACAGAATGGAGTGTACCCCTTGAGGGGGAGCCAATCTCTAGATGATGATCTTTTGAGATACATATCATCTTGTGAATAATGAAGGTATTCCAATCACACATTCATCCCGTGTGTCCTAATTTTATTTAACATGTCAATTAAGGGGGAGTAATTGATTAAAGAAAAATGGATGAAAGTGGGAGCTTTATCTTTTCATCTGAACATTCTAATGAGTTTGGTATGTATGTGCAGGATTTAGCAATTCATTGATATATCTGAAAAATTTCAACCCCATGAAGCCTAAGCATGATCTCACATGTATAGTGAATTGTGGACAGCATTTAATTATTTGTTTACATCACTCTTGTTTTCTACATCGGGTTATCCCAAGTAGACTTAGAGATGATTTACTAAGGGCTCTTTGCTAAAGTGAACATGTGACATCATCCCTCACTTAGTGATTTTCAAGAAGATGCTATTCAAAGGGAGGAAGTTATATTTTGAAGTGAACCATACCACACCTTTGAATTTGGTTGCCAATAAGGGGGAGAAAAGCTTAGAACACATATTGACCCATTCATATGTGCTCTAGTGATATTAACAACAAATAAAAAGGGGGAGATTGTAGTGCACTGTGTTGCATTTGTTGTCAATAAGGTGTCAAGGATTGAATGGATGGCAAGGAGTGTCAATATGTGAATGAAAGAGGAAGTGATGGTGATGGTGATGTTGTTAATAAGATGTCAAGGATTGAGTGGATATGTGAATAACAAGGTTATGGTGATTGTCGGAGAATGGCCATGTTACTAAGAAGAATGTCACTTAAGAGAATCACTAAGTGGCATAGGAGGTTATGGTTGAAACATTATCCATACAAATCGGATAATTTTAGAGCTGATCATAAATTCAACGAACTTGTATCAAGAAGATACAATGTCACAACATTGTTATAAGTCCATGAATGGTCTTCACAATGCACGAGGAGATAAAGAAGTGCCATCCACAATTACTAAGTGGATGAGGAATGAAGAAGGGTTCCATCCACAATCACTAAGTGGATGAGGAGAGAAAGGTGAACAATCCACATCTACAAGATGGATGAAGTGGTTTGAAGAAGACCATGCACTATCTCTTAGTGCATTATGATTTGAAGAAGATCCAACCACATCTTTGATTGGATCAAAGAAGAACTTTGAAGATCATGTGATTTATGATTAATTATTGATGAAGATAGTTGAGAGATCCTTGTGAATTCCATTCTTTAATATAAGAAGAAGAAGTGATTTTGAAGAAGATATATAGAGTTCTTATGAAGATGAAGAGGAGAAGAAGTATGGTTTGGAATTTTTTTACTTGGTTACTTTGCTTTTATACAAAGTACCAACTATGTACTTTAACAAAAAATAATCCAACCAAGGAGGCCAGTCGAGGTCCCTCACCTCAAGAACATGCAGGTCCTGAGGGTCAACCGCGATCAAGGGAAGTCCTCAAGGCCAAGGCTTCCCCGAGGCATGGTGCGGGCCATGTGTAAGCCCGCGGGTGCAACACGGTGATGAATCTGTGCAGGATGGGCGCTAGGTGCGCGCCCGAAGGAAGAAGAGTGGGTGCTAGAGCGCGCCCACATGAGAACTGGTGCGGGGCGGAACCGGAGGGGGGAGAGGAGATTTCTGAGCCGATGGTGGGAGGCGATGGTTGGTAAACCGCGAAAATACTGCGACGTGATTCGATGTGGGATGAGTTTT
This sequence comes from Viscum album, assembly GCA_963277665.1. Lineage (NCBI taxonomy): Eukaryota > Viridiplantae > Streptophyta > Magnoliopsida > Santalales > Viscaceae > Viscum > Viscum album. Next base: position 2,130,056,635 of record OY728123.1, on the reverse strand, counting down.
TTGAGATGCAGAGCTGATCTGGGTTGTCCATCTGATCCGCGTGTTATCACATCCGCACGATCCATCTGCGGCGCCATCTGAGAACATTTAACACTGATCCAAAGGTCATGGTGACAAACCATGGTCATCCTCAACATCCCACCAGCTGATGCTACCCCACGACACCTCCCAAGAACCAGAGGCACCCAAGCAAGGGAGATGCAGCACCCGGCCAGCATTGATGATGAAAACAACTACACAGTGATCGTTTTGATGAACCGAATACATACATGAATTAAAAGTCACATGGATGCAACAAAATGAAGAAATTTGATCAAGGCCAAAGGAAAAGGAGTTGCGAGGCAGTGTGTTCGTGCATGGATCAGTCTTAAAGAAGGTTTGCATGCACATGCACGTGATGCACACACCAAGAACGAAGGATCCTGTGGTTGAAAATGAAAAAGGAAACACCCGAGATATGCAGCCTATCTTGAACGCGGATTGAATGTTCTTAAAGAACCAAATATTCTATTTATTCAAAATAATTAATCTCCGACGATTCATGGATGGATTTTGAACGCATTCTTTGTCTATAAAAGGAAGAGTCCAAGATGAGAAGAGGCTGATGCCTCCCAGACATTCAAGTGCTTCTGTTTCAAAAACAGAGCATCTTTGGAGAGGAGAACCACGCAACCTCTTGCACGAAGGAGAACCACACATTCCTTACGCAAAGGAAGAGGACGAGCCGAACCTCCCTGTGCGCTCCGTTACATGATAGGGAAGAAGCCGAGCCTTGCGCGCCCGACGCCCTCATTCTTGCGTGGTAGCAAGTGGCCGCACCCTCTGTGCCTACACACTCACACAGCAGGAGGAAGCCACTGCATTCCCTTTGTGCGGTAGGAATAATCTGAGCCGTGCACACTTGCGCGCTTTCTATGCCCGTGAACTCACGCGATAGGAGGAAGCCGCCCTGCCACCTGCATGGTAGGAGCTGCCGCACCTGCGCGGCAGAAGAAGTTGTCACGCCACCCGCATGGCTCAAGCCCTTCCTGCACCCTATTCTAGTTTAAGATAGGATGTGGCCGCATAACTTGTGCTCCCTCCTTTGGTGAGAAGTGGAAGGCCACACGTTTTTGTGTGTGTGTGCTAAGTGGAGAGGAAGCCCATAACAAACTTGGGTGTGTGTGTGTGAACGAGTTGAAGAAGGAAGTCCGTGTGTGCAAAGTGGAAATGAAGGCCGTGTGTGCAAAGTGAAAAGGAAGGTCGTGTGTGCAAAAGTAGAGGAAGGCCACACCATCTTTGAGTGTGTGTGTGCAAATTAACAAGGAGTATGAACCCTTAGTGTGTGCACAAGTTGAGTGTGCACACCTTAAAGAAGAAGAAAAGAACAAAGTGTGTGCAAGGAAACAAGAAGGCAGAAGCCTTAGTGTGTGCACAAGTAAAGGAGGCCATACCTCTTGTGTTTACCTAAGTGAAGGAAGACGATACATGCATGTTCATGCCTGTATGAATAAGAGAACAATTGGGTAAACACCTTGAGAAGAAAGAGATAAGGAGAAATTCACACTAAACAACAACACACAATTTGGTGTGTGTAAGAAATAATAAAAAAGTGTGACTCCAAGAAGAAGGTGTGTGTGCTAAAAGAGTTTACACCCTTTAAGGGTTTATCACACCATGATAAAAAGGGGAGTACATGCATTCATGCATCCACATGCACACATAAACGAAGCTTAGATCAGTGTGTGTGCATTTGAGAAGACCATGAACAAGGGATCTTGAGGAAATTTGAGATTCCATGCAAGTCATGCATGGAGATTGAGTAGCCATGCAATCAGTGCATGAAGATTCAGAGATGCCATGCACTCAGTGCATGAAGTTGAATTGAAGAGAGACTGAGGCCAGACTGAAGTTAATGACATCATTAATTTGAGTTTTCTGTAGTTGAGAAGACCAAGAAGATTTAGTGGTAATACTCAGTACAGGAACATAATTTCCAATCAAGATTCTTGAAGACAGAGGCCGTGTCATCCTTAGAAGAAGGAGAATAAAGCCTGAGCAAAGAAGAGGAGTCATGATCGCCACAAGTGATCAAGGCCAGCAGACCTTATCCAAGGCTATTGATGTCTCTTGAAGATCATAAAAAGAAGAAGAGCTACTCGTGTTACTCGAGGTGCCAGGAGAAGACCCCCTGTGAGACTCAGGGTGGAGAAGTCTTCGGTGGAAGCTGAAGCAGGCCATTGGGACTCTGGTAACACTGTGGGATGCAGTATAAAGAACCTCCTGTGGGACTCAAGAGATATACAATGTGACTCTGTATTGACCATTGTAATTACTAACCGAATTATAGTGGAGAAACCATGTTGGGGCGTTTAACAAACATAGAAAGGATGTAGGCCTTTGGAGCCGAACCTTGTAAATCCTTGTGTCCTATGCCTTTACATTTACTACATCACTCGAGGAAAGGCTGAGAGATACATGAATAGTGGATCGAGGCCTTAACAAGAAATAGAGGTTTAATTGATAAAGAATCAATTAGTAAAATTTTTAAAAGGATCACTGATTCACCCCCTCCCCCTCTTAGTGATCACACTGATCTGGGAACTTCAGATAACATTAATTCTTCTACTTTTCATATCAATACAACCTTAATATTAATTACAATAAAACACAATGAAATTTATTTATAACAAAATAATATTATGATGTGAAGGATTTTACCTCATTATTGTCATACAGATTCCAAAAAATTCAGCAATGAAATATCTTCCGGATTTCTCCCTATAGTACATCATGTGGCCAAAAAATGAAAACTAAATAAATTTCATTAGATTAAATATGTTCCCTCCTTCATTTTTCCACATGACCCCAACCATCACTCATACAGTGTGATGACTATTTTTTAATCAGTAAGGATTTAGGATTTTTTACATCTTTATTATTTCAATTTTAAATAGAAATATTTTTCTTAATAACCAGATATTTATATTTAAATATACTAGCTCACACATTCTACATAACTCAGTAGTGATACATTTATTTTTTTACTAGTTTTGGATTCAGAACCAATTTATATTAAACACATGGATGTAGTTCTTTGTCAAACACATAATGTTCAAAAGAATCATTTTTCATCAATTGAAACATTCTAAAAATTCACAATAAATGATCCCCCAAACATGTATCTTTTTCTACATGTCACGTGATTTTTATCGTGTTTAATTTTTATTTATTAATAAACAAACCCTCTTTAATGGACTCATTATTCTTTTATATATCATTAAAGGTATTATTAGTGTTATGAATCAACGTATTTTATATTTCAATCATTAGTTTGTAATTCAAAACATATTCGGAATTCCAATTATTTCAAAACATGTTACAGTTTTTTAAGGGATTCAATATATTATTTGATATTATCTACATATTTTTAGGTCAGTTTTTACAATTAATTACACTTTAGAATTTCATACCATTAAAGGTTGTTCTCTTCAAAATCTCCATATTATTTAAAACTATTATTGATAACTAAATTAATGTTTGTTATGTAAAACCATATTTGGTTCTTCCATTTAAATTGTAGTTGACATGTCGTCTTTAACATTGGCCCTATATTTCTTCCACCCACCCTATATAGTTTGTAACATCACTTGTTCATTTATTATTAATCTCTCCCTATGAAATTTATTTCTCAATATGTTCTTAGATATAATTATCAATTTATATTTAACATTTATTTGGAATTATATATGAATTCTTCTTAAACATCCTCATAATCAAATTTTCATTGAAATTTTCTCAAATGTAACCAAATTTTCCACATCAAAATAATTTTAGTGGAAGATTTCAATTGAGTATCCCTTATTCATTCATGATGTTCTTAGATACTTGATGGGCTAATTCATCATCCAAAACCTCCTCTCCATAACCATATTTATATAAGTCATGTTACTCAATAGTTTTCAGAAAAACCTCTTCAATTTGTTAAATTTATTATTATTCATCTATAATTGTCATTTAAAATGCCACCAAATGTCTTCATACATCATCCAAAGGATTCTAGACCTAATTCATCCCAATAATGGATGGTACCTTAAAATAATAAAAATTTATATTCATCGTAATATCTTATTTAAAATATTAATATCATTTATCTCTTCACCAAGTCTTTAATACTTGTCGAGTTATTCCATATGACCTTGTAAGTAGTTTATATAATTACTTTAATTTATATATATATTGAAATATCATAAAGTAATGTATTCTGAACTATTTCATCGTCATTTAGAAAATTCATGTCCACATAAATCATGGAATGTTATAAAACATCATAAACTTAAATCCCATGAATAGTGGTTGAGAAAAAATCATTGAAAATAGATCATAGGATATAAATCATAAATTTATTCTAGAATTTATAAATACTTAAATAAAAAAGGTACCCCTTCTTAATTAACCATTTATATCATAGTGAGTTCAAAATTATAGATTGAACACCTTGACCATACATTGATACCACTTGTTGAACCCTGGACACCCTGATAGGGGAGAGGTGAATTATCGTGTAATATTTCTCTTTTATATTTAATGAAACTTTTTCTCACATTTGTTATAACATGTTATAATTTTTATATTAATCTCAAAATTCACCACAATAACTAATTTTGAAAAATACAAAACACTAAAAAAACATTATCATGGTTTCTTGAAAATGGATAGACTATGTATCATATAAAAATAATTATACTATCTTTCTGGAATCCAAAATGAATCATTAGTTTTAGAGGTTTATAATTTTCATGTCATATTAACTCTTTTCTAGGCTCAAAGTCATTATAATGAATTTTGGGAAGACAATTGAATTCCTTATATAACCTCCATCAGCACCCAAAGTATACTGCATTTAGGGTAATTATTCTTCATTTAAATGAAATAAATAATTCTTCAAACGTTTCAAGGATTTTTTATTTTATATAAATGAAATTCTACAAAATATGATGCTCCAGTTCTATATTATTTCTCGGTAAAAACACCTAGAAAATGAATCATAAAATTAATACTAAATGATAAAATTTACACATTTCCTCAGTGAATTATTGTTCTTTTTTACAATGCTCTATGAAAAATAATGAGGCATTCATGACCTACTAATTGTACCATGTATTATCCACATGATATACTTCATGCTTATTAGTATGGTGTATCATGTATAATGTGGTGGAGTGGATTTTTAAAAAAATTATATATATCTTTATAACAAAAAATTCTATCTTATAATGCTGCCCATAATTAGCATTCATCGAACTCCTATAAATTATAAAATTTTAAATTTTACACCTGAAAGTCTATAATTTATGATAGTTTATGTTTATTAACTATTATTCTTCATGAACATAACTCATATATTAAAATTACCCAACCTCATTAATTGTTTGGTAAATCTTTATATTATCAATATATTCTCAGCGCACCATAATAACATAGAAAATGGGATATTTATAGAGAAATACTTTCTAGAATCATAATAATCCATACAATTATATTAATACACTTCATGTTTCCTCACAAACAACCCATTGTGAACATAATTTGAGAGACAACCCTCATGTAATCACACTGTGGAACCATCCTCCTTGGATTTCCTAGAAACACCACATCAAGATAAAAAAAAATCCTAACCATTATGTAATTTGCGTGTTCTATTATCCTTCATAGTCCCGAAGGACACTCCCAATAAATTACAAAAAATACATTTAGCCTTTACATAATCCTTTCCACAAAATTTATTTATGAACATACCATTCAATCTACGTACTTTCTAGGCGATCTGTGTGATTTATATACCAAAAATCAACTTTCTCTCATAGTATTTTTTATGAAATCTCCAATGACATGTTATTTTTTAAATATATATTTTAAATACTTTGAAAATACTTGATTTCAATTTTTTATAAAATTGTAATACATACTTCTATTTCATTAAAATCAGATTATTTTATCTTAAAATTCCATCATCATACTTCAAATTGATTGTCAATGAACAAAAAACATCGTAAAATTATATATAGAATTGAATTATATTCAAATAAATTATCTTCATATCTTATAAATTAATATTATATCCATATAGATATATATGATATATTCCCATAATAATAAAAAATTAACTTAAGGGGGAATAATTGTACAAGTATGAGGTACATTCCAGTAGATTCCATTCCAATAAGAGTTATAGAAATGTGTTATAATCATATCACCACTATGATTTCTAACCAATATTTCATTATACACCCATATTGGTTATGAATTAATAATCAATTAGGATTTTAAATTTATTAAGCAAAGAATATAATTAGGATGAAATAATATGTTTTCAATAATTATAATAACTATCACGACCTAAATTTCATGATTCCTTCGTCACCTCCTTATAATACAAAAGTGCTTCAAGTTATAGTGAGGAAATAAAAAATATTAAGACGTCATTTTATTAGTAAAATGAATATGAAGATTCCCTAAAATTGAAATCATATATTCATCCTATGACATTTTACATTCCTTTTTCATAACATTTGGTTCAAAATTGTTTATTTTATCTTCTATCCACTTATGCTTCAAAACTGAATCCTAAAAAATAACTAAAACGATTGTAATGACATACCCAAATTTAAAAAAAATATTATTTCATTTTAAATGATTATTTGTGAAATAAATCAATAATTAAATCTCAACAAACTAAATACTTATTGTATTTGGATATTAGATATATGAACTTATAATTTTATAATATGTCTTTAAATTCCCGAAAAAATTCTCTATATATGGGATACATATTGAAATATTACACATAATACTCTTATTTATTCCCCAGGGAAGGGAGACATATGAAATAGGTGAACTTAGATGATTTTAAATTGTAAAATAAGTTATATTAATTGATGATTACAAGTGTGCATAAAATAAATATATGGGTATGAGAAAATAATCATGGTGCAAAAACACATCATAATAAAACTAAAATACCAAAGAATAAATCATGACATAAGTCATTTGAAATAACATAATACATGACTCATGTTAGTGTGGAAACATAATTCAATAATCATGATCCATGAAATCCTATGGATGTTTTATGATGTAGAGTTGATTCATAAATATGTGGCATATAAATAAGCATATTAAATTATTTTTACATGTAAATTCATATAAAAGATCGTTATCGAAAAGCGTAAAGTATACCTTATGGTTTTCAGTTCATACCCCAATCCATTAAATTTAATCACACAATATGTAAATACATACGCAAATTTAATATAGGGGGACATAATTGTGTGTCCACTCATAACATACATGATTGGGTTTACTCACAATTCATTATAATTTCATGAGATACATATAGCTAAATAATTCATTGGATGGATATGTAATCCATATAATATATTTTATTTAGATAAATAAAAATACCTTATCATATAATTAGATATAATGATATACCCAAAAAAATTAGGGATTTATAATATTTTAAACACATATCATATAGTTGAACCGATTCACTCCAAATTAATATTGTGAGATATAATTTATTATCAAATGTGTTGGATGAATACGTATTTATGGTACCACAAATAGAATAATTACTAACCATACAAACCTATGTCACCTATAAACATTTTCATATCTACTCTGGCTTAATTATATTAGGAGATCAGGTTTTCATTTTAAGATTTCCAAGAGACACGATCAGAATTCATCCATGTAAAATAAATATATTATATTATAAGATCATATATACTGTGAATAATAATAAACATTTAATGGTATGTAAATATATAAGAAAAAAATTATAAGAGCCTATTAAAATTTCATTAAAAAACATGAAAACTAATATTCTATAAATTTAGTTACATTTTATGTAAAAAATAAAATAACTTATAAAAATATGGTTTTAAAAAATATGGTTAAAGGTATAAAATTAATATATAATAGTTATGAAAACATGAAAAAGAATAATTTTAATTAAAATAAGGTTTGGAAGTGTAAAATAAAAAAGATATTAAAAACATATTCCATTATCAATTTCAAGATTAAATTTAATTTCAATAGAAAACAACCATAATAAATCAAAGATTTAGGGAAAAGTAAATTCATAAAATAGTATGGAATAATGAAAATGGAGGAAGAATATTTCAATTCAAATATAATAGAGACACTTGGTGTAACATATAAGAATCATTTTGGATGAGTTATAATATAATGTGAGTGTAAATGCGTGGAATAAATTCAAACCTAAAAAATTAAATTATAAAATAAAAAATAGATGGGTCTTTAGAGTGAATGAAAATATAATTTCCCATAATATAAATATTCAAATATAACATAGTAATAAAAGAGTGATATTGGAAAAAACTATTAAAATATTTGTATCTTTTGAATTGAACTCACTTGAAAGAGAGAACATAATAGTTAATTCCGTGAATAAATAAATAATTATGAAAAGATATTTTTAAAAGGTAGTATATGAACAATATAAATAAAAAATTGGTGCAAAATATGAAACATGTCTCGAATAAGGGAAATTGAAAAGAAAAACACTTACCTCATTTTTTTTCCTGATAAAATGTCCTCTAAATAAAAATATAATCAATCTTGGATATTTATTAATATATATAATGAAACTTATTAATATTTACCATAATTTATATACTTATTTTGTAATAAAATATTACCCATATATTAATTTTTAAATAATAAACTAAATCTTTAGGAGTTTATAATTCTATTGTTCCATGCAAGCTTCAGTTTGGAAATTATGGTCCATTATTCATCATCATGGATTCATTAACTATAAAATATTAATGAATATTTAGTAAATTAATCTCATGTAGTTATATATTATCATGGTTATTTCATGAAACTTATTGTGAATGTTCACATAGAACACATAAAAATATACATTTTGACTGATTATTTAATTCAAACATGAATAGAAATTATTGGTAAAAATAATATGTCATTTTAAATCTCTATAAGTATGAATATATCAAATATATAAGTCATTATTACATCATATTAATAGGATATATGTTTTATTTTTCATCAAGGTTGTAAATTTTATTACATTTTTCATAGAGGTGTAAAAGTAATCCAAACAAGAACTCATCCTAAGGATTGAATGAGTGAGAAACATTTACTGTAAAATAATAATAACATTTTTATAAAGGATTGATGAATTTGATGACATGTTTTTATTTTTTAAAAATATATTTATGATATGGATTAAAATTTTAATGATGAGATATTAAGGGGAGATTAACATGTACATTAAATACTTGTATCTTCTCTTTAAGATCATATTTGGAATGATAAATTCTGGATTCATTGTTACCAAAGGCTATATAAAGTGGAGGAATATATTAATGAGATAATTGGGTATGAATTGAATATAAAATTGATTAAAAAGTGTGGATGGAGGTAATTGAAGGATGGGTCCTTCAATTGGTGATACTTGGTGACATTCTCAGGACCACTTATTTTTTAATGTGCAATGAATGACTTTTAACATGGAAGGTAGAACCATGGTGGTCAAATAATGGATATAAGATAAGGGTAGGTTAATAATTCCCAAATACACTCATTTAGAGATACTTTTTTATGATGGATTATTTATTTACCCCATAGTTAAAAATGTTATACCTCATTCTACATTTTCCTTGGTAACAATATTTTTTACTTTGATTGTTTATTTTTTATATACAAATAAAATTCAGTTAATTTCATAAAAATTTACGTTATGATAAAAATACGGGACCCATTTTATTGCATTCAATTAAAAAAATTGATAAAAAATATTTTTAATATTAGAACATATGTAATTCTTTTAAAATTGTATTTTTAATCATTAAAACCTAGTTATTAAAATTATTTACCAATTATTAATCATTCGATGAATGGGATTTTTTTAATATATATATATATAATCCATTTCATTAATATGAATCTTTAATAGAGATCATTTTATTTGTTTAAAATAAAATATACATAATATAAAGAGAAAAAAAATCTATGAAAGATTGGTTTCTTTAACATTAATTTTTTTTAATCATAACCAAAAATTTATTTATCTAATAACCATTAAATTAATATAACCCATTAGTATTCAAATACTTTAAAAAAATTTAACCACAAAATAGATTTTTATTAAAATAAAAAAATGTATCAAATTAAAATATATAATATTATATTAATGAAATTAATATAATTATTTTTTTCATCCATTTTTTAATCATTTATTAAGTGTGACATATTATAATTTACATTTTTAATTATGTAACATTATTTTATCTTATATATATAGGTATATTCAATTACTATAATTCTAATGGGAATATAACCAACAACCATATGTATAATGGTAAAATTAAATTACATTGTTTAACTTTACATACATATATATAATCATTTATCGTAAAATATAATTTATTATTATATGGTTAATTATAATTATAATGTTTTCTTATTATTTCTATATTTTTCATTAGTGGTATGATCTTCATTTGATATCCTAATGAATATAATTTCAACATTCTAGTATATTTATTTACTTGTGGTTCCATTAAATTCATAAATTTGCAAAATATTATTCATCGTATTTTATATTTATCATTGTTATTTATTGTAATATGATGAAATAATAAAATGATATTTTATTTTTTATTTAATTAGTGTTTCATGTATTATAAGATATCAAATAAAAATAAAAATCATGGGTTATTATGAGTTCAAACTAGGAAATTATGATGTATATGTTATGGATGTTGCAAGGATATTTATGTCTGGTGTCTATAGAGGGCTTAAGAATCTACATATGAATTAAAAAAGTGTGAAGATGAGATATATTCTATGAAATATTATCCAATGAGGTAAATTATTTAATATCTCGTATTTATTTATTTTCAAAGATAATACGCTTTATGGTTTTGGAAAATATAGTGGACTATATTTCTAGAAACAGATAATTTAATGATTTTTAGTTCTTTATAGTATGATCTTTTAATGATATAAAAATGATAAATTTAATGAAAAATTTTGACATTGAATATTTTTTTCTCGATGATCTATTAAACATCCTAGGAAATATTAACAATTGGGATTATTTTAAGTAACGTTTTGAGTTAGTTTAATTTTAAGGGATATATTATATTTTCTAAATATATATATATTTATCCTTCAAGGATGAATATTAATATCTGGAAAATGGCATCTTGGAAGAAACATAGGATTCTACAATTATGTCTAGAACATGGGTTTCTCCTTAGTAAGGTAGTAATTACATTATCAGGTGTTGATCTATAGATGATGAATCACCAATTTAAGAAATATTTTAAAAAATAAAATTTGTTTATGAAATAGTGAGGTGGTGTAAGCATTGACATTTTTTTGTGAAATGGAAATAATTTTTCTTTTGGTGTTATTGTGGATTATGAGAATATATAATAATACACAACTGGAATGCCACAACCATTAAATGGGATAACTATTTGTAACATCCCAAGTAAGTAATGAATAATAGATATTTTTATCTATGTCTGTTAATGATTAAGATAGTGTTTTAGAGGCTTAAAAAGAAAATAAATACAATCTTATGCATGGAATACACTAATATTCTTAAAAGATTGTTTTACTACCTTATGATAGAAAACCCTTTTTAAATATATCTTTTGACAATTTCATAAACTATGTTTGTCAAAATAAACTTATTATTTATGATTGGGTCATCAAAATTTACTTTGTGTGAATTTTTGGTATTTTTCTGACAATGTTCATTTTTTAATGAATAGTGAAAAATACTGCATTTTACATCAAAACTGATTTTTAATCTAATTTATTTATATGATTATATTATCTTATGAATTGTTTTTGAAGTGAAATTAGAATATATTTTTACCATTTAATCCAATGGTGGTCATTGGAATCAATTTCACTTTGAAATTGGACTTAAATTGGTGTCAATCTTTTGATACTTAATGTTTCATAAAAACATGCTATTTTCTCTGACAGCGGGAATTAATTATTAAATTAATTAATGTGACTTATATGTTTTGAATTTTTTAAAATATACTTCATTTTTGAATTCTAAATATCAAATATAGCTTAGAGTATATTTTTGGTAATTTTCTGAAAAAATTCAATTTTTGATGAATAGTGAAACCACTAAGTGGTACTTATAAAAATTGATTTTCCTTTTAAATGAAATTTTTCCATAATTGTGTTTTGAATTTCAAAAATCCGACATACATGGTTTTCATTAAGAAGTAAGATGTGGTTCAATGGGATTAAAAATTTTTTTTGGTGAATAGTAACTTATTAAGTTTTTAATCGCGATTTGTGGTAATTAGCGTAGTTTAAGGTAAAAATAATGCTTTAATAAAATAAGATGAGCATGACACATGTCCTACCCTAATTGGTTGTGTCATGTAATACCAATACAAGCCATTGGTCAACTTGGGGACCCCATGGAGCCACTTTGGTTGGGAAATGACAAAAATAACTTTTTATTTAATGTAAAAGTAAAAATGACACAAACATAATATGTTTTACGAAAACAATTTTTACATGGGGTTATAAAGATCAGATTTTGGATTATAAATATTCATTGGAAATATAAAAAGATTTCCTACATCATAGTATTTGTTTTATAATTTTTAGACTTTAAATAAATTAAATTATTTATGACATCATGATGATGCCGTGATGACCTCATTATTTAACGATTTAAATAAAATGGAAAGATAATGAAACATCTAAAACCTACACATGGCCAAAACCAATTGGATGAGTGTATTTCGAAGCCTTATCACCTTATCCTAGAATTATAGCAATTTTGTACATTTCAAATCCGAAATTCTATTTAAAATAAAGTAGCTTATCTTTACATTCTAAAAGTGCCCGTCCTCTCCTCTTATAAAAGGCCCCCACCTCTACCTCATTTCACACACTCCTCAAGCCTTTGGCTCGGCAAAACCCAGACCATTTACTCTCTCCACATCCCTCTCCTCATTCTAGAGGATTCCCTTTGGTCATAATCCTTCCAAAGGAATCCTTTAGGCTCAAATCAAAAGGAGTAACACTTTTACCGGTAATTCATTCTCTCATGTTCATTTGTTTTATTTTGCTTCTCCAACCCCCTAAACTCTTTTCATTTACTTCTTTTGTAACAACACCAGTATATTCAATATACTAGGATGTTGTTATAAGATTTATTTGAGCTACACCTTCATACAACTACATCTTATGGTTAAAGAACATACGGTTTCTGTGGATGGCGAAATTCTACCTCCCGAAACGATGATTGTTCAATACTAATTTAACACCTTCAAAGGTGGCAATTATGATGTCACTATTTTTATATATGATATATAATATGTTTATGTTTTCCTTAAGCTTCTGTTTTTTTTTCATTTTGGGCATACCATTGTTATTTCCATTATGGGTAAACACGATATCTTCATTTTAGGAAGTGCGGACTACCGCCCCCTGAAAGTGATTTGATTCGTTAATACCATATGTGGGATGTGTAAAGGATAAATTTAATGATATTATATATTTCATTATACTGGAATTATAATATACTCTTATATCATTATGATTCCATTCCAGAAAATATGAAATAGAAATGGAAGTACCGTCCATGCGTACGTACGGCTTACCGTCTCCATGAACGGTGCATTTCATTTCTTACCTCTAAATGTGATGTAATATTATAAATACATGTATATGATGAATATATATGATATATATGTTATCCAAATCATTAATATCATTCTGTATATAACGAACCTTTGACCAATTTAACAACATGTAAGTGTAAGAAGTCTATTTTTGATTTAAGAACCAAATATCGACAAAATGAACATTATTAACTTAAATGATTACATGATGTTAATAACATGGTATAAAATGAATAATGAACTTGAAAAAGGTTCATAATAAAGTATAGATTAACTGAAGTTTATTATTTAGGAGATTAAAGAACGGTCGGGTCAAGTCGGATATGAGGTATGGGACTTTGTCTCAATCTCCTTTCATTTAGGCATATTTTATTTTATACACAACTTTCTTTTATACGGTGTATAAACCCTTTTGACATTTACGTTTATTCAAAAGGAATCGTTTTTATACGAAGCGTTTACTAAACGAAAAAGGGAATGTTTTTGTCGTACGTATGCGGCGACAACGACTTCTCCGCCGTCGTGACCGTTATTTGAGTTTCGGCTTCCTCTACAAGCCATACCTTCTTTTTAAAAGAAAAATAAATACCATGTTTTACTTTTCTTTTATTTCGGTATTGAAAATGGTTTTCACAATGTTTTTTTTTGTGTTGTATTGATATCTTGTGATTGAAATGTGGAAATGTTATGTTTCCTTTATGCATGTTTTATGTGATACGATTATGTTATGGTTCTTGGGAATTATTATGAAGACGGGTGGTTCTGTGATAAACTAAGGGCGGGTGAGCCCGATATAGCTCTCCAATGCATTGGGTAATGCGAAGGAGTGAACCGTTAAGGTTTCTCCGAAGCGATTTTAGGGAATATACTGTGATGGGTATTCCAAACGTAACCAAGAGGGTTACTCCCTACGTAAGAATGTTATGAATGCCTCAAGTTACCTTTATGTCTTATGATTTCAATGATTTACTCATGATTTGATGAGGTATGTTAATGTGCTTATATTTTATGGGTAAAGTATGATTTCCCTCTTATGTATATATGTACCCATGTTTCCTTTCCATGTTTTTATAACCCATTCTGAGCTTTTTATGCTCGTCCCAAGTTTTTTTTTTTGAAATGATTTTCACAGGTCAAGGGAAAGGTACATGATATGATGATAGTGTCAAGGAAGTGTCATGAAAGAATCCATGTTTTATTTTAAATATGTTTCCATTGATGGGAATAAAGAATACTATCTTTATGTAACCACATTGTTTATATGTGGAATGTAATCCAAGTTTTATGATCTAATTATCTAAAACTCTAAACCCAAAAAGATCCTCAATGTGTAATCTTGTAATAACTCAAGATTAAGTAAGGTTTAAGGCTGGGGCCTTATAGTTGGTATCAAAGGCCGGTTTAGATAACTTTTGGAGTTAGAATTATATTGAATGATTATCCAAAAATATTTTTTTATGGTCAAATTGAAGTGATATAGCATTTGAAGATTACCATGTTGCTTCATCTAAGACATGTCTGTTCAGAATGGTTTTCCGCAGAGGAAACAGGGAAGCAGTTCTAGGAAGGCATACAGAACGAGATAAACTTCCGAATCAGCATCCTGAGATGGTCGGAATTGGAACTGAACAGTTTGTTGTAGTAATGGCGCAGTTGACTCAAGCGATAAATGGTTGTGGTATGCATGCACGAGATCAGCCAGATCAACCGCAGAGGAACATGTCAGTGGTGAAACATTTCATGAGGCAACATCCACCATCATTCAAAGGATCATCTGACCCTGTGCTAGCTGAAGGGTGAATTAAAGCACTGGAGAAGATTTTTGATGTCATGGGGTGTTCAGACAATCAAAAGGTTAGTCTTGCTATTTACCGTTTGGAGGGTGAAGCAGATCAGTGGTGGTCTATGGTTAAAATATCAGGGACGCCGATGAGATTGAAGCTCTTGACTGGGATGAATTCAAAGGTATGTTTCTTGAGAAGTATTTTCCCAAGGCTGTTCGACATATGATGGAAAAACAATTCTTGGAATTGAAGCAAGAGGAAGACTCAGTGGATGCCTATGAAGAAAGGTTCACTCGATTGGCAAGGTATTCTCCAAATTTTATCCGAGACCTTGATAGTAAAATCAATCATTTTTACTCAAGATTAAAGCCAAAATATCGAAGGGCATTAGCTTCTCGTGAGTTTAAAAGTTATGAAAATCTTGTTCGATGTGCTAAGAAGGTGGAAATGGAGTTTGCCGATGAGCAAGTGTTCTATAAAAACCAGCAGAAGAAGAGACCGAGGTGGTAGGAGAAAGGTAAGAATTATTCAAAAAAAGTCTGATGGTAAGAAAACTATGTTTCCAGTTTGTGATAAATGTGGCAAAAGCCATGATGGGGAATGTCTTCTGAATTCTGGAAAGTGCTACCGATGTGGTAAGAATGGGACATAAGGCTCGTGATTGCACTGAAAAGGATCAAGGTGAAGGTAAGAACAAATTTGATTTACAGTTAGTGAAATGTTATAAGTGCAATGAGATGGGTCACTATGCAAATGAGTGTCCGACAAAGAGCTTGAGTGATGGGAAGCAGTTAGACTACAAGCAGAAAGGGCTGGTGAAATCCTTTTCAAATACTTCAGCAGATGTCGGGCCGTCAAATGAAGTTGTATCAGGTACTTTGTTTGTTTTTTCAGATTATGCCTGTGTGTTGTTTGATTCGGGGTCTACACATTCTTTCGTCTCTGAAACCTTTTCTAGTAAAATGGGAATACAATCTCAAGAAATGACTCCTGAACTTTTGGTAAAAACACCTGGGGGAAATGTTGAGGAAAATAGAATTTATAAGAATCTTCCAATACTTATATGTGGAAAGAACCTACTTGCAAACCATATTGTTCTACCTCTAGTAGAGTTTGATGTTATCATGGGTATGGATTGGATCTCTATTTACCATGCTAAGATTGACTGTAGAGCTAAAGAAGTTTCTTTTCAGAAAGACTTTCAGTTTGTGTACAAGAATGAACCCTTACTTTTGATAACATATCAAGAGGCCGAGAAACTTGTAAAAGATTGAAATGAATGTTACCTTGAACACGTCATTGAAAATAAAGGAACTGTTCATATTAATGATGTGCCAGTGGTAAATGAGTATCCTGTTGTTTTTCCTGATGAGTTGCCTAGAATAATACCAGATCGGGAAGTTGAGTTTACTGTTGACTTTGTTCCTGATGCTAAGACAATTTCAAAACCCCCTTATCGAATGGCACAAATTTAACTTTTAGAGTTGAAGGAGAAATTGCAAGATTTATTAGAGAAAGGTTTCATTAGACCGAGAACATCACCATGGGGTGCTCCTGTTTTATTTGTTAAAAAGAAAGATGGATCTATGAGACTTTGCATTGATTATAGATCCTTGAATAATATCACTGTTAAGAAAAAATATCCTTTGCCTCATATCGATGATTTGTTTGATCAGCTCAGGGGAGCTCAGTTTTTTTCAAAGATTGACCTGAGATCGGGGTACCATCAGCTGAAGGTAAAGGAGGTAGATATTCTGAAGACCACGTTCCGTACAAGATATGGCCATTATGAATTTGTAGTAATGCCTTTTGGTCTAACCAATGAACCTGCTGTAGTCATGGACTTAATGAATAGAATTTTCCATGAGTTCTTGGATAAGTTTGTGGTGGTTTTAATTCATGATATTTTGGTGTTTTCTAAAAGTAAAGAGGAGCATGAAAGACATTTAAGGGTTATCTTGTAAACCTTAAAAGAAAAGAAACTGTATGGGAAATTCAGCAAGTGTGAGTTTTGGTTGCAACAAATTTCTTTCCTTGGTCACATTGTTTCTAAATATGGAATAACTGTTGATCCTGCAAAAATAAAAGTTGTGGAAGAATGGCCAAGACCCACAAATGCTACCGAGATTCGTAGCTTCCTTGGTTTGGCGGGCTATTACCGAAGGTTTGTTAGAATTTTTTCACGGTTATCTAGTCCAATGACTAAGCTTACTTGGAAGGGTGTTATGTTTATCTGGACAAAAGAATGTGATGATTGTTTTCAGGAATTGAAAAGAAGATTGGTGAATGCTCCAGTTTTGGCACTACCTTCCAGGAATGGTGAGTTTGTTATATACAGTGATGCTTCATTGAAAGGACTTGGTTGCATCCTAATGCAGAATGATCAGGTAATTACTTATGATTCATGACAGTTGAAAAATCATGAGGTAAATTACCCTACACATGATTTGGAATTACCTGCTGTTGTTTTTGCTTTAAAAATTTGGAGGCATCATTTGTATGGAGTAAAGTATGAAATATATACCGATCAAAAAAGTTAAAAGTATATATTCACTCAGAAAGAGTTAAAAATGAGATAGAGGAGATGGCTAGAATTAATCAAAGATTATGATTGTACAATTAATTACCATCTGGGAAATGCAAATAAAGTGGCTGATGCTTTGAGTCGAAAAATTAATGCTTCATTAACAATGATGCATTTGGAACGTGATACTTTGGTTAAGGATTTGATGAAATTTGGCATAGAAGTTGTTGGTGTAGGAAGTCCTTCTGTATTGTTTCAGGTATTAGTGAGATCATCTCTATCAGATAGAATCAAGCAAGCACAGAAGCAAGACAGTGAGTTGCAGAAAAAGGTAGAGCTGGTTCAGAAAGGTAAGTTGCCTGAATTCAACATTGATAATGATTGTGTTTGGAGATTTGGGAAGAGATTGTGTGTGCCTTGTGATTCATAGTTTAAGAGAGAGTTGTTATGTGAAGCTCATAGTTCTCCATTTTCAGTTCACCCGGTCAGTACTAAGATGTATAGAGATTTGCGGGAGTATTACTAGTGGGATGGAATGAAAAGAGATATTGCTGATTTTACTGTGAAGTGTTTGACATGTCAATAGGTTAAAGCAGAGTGGAAGTTACCGAAATGGATTTTTCAGCCTTTACCAGTGCCAAAGTGGAAATGGGAGAATATATCCCTGGAATTTGTTGTTGGATTACCGAAGACATCTCGAGGTAATAATGAAATATGGGTTATTATTGATCGCTTGACCAAATCTGCTCATTTCCTTGCTATATGAGATGCTTTCTCTCTTGATCAACTTTCCCATTTGTATCTTAAAGAAATCGTCAGGTTACATGGATTTCCTCTCTCCATTGTATCGGATCGTGATCCCAGGTTTACTTCTAACTTTTGGAAAGGCCTTCAGAAGTCATTGGGTACTGAATTAAATTTTAGTACAACTTTTCATCCTCAATAAGATGGGCAGTCAGAACGAAAAATTCAGACATTGGAGGATATGCTACGAGCTTGTTCTAAGGATTATCAGGGATGTTGGGACCAACATCTTTCTTTGGTTGAATTTTCATATAATAACAGTTTTCATTCTAGTATACAGATGGAACCATTTCAGGCATTATATGGGAAGCGGTGCTGAACTCCAGCTTTCTGGGATGAAGTGGGTGAAAGGAAGTTGATGGGACCAGAATTGGTAGATGAGATGGCAGAAAAAGTTCAGCTGATTCAGTAACACATGAGAACAGCTCAGAGTAGGCAGAAGAGTTATGCGGATAAGCGGAGGAAGGATCTATCTTTCGAGGTAGGTGATCATGTTTTTCTCAAGGTTTCTCTTTGGAAAAGTGTGATGAGATTTGTTAAGAAAGGAAAGTTGAGTCCAAGGTTCGTTGGACCATACGAAATTATGGAGAGAGTTCGATCAGTTGCATACCAAGTGGCTTTACCTCCAAGTTTATCTCAGGTACACAATGTTTTTCACGTTTCGATGTTGAGAAAGTATATGCCAGATCCATCTCATGTTTTGAGTCCAGAGGTAGTTCAGCTGGAAGAGAACCTATCTTATGAGGAACAACCGGTCCAGATTCTTGACCACATGGAGCAAGTGTTACGGAATAAGGTGATTCACGAGGTAAAGGTTTTGTGGAAAAACCACATGATTGAAGAGGCAACATGGGAATCTGAAAATGCAATGAGAGATAAGTACCCCCATTTATTCGATAAGTAAATAAATTGCGGGGACGCAATTTTCTAAAGGGGGGAAGGATATAACATCCCAAGTAAGTAATGAATAATAGATATTTTTATCTATGTCTATTAATGATTAAGATAGTGTTTTAGAGGCTTAAAATGAAAATAAATACAATCTTATGCATGGAATACCCTAATATTCTTAAAAGATTGTTTTACTGCCTTATGATGGAAAAGCCTTATTAAATCTATCTTTTGACAATTTTATAAACTATGTTTGTCAAAATAAACTTATTCTTTATGATTGGGACGTCAAAATTTACTTTGTGTGAATTTTTGGTATTTTTCTGACAATGTTCATTTTTTAATGAATATTGAAAAATACTGCATTTTACATCAAAACTGCTTTTTAATCTCATTTATTTATATGATTATATTATCTTTTGAATTGGTTTTGAAGTGAAATTAGAATATATTTTTACCATTTAATCCAATGGTGGTCATTGGAATCAATTTCACTTTGAAATTGGACTTAAATTGGTGTCAATCTTTTGATACTTAATGTTTCATAAAAACACGCTATTTGCTCTGACATCGGGAATTAATTATTAAATTAATTAATGTGACTTATATGTTTTGAATTTTGTAAAATATACTTCATTTTTGAATTCGAAATATCAAATATAACTTAAGGTGGATTTTTGGTAATTTTCTGAAAAACTTCAATTTTTGATGAATAGTGAAACCACTAAGTGGTACTTATGAAAATTGATTTTCCGTTTAAATGAAATTTTTCCATCATTTTTTTTTGAATTTCATAAATCTGACATACATGGTTGTCATTAAGAAGTAAAATGTGGTTCAATGAGATTAAAATAATTTTTTGGTGAATAGTAACTTATTATGTTTTTAATCGCGATTAGTGGTAATTAGTGTAGTTTAAGGTAAAAATAATGCTTTAATAAAATAAGATTAGCTTGAAACATGTCCTAACCTCATTGGTTGTGTCATGGCCGACCAAGACAAGCCATGGTTCAACTTGGGGACCCCATGAAGCCACTTTGGTTGGGAAATGACATAAATAACTTTTTATTTAATGTAAAAGTAAAAATGAAACAAACATAATATGTTTTACAAAACCAATTTTTACATGGGGTTATAAAGATCAGATTTTTGATTATAAATAGTCATTGGAAAGATAAAAAGATTTACTACATCATAGTAATTTTTTATAATTTTTATCTTTTAAATAAATTAAATTATTTATGACATCATGATGATGCAGCGATGACCTCATTATTTAACGATTTAAATAAAATGGAACGATAATGAAAAATCTAAAACCTACACATGTCCAAAACCAATTGGATGATTGTATTTAGAAGACTTATCACCTTATCCTTGAATTATAGCAATGTGGGACATTTTGAATCCGAAACTCTATTTAAAATAAAGTAGCTTATCTTTACTTTCCAAAAGTGCCCCTCCTCTCCTCTTATAAAAGGCCCCCACCTCTACCTCATTTCATACACTCATCAAGCCTTTGGCTCGGCCAACCCATGCCCATTTACTCTCTCCACATCCTTCTACTCATCCTAGAGGATTTTCTTTGGGAAGAATACTTTCAAAGGAAGCCTTTAGGCTCAAATCAAATGGAGTTACACTTTTAAAGGTAATTCATTCTCTCATGTTCATTTGTTTAATTTTGCTTCTCCAACCCCCTAAACTCTTTTTATTTACTGATTTTGTAACAACACTACTATCTACAATATACTAGGATGTTGTTATAAGATTTATTTGAGCTACACCCTTATACAACTACATCAAATGGTTAAAGAACATGCAGTTTCCGTGGATGGCGAAATTCTGCCTCCCAAAACGATGATTGTTCAATACTCATTTAACACCTTCAAAGGTGGCCATTATGATGTCACTATTTTTATATATGATATATAATATGTTTATGTTTTCCTTAAGATTCTATTTTTTTCATTTTGGGCATACCATTATTATTTCCATTATGGGTAAACACGATATCTTCATTTTTGGAAGTGCGGACTACCGCCCCCTGAAAGTGATTTGATTCGTTAATACCATATGTGGGATGTGTAAAGGATAAAGTTAATGATATTTTATATGTTATTATACTGGAATTATAATATACTCTTATATCATTATTATTCCATTCCAGAAAATACGAAATAGAAATGGATGTAGCGTTCATGCGTACATACAGCTTACCGTCTCTATGAACGGTGCATTTCATTTCTTACCTCTAAATGTGATGTAATATTATAAATACATGTATATAATGAATATATATGATATATATGTTATCCAAATCATTAATACCATTCTGGATATAACGAACCTTTGACCAAATTAACAACATGTAAGTGTAAGAAGTCTATTTTTGACTTAGGAACCAAATACCGACAAAATGAACATTATTAACTTAAATGATTAAATGATGTTCATAACATGGTATAAAAGGAATAATGAACTTGAAAAAGGTTCATAAGAAAGTAGATATTAACTCAAGTTTATTATTCAGGATATTAAAGAACGGTCGGGTCAAGTTGGATACGAGGTATGGGACTTCGTCTCAATCTCCTTTCACTGAGGCATATTTTATTTTATACACAACTTTCTTTTATACGGTGTATAAACCCCTTTGACTTTTACGTTTATTCAAAATGAATCTTTTTTATACGAAGCGCTTACTAAAATACAAAAGGGAATGTTTTTGTCGTACGTATGTGGCGACAACGACTTCTCCGCCGTCATGACTGTTATTTGAGTTTCGGCTTCCACTATAAGCCATAACTTCTTTAAAAAAAAATACCATGTTTTACTTTTCTTTTATTTTGGTATTTAAAATGGTTTTCACAATGTTTTTTGTGTTGTATTGATATCTTGTGATTGAAATGTGGAAATGTTATGTTTCCTTTATGCATGTTTTATGTGATACGATTATGTTATGGTTCTTGAGAATTATTATGAAGACGGGTGGTTCCGTGATAAACTAAGGGAGGGTGAGCCCGATATAGCTCCCCAATGCATTGGGTAACGTGAAGGAGTGAAACGTTAAGGTTTCTCCGAAGAGATTTTAGGGAATATATTGTGATGGGTATTCTAAACATAACCAAGAGGGTTACTCCCTACGTAAGAATGTTATGAATGCCTCAAGTAACCTTTATGTCTTATGATTTCAATGATTTACTCATGATTTGATGAGGTATGTTAATGTGCTTATGTTTTATGGGTAAAGTATGATTTCACTCTTTTGTATATATGTACCCATGTTTCCTTTCCATGTTTTTATAACCCATACTGAGCTTTTTATGCTCATCCCAAGTTTTTTTTGAAATGATTTTCACAGGTCAAGGGAAAGGTACATGATATGATGATAGTGTCAAGGAAGTGTCAAGAAAGAATCCATGTTTTATTTTAAATATGTTTCCATTGATGGGAATGAACAATACTATCTTTATGTAACCACATTGTTTATATGTGGAATGTAATTCAAGTTTTATGATCTAATTCTCTAAAACTCTAAACCCGAAAAGATCCTCAATGTGTAATCTTGTAATAACTCAAGATTAAGTAAGGTTTAAGGCTGGGGCCTTATACTATTAGTATAATTATTAAATAGCTTTATTATTTATTAATGGGGTAATTATTAATATTAATTTTATATATTTATGGTGGGATATAGTATAGACATAATCTCCCATTTTCATTATTATTTTCATTTACAAGAAAATCATAGGGGGACATCTCTATCCCTTTCCACCTATTTAGAGAATTAATTCAATGGAAAATATATATCTCCATGAGTTGAAGTGCATCATTATTTGAAATTCTTCACATCCAAAATGGTGGTGGTGAAATAAATGGTATAGTAACACAATGTGATCACCAAGATAAAACATTCACCATCATGGTAGATAATGTATCTTTCTTGTTATACGGATTTTCTATTAATGCGATCTAACACTCTTTCTTTCATTATGAGATCACTTTGATTCTTATTACGATGTATTAGTTAAATTATTTAGATATTAAAATTACATGAATTTATAAAACATTTAATCAGACCTTGATCAAGAATTATTTTAAAAATTATTTCATGAAAATTTTAATAAAATAAAAAATTAATTTTCATTAGTTTATCGTGGAAATATTTTTAATAATTAATAAAATTATTTTTTATTTTCTCTCCAAATAATTTTCCCTAATTATGTAAATTACTAAAAAAATGAGAATTTGTGGTTTTTATATCAATTATAGATGAAACATTTTTGAGAATAAATTATTTTTCTTTAATTGAAATTTTATATTACATTAAAAAAATAATTTAATTTTTATAATTTATTTAAATTTATAGAATAATAAAAAATATTGAAAAATAAATTAATGAAAACAAGGGACCTATTTTATTGAAGAAGTATTTATTATTTATAATGACTAAATATTTAATCAAATCATTAATATAATTTATGTACCTTCGCATGAAGAATTTACTTTTTTCCTTAATTATCTAATTCCGATCATAAAATCATAGGTCTTAGGAAAATAAATAATTTCTTTTATGTTATTCACATGGTTATGGAGGTTCTATGTTTATCAAAGAATTTACAAAGAAAAGTTTCAAAGTAATTTTTTATCAAATATTGTTCTTTTATATTATCAAATGGTTAATTTATGGAAGAATTGTTTATCAAATAATTGAACGGTTATAATTAATCACCCTTATATCAATATATATGTAATCAATGATCAATTTCTAAAACCAAAATATACCTATATATTTATATTTGGGTGGCCTAATATATCAATGATGACCAATATCAACCATCTTTTTATTATTCTTAACATGATTATTGTATCCTGATTTTAGTTTTGTAAAATGGTTATTAGAATACATTTCATGTTTATTAAAGATAATGTGGGTATTGTGTTCAGCCATATGTGGGATAAAATATGGAATATAAGAATAAATTGTTCAAATATACATGTTAGATTTAATTACATTATAGGATTTTTCTTTCTACATAATATATATTTATTTTCACATGTCATATTTGTATCAAGATGAAATTTCTGACATTTGGATTAATGTAACACGACATGTAACCCCCAATAAAATTTATTCTATTACTCATAATTTGTGACCCTAGTGTTATGTAAAAATTTATTAATAATGCACATCATGTGACTCTGATCCTTATTAATTGATTTGTGGGACCCATTTCTTCAATGTGTACACCATGTACATTCTATTTCATCAATATGTGACATAATATTGTTTATTTATTTCATGTAATCCATGTGTAGGGGTTTAAGTGGATCAATAGGTATAGGGTATACATTTCCATAACTAATGTGGGGCCAATACACCAATTATTCCTTAGGGACACGATGTACAACTAGCTCAGTTTATCATGACATCTACATCACTTAACATTCCATGTATATCGACTCAACAAGGATTTTTGTATGATTGTACATGAAAATCATTTCTTAAGAAGCCTATATGATATGTAAATTATCAGACACATCATTTACTCATATATTTACTATATTCATCATGATTTATAACATGCATTTCAGTCTTGACATATGAGTTGTCCATTATATGTATTTCTCTACATATAACGTGATGTTTAGATCCTTTCTTTCCCAAACACAATGTAAATTATTTTTTTGGTGGTGTGACAATATTAACACAATATAGACAACAACATGGTTTCTATAAAATGTTCACAAAATATGGATAGATTAGGTATGCCTCCATATGTTACTGATTGAGCTTATATATATGATGTTCAAGTTCCCTTCTGGTGACATTATGATTACATGGTTAGGGTAGGTCATATGGATTTTAGAGTATTCATTCCTCTCATTGGATCATATAATTCAGTTCCCATCATCCTAGAATGATTAATTTATTTAGTAACCATTTTTTTCTCCCTTTATCATAATTTGGTGATTCCTCATTAATATGTTTAGATATAGTAATCTCCCTAATGACACACATGTTACAAGTTAGGGGTCTGTATCCTATAGTGTCTTATGTGTCTATTATATATTTATTTTAAAAAATTATTGTTACCTTTAGAGTCATATACATGGCTAGATGATGTACATTAATCTAACAAGTGTGGGTTACCTTAAATGAATAGTGATATAAAGAGAGAGTATGGAGGCATTGTAATTCATGAAATGAGTTTTTTTATTGTGCATGTTTATTTATATATCAGGCATTTCTATTAGAACATATATCTTGGTTATTAACTATAATATTAAGATACATTGGTTATACTAGCCACCAGTAAATATAACTTTTGTTTTCATTTATTCATACTAGTTTTGTTTATGTAAACTCTAACAATGGTATTATACCCAAACATGTTTTACATATATATATATGTTTCACAGTTTGGAGTTGTCATTGGTGAGTATATAATAGTAGAGTTTGTTAACCTACATCATAATTACTGGTAGTGGTTTTTGGTGGGAATGGGTTGTTCAATGTTTTTCATTATAGGAGTCCATGTGGTGAGGAGGTGGGTTCCCATCCTGAAGCCAAATTCACTCCAGGAATGGTTCACTATATTATTTATTTCCTATCTATGTCATTCCATTATTGTGTTGAACATATTTTTTTGATGTATCACAAGTACTACTAAAATATTAAGATTTCATATATATATATATGTGTGTGTGTGTGTGTGTGTGTGTTTGAGTTGTCATATATTAATATGCATTAGAGGTAAATTTATTTTAATGGTTATAATAAGATAAATCTGATTTTGTATGTTGGGACTTCATGCTCTTAATATCTAGACTCTATCTTATTTAAGAGAGGCATGGTGTGGAAACAATGTCTCAATAACATACCTGGTTAAGTATCATTAGTGTGGGTCTTATCATTTTTCATGTGAATCTTTTCATTCAAATTACTGTGAATAATTATAGTTTTCACATATCACTATTCTAAATACAAATAATATAAAATAAGAATGTAATGATGTATTATAATAGATTGATAATTTACAATATGTGGAAAAAAATCATTATAAAAAAATCACTAATTCTTCACTAATCCATTTCGAAAAAATGCAGATAAAAATATAATTTTAATATCCCTAATATTATCATTATTTGTTTTATAAATTTACTTACACCGTATGTACCGAATCATTTATTTAATTTTCAAAATATACACCTTATTGCATAATGATCCATTGAAGAATTCATTAACTTTAAAACAATCCAAAATGACCCAAAATGAGTGAAATTGTGTATTTTACCTAGAAAATTTAATATAAAGACCCTAATATTTTTTTTAACATATACGATAAAATGAATAATTATTCAAACATTTGATATGACTCATATTATTGGGTTTATATTATAAAAATTAATATTTTGTAATAATAAATGAGTATCTAATTATTAAACAGATAATATATTATGGTTTTATTAAAATTTCTTGAATATAAACATATGGTAATTAGGAAAATTACTAATAAACCTTAATATCTATTCAAGATATAGAAAAAATAGTTTTATAGTCATTTGTAAATTATAAGATTCTACCAAACAATATTCATGTTTCATTAGTGATCAATGTTTCTGAATGTAAAATTAAAGTATTCATATTATTTCCTAACTATCAAATTCATTTAAAATTATAAAAATGGGGCTAACATGGTTTTTTATCTTTAAAATTTGGAAAAATAATTCAATATTCATTTAAGAATGTCAGGAGAAAAAAACACATGAAAATGAGTTCCATGTTACTTAATATTGTAAAATGTATTAATTAAGAATTAATTTTTATTAGTAACTACAACACAAGTAAAAATCCCAAAAATTGTAATGCTACAAATTTTAGTGATAAATTTTGTAAAATATTTTAATAATATTAATGATGTATAGAAAAAAATAGATGAATATACATATAGTGGTCTACATTATGATCAAAAATGATTTCCTGGAATATGTTTAATTTATATAACTAAATATTTTAATAATGTTTTGTTAATGTATATTAATTTTTATTTTTTTTAAATTTATTATAATTTAAATAATAATATATTTTATATTAATTTATATACAATGGTATAACATTGAATATATATTTGAGGTTTTTCATTATTTAAAAAATTTTAATTCTTATTTCATATTTTTCTAATTTATAAATATTCAAAAATTCCAAATTGACAAAAAATTTCTAAAGTGTATTTAAGTGAACTAATTTTATTTTTTTATTTCTATGCATGTCCATATCCCGTAAATTATTTATAACTAATTTTAGAAAAAAATATTAAAAATAATATGAAATATTTTAATAAACTACTTGTATTTTTTAGTTTTTCATAAAAATATTTTGTGGTCAACTATGGTGATCACTGAAAAGTTTTTAATTTTCGAAAAAATTTATTTTAACTAGTAAATGATGTTTTTAATATCCATTATCAATAAGAAATTTCTACGTAATGAAATTACTGACTAAGACCAATATTAACTGTTTTCATTGTATTTAAATTTAATTTTAAGGAAGTGATTAAATTTTCTATGTAGTCAGTCTTGTAAAATTTTATGGGGGTTGTTATTTATTTTCTGAAAATATTTTTTTCCATTAATATAAATACTAGAGTAGCTATTATGAGGTAGATGAAAAAAATATATAATGTATTGATGAAATTGTAATTTTTAGGGATCTAAATAATATTCTCTTTTTTATTTCTCATTAAATACCTTGAAATTTCAAAAGAGATACCACAATGCATATTATCACTATTTATATTTAAATTAGAAAACAAATTATTAAAGAAATATTTAGTTTTTTATGAGGAATGTGTGTTCTATTTTAATGTCAAATATATAAACTCATGAGAAACGATGTGTGATGACCTATACATATTCAAGGATAAAATACTATAATTTTATGATATAATGTAAAATAAAAAAACTATTGGTACTCATTTTTATCAAAATTCATAATAATAAAAAATGATAATTGATTAAAATATATATTTTATTTATTGAATATTTTTGAAATAAAAAATATTCAATGTTTTGTTGATTTTATTATTTTTATGATCAAATCTTTCATTTATTCCATTAAATGAATCTATCGCGGTGGGTAGGTTTTATATTCCCCGGATGAGATAAAAACATTTGACATTTTTTTTTGGACATACTCAAACTGTAGATAGGAATTTTTTACACCAAACCATGTAATAAATAAATATTTTACCTATTTCATTTGATTTTTCACCTTGTGATGTGGAAATGAAATTAATTAATTTGTTTTTCACATGTATATATATTGGATAAAAGAATGATGATAAAATAATTTAATCTTTTTTATTATAGTTAATCATTTTTATTGTTTCAAAGAGAACCATGAACATGAAAATATATAAAATCAATATGTTTTCTAGATGTTACCTATTATTATTAAACTATGGTATTTGAATAAGACTTATCCCATTATATATCCTATATAAACATATTATTAGATGATATAAAACTAAAAAAATAATTTTAACATAATTCTTATGAAGTTTTAGTATTTCTATAGATAAAATATAAGGTCTTTACCCCTTATTATCCAATCTGTTCCAATATATGTACTCATATGACCCAAATAAATCTTATAGATATCTATAATGTAGAAACTCATGTCTATGAATAGGATTGAATATTTAATGAATTATTTTACCATAAAATATAATAAGATATTATTTTATAGATATATAATAAATAGATATATACCAAAAAAGGAATCTATAGAAGAACCATAAATAATAAACTACATAACATTAATCAATAGAAACTTTTAATTTAAAAAAACTACGATCAATTTTTATAAAAATTCATGCATATATATTTTTACAAATCAACATAGGGTTTTATCATATGAGAAATATATTCTCAAGATAAAAATTCTAAATAAAAGGAATCTACGTTCCTGAAAATTTTAACACAAAATCGCCAATGGTGAATTTATTCATCCATTATTCTACCATACTAACAATTTTAGTCCACTAATCAAATTTTCCATTCAAACAGAATTTTCAAAATAAATAATGTTGATGTAATTTTATTTTTTTAGTAAAAGGGTGTAATAATAAAATACTCATTATTATGTCAGTACCTGACTCTTAGACTATACCATGAGGCATGTGTATTTTGTTGATCCTTCCATGAGTAATAAATCATCCATTTTCCCAAAAAAAATATAATATTAATCATATAATAATTCATATTTATAATACTATCACATTAATTAACCCAGTCTATCCCCTCTTGTCAGAAACAATGTCTTGGGATCCACCCTGACCCGCTTCAAATAGGATAGAGGTTGGTGAAATTCACTGGGTAGGATTATCTCGTGAGATGGTTGGCCTCTACCTAATGAGCATTTACTCCAAAATAGAATCAAATTATTACATAATAATGATGGAAATGAAAATACAACTATCCAAAATTTGAAGTATGCAGTTAAAAAAATCTATCCATCCTAAAAATAAGCTTGTATATAACATGTATTGAATAAATTAAAAGACACATTCCCCGTATCTAAAATAAAAACATTCAAAAAGTTATGATGAATTCCTCAAAAATAATATATATCCAAGAACAAGTTCCATCCTCTAGTATCAACCTGAGATACCACAAAGATCCACCAAAAATAAATCCACCAAGGTCTCCACAAAGAACATCTAGGGTGTAGTAATCAAATATGTAGAGACACTACGTATGGAAAAAATATCATTTAGGGTTATGTATAAACTTACCCATTAGGAAATCTCGAAACCAAAAATGAAATATGAGTGAAAATCAATTGGGTCATAACTACCTATATTTTAGGGTAACTGTGTGGAAATCCTAAAATGATCTATATATTCTCTAAATTTGGATTCATATTTAAAATGATATATTTTAGTGATTATAGCACAAATTCATGAAGGCCACCACATCATGAAAAATTATATGCTCTTTGAGTATTTTTTTGGAAATTTTAAATCCAAAATCCTAGTTGTATGTCACATATGAATGGAAACGAAGGGTTTCTATAAGTTTTATAAATCCCAAAACATATATTTTTCTCCTTATACTTATTTAACATTATTATTAGAAATAACAAATGAGAACTTGATCGAGAGAAAATTATACTTTTCATCCTAGTGGGATAGGAAAACCTATCATCCACAACCACTAATATCCCAAGTTCATAGTAGAGACCCATTTGAATTCCAAACCTCATCCAATAATATATTTTGGTCAAGGTAGTATAGTATGATACTATAATAACCACTCTGATAGTTACTAGGAAAAAACATAAAGATATAAGAATATAAATTATTAAAATTCCAAAAACCACATGATGACTCTAGAATAATATTAGAAGAATCAAGACCCACTAGAATACACATTAGTCAAGGTAGTACTATCACCACTGATAATGTTTCCTTGCATCAATGGAAAACACCACTGTTGAGTGAGTATCAAAACCTATCTATTGTACGTGTAGGATTTACACCACATCTACATTGAGTGACTATCGAACCCTTACTGTTGTGGGCGATCTATGCCCCAATTATATTTGTGAGTGTTAAATAGAATATTGTCTAACCACACCATATCAAAATATGCTTCCAGTGTAGTATCAGCCGTGAGTTTTCACTAGTCTTCATTTATAAACAACAATAATATCCCAATAAGGATAAATATCATATCTACCTATCTAGCCTAATATATTGCATAATATTTCTATAAAGACTCTATCATTATGGTCTATTTGAAAAATATTATACATATTCTATTTATTAGTCGAAATTTCACACCAGATTGAGGTACTCAAACAACTCCATAATGGGAAAAGGCTCAACACATGGTTCCCTCTCGTTCTCCATGTGGTATGAATAGGGTAGGGGTGAATTCCCATAATGTGCATGTACCATGTTTATTCCTTGTTTTTGTGGCAATGTCAAACAGAATTGTGTGTTCATGTAGTTCCCAACACTAGAATGGGTTTATACCTAAGGTATGTCGAGAGGAATTAGCCAAGGTCTTGCTGGCCTTCCCTCCATGTGAAAATATCTATTATATTTGGTCCCACCTTAAGGTTTCTTGCATCAACCTAATTACTTGTCAGATACCATCAGATCAATGTACTAGTTGATTCCCTATATTTAAATCATTCATTATCCATTTTTCTAAAATGTTTATCATGAAGGCCATATCTATAAAATTCTAAATGGACTATGGCTTGATTCTATGAAACTATTTTAACATCCACACTATATGAACCTCAATATCATCCTTCTTTTAATGAATCCCCAATCCTCGAATAACAATTTGAAAACCCCATTATTCACCATGATCATGATTCCTCTAATATATATATGAGTCCACATGAGCATGTCATAGTCAACATTGTCCTAGAATTACTTCAGTATCAAGAAACTGTTCATTGTGGTAGGAACTGCGACACACTTAGAAATCATATGTCTTAGACATGGGATATTAGAACGAAATTATTTGACTAGAAAAATGAAAATATCATGAAAATATACATTAATATTATGGGGATAAATTTATACTTGTTAATCAATATCATAAAAACAAATCTCATAAAAAATAAAATTAGGGAAATCCAAATTCTATTTATATAGAATTGGTTCCAAAATTAAACAACAATCCCAATCTCATTTTTAATTTTTTATTTTTCAATATTTTTAATTGATTCAATTTAGAAACAACATATTACTCTCATTCCATCAGTATCCTCCACCCCTTTCCCTATTTTTATAGTCCATATGTAGCAAATCCTTTAATAATGAGGCTAAGAGTAATCTTTTAATACAAATTTGGGTTAGTTTATTATTAGTATTGATTAACCAATCATTTAGAAATACTCCCATTAAACCCTACCCATTAAAATCACAATTAAAATAACTTTTAATCATTTATAACTATAAATTATTGATTTCATATGAAACCAAAATATTATATTTCCCATCTAGAGCTCCAAATGGTATAAAAATAAAACTTTTCATGAATGAATAACTGTAGGCCAAAAAAATATTTTTATAATTTATAATTTTTTTCAAGAAACAACTATTCTCAAAATTCAATGTCTTTTTTTATTATGGATCAACCCCATTCTATATAATTAGTAAAACCATAAAATAATATCTCCAAGATAATATTATTTTGTAAATTTATCATTTTATTAGTGAAGAGTATCTGATAATCTAAAAAATCCAAATATTGGTGTATGGTCCTAGAAAATACTATAAAATAATCATCCCCTATAAAATCACCTTTTATATCCTTAAAAAAGGAAATTCATGTTGTTATAGAAAATTAATGCAAAAACACAACCCACTATAACATAAACTTTCTATCTAGGAGGTATGAACTCAGAACAAATATGATGCACAACTATTTTGGAATGAAACATCCTCTTTTATGTGTAATAATAATAGATATTTACCATATATTTGTATAAAATATATGGATAAATGCATATGATCTATTTTATTATTTATCATCCTCTCAAAAAACATTTTATATCCAAATGGACACCAAGTCACATTGGGGAAATAATTCAAAAAATGACTACTTTATGTATCATATTTTTTCGTTTTTGTTGTTACTTTAAGTTGGATCTTATTACATCCCACTATTAAAGATATTAAAATATTTTTTCTCTAATTTCCTAGATCTATGAGGATCAACCCTTGGCATATTTTCAAATATCGAAGCACTCAGTGGTGGCTAAGAAGATGTTTGAAGACGTCTAGTTATGTAAAAGCTGGGAAGGTGGATTAAAAATCATGTAAAAGTATTAAATGATGTCAAATCAAATTTCAGGGGTTGATTAATGGTATGAAAGAGGGATTCACGACCTAAAATATTTCAGGATTTGAAAAATTAAATATATCATTGAGGTGAAACATTTTTCAAAAAAAACTCGACCTTGAGGAATTACACAACATACAAGAGTATTACATATCTTATAATTCCCCGACAATATATGATTTCAGTGTTTTTCTATCTCTTGGATATTGTCCAAATATACTACTAAAATATATCTTCCTCGACACCAAGTGACCCGATGACCCTCCCTTAAGTGTTTTGGGGATTCGTTTATTAGGGAATGATTACATGCTCCCCCATTCATTTTTCAGGGATCCATATTCAATATAAGGAATTTTGTAACTATTTTCCTAAGGCTTAATTTAAATTTCTGCTATTGTTTCTCTATTCCATGTTATGTAACATGATATCCATGTTTCTAATGAATTTTTCAGGGTCATTGGTTGTTACAGTTGTTTCACGACGTCCTTGGGTGGATGTAGTTGTTGCAGGGTAAGAGATTGGGATCCATTTCATTGATCCATTCTCATAAAAAAAATATCAATGAGCTTTTGGGGTAGGGTATTTTATGCATATATTTTTATATATGTAAAATGTTAGTGTTTTCATTATTAATTCCATTGT
This sequence comes from Viscum album, assembly GCA_963277665.1. NCBI lineage: Eukaryota > Viridiplantae > Streptophyta > Magnoliopsida > Santalales > Viscaceae > Viscum > Viscum album. Next base: position 2,130,022,415 of record OY728123.1, on the reverse strand, counting down.
ATCTCAATGAAATTTTCCTAATTAAATATATTAACATGATTTATGATTTTTTATCAATTTCATAATGATGTTGTTGCCTTGTACCATGATAATAGGTTGATTCTTGATTTTCCAGATGGTGTGATATCTAATATTTTTTTGAATATTCGTGATGGATATTATTAAATAACCTAAAAATTAAATTAATTTATAATTACCTAGCTACAGAATAAAGAATCATATTTAATCATATGGTTGTTGTTTTTATAATTTGATTTTAATAAATTTTATGTGAGCATGCATGATTAATGGAGTGGGTTGATGAAATCGAAGCATGTAAATGAATGTTTAAAATTTATTAGTGGAATGTTAAATTAATTGTTAGACTAATTTGGTGATAGCTTGTGATTTTTATGTTTCTAGTAGTCAGAAGTTGTGAATAATGAATCGGTTAATTCAGGAAAGAATATGAAATGGTTTTGGGTTCCAGATAATGCCTTGTAGGGCCTGAGTTACCCACATGCGTGTATAGGTTGAGTGCCTTGTTCATTGGAACCAAGATAGATATTTTTTTAAAGGTTTGATTCCTTATTTAGGTTCAAGATTCAATTTCAATGTTATCTCTGTCTATTTGTGATGTGATATGAATATGAGACTTCTAGTTGTGTTGGTAGGGTGGCCTGAATGTGACATCGTCATGGGATGGATGACCCTAGAGGGTTGTTGTATTATGTGAGAATATAATCCCAATTTTATTAGTATTATTTGAAATCTAGAGTGGCGGGATGCATTGTTTTATTCCTATGGGTGTCAGGGAGGACCCCAGAGATGATGGAACAAGTTGAAGCTTGGCTTGATCATTGAGATAAAAGTGGATGTTAGATGGCTCTTTTTTTGTTTATCTAGTTTAATTTCCCCACATCTATAGGAATTTTGTCTTCCTTACTTTCCTTCCCAAAGAGGTGAATATGCATAGGTTATTCCACATTATATCCATGTTTATCTTCTCAAGGTTGGATGGGTCTATGATCCTGCTATATTTGGAAAAGACTCGACAGGTAGTTCACCTAATCAACATGTGGATCCCATTGTGCTTGGTAGCATAGGATTTATTTATAATACCTTGAATTATATAAATATAGAACTTGGTAATTTTGGTAATAAATAAATGAATAATTATTTTAACCGTGGGGGTTAGAGGTTATTGTGATGAAAATTTGTGGTCCCATTTTTATGAATCTGTGGAATCGGTTTGGTTTTTCCTAGAGGAATAGTTTTTTCCATGGAAATATAATGGAATGTATTCTCGAATTGATAAAGGGTAATTAATTTTTAAAAAATTAATTTATGAAAAGGGAAATTTATGAAAAGGGATAAAGTAGTTAAATATAGATCTTTAAATGGTTGCGTTCTTATAGGATATCTAGTTTTGTAAGTGGAATCTAGGATTTTGAGATATGTTATCTATAGTTCATTAAATGACTATATTTTTCCCATAGTGTGGTTGTGTGGTAAAATATATTAAATTCTTTTTGTGTTTATATATGCTAATACACCACATCTATTTGGTAAACTGACACCTTGGTGATTCTGAGCTAAGGGGGAGGTTTACCCCAATTTCCCACTGGGTGGATGGATGGATGAAAATCTTATATGGCATCTGTCACATCTATTGATAGATACTTGTGTTTGTATACATGACAGTTATCATTCACTGTATATCGGTGTATTGGTATTTAATGGATTATGGTTATTTCAAAAACATATATTCTAGATACAGTTTCATATGGAATACTATAGATGTAATGTGTTTAGGATGTGATGGGTTGAGGATCCTTACACACGTTTTGGGATATAATGGAGTGAGGTATAATACCTGAAGTATCATACATGCTATGTGAGTTGTTTTATCCCCAGAAAACTACTGTGATACTTTTTGGTTGTGTGTCTGTGCTGGTAAGTTGCATGAGGTGAATGTAGTGGTGTTTCTCCCAGGTGTCTGCAAGAAAGCATTTTTAGAGGGAGAATATTAGGATGTGTGATATCATGGAAAATAGAAAAACCATTGGGGAAGTTGTTTTGGGGTAACCTTAATATTCATTATTATAATATTTACTCTTGTATATGATGATGGGGGAGAGTATCCATTGTGAGGTTAGGAACATGGTATAACTTTTTAGGTGATGATTTAGTTTCACCTGTTGTTCATTGGTCATTTCATGTTTTCATAAATTTTTCATGAGATACAGTGTTGATCCTATGTAGTATACAATTATACTCACCCTAGGTTATATAAACTAATTTTCAGGTCACTTGGAGTCACTTAGAGATCAAGATGGTTACTATTAGCTTGGGTGTTTTTCATGAGATATTTGGGCTTCATGGACCATGTCATTTTACCTTTTTTTGGTACTTATAGAATTCATGTATAGTTTTAGTTATTTTTCAATAAATTACATATATATAGTTGGGATTTATTTTATATTTTATTCTGTGTAGTATTTGGTTGGTGTTTGTTTTGTCACACTCTTCTGCATGGTTTCTCTTAGAGGGTAATGCCTCCCATCTGCATGTTCAATATACCTTCAATGCTAGTCTCCAACATGTATCCTACTAGAGGTAAGAATCGTTTGGTCGTTTTATCTATTATCACAATGTTTTTCCAATATGTGTACACTTTGTTGGTAGGGGGTCATGATAGATTGGTATCAAATCTCTAGTGGAAGAATAGGATGGGTTTTGAGTTTTTCAGCAGTGTGGTTGCCTTGGTTGGTAGGGAAACAGGGTTAGAAAACTTCACCAAGAACTTTAAACAACATTGACTGGATGAGACACATCTATTTAGGGAACCCTATGATCTATTTCATTAAAATTATGTTTATAATGACTACTAAATGATGTGATATTTTTTCATGGTAGAGACTTAGGAAAGGATCATGCATCATTATTCTTTTCTCCTATGTTTGTATCGGTAGAACTTTGTTTAAAATTACCAAAAAAGAATTAAACAAAACCATTAATTAATGTCAAATTATTCAATGTTCAAGGTGTAGGATCCATAACTATTTCTCCCATTTTAGGTATGGGTCCTGTACGATGTTCTCATGGGTTCATGTAAAAGATATCCAATAGGTTGAGACCGCAGATCACCTTAGAGTATGAAATGATGATGAAAACACATAGAGGAAGACACACTATGAGTTTAATCACTAGAGGATACAAAATTATTAGGGATCCATTTTAGATGAAGTCACAAAAGTCTGGTCAGAGGAGATAACCATTAGTTTTATTCAAGCATGGAAGGAGCACTAGGTATCATTGGTTGTGACAATGATAAGTGGGGAAGAGAAGAAATGGTTGTTCTTGTTTCTTAGGGTTAGGAAGAGTAATTAGTCTCATGGGAGAAGTTATGAGAGTAGTTCAGAGCCGATTCTCTTTCTTTGACCATGAAGGTGGAAATTATTTAAGAGATTCTTACCCTTCGATAAGGGAGATCTTGTCTGCAAGAGTTTGAGATCCATTTTAGGAACCTTAGGTTATATGCTTTGGATCTAATGCTAGATGATGAGGCCCAGGCAAGGCATTTTGATAAGGATTTGCATCTAGAGATCTAGAATGATTTTTATGTTGACTATAAATATTAAGGTAGCATAGAGTGAAATGGACATCGAGATGACGTTAGCATAAACAAGATCGTCATGAGAGGGGAGTCGTCAGGATTCCCCACGAAGTTAGCTAAAGTCCAGAGTTCCCATGTTTAAGGCTAGAAATGTTTCCAATCATCTTTTGGCAGTTTACAGCCCTCTACATCTCTTTTCTCTATGGGTGGTGGCTCTCACACCCATCCTAGGGGATCCAATATTTTTTCCTTATGATGGTCAAGGCCATCAACAATGATAGTGCCTGACCATTCATAACAGTTAGTGTGTGCCAAGTGTTCTGATTCAAGTTCATCTATTAAGTTAGTTTAATACATGTTAGCAGTTGTAGTTTTAACCATTTTTGGATCAACATTGAGTAGGTGGATCAGAAAGAGTACAACCCCATGATGCTCCTCGTACACATATAGTAGATTGTGGCCATGGAGGTGGTTTCCTGCAGGGTAAGAGTGGTCCTGGAGTTTTTCAATGCAAGTTTAATTTGTTAGCATTGCCATGGAAAGGTGTTCCAGGAATCTTTCAAGGTACCCATTTCATTTTTTATACATGGATTCATTTATTCATTAATTCAAGAGCAAAAAATCTTTTATATCACCTGATATTGTTCATATCTTATGAATTGAGGTGGAGAGCCTTCCAATTCCCTTGGCGTTGACTACGAGAGTTGGAGGTTGAGTTGACTTGTTTGATGTATGTACAGACTATGATATACTTCCAGGTAATCACCTATATGGAGAATATTTCTTATGTTTATGAATACAACTATAGGATTTCATCCACATCATGGATTGGTTGTATTGGGAACATCTTATCATTGATTGATTGTGGAGGCATGTTGTGTTCATTGAAGAAAAGAGAGAGAGAACAATTTTTGTGGGTGAGGAGAACCCATGGATGTGTCAGAGGCATTTTATGTCCTTTTCATTCATGATATCTAGGCTGATGTTGGTTTCTTCGGAGGTTCAATGGTTGAAGTTTCCTTGGGTCATAGAATAGTACCCAAATATTCTTCTAGAAGAGGATGTAGTGTTACTGACTCAATAGAAGATAAAGTTCGGGATCAAGCTATATCCAAGTATTTACCTTATCTCAGTGTATCTATATAGGTTGTAACCATATGAGTTTCGATAGTTGAAGATATAATTTGATGGTTAGTTGTGGTGTGGTTTCGTTTTTCCCAGCGTGTCACCATATGGTGCACCGGTTTTGTTCGTGATGAAGTGTGACTATAGTTTATGATTGTGTGCTGATTATCATTGTTTGAACTAAGTGAAGTTTAAGAACTTCTATATCATTACATGGATTGATGATCAATTTGATCAACTGAAGGGTGAAACATGGATCTCAACTGTCGCTTTGTGGTTAGGATATCGTAACATGTGGGTGAAGAATGATGATATCGCAATGACTTCATTCCATTGTCTCTGTGGGAATTACGAGTTCATTGTGATGTCATTTAGTGTGATGTATTATATAGTTGTGTTCACGGTGTTGATGAATGCAGTTTTCATGAGTTTCTAGATAATTTCATGGTAGTTTGTGTACTCCACATCTGAGGAGGATCACACAAATTATTTTCAAGCTATTTTTATAGTTATTCATCAATAATAGATATTTCGAAGGTTGTTGAAGGGTGATTTTAGTATCCTGAATTATGTTTCAAAGGGCATGTTGTATCCCATAAGGGATTAGTTTCGGATATATAACTGATAAAAGTATTTCTTTTTTGGGATTCTCAAAAGATAGTGGCAGAGGAGTGAATATTCATTAGTCCTACTTTCTATTATAGGAAATTCGTAGCCAATTTCTCTCAAGTTGTGACTCCTCTGACAAAAAATACTAGAAATTATAAGGCTTTCATGTGAACTAGTGTGTGTCATGAATCTCTTTAGTGTCTTAAGGGGAAGTTGGGCATTTCTCTAGTACATATTTTCCTCTATAAAGTGTTTAGATTCATGTTTTCTGTGATGAATTGTTTTCAGTGATAGATTTTATTTTTATGCATCATCAATCGATCATCTTTATTGGTATCAATAGTTGACCCCCAAGAATAGAACGATGCCACCCATGATCTTGAGTTGGTGGTAGTGGTGTTTTCCTAGATGTTGGGGAGACATTACCTCATTTTGGAGCATTTTGTGGTCTTAAATGGCCATAAGAGCATGAGGTATGTTTAATACAAGCGTGAATTAATATTTCAAGATCATTGTTGGGTGGTGCTAAAAAATTATTAAAACATAGAAATTTCATATGAACATGGAAAATGGAATGTTATAGCTGATGTGTTGATCAATAAGTAACGTAGTGATCCAGTGCATGAATCTGCTGATTCATCGTGGGTGATGGGAGAAATAATAGCATTACATTTCAACATGGTATAATTTGGGGGAAGATTTTATATTTTTCAAATGAAGGTGTAGTTATATTTGGTGAAGTAAGTAGAAGATTTGTAGTTTGTGAATCATGAGTTAGAGCTCTATAGAGACAGAGTTCTTTATGGTTAGGCCCCTGATGGTTATTTAGAGGATGAACAACACCAAGTGTTGTTTTAGGGGAGTCTTTTATTTTTTTATTTAGCATTTCATGAGATAGTTCATAGTGAGTTAATTAGTTTTACCTTATTAGTAGATCCAAGAATTAAAGATATTTAATGAGCTTTTAGGAGTCAGTAATGGTTTCCTCGGTTGAAGCATATATTTTCAAAGATTGTGTCTCAATACTTTGTCAACCATAGGGTACAGGTTGAGCATCATGTTCCCCATGGTATTCCCTAGCCATATGATTTTCCTTAGTAGATCTGAGAGGAAATATTGATAGAATTTGTTACCATTTTACCTTATGATTAGGTCGGATATAATGTAATATGGGTAGTAGAGGATTTGTTGACAAAGTCTTCCCACTTAATAAAAATTAAAGAGTGGAGCTCACAAGATGTTTTTTCCAGAAAATATCTTGAGAAGGTGGGGAGAGTCCACAGATTCATGAGGAAGATCATTTTTTATTGAGATCCACGTTATACCTCCAGGACATGGAGTGGTATAAAACATGATTTTGGGTCTCAGATATTCATTAATGCTTCTTTCCATCTACAAATGGATGGGAAGATATATAGGACCATCCAGAATCATTAAGACAAGTTTTCCTCTAGTGTCCTGGATTTTGGAGGTTTGGGGATGAGGCACTTTCCCTACGTATAGTCTTTTTAAAATAATTGTTTTCACTGCACCATCGGTATGGCACAAATAGGGGACTTGTATGGACCAACTTTCCATTATTCCTTGTGCTGGACTAGGTTTGGAGAGTCATCAATTTTTGGGCCCGAACCGTTACAAAATACAATAGTGATGGTTCAGATGATTCATGAGAGGATAATAGTAGCACATGATCATCATAAGTCATATTATTATCTTAAGAGAATACCTCTGGAGTTTGAGGTTGGGTATCATATGATTATGATGGTGAATCCTTATCATGGGCAGAGAATTTTTTGTCATGGGATAAATCTTTCTCCCTAGTCTGTTTGTAATTTCAATGTGTTGTCTTGTGTTGGAGTCTTGTCTTACTTAATAGCACTTCACCCATAGATAATTCAGATACATGTTGTTTTTTATGCATTGAAGCTCCTTCTTTATCTTCATGACAACTCTCACATCATCAATTGGGGTCAGATAGATGTTCATGATGATTAGACCTTTTAGGAATGACCTAAATTTATCCAGGACCACTAGGATAAGGTTTTTCATGGGCACAATATCTTATTGGTTTATGTATTTTGGTGGAAAGATGGTGTGGTTGAGAGTTCTTGTCAGCATGGTTCATAGATATGTTCTTAGTACCCTGAGCTTTTTCATTTTTAGATCTTCTCTTGTAACATTGATCGTATGGTGGTTCTAGGTCCCTTTTATTTATGAGATGTCCTTCTCTTATTGCTTGTTATTCCGTACTCACTTTTGAGAGGTATCTCACCCAATAGAGTTTTTAGGGGATTATTTTGGTTGTTGTGTAATTATGTTCTTCTTCCCACAATTAAGTGGTTGAGCTCATTTTGTGGTGAGAGCCTTTAGAGGTTTCTTGAGTGGTGGCTATTTGGATGACCCCTTTATGTTTCCTCCCCAGGTTTGTTTTGGATTCTCGAGGATAATAATTTTTTTATAGGTATTTATTGTAAGGTCCATGATCTATGGGGATCAACCCTTTTCATGTTTTTGAAGATATAATTTCTCAAAGGTAGCTCAGAATATGTTTGGAGAAGTTCATTTAAGTAAAAGATCGAATAGGGGGGCTACACATCATGTAACATCCTTAAACGATGTGAAATCCTATTTCATGTGATGTTTCTCCCACACAATTTATTTTAATTTTTTTCTATCCACTTAGTTTTCTTTCAAATCATACAACTACAACCAATTTCCCACGACTTCAGGAATCCCAAAGACTCTCTATTTAGTGTTTTTAGGGATCTATCATCATGTAATGATAAATAGCTCCCTCGTTCGATTAGTAGCAACCCGACTTTGATATGATGTCTGATTTACCTCCTCTCTTGAGGATTCGTCGATTTTTTTCATATGGTTTATCATATCCACGTTGAGGTGTGGGATCTCCATGATTCTAATACAGTTTTATTAGTTATTGCAGAGAGTCATTATGGTGCAACGTATTTGGGTGGATGAAATTCTTGTAGGAGAGGTGATCTTGATCCATTTCATTGATTCTTTATCCTATGAATAATTTTGACAACCTTTGAGGTAGGGGATTAAATAATTCTATATCTATTTATGTGAAATTTTAGAGTTAGCATGATTTATCCCATTGGATCGAAAATAAATTGAATAATTTAAATATATAAACTAGATTAAATAATTCTTTTTCATCACATAGAGATTTTGTTTCTTTGTACTGTGATAACGGGTTACCTCCTGATTTTCAATATAGGGTGATATGTATGCCTTATTTTTTAGCACATTCTTGATTGAAATTCGTAATGTTCATAAATCATGAAATAATTTACAATTAATTTTCTAGAAGATAATGATTAATTTTTAATAATATGGTTCTTTTTGTTATAATTTTATGTGAATCAATTTGATGTGAGTATGCATTACTGATGTATTGGGTTGATGAACTGGAATCATGCTAGATCTTGTTGATAAAGGATTAATGGCATTTTAACATAATTTCTGAATTTATTTGGTGATATCTTATGATAGCTCACTGTTTAGTTTAATCATAGTTAAAACCATAGAATAATGAATCTGTTTATTCAAGATGGAATAGGAACAAATTATTTGTTAAATATAATGCCTTGTTGGGTATGAGTTTCCTAATTCATAAAACAAAAAAGTGAATTGTGGTTTGAAGCATTGAGATATTGTTTTCTGTGAAGGATGGATTCTATATTTAGGGATGAGAGTATGTTTCTATGTTTTTTCATACTACTTGTGATGTGCTCAAGATATGAGACTTGTTGTTGTGGGGGGAATGAGGCCCTGATGTGATGTGTGTCTGTGATGGCTAAGCCTAGAGGGATGTTGCTCTTTTTAGGGTTTGGGAGGCCCATGTTTTGTAGCAGTAGTTGATGTGTAGAGTGGTGAGATGCATTAGTTTATGCATATAGGTTCCAGGGAGGACACCAGATATGATGGAACTGGATGAAACTAGCATTACACCTTAAGATGAATGTTGATGTTGGTTGAATATGTTGTTTTATTATCAGTGTTACTTTCCCTATTACATGAGGTTTATGGAATTTCTTACATATCTTCCAAAATTGTTGAATTCATGTGTGGTACACCTTGGGATTTCCGTGTTTTTCTTATTGAGGATGTATGGGTTTATGATCCTACTATAGGATGGAAAGACTCGATGGGTAGTTCACATACTCATCATGTTGAGGCCCTTGTGTTTGGTATCTTATAATGTATTCCTATAATACATGGAATTTTGGAAATATGGAAAGTGGTAATTTTTTTAATAAATGAATAATTGTTTAAACTATATGGGTTGAATATTTCTGTGATACAATGTTGAGGTTGTATTTTTAAGAAGTTGTGGACTTGATTTTGTTTTTCCTGGAGGGAATTGTTTTTTTGGTTTGAATATTATTGGAATATAACTTGGTATTAATAATAGTTAATTAATTTTTAAATAATTAATTAAGGTAATGTGAAATTGATGAAAAGTGATAAATTAACATAATATATGTATGTAAATGGATGTGGTATTGTAGGATATATTGTCTTAGCAGTGCCAGTCTGGAATTTGAGAGACATTAGATACAGTTGAATTTATGACTAGGTTCTTCCAATAGTGTGGTAGCGAACTACATTATTTTTATTAAATTTGTGTTTCTATATGATACTCCACCCTATCAATTCGGTAATCTATCACCCGGTGGATGTTGAGCCCTGGGGGTGTTTTCCCCAACATCTCGGTGGAACATTTCTTGAGGAAAATAACATTTTTTTAAAAATCACCATTTTATTTTAAAACGAAAATATTCGTAAGTTATTTTGAAAGTCATTTTCATTGAAGATAAATTTTAAAATATAATAATTTCCAAAATTGTATGGAAAATAATTATTTAAAAAGTACAAGGTAAGTATAAGTAGGATTCTTCAAATAAATTAAGTATCATGATGAATGTTAATTCACTACATTTCTTATAAGAAAAAAAGAATAATCCTTTTCCATTGTAAAACTTTTTGCATAGTGCCTCATTAAGAAAAAAAGGAAACACCTTTAAAAAACTTCTTAAAAAATTGAAAATTTGTTTATAATGTATTTAATAAATAATTTAGATAAAAATAAAAAAATTTGAAATTATTTTTATAAAACAACATTTTGAAAGAAAAAAGTTTTTTAATTGAAGAGTAAAATAAAATCCAACTATCTTAATGTACATTTATTATTAATATTAAGTAATAAAGATTGAAAAATGTAATATTTATTTAAATTGATAATGGATAACTTTAGGAAAATATATTGTATTAACTTTATGATAGAAACACCATATAATTACACTATAGTGTATTTAATCAAAATCATTTTCGATTAATGTTGACATTGTGAAATATGTATTTTCCATTTTGGAATGTTTTTTATAATACACTTAAATGAAACTAGATTAAATTGAACATAAAGAATATAAATGAATTTCTCATATAACTTTTAAAATGTAGAGTATATAAACTGCACAATATAACTATGTGGTGAATATATCTTCTGTCTCATGGAAATAAAATTGAGATGAGAAACCATTACCTCAGGCTTCATTTTGGTTTAATGTAAATTTAAATCTAGCATAGTAGGTTTAAAACTCTTATTAACTTATTAAATAACAATATTAATATTTATAATATCATATATGATCCTTTTAAAACATACTATCACCCATTATTTAATAATGATTCATTATTTTAAAAGTTTCATGTGCGAATTTTCTTATTTTCCAATAAGTATTTTTTTCATGAATGATGTCATTATTGTACATATTATATAGTTCAATGATATCCATAAAAATAAAAATTACATAATTATAATAGTTATATACCAAATATAATTATATAACCATTTTTTAATGATGTTTTATAAAAATGAACTATTTTACAATCATGTAGATAATAATTTGTACATACAAATGAGCAACTTTCAATTTTTTTATGATCATTACTGAAGGAATGTATATAACATTTGATCAATCCATAACAATAATAATATAAAATATTTTTATATATATTCCATATTATTTATTTAAATATACTTATAATTATCATCCATGTGGTGTGGTCATAAAAATTGAGTCGCATCTCTTCGTGAAGGCGATGGTCCACACGTACACCTAAAACAATATTATATTTAATTTTATGAAAAAATGAGGTATTATATATTTAGAATGTAAAATATTTCATGTATATCAAATTATTTATTTTATATCACATATATTAATTAAAATTATCCTTTTCTCCTTCCATGTTATGTGTCAGAGAAAGATGAATCACATTGCTTCATGAGGTGGTAGTCCATCATACTCAAAATCAACGTTATCATACCACCTAAGAAATGGAAAGTAAAATGTTTCGTGTTAAATAATGTCTAAATATGAATAATAATGATTTAAATATCATATATATATATACAATTTAGATAAATCATAATTCCAAACTATGAAAGTTGGGAATAGAAAAATTAATGGCATCACTTTGTGAGGAACTAGTCTATCGTTGACAAGAAAGGTAATTTAGTAACTCATTTTATGGAATTTGGGATGGTTAAAGGTCAATAAATTCTCAAAAACGTATATATTTAAATGGAAGATACTAATTTGGTTACATTATTATGTTTAAATAATAATTGAAGGAGGTGGATGATTAAATAAAATAAAAACAATCCTTGAAGAATGTAACCTCATCTAGATGTATCCTCCTTAGGTTTGTGTCAAATAATTCAATGGTTGTCCTTATGAAAACATAATAAATCAATGATTATTGGAGGAAATTATGGATGTTAGGTGGGCAGGTCATGTCTAATCGAAAATAGTGTGAAGGTTTAGATAATACTATAGGGGAGGTTCCATTTGATAAGTGGGGTGAGTGGCGTGCTTTTATGTTTTAGAATGAAAAAGGTGTACCCACATTTTTAACATTCAAAATGGAAAAAACGTCATATTATAGACCCTTATCAATATATGGTTTAAATATTTTCATAAAAGTAATTTTAAATATATGTTTTCATTTCAACCCACATCTTCTATAATTAACCCATGTTAAATCCATTTTTAGATAAATCTAGATAAATAATTTGGTATTTAGTTTTTACTATTCATTTCAGTAAAAATGTTGTGTTCACATTTTTAGTTAAAAAAATTATTTTTATTAAATACATAGAAAATAATTTTTTAATTTCAATTCACATTAGTAGAATATTCTTTTTCAACTAATCATGAAAACGTGGTGAGAAACCATTAGTTTATATAAGAAATATTCAAAACATTAAAAAGATTTTATAAAAAAATTGAATATTAAAATTATTAAAATGAAATAAATTTGAATAATTGACATTATGTTTAACAAATTTAAATTTTAAACAAAGGAAAATTATTAATTAATGATATAAATAATTTTATGGAAAAAAATTCCTATAAAAGTTTATTAATTTTCCTATTCATCGAAAAATGAATCATTTCTGAAAAATACCAATAATTCAACCTAAGACAATATTCATATGGTAATTTAAAAAAAAATTATATATTTAAAATTAAATTATATCAAATAGGAAAACATTATTAATACATTATGTGTGCAAAGAGAGAGTAAACCACCTTATAAAAAATTACCATTTTCATAAAACATTTTTTTCATTCAAACATATCTAATTTTATCTATAATCAAAAAATTTAAATTTTATTTATTATATACATGTGGAAAGCAACTATTTATAATAATTAATTCATTTCAATTAATAACCATCAATTTAATAACTACATTATAATAATATTGTTTAAATAATAATATTGTAATAAATTATTTAATTTTCTTCAAACATTTTGTTGCATGCATTGAAATCTTTCAAAGAGATGGAATTTATTTAAAAAATAAATATATAATAATTTATTGAGATGTTTTATTCCCTCTATATATATATTTTTCATTTCATACTTTATGGTCCAGATATTTTCTACAGTTGACTCTAGGTTATTTATATGTACTCTATTGCCTCATGTTGAGTACATTTGAATTTGGGGTTTAATTTGGGATGTGTTTTGGTATTTTTTTCAGAAACGTTGATGGAAAGTGGGATGTGCACAATTGGCACACTATTAGAGGAAAATTAGTTCCCCAACCCATAAAATTGTTAAACAATGGATAATGGGGGTTTTCATGGACGGAACACAATTTATTCAAACTGGGCAACGTAATAGAAGAAATAATGAAGCCCTAAAATAATAGGTGCCTAGTTAGAGAGAATGGTGTTACCCTAACCTGGAAACAATGCGACATATATTTAATAGCCCAAAAATTATTTTTATGTCCACCAAAACCCTTGTAACTCACCCATTCCAACACAATTCAAAACTAAAAGGGATTTCATATTTTGTGAGGCTCCCAAAAAAATTATAAGGATATTAACTTCTATTCTTATTGATTCAAAGCCTAGATTATAGATCTTCACCTCCACAGGAAAGTGATATTAATCCAGAATGGTTTCTTAGCTTTCTCTCATTCTTCTCTCATCCCTAAAGGGATGATTATCCTATGTTTGTTTACATCTAAATATGTTCTTGTAGGATCTAGATATAGGATTTATTGATGTTTATTTATTAGATATTGGGTTTAATATTATGATATGGATATCATTATAAGTCTTGGTGACACTCTATTTTTTAGGATTATCCATTAACAAACATTCACCACCATTCTTGGGGAATGTGGTATAAGTTCTAATCCCAACGTTTTGATTTAAATTAAGTATAAATTACTTATTTAATTATAAGGATCGTTTAGTAGTTGGGTTTATAATTAGAATTTATTAATGGGATACATTATTTAATTAAAGAATTTTTCAATAAGGGATAAATAATTATTGAATTAATTTTATAAATATAAAAAATTGTGGTATTTGGGGAATAATTAATTGATTAGTTAATTACTAAGAATATCAAGTTATGAGTTGTAACAATGATTTGATTGATTAATTATTGGAATATAGATGAATATGGAATTTAATATTGATATATTTAATTGTTCAATTAATTGTAGATATACTAGATTCGTTAGATAGGATATAACTAATTAATGAACTAATTATAGATATATTTAATTGTTTGTTTTATATAAATAATTGTGGTTTTAATTATAAATATATAGAAGTTTATAATAAGGATATTTAGTTTTTGAATTAATTATAGAGATATTTTATTTTTTGATTGAGGTAATTAAATATTGAATTAATTATAGATATATTGAATTGTTTGAGTGAGATAATTAATCATTGAATTAACTATGGTGATATTAAACTTATCGAATTGAGATAATTAATTTTTGAATTAATTATTGGTTTATTGGGGTTATTGAATTGGGATAGTTGATTGTTTTATTTATTTTAGTTATATTAGTGATATAATGTTGATTGAGGTCAAACAATTAATTGAGGAATTAATAGGCAATATTGAATTGAATGAGATGGAACTATTAATTGTAAAATTAATTATTTTTATATTGATGTTATAAAATTGGAATAATTAATCATATAATTAATTAATATAGATTATTTTGATTATGAAATTCATTGGTTGTTATTTTTTAATTTTTGAATTAAATAATAGAATTTATATGATTAATTACTTGATAAATTAATCAATGTGAGTAGTTTAATTTTTTAATTGTGGAATTAAATACTAGGATTGACAGATTAATTAATTTATGAATTAATTCAGGGAAGTAATGTGATTAATTAATTGTGGAATTAATTAATATTACTGATGTGTTAAATTTATCAGTGAATTAATTAATTTAAATATTTGTGATTAATTAATTGTTTGATTAATTAATGATACCGATATGACTAATTAATTATTCAATAAACTATGGAGATAGACGAGATTAATTAATATTTTTATTAATTAATGATACTAACATGATTAATTAATTGTTGAATTAATTAATGAGGGTGACATGAAAAATTAATTGATGAATTAATTAGTGGATGAGTGATTATTGATTTATTAATGAATTAATTAATGGAATAGAGGTGAATATTTATTTTTTTAATTAATTATAGGATATTAAAAGTGTGTATTGATTCATTAATTATTTTATTTATTAATTTATATTACTGTGTTTACACAATAATTGATTTAATAATTAATTAACTAAATAATTGCGGTATATTGATATTTCAAATTGAATATTTAATTTTTGAATTAATTATAGAATATTGATGTTTTTAACTGTTTAATTACATGTTAGATTAATTAATTGAAATTTTTGTGATTTTAAAATTGGTTGAAATGAACTAAAAAATTGTTTAATTAATTAATTGGATGTTTGATTGTGAAATGTGACAAGAAGGCTAATGTTGATTAAGCTTGACTGAATTGATAAATGTGTTTAAGACATGGTTTGTGGATTCTGATGCTCGTTTTAGTAATAAATTGTGTGATAAACATGTTTGGGACATGGTATGATATTTTCAAATCCCACATGAGAGGGGAATGGTCTACTGGTTTGAAAGCCTATACTGATAAATTTTTTGAAGAATGTATGTAATAAATGATCTGCTATTTCCAAAGCATGTGTTATAGGGACATGGCCTACGATTTCCAAATCCTGTAACGATAAAAATTTGAGGTACATGGTCTGTTATTTCTAAAGTCCAGGAAGTCCTAAGCATGGTGACCTAGAACCCAATTATTGGCATTGGAATATGGTTCCAATTAGCCATAATATAAATTATAATTAAATGGTTAATGAAATACAGTTTTTTAAATGATTTAATAATTTAATATTCCGCGTAGTTTATATTTCATTAGGGGATGAAATGGGTATGGAATTTTGGTTTCTTGGAGAACCCTAGGGTATATGTAGTAAAATAAAAAACTAATAATTGAAAATTTAAAAATATTGTACTTATGATTGTATATTATTCTTTATAAAATGGAATACACTATTTGACTGGTAATTTTCATAGACATTATCTTTGGTGGCCTATTGAGTTTTACTCACAACCTATTCAGGCTTCTTGATTGCTACCTAGATAGAATTTGTTTTTAATGGATGGTAAAAAGGGAAAATGGATTGTTTTAGATATATGATTTTGGGATAGACCACGTATGGGGGAACCAAACACGATTGGAAACCTACATGGTCGATTCATTATTGACATTATTTGAAGTAACATTTTGAAAAATGGAATATACTTTTTCAAGAAATATCTACTTTTTAGTGTTTGTAATTGTATCTCTAGCTATGGTCATCTTGTGACCTTCTTACTATTACATTTTTTATTTTTTATTCTGTTTTAGTTTAAATATTTTCAGATACTATGTTAGTGTGGAAAAAATGAGGGTACTGTCTCACCATGATCGATATTTGGACTAAGCTACGAGTCCGTAGAACTTGGTATATGGGGAGGTGCGCTTGAGTCCATGTGACAAACCGGTTCGAGGGAACGAGGAGTGTCACCCGTGTCAGGACGTTGGAAAGTGGTATCAGAGCTTCAGTTTTCATTTCTCCCTTTTTTATTACTATAAGTGAAAGGTGTAAAAGATACTAGGAAGAGTCACAGCTTGTTCAAGAGCTCGTGCATGGGATTAGCTAACCCAATAATATGAGAGAACCCACGTACCCATAGTGTGATTGTTTTTATAGTTGTTTAATTTACAGTTTAATATTATATCACCTTTGGTGATACACATATTGTGTGATGTGATAATTGTTTCATGTATTTTCTGATATATTATTATTTTTTGACATGTGGCCATGTAAGTCTAGATATTGGAGTATTCATGTATCATTTAAAGCACTCTAAATTATTATGTGACATGTATCATTTTCAACGAACCTAGAATATGGTTTTTGGTATGTTTTTTAACATGCTTTTTTTCCATATCGATGAAATTGAAATTAAATTGTGTCCAATGTGTAGATCATAATGATTTAAAAGTAATTAAATATTATAATAAATGAGTTTTAATGATAAACGTGAATAATGAGAATGTGTTTACAATTGTTAACCCTGACCTAGATGTAGGATGGTTAATGGTATACATAGTTTTTTGGCTTTGATCATGTTGGTGGGAAATGGGGGGAAGACTTGTTATGTTTTGTGTAAATTAAAATTGTTAAATGGGTTAATTATATAGTATGACTATAATTTTTTCATTGTTTGGAGCTTAATGTTGCTGTTTTGGGTAGTGATAAATCCCAAGTGTGGGAACTGAGTTTTATGTTGTGCGAGAGACTATCTAGCCTTTTATCATTATGGTGTGGTTTTGGTGGGCAGGCATGCCAAAGACCTTCGATAGATTAAGGTTTTTTATTGGAATGTAACATCAATTATGGAATAATTTTTAAGGTTTTAATCGATGGATTTTACAATACTTTTAATTAGTGATGATCATGTCCCCTACTAGAAAATTATCCTAGGTATGTAGGGAAATCTCTAGCTTCATGACATGCTAGGAGAATGTGTTTTTGTTAGACAGGGGCCCCCTTAGAAGTTATTCTTATTGAGTAGTATATAAAGATATATGGTTGTAGGTACACCATCGATACGTTATAGAGGAGGTTCTGAAAATAGACTGCAGGTTGATTAATATAATGGTTGTATAGTTGGTGGATAAAGTGGTGTTAATGAAGTTCCAAAGGCGATACGATATGTGTCATTAGTAGGTTATTGGAGCAAGAACATGGGTTGGATATGGTGACATCAAATTATAAAGAGTAAAATATAATTTATATGTTTAAATTCCTCAGTTAAAGGCCAGGTGGGCATTATAGGTGGTGGGTGTACATCCTTTCCAAGTGGAATTTCATAGTAAGGATGAGTGATAATGTTGCATGGTGTTTTTACGGCTATTGGGAAATGTACGATTGCAAAAATAGAGGGTACGTTGTGGAAGTTTATATTGATATAGTAGTATCCTTTAAAGAGTATTTGATAAACGTATTGTGTGAAAAATTAGCATGTGCAGGGAGAAACATGAGAAAGGGGAAGAAAATATGGGGGCTGATTTGCACAATCCTCTTAGCTCAAAATATAAGAGAATCATGGGAGTGTATGTTGAGAATGATTTGTTATAAGTTAATGATATTGTAAAATTAAAACCATTTATATAGTTGACATAGGATTATATATAGGTACTATATTTCCTCATGCTGAGTACTTTTCCATTTGGTGTTCAACTTCAGATGTGTTTGGGGGAATTTTGAGAAACATTGATGGAAAGTTGGTTGGTCATGGTTTGTGCATGGTTAGAATAAATCATATACACCATCCTATGAAATTTTAAAACCATCGATAGTGGGTTTTAACTTGTGGAATATTAGTGAATACCATTCACCCCTACCCAGAAAATTGGGCACAATATTTTAAATGGCCCAAAATTTTGTTCAAAATCAACCTGAACTCTCATAACTCACTATTTTTAACCCCCATTCAACCCTAAGAGGTATATCACGTTTTTGGAGGATATCAAGTGAATTAATAATTCTATCAACCTCCATTCTTAGTAATTCAAAGATTAAATTATAGATATTCACCTCTCCATGTAAAATATCCTAATCCCGGTTGGTTTTCCGTTCCATTCCAAATCTTCTCTCATCATTAAAGGAATTATTATCCTCTATTGTAAAATAATCCAGATTTAGTTTTTTGGATATAAATATATGATTTTAGAGTACCAATTTATTTGGTCTTGGATTTCCAATTAATATCTAGGTTACATTTATGTCATGTTGCTCTTAAAATTTTGGGGATTATTTGTTGCCGAGTGTTTATCACCGTTCTTGAGGTAGGTGGTCTAAATTCAAATCCCAAAGTACTGATTTAAATTTTGTGTATTAAATTTAATGAATATAGGGTCTGTTTAACATTTATGTTTCAAAATAGAATTAATTAATTTGGAAAATTAATTAATTAAGGAATTGTGAAATTGAGGATAATTAATTATTGAATTAATTATCAGAATATTGAAATTGTTGGATTTTTGGAATAATTAATTGTAAAGATAATTATTATGAATATAAAGATATGTTTCGGAATAATTAATTTATTGAATAATTATGGTTGTAGATCTGAATAATGAATTTTTTTTGATATAATTGAAAGATTAATTAATTGATAAGATATTGGATGAATTTATTTGAGATAATTAATTGTTTAATTAATTATAGATATTTTTTATTCCTTGATTTATATAATTAATTGTTGAATTGATTATTAAGATATTGAATTGTTTGATTGAGATAATTAGTTCTTGAATTAATTATCCAGCTATTGAAATGTATGATTTAGGTAATTATATTTTTAATTAATTATAGAAACATTGAATTGACTTATTTTTATAATTAGTTATTGAATTAATTATTGGGACATTTAGTTGATTGAATCAATATAATTAATTAATCAATAAATTATGGCATTATTGGGGTTGTTGAATTGGTAATATTTATTTTTTAATTCATTATTGTTATATTGGGTATGTTGAATTGACTAAGCTAAAACAATTAATTGATGGGTTAATTAGTGATATTGAATTGATTGAGATAGAACATATGATTTCAAAATTAATAATTGTTTTATTAATTTTTTTAAATTGGAATAAATACTTATCGAATAAATTATTGGAAATTGTTGTGATTATGAAATTGTTGAATGTGACATTTTATTGATAAATTAAATAATAGAATTGGGGAGATTAATTAATTGTGGAATTAAGTAATTTTAGTACTATGATTATGTAATTGTTGAATTTAATAATGAGATTTATGGATTAATTAATTTATAGAATAATTAAGGGAAGTAATATGATCGTTTAATTATGGGATTAATTAATGTAATTGATGTGTGAAATTGATTAGCGAAATAATTGAAGGGAATCAATGTGATTAATTAATTGTTGGATTAATTAATGAGATGGATGGGAATAATTAATTGTTGTATTAATATAGAATATTGATGATATTAAATAAATATGTAATTATTTAATGACATGGATGTGATTAATTAAATGATGAATTAATTAAGGGGAGTAATGTGATTAATTAATTGAAAAATTAATTAATTGAAGAGAGATGATTAATTAATTTTAATATTGCTTAATTGAATATTGGTAAATAATTAATTGTTCAATTAATTAATGTATTTGGGATTATTCATGGATTAATTAATTATCGATCTAATTAATATATATTATTTTTATAAAATCATAGATTGAATAATCAATTGATAAATTTATTATGGGATATTGAGGATGATAATTTAATAACTGATTATTGAAATAATTATTGGATATCATGATTCTGAATTGAATAATTAATTTTCAGGTTAACTAATGGAATGTGTTGCGGGTTTTCAATTAGTTGACATTAATTATTTCATTATTTAATTATTTAATTGTTTTTTTATTGTGAAATTTGGACATAATGTTAATGTTGATTAGCCATAATTAATTTGAACATTGTGTGGAGGACATGGTCTGCTGATTGTAAACCCCATAGTAGTAGTAATTTGTGTGATCATCATGTATGGGACATGGTAGATTGTTTCCATTTCCCATGGGAGTGGGACATGTTCTGATGTTTTTGAAACCCATATGGATTAATTATTTGATGAACATGTGTGAGACATGGTCTTCAATTTCAAAATCCCTAGAGAGTGGGACGTGGTCATTTGATTCTAAAGACTATGGAGATAAACCTTTGTTGAACATGTTGTGTTGTTTCTGAATCCCATATGGTCCTCAACATTATGACATAGACCCAAATTTTTTGAATTGGAATATGGTTCCAATTATCTCTAATATAAATTTAAATGAAAGGGATAATAAAATACCTTTTTAAATGAGTTTTGTATTGAATATGTGACATAGTTCATATTGAAGTACAATATGAAGAAGGTATTGAGGTTCACGTGTCATCAAGAACCGAAAGGGTTAATGTAGTTAAATAAATAATAACAATTGATAATTCAATAACTATTAAATTATTCTAGAATTTTATTCTCTATAAAACTGCATTCACTATTGGATTGGATATTTTCTGAGAAATCATTATATGTGGCCTACTGAGTTGTACTCAAACCCAATTCGGGCTTCCTGATCAGAACACAAATAGACTCTGTGTTTACTAGAAAAAAAATGGGGAATGTCCCTATGTTATATGGATAGTTTTGGATGAATCATGGATGGGGGAACTGGCCCTGACATTGGACCAGATTGGGGGAGTCATCATAGTATTTATATTGAGTTCCAATTTGACACTCGGAACATACTTTTTCATGGTATATCTACTGTTTAGTTTTTGACATTGTATCCCTAATTTTGGAATCTTGTGATCTTGGAATAGTTTTTTAATTCCGGTTTTCTATCATTATTTTCCATTTTTTAATTTCTATAATAAAATAAAATTGATGGTATATTCTCCCAATGATTGATATTAGAACCTCGCTACTAGTTGGCAGCCTCCTGATTATGGACAGGTGTACTTGAGGTTATTTGACCGACCAGACCAAGGAACCCATATATTCCACCCAGGTCGGGGTGTTACTCATACACATTGTTAAATATTATATTACTATTTTAAAATCTATTTGTGTTATAATAGGAAAGCTCCCTCGTGATTTGAATGCTATGTAGATCTTATTCACAATTGACCATACTATCCAAACCAAAAACACCACCTCAATGCTAAAAATGTATCCCAAAGTCTATATAAATTATATATTGATACATCATTTGAAATAATTCCTAAATACAAATTAAATACAATAAATGACTATATATAATTTTAAAATCCTTACCACTAACATCCTAGATGATGTTGCTACATTAGGTGCTTTCATTCAATGTTAAAAATATGAATTTTCTAATAATCTATCATGAAAAAATAATAAAATCATTTATTTTTCACTCCCAATAAAATATAAAAACAATTCACACATAAATAATTAAATTTCTCTTCAAATACTATTCCATGATTTTATTTCATGAGAATTCACATTGAAGGCCTTTAAATACTATTTTCATCAAAAAATAGGATTAACATCAACCACAGAAATATTCCATATCCATCATGGATCACCTTACTTTTAATAATCTCCCCTTTATTTTTTTAGCATTTAAATATAAAATTAAATTCTAATAACATTTCTCGCAGTATCTAGAAGATAGTATAATAACTATTATTGCTATGTCTACATAATATATAATAAATGTAAAAAACTAGAGTTCAATATTTAATATCATGCCTCATGAAATTTACTATTATATTACTCCCATGTGATGAGGAAATATCAACCCAAAACCAGTATCTAGTTCCTACAGTAACCAACACTTTTCAAATTCCACTTGTCGGGTCCCTATTTGATAAGAATATGGCTCAGAAATAATAAATTAATTTTTTTTTCATAGTACAACTTAAGGATCGTATATCACCCTCCATACTGCAATCCATTTCAAATAGTTAGATTATTTTAAACACAATGGGGGTTTTGTACATATAAAACACCTTAAGGTGAGAGAGGTGGTTGAATAGTGATTTGTGACCGATGTTTCCCAAAATTTTGACAATTGAATTTCACAGTAATAATTTCTCACAATTTGAAAATAGTTTGGACATATTCTATATTGATAAATCTTTACTCCACCATATAATTTTTAATGATACACTAGATTATGATTTTTTTTTTATTTTTCCATACTGGATTATTTATGGGATCAATTGCACTCTAGTTGTCAAAAAATTTAGCATAGGATTATTCACTTATTGACAAATATCTTCACAAGTTTTTTCACAAATAGAAGTTGAGTTCCATCCATAGGTAATGATATATAATCCACTTCCATGGATCTTAGTAAAATGACTTACTACTTATTATTTTGTAATCAAAAATATTTTCTAAAATAATGGATGAACCACTACTTTGGTAATTTCATTCAACCACTTCACCCTCCCTTCCAACATTAGGAAACATAAATATTAATTATAATTTAATATATTAGAAAACTAACCACAATTAATAGTACCTTGGATTCACCTAATAATTAAATTAATTGATGTTAGATAATATTATTTTAGATTAAATTTAAAACATGCTGCCAAACATGTTTATAAGAAGTAATCTAGAAATTTCAATATTAAATACACAATGATTGTAATTATTCTATCATATGTGGTAGTATCTATAGATTTCCCTTCTTAATTGCTTCTAAACATTTTACTAACTATAATCAGTGTGAATATTGGTTTGGAATCATGAATATTAAATACTTTCAGAATATCTCTTGTCTATATTTTCTTATATACAAATATATATCTCATTCTCTAAATCACATTAATCCCTATATTATAAGTTATTCCACCTATTATTTACATTTTAAATTGTATTATCATCTACTTAAAATATTTATCCTCTTATTATTATATGATTCCAAAAAACTAAGAATTCATAAATAATAATAAGAACTCATTATTAATCATACTTTGATGCTTTGAAAAGATTATTATAACCAACACCTCCCTTTGTTGTAATAGAATTCATCATGTATATATCTAGTAATCTATACCATAATTAGGTTTCATTATATATTTTATATAAATTCTTTTACTGATATTTACAGTTTAATTTTTCAATTTATATTCAGAAATCCTATTGGCTATTTTATATAAAAATCATTCTCATGCGAAAAAATTGAAAAATAAGTTTTAACTATCATATGGTAAATCATGATACAATTTAAAATTTCTATCCCCAGGAAGATATTTATTATTTGAATTAAAAGAATGGGTGAAAATATTTTATCAACATAATCTTATTACACTTTATTCATTTCATTTACAAATGATAGATTCCGAATTTTAGAACACTTTACGATGTTTATCAAATATATTTTGGAAAATGAATATTGATCTAATTAAATTTTGATGTTAATTTTTCTTCATATATTCTTGAGTCTAATTTTTGTCACTTTGATCTAATTCGTCATTCATGTCTGAAGCACAAGATCTTTCATTTGGATCATCATCAACTGATTTTTAATTTATCATTGTTTGTTGACCAACATTGTATTCAATCCTGAACATATTTTATTTTTAGAGAAGTTTTTTCTCCTATTTTATTGGATGTATCAAACAATGTTCTCATATTTCTACTATGATTTATAGGCCAACACTATTTATATAATGTATCTCCTTATATGTTTTCGAAATACTTTTCACAATTGGGATCATTATTTTAAAACATGTGTGGTTTTAAAAATATTGTATTCTTTAGATAACTCAACACACTTTTCAATTTAAAAAATATTTTTTTCTTTTGGAATAATGAAATTGACATCATTTCTATACGAAAAATTACCCTTTTCTTGAATATTTTTTAATATTTAATAATTACCAATTAGCCAAAAAGTTCTCATTCCTTTACTATACCGTCATATATTTATTGATTTCCTTATTTGTTTTAAAGGTAGCAACATCATTGGAAGTCCTAAAAAAATTTAGTGTGGGAATTATTCCATAAAATATTCTAGAATGTCTTCTCTCTTACTATGGAAATAAAACCACCTTATTTTGACTTTACACTCGATATTGTACAACATAATTTTTTTATTGGTGGGAAACACCACTATGTATAAACATGGTTTCAGCTAAAATTTTCACGTTTTAATTTCATCATTCAATAATTATTTTTTATTTTGGATTACATAGAGAGAATAGATTATTTTTGATGAAATTATACTTTGGTATGTTTAAAATTTAATGGAAATATATTCATTTTTTTGTATTGGAATATTTTTTTTCGAGTATTATTTTTTGACCTCTTTTTATTTACCACTTCAAGAAAACTATATGTTATTATTTTCTACAATTGAATATAAAACATGTCATCATGCTATAATAATTGATTAAAAAATAAATAACGTCACAAATATATTCCTAATATATTCCTTATTCACAAATATCGATATCCACTTGTTTAATGAAATTAGATTCACTTTCCCTCTATGCTGAGATGGATTTCAAACTATTTTCCCAGTATATAACAATTTTCAATTATTTTCATCATATAGTTATAGATTTAGAATATCCATTGCATAATTTAAAATGGGTAAATATTTATGCTTTATCATTGAATTTTTCTGTTCATTTAATTCCCCATGTTAATCTCATTATCTATAAATATGATACAAGTATTCTGTTTACAATCAACATAAAAATGTTTCCAATTCAATATATATTTTTTATAATAAAGATCGTAGTATTTCAATTTGTTAATAATCCATTATTATTAAATGAACATGAAATACATAGTCACATAGTTGACTATCACTAAATTGGTTATATCATAATCTCTTTACATGTAGAAAAGATCTCTTATACAACTCACTACCTATTAGTTGAGTATTACCAATGCCTTTTATCCTCAATGATCCATCAATTATAAAACACACTATCTCATTAAAAATCCCTTCATATTTTTTTAGGTTAATATATCGAGTAAAATGCTATGGACACCCACTATTGAGATTCCAGGAGTAGTTTTTCGTCATTTATTTGAGAGAAAATTCTTTTATGTTGACCAACTCTATCATCTTCCATTATTTCTATGATATTTATAGTTTGGATGAGTTATTAAATAATCTATCCTCCTTTTCATATATATTTTGGTACAATAAAATCATTCTTATAAATCTAATGTTTTGTATCAATTTTTAAATGCAATATTTTTAGGTGGATTACTATTCACTTCCCTGTAACTTTTATGATGGTAAATGTTGTGCACTGTGTTTCATTTGTTGTCAATAATGTGTCAAGGATTTAATGGATGGAAAGGAGTTTCAATATGTGAATGACAGAGGATGTGATGGTGATGGTGATGTTGTTAATAAGATTTTAAGGATTGAGTGGATATGTGAATGACAAGGTGATGGTGATTGTTGGAGAATGGACATGGTACTAAGAAGAATGTCACATAGGAGAATCACTAAGTGGAATATGAGGTAATGGTTGAAACATTATCCATACAAATCAGATGATTGTAGAGCTGATCTTAAGTTCAATGAACTTGTATCGAGAAGATACAATGTCACAAAATTGTCAGAAGTCCATGCATTGTCTTCACAATGCACGAGGAGATAAAGAAGTGCCATCCACAATTACTAAGTTGATGAGAAATGAAGAAGGGTTCCATCCACAATCACTAAGTGGATGAGGAGAGAAAGGTGAACCATCCACAACTACTAAATGGATGAAATGGTTTGAAGAAAACCATGCACTATCTCTTAGTACATGAGGATTTGAAGATTATCCAACCTCATCATTGATTGGATCAAATAAGAACATTGAGGATCATGTGATTTATGATTAATTGTTGATGAATATAGTTGAGAGATCCTTGGGAATTCCATTCTTTAATAGAAGAAGATGAAGAGATGTTGAACAAGATATATGGAGTTCTTAAGAAGATGAAGAGGAGAAAAAGTATGGTTTGGTATTTTGTACTTGGTTACATTTATTTTATACAAAGTACCAACTATGTACTTTAACAAAAAATAAACCAACCAAGGAGGCCAGCTGAGGTCCCTCACCACAAGAACTTGCGGGACCCGAGGGTCAACTGCGCTCAAGGGAAGTCCTTAAGGCCAAGGCCTCCCCAAGGAATGGTACAGGCCGTGTGTAAGCCCGTGGGTGCCAAACGGTGATGAATTCGTACAGCGTGAGCGCTAGGTGCGCGCCCGAAGGAAGAAGAGTGGGCGCTAGAGCACACCCGCAGGAGAACCGTTGCGGGGCCACACCAGAGGGGGGGAGAGGAGATTTCTGAGCTGATGGTGGGAGGCGATGGTTGTTAAACCACGGAAAAACCACAGCGCGTTTCGATGTGGGACGAGTTTTTGGAGATGCAGAGTTGATCTGGGCCGTCCATCTGATCTGCGTGTTATCGCAGCCGCACGATCCATCCGCGACGCCTTCCAAGATCATTTAACGCCGAACCAATGGCCGAGGTGACAAACCATGGTCATCCTCACCCTCCTGCTAGCTAAATCTACCCCGCGACGCCTCCCACGAACCAGAGGCACCAAAGCAAGGGAGATGGAGCTCCCGACCAGCGTTGTTGATGAAAACAACTACATGGTGATCGTTTTGATGAACTGAATACATGCTTGCATTAAAAGTCTCATGCATGCAACGAAATGAAAAAATTTGATCGAGGCCGAAGCAAACGAAGTTGCAAGGCAGTGTGTTCATGCATGGATCAGTCTTAAAGATGGTTTGCATGCACATGAACATAATGCACACACCAAGAACGAAGGATCCTGTGGTTGAAAAAGAAAAAGGAAACACTCCAGATATGTGTCATATCTTGAACGTGGGTTGAATTTTCTTAAAGAACCGAATATTTCGATTATTCAAAAGAATGAATCTAGGACAATTCATGGATGGATTTTGAATGCATTCTTTGTCTATAAAAGGAAGAGTCCAAGCCGAGAAGAGGCTGCTGCCTCCCATACATTCTAGTGCTTTTGTTTAAAAAAGCATATTTGGAGAGGAGAACCGCGCAACCTCTTGCATGAAGGAGAACCGTGCATTCCTTTTGCGAAGGAAGAGGCCGATTCGAGCCTCCCTGTGCGCTCCATTGCACGATAGGGAAGAAGCTGAGCCTTGCGCGCCCATTTCCCGTATTCTTGCGCGGTAGCAAGTGGCTGCACCCTATGTGCCTTCACACTTACGCGACAGGAGGAAGCCACTGTATTCCATTTGTGCGGTATGAAGAATCTGAGCTGCACACACATGCGCGCGTTCTCTGCCCGTGAACTCACGTGGTAGGAGGAAGCCACCATGCCACGTGCGGGGTAGGAGCAGCTTCACCTGCGTTGCAGAAGAAGTTGTCGTGCAGCCCGCACAGTTGAAGCCCCTCCTACACACTTTCTGGTTGAAGACAGGAGGTGGCTGCATAACTTGCGTTCCCTCCTTTGGTGATAAGTGGAAGCCCACACGTTTGTGTGTGTGTGCTAAGTGTAGAGGAATCCCATAACACACTTGGGTGTGTGTGTGTGCACGGGTTGAAGAAGGAATGTCGTGTGTGAAAAGTGGAAAAGAAGGTCGTGTGTGCAAAGTGGAAAGGAGGGTCGTGTGTGTAAAAGGAGAGGAAGGCCACACCATCTTTGAGTGTGTGTGTGTGCAAATTAACAAGGATGTCGAACCCTTAGTGTGTGCACAAGTGGAGTGTGCACACCTTAAAGAAGAAGAAAATAACAAATTGTGTGCAAGGAAACAAGAAGGCCGAAGCCTTAGTGTGTGCACAAGTAAAGGAGGCCATACCTCTTGTGTGTACCTATGTGAAGGAAGAAGATACATGCATGTTCATGCATGTATGAATAAGTGAACAATTGGGTAAACACCTTGAGAAGAAAGAGAGAAGGATAAATTCACACTAAATAACAACAAACAATTTGGTGTGTTTAAGAAAGAATAAAAAAGTGTGACTCCAAGAATAAGGTGTGTGTGATAAAAGAGTTTACACCCTTTAAGGGTTTATCACACCAAGAAGTAAAGAGGAGTACATGAATTCATGTATGCACATGCACACATAAACAAAGATTAAATCAGTGTGTGTGCATTTGGGAAGACCAAGAACAAAGGATCTTGAGGGAATTTGAGATTCCATGCAAGTCATGCATGGAGATTGAAAAGCCATGCAATCAGTGCATGAAGATTCAGAGATGCCATGCACTCAGTGCATGAAGTTGAATTGAAGAGAGACTGAGGCCAGACTAAAGTTAAAGACATCATTCATTTGAGTTTTCAGTAGTTGAGAAGACTAAGAAGATTGAGTGGTCATACTCAGTGCATGATCATAATTTCCACTCAAGATTATTGAAGACAGAGGTCGGGTCATCCTTAGAAGAAGGAGAATAAAGCCTGAGAAAAGAAGAGGATTCATGATCGCCACAAGTGATCAGAAGAAGTGATCAATGCCAGCAGACCTTATCCAAGGCTGTTGAAGACTCTTGAATAGAATAAAAAGAAGAAGAGCTACTCGTGTCACTCGAGGAGATAGTAGAAGACACCCCTATGAGACTCAGGGTGGAGAAGTCTTCGATGGAAGATGAAGCCGGCCAGTGGGACTCTGGTAACACTGTGGGATGCAGTATAAAGATCCTCCTATGGGACTCAGGAGAGATACATTGTGACTCTGTATCAACCATTGTAATTACTAACTGAATTATTGTGGAGAAACCATGTTGGGGCGTTTAACCAACATGGCAAGGACGTAGGCCTTTGGAGCCGAACCTTGTAAATCCTTGTGTCCTGTGCCTTTACATTTACTACATCACTGGAGGAAAGGCTGAGAGATATAATAATAGTTGATCGAGGCCTTAACAAGCCATAGAAGTTTAATTGATAAATAATCAATTAGTAAAAATTTTAAAAGGATCACTTATTCACCCCATCCCCCTCTTAGTGATCACACTGATCTGGGAACTTCAATTGGTATCAAAGGGAGGTTTCCTCTAAAATATCGAAGGGAGTCTTTATGAAGTGCATATTTGAAGACATGAGTGAATACCCTCAAATGAAGATATCTGCCAAGACTCATAAAAATAGAAAGAATAAAAAGGCCACGAAGATGAAGAAGACGGTTGCTACTAATAGAAAAAAACCTTCCAATAAAGGTAATATGAAAGTCACAACATATGATAAATCTTTTTATCACTCTTCTGATGAAACCTGATCTAGCTTTGATGATGATGGAACTATCAATGATCTTCTAAATGTACTCAAATATCTTCAAAAGACAGTCCCTAGGGAAGTGGAAATGTGTATTTGTGATGACCCAGACCCCCCTTGGTTCCTTCCTTTGCCAAAAATCCGGTTTCCTTGCGGGACACCGATCGGTGAGACCGACCGGTGAGACCGATCGTTGACACCGATCGGTGAGAACGATCGGTGAGACCGACCGGTGAGACCGATCGGTGACACCGATCGGTGACACCGACCGGTGAGACCGACCGGTGAGACCGATCGGTGAGACCGATCGGTGACACCGATCGGTGAGACCGATCGCTGAGACCGATCGGTGAGACCGGCCGACGTCGCTCGGCCCTGCCAAGTTGTTCCAGTAACGTTCCTTTTTCGCAAATAGGGTTTTAAACCCTATTCTGCCTTGTTAAAAATATCTTGGAAATCCGAAACGCGCACAAAGGTTTTAATTAAATGCTTCATTAATTCATGGGTCGGTTAAAACCACCCAGCGCCATTAATGATGAGTCAAGCCACGTGGTCAACCCACGACTCCCTCGTCTTCCGTGGTTTTGTGTTTCATCTCAACCGTCCCCAGCTCTTATAAATTAAGGGTTAGGCCGTGGCTTCCCCCCCCCCCTTCTTCGATCGTGGCTCTTCTGGTGCATCGGGACCGCCGCGTCGTTATCCGTAAAGTTTCGCGCCCCCGGCCTAAACGTCGATCATCTATCAACAAGTAGGGAATTTCTCTCGTCTCTCACTTTTGTGTATCATGCGGGGTGGGCGTTACTTTTGTTCCCATGGAATTGGTTGAACCAAACCCTAATGAAGATAATAAACTAAGTTCTAAAGGAAGAAGGGGAAGGGGTTGTGATTGTTTTTATGCTTTATCTTGTGATCATCCCTTTTGTTGTACTGGTTTATGTTTTCTGAAAATTGAGGCCGTTGGTGGTCGTTTGTATGCACTGTTGAATCCCCTCGTGATGTTTTAAATGGGTTGCTGAAATTGTGAACTCCTGCTGTAAAATTGGTTAACCACGTATATCCGGCTGAATAATTGAAAGCACCAGGATCAGCCCTTCCGTGATAACTCCCGGTTAGAACACACGGAATTTGAAATCATGGAGTGTGTTAAATCTTTTAAATCTGAAAATCCCTGACTTGTGTTGGTAGTGGTTGGTGGTTGTTTTCCCTTCGGGCCGTTTGCAGGAAATGTGGGAGGGGATGGGATCCCCTGTTCTTTTTATACTCTCGGTGGCTGTGTGAATTTGGGGGATGGGATCTCCTGTTGGTATGGTTTCAGTGGTTGTGAGTTTTTATCACAAATTGGGGAGAGATCCTCTGTTGGCAAAACCGGGTGTGAGTGTTTTGGTTGATCTATGCTTTTGACGCTTTCCTTGGTTATGCTTATGGTAGTTGCCCAGTAGTGCTTAAAAAATTAATTGAACATTCTGACTGAACGTGAAACAAGAATGGGACAAATGGTTTTCTGGACAAGGGTCGTGAATTGTGACTCGGACGCTGTGGTATTGTGTTCTGTAGGTTGGCTAGGAAAACCTAAGTTTTGGGTGAGTGTTTGTTACCTATATCTATACTTGTAGCTTTGTGTTTCTTATTCGCGCCCCACCCAAGTTGAGCACTTAGTGCAAAACACCCCCACTTATGGGGGAAGGGTGTTTTTTTCCCAACACTATACTTGTGGTTGGTTATTATCTCCTTTTCTTCTCCCTTTCCCGGATAGCCCAAGTACCTTCGGGCAGGCTGTGATGGCCTGAAGTCCATTATTAGCCCAAGAACCATCGGGCAGGGTGTTGTGGTGGTTGGCCAGGTGTGTGCGGCAGGTGGTTTCCCAAGTGTCTTCGGGATGAGGCCTAGGTGTTTTCGGGCGTGGCAGTGGATCCTTTAGCCCAGGTGTTTTCGGGCGTGGCAGTGGATCCTTTAGCCCAGGTGTCTTCGGGCGTAGCGGTGGTTGTTCTGGCCTAGGTGTTTGCAGGCATGGTTACATGTGACAGTTGAGGCCCAGGTGTGTGCGGGCGGGATTTGGCAGTGGGACTGCGTGTGTTTGTGGCCCAGGTGTGTGCGGGCGGGTTTGGCAGTGGGACTGCGTGTGGTTGTGGCCCAGGTGTGTGCGGGCGGGTGTGGCAGTGGGACTGCGGTGAGAATGGCGGGATTGGTCCGATGCGTAGGATGTCTTAATAACCAGTGGGAAAGTGGCGCGGGGTACCCAAACATCGATGTGCTCTTATGTATATATTACTTGACTTGCGTTATTTGGGGAGCGAGCCTTGGTGAGGCCTGGGATGGATAGTTTGCCTTGTTAGGTGTTTGGTTTACTCTTTTCTCACGGGACTTTAGTACGTTCCCCCACTTGTGCACGAGAGTCTTGGTTTTCCCTACTGAGTGTACTTGTATGCTCACCCTACGTACATAAACTGCTTTCAGGTTTCCAGGAGGACTTCGGGGATCACGCAGGACCTTACTAGCTCGGACTTTTGTAGCAGTTGCAGTTGTTTCTCTTTTCTTTTTGGTACTTACCTTGTAGTCATCTTTTTTCACTTTGTGGCTTTCACTTTTGAAACATGCATGTGGGAATGGTTTACTTTGGTCTTTACTTTTCTTTCTACCTTGGTGTTGTCGGGTTTTCTCCTCCTTATCATTCGATCCTATAAAATAAAAAGGGTAATGCCTTCCATTTGCGAGAATTTACTATACCCTTGGTGCTAGTCGCCACTCCGGGACCTATTGAAGGCGGGTTTCGGGGGTCATTATCTCTCCTTCAACTTAAAGAAGGAAGGGCCGAGAAACCTGCTGACCCTTCCCTCCTTTTGGTGAAGGCGGGTCGTGACAGAATGGTATCAGAGGTGAGGTTGAGAGATAGGACGGAGTCTGGAGTTAGGCATAGTAAGGATTGCATGGGATGGTAAGGCAACAGCGTTGGGTGACCTTGGTGCGTGAATTAGGCCAGGGAGGACCGGCTAGGACACGGGATTTTAGGGCCCCCCGTGATCCGATGCAAGGACTCTGGACCTACCGAACGACCAAGTGAGGCCACACTGATTGCAGGGTAGAGACCCTAGGAAAGGTACATGCATCATAAATGACTTGTGTTCTTGTGTTTCGGGGATGTCTTGGGAAATTAAGAATAAATTAAATCTTAATAAGTTTTGAGAACAGTTTTCCTTGCACTACTGGGCTTAGGCATTCCTTGTTTACCTTGCAGCTATGGCACCTGGAAGGCGACCATGTGTGGTACAGGCGATCGAGACTCCTGAGACTACTTTGGCCAATCGGCAGAGAGCTGATCGGGAGGAAGAGGACGACCAGTGGCAGAAGACTCTTCGAGCCTTTCAGCGACAGGCCCTCGAGAAATATGAGGGCAGCACCTCTGACATGAAGACGGAAGGCTGGCTGGAGGAGGTAGTCATAGCCTTCGGCCTGATTCGGGCCCCGGCTGAGTACTGGGTTCCTCTGGCTGTTAGCCAGATGCGAGGAGCGGCACGTCAGTGGTGGATGCTTCACCTGGGGAGTAGGAAAGAGTCTGAGGTTTCTTGGGCGGATTTCGAGAAGGAGTTCCGGGCGGAGTTTCTCTCCTCGACAATGAAGGCGGAGAAGAGGCAGGAGCTACTCTCCCACCAGCAGGGGAGCATGTCCGTGAGGGAACTTGGAATCAAGTTCAAGGACCTCCTGCGTTTTGCTCCGGACCTCTTTCCCGATGAGGAGTCTCGGGCAAGACGTTTGGAGGAGGCGCTCCGACCCTCCCTCCAGTATGCTGTTACCCCCTTTACCCTTCCGACATACTTAGAGGTTCAGAAGAAGGCCGAAGTGGTGGAAAGGATGCCTGCTCTGGGCGGAGTGTCACGAGAAGGGATCCAGCTGGGACCATCGAAGGGGAAAGCCGTCAGCACCAGGCTTCCAGCATCGGGACCCTCCAGGTTCCGACCCGCAGGGAGCAGGCCGCAACAGTTTCAGTTTCGATCCCCTGGCCCACGTTCTTTTCCTTCAGGCTCGGGACCACGGTGCTTCATCTGCGGGAGCCCTGGACATCTTCGGAGTCAGTGCCCCGATCGGGTGCAGTACAGCAGTGGCAGTCATCCCCAGCGTCCGCCGCAGCAGCAGTTCCCGGCCAGACCCTTCCAGCAGCAGCAGCAGGGACAGCGAGCTCCCGCTCCTCCGCAGACAGACATATGAGGGGGAGGCCGACCTCAGGGCGCTCCCCAGGGACCTCGACCAGGGCGTGGTCGGGGAGGTGGCCGACAGCCGAGGGGCAGGGGAGCTGGGCGTGGACAGTTACACGCCGCAGAAGAAACAGTTCCAGCAGGGCCAGAGGTTGTTCGAGGTACGATCAGTGTGTTTAGCACTCTTGCTTATGCTTTGTTCGATACCGGAGCTTCGCACTCCTTTGTTGCACCCAGTCTAGACCGCGCCTTGGGTCTAGATGCCGAGAGACTTCCAGTGCCCCTGGTGTTGAGCACACCAGTTGGAGGTCAGACCTACTTGATGTTCGTTTGTCGGGGATGTAGACTGATGTTGGGGCCACATCAGTCGGTTAAGGATCTCCTTCTGCTACAGATTCGGCCGTACGATGTCATCCTAGGCATCGACTGGCTATTTTCTGTGTGCGCCGTCATCGACTGTTTCCAAGGGAGGGTGGTGTTCTCCGGTTTGGACGGCCAGCGTGTTACTTTCACCGGCGAGCGGAGCTGTCCGAAGGGAAACAGGAGGAAGGAACCTCTCCTCTCCTTGTTGACCGAACTGACGATAGAATCCACAGATGAGGAAATGGTGGAAGTACCAGAGATCGTTCGTGAATTTATGGACGTCTTTCCTGAGGAGGTGACAACTCTACCCCCTCGACGTGATATCGAGTTCGGGATAGACCTGCAGCCCGGCTCTCGACCAATCTCGATGGCTCCTTACCGGATGGCACCTTCGGAGCTACGGGAGTTGCGGATACAGATTGACGATCTGATGAAGAGGGGTTATGTTCGTCCAAGTGCATCACCGTGGGGTGCCCCAGTCTTGTTCGCAAAGAAGGCAGATGGTGGCCTCAGGTTGTGCATCGATTACAGGAGGCTGAATCAGGTAACGATCAAGAACCGCTACCCTCTTCCGAGGATAGATGATCTTTTCGACCAGCTGAAGGGGGCAGGATGGTTCTCTAAGATCGACCTGCGATCCGGGTACCACCAGCTGAGGGTGAAGGATAGCGACGTCCCAAAGACGGCGTTCAGGTGCAGGTATGGGCACTTCGAGTTCGTGGTCATGCCCTTTGGTGTTACGAACGCCCCGGCCGTGTTCATGGGGCTTATAAACTCCATCTTTCGGGAGTACCTGGATCGGTTTGTGGTGGTGTTCATCGACGATATCCTGATCTATTCAAAGTCAGAAGAGGACCATGCAGAGCACCTGAGGACAGTTTTGGAGGTCCTCCGACAGCACCAGCTCTATGGGAAGTTGTCAAAGTGCAAGTTCTGGACACGAGAAGTGCACTTCCTCGGACATGTAGTGTCTGAGCAGGGAGTAGCATTCGACCCATCAAAGGTTGAGGCAATTGTTTCTTGGGCAGCACCCAAGAATGTGGCGGAAGTTCGGAGTTTCCTCGGACTGGCAGGCTACTACCGGAGGTTCGTACCCAACTTCTCCCGGGTAGCAGCCCCTTTGACGACTTTGACCAAGAAGGACCAGGTTTTCATGTGGAGAGAGAAATGTGAGTCGTCCTTCAGCTACCTAAAAGAAAAACTGGTTAGTGCCCCAGTGTTGAGATTACCAGAAGAAGGGATAGCCTATGAGGTATTCTGTGATGCTTCAGGACAGGGCCTGGGGTGCGTATTGATGCAGCGACAAGGGGTGATCTCTTACGGGTCCAGGCAGCTACGCCCCCATGAGCGGAACTATGCCACCCATGACCTGGAGCTTGCAGCGGTAGTGTTCGCATTGAGGCTGTGGCGACATTACCTCTTTGGGGAGCGCTTTGTGGTCTTCACTGATCACAAAAGATTGCGCTATATCTTCTCCCAGCGTGACTTGAACTTGCGACAGCGGAGGTGGGTCGAGTTTCTCCAGGACTACGACTTTGAGATCTCATACACTGAAGGTAAGGGAAACGTTGTGACTGATGCCCTGAGCAGGAAGCCGCATCAGGAGGTGGTTCGGGAATCTGCTGATGCTTGGAAGGCGATGGGGGAGTTGGCTGCCTTGCACTTGGATGCATGGGTGGAAGGTACTAGAGGCTGTTTGTTTCAGATGACGGTACAGTCCTCTTTGTTGCAGCAAGTGGAAGAGTCTCAGTGGGGAGATCCTGAGGTGGAAATGTTGCGGGATCGTGTCGATCAGGTGAATGCCCCGGAAGGATGGTCGGAGGACAGCCGACGTCGGATGCTCTTTCATCGGAGGTTGTTTGTTCCAGAGGTGATGCGTGATGAAGTCCTTCGTGAGTTCCATAGCTCAGCCTTGGCAGTACATCCGGGTGTTTCGAAAATGTACCAAGGCCTGAGGGGACAGTTTTGGTGGCCCGGGGTGAAACGGGCAGTGGCAGAGTTCGTGGCTAAATGCCTGGTGTGTCAGCAGGTGAAGGCTGAACACCGTGTTCTTGGTGGTCTGTTGCATCCTCTAGATGTTCCCGAGTGGAAGTGGGACGACGTCTCGATGGACTTCGTCACGGGACTACCCAGAGCTCAGGGCGGGCATGATGCTATCTGGGTAGTGGTGGATCCATTGACAAAATCTGCTCACTTCTTGGCTATCAAGGAGTCAGGACCCGTGAGTACCTTAGCACAGAGGTACGTGGATGAGGTGGTGCGTTTGCACGGAGTTCCGAAAATGATCGTCTCAGATCGGGACACTCGATTCACCTCACGAGTCTGGAAGGGGTTACAACATGCTTTTGGCACCCAACTACGCCTTAGCACTGCTTTTCACCCTCAGACTGATGGACAGACAAAGCGGACTATCCAGACATTGGAGGACATGCTGCGAGCATGTGTTCTGGATTTGGGAGGATCATGGGTACGACACTTGCCTTTAGTAGAGTTTGCCTACAACAACAGTTTTCACTCTACTATCGGCATGGCTCCTTTTGAGGCTTTGTATGGAAGACCATGTCGTTCACCCTTATGATGGGCAGAGGTTGGTGAGACTGGTACTCTTGGACCAGAAGTAGTGTAGAGCACCACGGAGAAAGTCCAGCTAGTGCGGGAGAGGATGAAAGCAGCTCAGGATCGGTAGAAATCTTATGCTGATCGTCGGAGGAGGCCCCTGAAGTTCGAGGTGGGAGATCATGTGTTTTTGAAGGTTTCCCCTCGACGGGGGCAGCGGAGGTTCGGAAAGGGGAGTAAGCTCTCCCCTAGGTTCATCGGACCTTTCGAGGTGCTGAGGCGAGTTGGCGAGGTAGCATATCATCTGGCCCTACCACCTCAGCTGGAGAGGGTCCATGACGTCTTCTATGTCTCCCAGCTTCGTCAGTACTTACATGATGACTCTCATGTCATCAACTAGGGAGAGATAGATGTGGGAGGAGACGCGACCTTCGAGGAACAGCCAGTCAGAATCGAGGATCGCAAGGAGAAAGTGCTCCGTGGACGAACTGTCGGCCTGGTTCGTGTGTTGTGGAGACATGGCGGCCTCGAAGAGAGTACATGGGAGATGGAAGCACAGATGCGTGCCCAATACCCCGAGTTGTTCTGAGCTTTGAACCTTTGGTGCCTGTTGTGACAGAACGTTTGACCTTTTTGGCTATGAAATGTGCTAGTTCCTTTCCTCTATTATGTGTGGAAAGCCCCGGCTTAAGGGAAGGGGAAACCCGACCCCTAATCAGGACGCATTAAGGTGGATGCGATTAAACCCGTGCGGGCGAGTCAGTGCCGCCCAAAGCGGATAATATCTTGACATGGGGGAGGGGAACTCCCCAAACCCACATGACCGGGCGGTTTGGCGTGGTATGTTGCTTGGTTCTTGACAGGGAGTGTTTTCAATTAGCGGGGGTCCACTCCTAAGAGGTATCTTCGAAGATGGTTGTTCGGATCCTCTCTTTCCTTCTGGTTTGTTTTGATTCTCGGGGACGAGAATCATTTAAGAGGTATCTGATGTGATGACCCAGACCCCCCTTGGTCCCTTCCTTTGCCAAAAATCCGGTTTCCTTGCGGGACACCGATCGGTGAGACCCAACGGTGAGACCGATCGGTGACACCGATCGGTGAGACCGAGCGGTGAGACCGATCGGTGAGACCGATCGGTGACACCGATCGCTGAGACCGATCGGTGAGACCGGCCGACGTCACTCGGCCCTGCCAAGTTGTTCCAGTAACTTTCCTTTTTCGCAAATAGGGTTTTAAACCCTATTCCGCCTTGTTAAAAATATCTTGGAAATCCGAAACGCGCACAAAGGTTTTAATTAAATGCTTCATTAATTCATGGGTCGGTTAAAACCACCCAGCGCCATTAATGATGAGTCAAGCCACGTGGTCAACCCACGACTCCCTCGTCTTCCGTGGTTTTTTGTTTCATCTCAACCGTCCCCAGCTCTTATAAATTAAGGGTTAGGCCGTGGCTTCCCCCCCCTTCTTCGATCGTGGCTCTTCTGGTGCATCGGGACCGCCGCGTCGTTATCCGTAATGTTCCGCGCCCCCGGCCTAAACGTCAATCATCTATCAACAAGTAGGTAATTTCTCTCGTCTCTCACATTTGTGTATCATGCGGGGTGGGCGTTACTTTTGTTCCTATGGAATTGGTTGAACCAAACCCTAATGAAGATAATAAACAAAGTTCTAAAGGAAGAAGGGGAAGGGGTTGTTATCGTTGTTATGCTTTATCTTGTGATCATCCCTTTTGTTGTACTGGTTTATGTTTTCTGAAAATTGATGCCGTTGGTGGTCATGTGTATGCACTGTTGAATCCCCTCGTGATGTTTTAAATGGGTTGCTGTAATTGTGAACTCCTGCTGTAAAATTGGTTAACCACGTATATCCGGCTGAATAATTGAAAGCACCAGGATCAGCCCTTCTGTGATAACTCCCAGTTAGAACACACGGAATTTGAAATCATGGAGTGTGTTAAATCTTTTAAATCTGAAAATCCCTGACTTGTGTTGGTAGAGGTTGGTGGTTGTTTTCCCTTCGGGCCGTTTGCAGGAAATGTGGCAGGGGATGGGATCCCCTGTTCTTTTTATACTCTCGGTGGCTGTGTGAAATTTGGGGATGGGATCTCCTGTTGGTATGGTTTCAGTGGTTGTGAGTTTTTATCACAAATTGGGGAGAGATCCTCTGTTGGCAAAACCGGGTGTGAGTGTTTTGGTTGATCTATGCTTTTGACGCTTTCCTTGGTTATGCTTATGGTAGTTGCACAGTAGTGCTTAAAAAATTAATTGAACATTTTGACTGAACGTGAAACAAGAATGGGACAAATGGTTTTGTGGACAAGGGTCGTGAATTGTGACTCGGACGCTGTGGTATTGTGTTCTGTAGGTTGGCTAGGAAAACCTAAGTTTTGGGTGAGTGTTTGTTACCTATATCTATACTTGTAGCTTTGTGTTTCTTATTCGCACCCCACCCAAGTTGTGCACTTAGTGCCAAACACCCCCACTTATGGGGGAAGGGTGTTTTTTTCCCAGCACTATACTTGTGGCTGGTTATTAGCTCCTTTTCTGCTCCCTTTCCCGGATAGCCCAAGTACCTTCGGGCAGGCTGTGATGGCCTGAAGTCCATTATTAGCCCAAGAACCATCGGGCAGGGTGTTGTGGTGGTTGGACAGGTGTGTGCGGCAGGTGGTTTCCCAAGTGTCTTCGGGATGAGGCCCAGGTGTTTTCGGGCGTGGCAGTGGATCCTTTAGCCCAGGTTTTTTCGGGCGTGGCAGTGGATCCTTTAGCCCAGGTGTCTTCGGGCGTAGCGGTGGTTGTTCTAGACTAGGTGTTTGCAGGCATGGTTACATGTGACAGTTGAGGCCCAGGTGTGTGCGGGCGGGATTTGGCAGTGGGACTGCGTGTGGTTGTGGCCCAGGTGTGTGCGGGCGGGTTTGGCAGTGGGACTGCGTGTGGTTGTGGCCCAGGTGTGTGCGGGCGGGTGTGGCAGTGGGATTGCGGTGAGAATGGCGGGATTGGTCCGATGCGTAGGATGTCTTAATAACCAGTGGGAAAGTGGCCCGGGGTACCCAAACATCGATGTGCTCTTATGTATATATTACTTGACTTGCGTTATTTGGGGAGCGAGCCTTGGTGAGGCCTGGGATGGATAGTTTGCCTTGTTAGGTGTTTGGTTTACTCTTTTCTCACGGGACTTTAGTACGTTCCCCCACTTGTGCACAAGAGTCTTGGTTTTCCCTACTGAGTGTACTTGTATGCTCACCCTACGTACATAAACTGCTTTCAGGTTTCCAGGAGGACTTCGGGGATCACGCAGGACCTTACTATCTCGGACTTTTGTAGCAGTTGCAGTTGTTTCTCTTTTCTTTTTGGTACTTACCTTGTAGTCATCTTTTTTCACTTTGTGGCTTTCACTTTTGAAACATGCATGTGGGAATGGTTTACTTTGGGCTTTACTTTTCTTTCTACCTTGGTGTTGTCGGGTTTTCTCCTCCTTATCTTTCGATCCTATAAAATAAAAAGGGTAATGCCTTCCATTTGCGAGAATTTACTATACCCTTGGTGCTAGTCGCCACTCCGGGACCTATTGAAGGCGGGTTTCGGGGGTCATTATCTCTCCTTCAACTTAAAGAAGGAAGGGCCGGGCAACCTGCTGACCCTTCCCTCCTTTTGGTGAAGGCGGGTCGTGACAGTATTGCTACAAGTATCCATGATCTTCAAGAAGAAAAATTACAGCTAGAAAAGAAGCCAATTCTATGGAAGATCAATTGGCAAGAAGGGTTGGCATTACTAACACTCTCACAAAGATGGTAGAGGCTATGAAACCATTTCCCTTTGTAGTGAAATAATTGATGATGTCACTGAAGAACTACAAATAAGAATTTGTGAGAAATAATTCTTTGATATAGTGTTTAAAGAAGTTTTCCATGCACTATAAAAGAGGCATAGAATGTCAATGGTTGTCAAAGATGCTCAACTAGAAGACAAAGTAAAATGGGTAAAGGAGCTTGAAAATTCATTGCATGAAATGAAGAAGGTGCATGAAGACCAAATGAATCAACTAAAAGAGAATTGAGAAGGAAGGCTATGATTTGTTGAGGATGAGAATATCTCTCTCAACATGAAATTCTTAGAACTAGAGGTGATACTGAAAAATAAGCAATCACCCAAAACTGAAGCCTCCCAATCAGCTGAAAGAAGAAATGTTACCACTCAAGTGTGCATTGAGATGGATGATTCCAAAAGGCGGACATCCTCTAATGAAAGGGAAACATATTCTAAGAAGAAGGTACCATCCATACCATCTGGTACTAATGATTCTAAATGTGTTTCCACAAAAATTAAAGGATGAATGAATAACTTTAAACAAGTATGGATGAAGAAGATAAAGAAAGGGAGATCTCCTGAAATGACAAAGCAATTCAAAAGAAATATCCAACAATCAGAAGAAGTCAAGAAGTAAAGATTTGTAGGTCAATGTTGGTGCTGCAACAAATATGGGTATCGTGCAATGGATTGTTGGTACAATAATATAAATGTTAAAGCACAAAGGAAGCCCATTCCAAGGGGGAGCAAGCCATAGAAGAAGAAGTAACATCCACAGGTCCAGAAACATCTGTTTACTGCAAACAGATTTGGAATGTTTGATAACATCTGGGATGAATGAGAAAGTGGTCATAAGAAAGATACATACCAATCTCCAAATGTTTCCAAAGCGGAAAAGAAGAGAAGATCATAGAACCTGGCTAAGAATGAAGAAGTATCCTTGGGAATCTATCAAATGAAAGTAGAAAATGCTCCCAAGAATAACTTGAATAATAAAGAGAAGTCCTTGGATTTCAAATCCAAGAAGGGTGATGCATCCAGAAGGACCACCAAGAAAAAATGCTTCTACTGTGGAAAGACATGTCATAACATGGATCTCTAAAAACAATCCATGGAACTAAATAGAAGAAAACTATACTCAACAGGACAATCAGTCCAGAAGAAGAAGGGATTGATTGAAAATAAGCTTCCTAAGAAAGGTATCTTAAAAGCATCAAAGGAACCATGTGGAACATCCAAATCTGAAGCCTCACTTCCAAATGACATATTGATCATCTGGCCCAAAGATTTGGAAAGAATGATAAAGGAAGAAAATTCCCATGCCAAAGCTAGTACAAAAGGAAAACAAAAGATTTCACATGAAGACGATGTTCTGTGTGCGAGGTGCAATAAATCTGGTCGTATCAGTAATAAATGAATGACACTCATTCCAGCTCAAAAAGAATTCTTCAAGAGAATGAAGATTGCACCAGGAAATTCTAGTACTCAGAAGGCACCTAGAATGGGAGGAGTCACACAAAAAGATGTTGAAGAGGTGTTAAGATCCACATCAGCACAAACATCATTTAAGATCAAATGTGCAAGTGTGAATAATGGAGAAAATGGAACATCTCAGTTGAGAGAATCTTCTCAACCGTGTTGTTCAAACTGATGAACAAAAGAAGTTCCAACTTCATCCCTAATCACTAGTATATACATGTGCTTCCATTTCAGAGGATTGAAGGTGATGATCAGTCCTCAAATTGAGAATGGTATGGATATAATGGAGTGTACCCCTTGAGGGGGAGCCAATCTCTAGAAGATGATCTTTTGAGATACATATCATCTTGTGAAGAATGAAGGTATTCCAGTCACACTTTCATCCCGTGTTTCCTAATTTTATTTAACATGCCAATTAAGGGGGAGTAATTGATTAAAGAAAAATGGATGAAAGTGGGAGCTTTATCTTTTCATCTGAACATTCTAATGAGTTTGGTATGTATGTGCAGAATTTAGCAATTCCTTGATATATCTGAAAAATTTCAACCCCTTGAAGCCTAAGCATGATGTCACATGTATAGTGAATTGTGGAAATCATTTAAATATTTGTTTACATCACTCTTGTTTTCTACATCGGGTTATCCCAAGTATACTTAGAGATGATTTACTAAGGGCTCTTTGCTAAAGTGAACATGTGACATCATCCCCCACTTAGTGATTTTCAAGAAGATGCTATTCAAAGGGAGGAAGTTATATTTTGAAGAGAACCATACCAAACCTTTGAATTTGGTTTCCAATAAGGGGGATAAAAGCTTGGAACACATATTTACCCATTCATATGTGCTCTAGTGATATTGACAACAAATACAAAGGGGGAGATTGTAGTGAACTGTGTTGCATTTGTTGTCAATAAGGTGTCAAGGATTGAATGGATTGAAAGGAGTGTCAATATGTGAATGACAGAGGAAGTGATGATGATGGTGATGTTGTTAATAAGATGTCAAGGATTGAGTGGATATGTGACTAACAAGGTTATGGTGATTTTCGGAGAATGGCCATGTTACTAAGACGAATGCCACTTAAGAGAATCACTAAGTGGCATAGGAGGTTAGGGTTGAAACATTATCCATACAAATCATATAATTGTAGAGCTGATCTTAAATTCAACGAACTTGTATCAAGAAGATACAATGTCACAACGTTGTTATAAGTCCATGCATGGTATTCACAATGCATGAGGAGATAAATAAGTGCCATCCATAATTACTAAGTGGATGAGGAATGCAGAAGGGTTCCATCCACAATCACTAAGTGGATGAGGAGAGAAAGGTGAACAGTTCACATCTACAAAATGGATGAAGTGGTTTGAAGAAGGCCATGCCCTATCTCTTAGTGCATGATGATTTGAAGATGATCCAACCACATCATTGATTGGATCAAAGAAGAACATTGAAGATCATGTGATTTATGATTAATTATTGGTGAAGATAGTTGAGAGATCCTTGTGAATTCCATTCTTTAATATAAGAAGAAGGAGAGATTTTGAAGAAGATATATAGAGTTCTTATGAAGATGAAGAGGAGAAAAAGTATGGTTTGGCATTTTTTTACTTGGTTACTTTGCTTTTATACAAAGTACCAACTATGTACTTTAACAAAAAATAATCCAACCAAGGAGGCCAGTCGAGGTCCCTCACCTCAAGAACATGCAGGACCTGAGGGTCAACCGCGATAAAGGGAAGTCCTCAAGGCCAAGGCCTCCCCGAGGCATGGTGCGGGCCATGTGTAAGCCCGCGGGTGCAACACGGTGATGAATCTGTGCAGCATGGGCGCTAGGTGCGTGCTCGAAGGAAGCAGAGTGGGT
This sequence comes from Viscum album, assembly GCA_963277665.1. Taxonomy (NCBI): domain Eukaryota; kingdom Viridiplantae; phylum Streptophyta; class Magnoliopsida; order Santalales; family Viscaceae; genus Viscum; species Viscum album. Next base: position 2,129,978,079 of record OY728123.1, on the reverse strand, counting down.
GCTAGAGAGTGCCCACATGAGAACCGGTGCGGGGCGGAACCGGAGGGGGGAGAGGAGATTTCTGAGCCGATGGTGGGAGACGATGTTTGGTAAACCGAGAAAATACCGCGACGTGATTCGATGTGGGACGAGTTTTTTGAGACGCGGAGCTGATCTGGGCTGTCCATCTGATCCACGTGTTATCGCATCCACACGATCCATCTGCGGCGCCATCCGAGAACATTTAACGCTGATCCAAAGGCCAAGGTGACAAACCATGGTCATCCTCAACATCCCACCAGCTGATGCTACCCCACGACACCTCCCAAGAACCAGAGGCACCCAAGTAAGGGAGATGGAGCTCCCGGCCAGCATTGATGATGAAAACAACTACATGGTGATCGTTTTGATGAACCTAATACATATATGCATTAAAAGTCGCATGGATGCAACAAAATGAAGAAATTAGATCAACTCCAATGGAAAAGGAGTTGCGAGGCAGTGTGTTCGTGCATGGATCAGTCTTAAAGAAGGTTTGAATGCGCATGCACGTGATGCACACACCAAGAACAAAGGATCATGTGGTTGAAAATGAAAAAGGAAACACCCGATATATGAAGCCTATCTTGAACGCGGATTGAATGTTATTAAAGAACCAAATATTCTATTTATTCAAAAGAATGAATCTCCGACGATTAATGTTTGGATTTTGGACGCATTCTTTGTCTATAAAAGGAAGAGTCCAAGCTAAGAAGAGGATGATGCCTCCCAGACATTCAAGTGCTTCTGTTTCAAAAACAGAGCATATTTGGAGAGGAGAACCACACAACCTCTTGCACGAAGGAGAACCACACATTCCTTACGCAAAGGAAGAGGACGAGTCAAGCATCCCTATGCGCTCCATTGAATGATAGGGAAGAAGTCGAGCCTTGCGCGCCCGCCGCCCGCATTCTTGCGTGGTAGCAAGTGGCCGCACCCTTTGTGCCTACACACTCAAAAAGCAGGAGGAAGCCACTGCATTCCCTTTGTGCGGTAGGAATAATCTGAGCCGCGCACACTTGCGTGCTTTCTATGCCTGTGAACTCACGCAATAGGAGGAAGCCGCCGCGCCACCTGCGTGGTAGGAGCTGCCGCACCTGCGCGACAGAAGAAGTTGTCGCGCCACCCGCACGGTTTAAGCCCTTCCTGCACCCTTTTCTAGTTTATGATAGGAGGTGGCCGCATAACTTGTGCTCCCTCCTTTGGTGAGAAGTGGAAGGCCACACGTTTGTGTGTGTGTGTGTGCTATGTGGAGAGGAAGCCCATAACAAACTTGGGTGGGTTTGTGTGAACGAGTTGAAGAAGGAAGGCCATGTGTGCAAAGTGGAAAGGAAGGCCGTGTGTGCAAAGTGAAAAGGAAGGTCATGTGTGCAAAAGTAGAGGAAGGTCACACCATCTTTGAGTGTGTGTGTGAAAATTAACAAGGAGGCCTAAACCTTAGTGTGTGCACAAGTGGAGTGTGCACACCTTAAAGAAGATGAAAATAACAAAGTGTGTGCAAGGAAACAAGAAGTCAGAAGCCTTAGTGTGTGCACAAGTAAAGGAGGCCATACCTCTTGTGTTTAACTAAGTGAAGGAAGACGATACATGCATGTTCATGCATGTATTAATATGCAAACAATTGGGTAAACACCTTGAGAAGAAAGAGAGAAGGAGAAATTCACACTAAACAACAACACACAATTTTGTGTGTGAAAGAAAGAATAAAAAAGTGTGACTCCAAGAAGAAGGTGTGTGTGCTAAAAGAGTTTACACCCTTTAAGGGTTTATCACACCAAGATGAAAAGGGGAGTACATGCATCCACATGCACACATAAACGAAGCTTAGATCAGTGTGTGTGCATTTGAGAAGACCAAGAACAAGGGATCTTGGGGAAATTTGAGATTCCATGCAATTCATGCATGGAGATTGAGTAGCCATGCAATCAGTGCATGAAGATTTAGAGATGCCATGCACTCAGTGCATGAAGTTGAATTGAAGAGAGACTCTGGCCAGACTGAAGTTAAATACATCATTAATTTGAGTTTTCTGTAGTTGAGAAGACCAAGAAAATTTAGTGGTAATACTCAGTGCAGGAACATAATTGCCAATCAAGATTCTTGAAGACAGAGGTCGTGTCATCCTTAGAAGAAGGAGAATAAAGCCTGAGCAAAGAAGAGGAGTCGTGATCTCCACAAGTGATCAAGGCCAGCAGACCTTATCCAAGGCTATTGAAGACTCCTGAAGAGAATAAAAAGAAGAAGAGCTACTCGTGTTACTCGAGGTGCCAGGAGATGACCCCCTTTGAGACTCAGGGTGGAGAAGTCTTCGGTGGAAGCTGAAGCAGGCCATTGGGACTCTAGTTACACTGTGGGATGCAGTATAAAGAACCTCTTGTGGGACTCAAGAGAGATACAATGTGACTCTGTATTGACCATTGTAATTACTAACCGAATTATAGTTGAGAAACCATGTTGGGGCGTTTAACCAACATGGCAAGGACGTAGGCCTTTGGAGCCGAACCTTGTAAATCTGTGTGTCCTGTGCCTTTACATTTACTACATCACTCAAGGAAATGCTGAGAGATACATGAATAGTGGATCGAGGCCTTAACAAGCCATAGATGTTTAATTGATAAAGAATCAATTAGTAAAAAGTTTAAAAGGATCACTGATTCACCCCCTCCCCCTCTTTGTGATCACACTGATCTGGGCACTTCAGATAACATTAATTCTTCTACTTTTCATATCAATACAACCTTAATATTAATTACAATAAAACACAATGAAATTTATTTACAACAAAATAATATTATGATGTGAAGGATTTGACCTCATTATTGTCATAAAGATTCCAAAAAATTCAACAATGAAATATCTTCCTGATTTCTCCCTATAGTACATCATGTGGCCAAAAAATGAAAAATAAATAAATTTCATTAGATTAAATATGTTCCCTCCTTCATTTTTCCACATGACCCCAACCATCACTCATACAGTGTGACAACTATTTTTTAATCAGTAAGGATTTAGGATTTTTTACATCTTTATTATTTCAATTTAAAATAGAAATATTTTTCTTTATAACCAAATATTTATATTTAAATATACTAGCTCACACATTCTACGTAACTCAGTAGTGATACATTTCTTTTTTTACTGGTTTTGGATTCACAACCAATTTATATTAAACACATGGATGTAGTTCTTTGTCCACACATAATGTTCAGAAGAATAATTTTTCATCAATTGTAACATTCTACAAATTCTCAATAAATGATCCCCCAAACATGTATCTTTTTCTACATGTCATGTGATTTTTATCGTGTTTAATTTTTATTTATTAATAAACAAACCCTCTTTAATGGACTCATTAATATTTTATATATCATCTAAGGTATTATTAGTGTTATGAATCACCAAATTTTATATTTCAATCATTAGTTTGTAATTCAAAACATATTCGGAATTCCAATTATTTCAAAACATGTTACAGTTTTTTAAGGGATTTAATATATTATTTGATATGATCTACATATTTTTATGTTAGTTTTTATAGTTAATTACACTTTAGAATTTCATACCATTAAAGGTTGTTCTCTTCAAAATCTCCATATTATTTAAAACTATTATTGATAACTAAATTAATGTTTGTTATGTAAAACCATATTTGGTTCTTCCATTTAAATTGTAGTTGACATGTCGTCTTTAACATTGGCCGTATATTTCTTCCACCCACCCTATATAGTTTGTAACATCACTTGTTCATTTATTATTAATCTCTTCCTATGAAATTTATTTCTCAATATGTTCTTATATAGAATTATAAATTTATATTTAACATTTATTTGGAATTCTATATGAATTCTTCTTAAACATCCTCATAATCAAATTTTCATGGCAATTTTCTCAAATGTAACCAAATTTTCCGCATCAAAATCATTTTAGTGGAAGATTTCAATTGAGTATCCCTTATTCATTCATGATGTTCTTAGACACTTGATGGGCTAATTCATCATCCAAAACCTCCTCGCCATAAACATATTTATATAAGTCATGTTACTCAATAGTTTTCTGAAAAAACCTCTTCAATTAGTTAAATTTATTATTATTCATCTATAATTGTCATTTAAAATGCCACCAAATGTATTCATACATCATCCAAAGGATTCTAGACCTAATTCATCACAATAATGGATGGTACCTTCAAATAATAAAAATTTATATTCATCATAATATGTTATTTAAAATATTAATATCATTTATCTCTTCACCGAGTCTTTAATACTTGTCGAGTTATTCCATATGACCTTGTAAGTAGTTTATATAATTACTTTAATTTATATCTATATTGAAATATCATAAAGTAATGTATTTTGAACTATTTCATCGTCATTTAGAAAATTCTTGTCCACATAAATCATGGAATGTTATAAAACATCACAAACGTAAATCCCATGAATAGTGGTTGAGAAAAAATCTATGAAAATAGATCATAGGAAATAAATCATAAATTTATTCTATAATTGATAAATACTTAAATAAAAGAAGGTACCCCTTCTTAATTAACCATGTATATCATAGTGAGTTCAAAATTATAGATTGAACACCTTGACCATACATTGATACCACTTGTTGAACCCTGGACACCCTGATAGGGGACAGGTGAATTGTCGTGTAAAATTTCTCTTTTATATTTAATGAAACTTTTTCTCACTTTTGTTATAACATGTTTTAATTTTTATATTAATCTCAAAATTCACCACAATAACTAATTTTGAAAAAAACAAAACACTAAAAAAACATTATCATGGTTTCTTGAAAATGGATAGACTATGTATCATATAAAAATAATTATTCTATCTTTCTGGAATCCAAAATGATTCATTAGTTTTAGAGGTTTATAATTTTCATGTCATATTAACTCTTTTCTAGGCTCACAGTCATTATAATGAATTTTGGGAAGACAATTGAATTCCTTATATAACCTCCATCAACTCCCCAAGTATACTGCATTTATGGTAATTATTCTTCATTTAAATGAAATAAATAATTATTCAAACGTTTCAAGGATTTTTTATTTTATATAAATGAAATTCTACAAAATATGATGCTCCAGTTCTATATTATTTCTCTGTAAAAACACCTAGAAAATGAATCATAAAATTATTACTAAATGATAAATTTTACACATTTCCTCAATGAATTATTGTTCTTTTTTACAATGCTCTATGAAAAATAATGAGGCATTCATGACCTACTAATTGTACCATGTATTATCCACATGATATACTTCATGCTTATTAGTATGGTGTATCATGTATAATGTGGTGGAGTGGATTTTTAAAAAAATTATATATATCGTTATAACAAAAAATTCTATCTTATAATGCTGCCCATAATTAGCATTCATCGAACTCCTATAAATTATAAAATTTTAAATTTTACACATGAAAGTCTATAATTTATGATACTTTATGTTTATTAACTATTATTCTTCATGAACATAACTCATATATTAAAATTACCCAACCTCATTAATTATTTGTTCAATCTTTATATTATCAATATATTCTCAGCGCACCATAATAACATAGAAAATGGGCTATTTATAGAGAAATACTTTCTAGAATCATAATAATCCATACAATTATATTATTACACTTCATGTTTCCTCACAAAAAACCCATTGTGAACATAATTTGAGAGACAACCCTCATGTAATCACACTATGGAACCATCCTCCTTGGTTTTCCTAGAAACACCACATCAACATAAAAAACAAATCCTAACCTTTATATAATTTTCATGTTCTATTATCCTTCATAGTCTCGAAGAACACTCCCAATTAATTACAAAAAATACATTGAGCCTTTACATAATCCTTTCCAAAAAATTTATTTATGAACATACCATTCACTCTACGTACTTTCTAGGCGATCTGTGTGATTTATATACCAAAAATCAACTTTCTCTCCTAGTATATTTTATGAAATCTCCAATGACATGTTATTTTTTAAATATATATTTTAAATACTTTGAAAATACTTGATTCAATTTTTCATAAAATTGTAATCCAGACTTCTATTTCATTAAAATCAGATTATTTTATCTTAAAATTCCATCATCATACTACAAATAGATTGTCAATGAACAAAAAACAACGTAAAATTATATATAGAATTGAATTATATTCAAATAAATTATCTTCCTATCTTATAAATTAATATTATATCCATATAGATATATATGATATATTCCCATAATAATAAAAAATTAACTTAAGGGGGAATAATTGTACAAGTATGAGGTACATTCCAGTAGATTCCATTCCAATAAGAGTTATAGAAATGTGTTATAATCATATCACCACTATGATTTCTAACCAATATTTCATTATACACCCATATTGGTTATGAATTAATAATCAATTAGGATTTTAAATTTATTAAGCAAAGAATATAATTAGGATGAAATAATATGTTTTCAATAATTATAATAACTATCATGACCTAAATTTCATGATTCCTTCATCACCTCCTTATAATACAAAAGTTCTTCAAGTTATAGTGAGGAAATAAAAAATATTAAGACGTCATTTTATTAGTAAAATGAATATGAAGAATCCCTAAAATTGAAATCCTATATTCATCCTATGACATTTTACATTCTTTTTTCATAACATTTGGTTCAAAATTGTTTATTTTATCTTCTATCCACTTATGCTTCAAAACTGAATCCTAAAAAATAACTAAAACGATTGTAATGACATACCCAAATTTAAAAAAAATATTATTTCATTTTAAATGATTATTTGTGAAATAAATCAATAATTAAATCTCAACAAACTAAATACTTATTGTATTTGGATATTAGATATATGAACTTATAATTTTATAATATGTCTTTAAATTCCCCGAAAAAATTCTCTATACATGGGATACATATTGAAATATTACACATAATACTCTTATTTATTCCCCAGGGAAGGGAGACATATGAAATAGGTGAACTTAGATGATTTTAAATTTTAAAATAAGTTATATTAATTGATGATTACAAGTGTGCATAAAATAAATATATGGGTATGAGAAAATAATCATGGTGCAAAAACACATCATAATAAAACTAAAATACCATAGAATAAATCATGACATAAGTCATTTGAAAAAACATAATACATGACTCATGTTAGTGTGGAAACATATTTCAATAATCATAATCCATGAAATCCTATGGATGTTTTATGATGTAGAGTTGATTCATAAATATGTGGCATATAAATAAGCATATTAAATTATTTTTACATGTAAATTCACATAAAAGACCGTTATCCAAAATTGTAAAGTATACCTTATGGTTTTCAGTTCATACCCCTATCCGTTAAATTTAATCACACAATATGTAAATACATACGCAAATTTAATAGAGGGGGACATAATTGTGTGTCCACTCATAACATACATGATTGGGTTTACTCACAATTCATTATAATTTCATGAGATACACGTAGCTAAACAATTCATTGGATGGATATGTAATCCATAGAATATAGTTTATTTAGATAAATAAAAATACATTATCATATAATTAGATATAATGATATACCCAAAAAATTAGGGATTTATAATATTTTAAACACATATCATATAGTGGAACCGATTCACTCCAAATTAATATTGTGAGATATAATTTACTATCAAATGTGTTGGATGAATACGTATTTATGGTACCACAAATAGAATAATTATTAACCATACATACCTATGTCACCTATAAAAATTTTCATATCTACTTTGGCTTAATTATATTAGGAGATCAGGTTTTCATTTTATGATTTCCAAGAGACATGATCAGAATTCATCCATGTAAAATAAATATATTATATTAAAAGATCATATATACTGTGAATAATAATAAACATTTAATGGTATGTAAATATATAAGAAAAAAATTATAAGAGCCTATTAAAATTTCATTATAAAACAAGAAAACAAATATTCTCTAAATTTAGTTACGTTTTATGTTAAAAATAAAATAACTTATAAAAATATGGTTTTATAAAATATGGTAAAAGGTATAAAAATAATATAGAATAATTATGAAAACATGAAAAAGAATAATTTTAATTAAAATAAGGTTAGGAAGTGTAAAATAAAAAAGGGATTAAAAACATATTCCATTATCAATTTCAAGATTAAATTTAATTTCAATAGAAAACAACCATAATAAATCAAAGATTTAGGGAGAAGTAAATTCATAAAATAGTATGGAATAATGAAAATGGAGGAAGAATATTTCAATGTAAATATAATAGACACACTTGGTGTAACATATAAGAATCATTATGGATGAGTTATAATATAATGTGAGTGTAAATGTGTGGAATAAATTCAAACCTAAAAAATTAATTTATAAAATATAAAATAGATTGGTCTTTAGAGTGAATGAAAATATAATTTCCCATAATATAAATATTCAAATATAACATAGTAATAAAAGAGTGATATTGGAATTAACTATTAAAATATTTGTATCTTTTGAATTGAACTCACTTGAAAGAGAGAACATAATAGTTAATTCTGTGAATAAATAAATAATTATGAAAAAATATTTTTAATAGGTAGTATATGAACAATATAAATAAAACATTGGTGCAAAATATGAAACATGTCTCAAATAAGGGAAATTGATAAGAAAAACACTTACCTCATTTTTATTCCTGATAAAATGTCCTCTAAATAAAAATATAATCAATCTTGGATATTTATTAATATATATAAGAAACTTATTAATATTTACCATAATTTATATACTTATTTTGTAATAAAATATTACCCATATATTAATTTTTAAATAATAAACTAAATCTTTAAGAGTTTATAATTCTATTGTTCCATGCAAGCTTTAGTTTGGAAATTATGGTCCATAAATCATCATCATGGATTCATTAACTATAAAATATTAATGAATATTTAGTAAATTAATCTCATGTAGTTCAATATAATCATGGTTATTTCATGAAACTTATTGTGAATGTTCACATATAACACATAAAAATATTCATTTTGATAGATTATTTAATTCAAACATGAATAGAAATTATTGGTAAAAATAATATGTCATTTTAAATCTCTATAAGTATGAATATATCATATATAAGTCATTATTACATCATATTAATAGGATATATGTATTATTTTTCATCAAGGTTGTAATGTTTATTACATTTTTCATAGAGGTGTAAAAGTAATCCAAACAAGAACTCATCATAAGGATTGAATGAGTGAGAAACATTTATTGTAAAATAATAATAACATTTTTATAAAGGATTGATGAATTTGATGACATATTTTTATTTTTTAAAAATATATTTATGATCTGGATTAAATTTTAAGGACGAGATATTAGGGGAGATTAACATGTACATTAAATACTTGTATCTTCTCTTTAAGAGCATATTTGGAATGATAAATTTTGGATTCATTGTTACCAAAGGCTATATAAAGTGGAGGAATATATTAATGAGATAATTGGGTATGAATTGAATATAAAATTTATTAAAAAGTGTGGATGGAGGTAATTGAAGGATGTGTCCTTCAATTGGTGATACTTGGTGACATTCTCAGGACCACCTATTTTTTAATGTGTAATGAATGACTTTTAACATGGAAGGTAGAACCAAGGTGGTCAAATAATGGATATAATATAAGGGTAGGTTAATAATTCCCAAATACACTCATTTAGAGAAACTTTTTTATGATGGATTATTTATTTACCCCATAGTTAAAAATGTTATACATCATTCTACATTTTCCTTGGTAACAAGATTTGTACTTTGGTTGTTTATTTTTTGTATAAAAATAAAATTCAGTTATTTTCATAAAAATTTACGTTATGATAAAAATACGGGATCCATTTTATTGGATTCAATTAAAAAAATTGATAAAAAATATTTTTAGTATTAGAACATATGTAATTCTTTTAAAATTGTATTTTTAATCATTAAAACCTAGTTATTAAAATTATTAACCAATTATTAATCATTCGATGAATGGGATTTTTTTAATATATATATATAATCCATTTCATTAATATGACTCTTTAATAGAGATCATTTTATTTGTTTAAAATAAAATATACATAATATAAAGAGAAAAAAAATCTATGAAAGATTGGTTTCTTTAACATTAATTGTTTTTAATCATAACCAAAAATTTATTTACCTAATAACCATTAAATTATAATAACCCATTAGTATTCAAATACTTTAAAAAAATTTAACCACAAAATAGATTTTTATTAAAATAAAAAAATGTATCAAATTAAAATATATAATATTATATTAATGAAATTAATATAAATATCTTTTTCATCCATTTTTTAATCATTTATTAAGTGTGACATATTATAATTTACATTTTTAATTATGTAACATTATTTTATCTTATATATATAGGTATATTCAATTATTAAAATTCTAATGGGAATATAACCAACAACCATATGTATAATGGTAAAATTAAATTACATTGTTTAAACTTACATACATATATATAATCATTTATCATAAAATATAATTTATTTTTATATGGTTAATTATAATTATAATGTTTTCTTATTATTTCTATATTTTTCATTGGTGGTATGATCTTCATTTGATATCCTAATAAATATAATTTCAACATTGTAGTATATTTATTTACTTGTGGTTCCATTAAATTCATAAATTTTCAAAATATTATTCATCATGTTTTATATTTATCATTGTTATTTATTGTAATATGATGAAATAATAAAATGATATTTTATTTTTTATATAATTAGTGTTTCATGTATTATAAGATGTCAAATAAAAATAAAAATCATGTGTTATTATGAGTTCAAACAAGGAAATTATGGTGTATATGTTATGGATGTTGCAAGGATATTTATGTCTGGTGTCTATAGAGGGCTTAAGAATCTACATATGAATTAAAAAAGTGTGAAGATGAGATATATTCTATGAAATATTATCCAATGAGGTAAATTATTTAATATCTCGTATTTCTTTATTTTCAAGGATAAAATGCTTTATGGTTTTTGAAAATGTAGTGACCTATATTTCTAGAAACAGATAATTTAATGATTTTTAGTTCTTTATAGTATGATCTTTTAATGATATAAAAATGATAAATTTAATGAAAAAATTTGACATTGAATATTTTTTTCTCGATGATCTATTAAACATCCTAGGAAATATTAACAATTGGGATTATTTTTAGTAACGTTTTGAGTTAGTTTAATTTTAAGGGATATTTTATATTTTCTAAATATATATATAATTATCCTTCATGGATGAATATTAATATCCCGAAAATGGCATCTTGGATGAAACATAGGATTCTACAATTATGTCTAGAACATGGGTTTCTCCTTAGTAAGGGAGTAATTACATTATCAGGTGTTGATCTATAGATGATGAATCACCAATTTACCAAATATTTTAAAAATTAAATTTTGTTTATGAAATAGTGTGGTGGTGTAATCATTGACATTTTTTTGTGAAATGGAAATAATTTTTCTTTTGGTGTTGTTGTGGATTATGAGAATATATAATAATACACAACTGGAATGCCAAAACCATTAAATGGGATAACTATTTGTAACATCCCAAGTAAGTAATGAATAATAGATATTTTTTTCTATGTCTATTAATGATTAAGATAGTGTTTTAGAGGCTTAAAATGAAAATAAATACAATCTTATGCATGGAATACACTAATATTCTTAAAAGATTATTTTACTGCCTTATGATGGAAAACCCTTTTTAAATCTATATTTTGACAATTTTATAAACTATGTTTGTCAAAATAAACTTATTCTTTATGATTGGGATATCAAAATTTACTTTGTGTGAATTTTTGGTATTTTTCTGACAATGTTCATTTTTTAATGAATAGTGAAAAATACTGCATTTTACATCAAAACTGATTTTTAATCTAATTTATTTATATGATAATATTATATTTTGAATTGTTTTTGAATTTAAATTAGAATATATTTTTACCATTTAATCCAATGTTGGTCATTGGAATCAATTTCACTTTGAAATTGGACTTAAATTGGTGTCAATCTTTTGATACTTAATGTTTCATATAAACACGCTATTTGCTCTGACAGCGGAAATTAATAATTAAATTAATTAATATGACTTATATGTTTTGAATTATGTAAAATATAGTTCATTTTTGAATTCGAAATATCAAATATATATTAGGGTGGATTTTTGGCAATTTTCTGAAAAACATCAATTTTTGATGAATAGTGAAACCACTAAGTGGTACTTATAAAAATTGAATTTCCGTTTAAATGAAATTTTTCCATCATTGTGTTTTGAATTTCAAAAATCCGACATACCTGGTTTTCATTAAGAAGTAAAATGTGGTTCAATGAGATTAAAATTATTTTTTGGTGAATAGAAACTTATTATGTTTTTAATGGCGACTAGTGGTAATTAGTGTAGTTTAAGGTAAAAATAATGCTTTAATAAAATAAGATGAGCTTGAAACATGTCCTACCCTCATTGGTTGTGTCATGGAAGACCAATACAATCCATGGTTCAACTTGGGGACCCCATGGAGCCACTTTGGTTGGGAAATGACATAAATAACTTTTTATTTAATGTAAAAGTAAAAATGACACAAACATAATATGTTTTACGAAAACAATTTTTACATGGGGATATATAGATCAGATTTTTGATTATAAATATTAATTGGAAAGACAAAAAGATTTCCTACATCATAGTATTTTTTTTATAATTTTTAGACTTTAAATAAATTAAATTATTTATGACATCATGATGATGCAGCGATGACCTCATTATTTAACGATTTAAATAAAATGGAATGATAATAAAAACACTAAAACCTAAAAATGTCCAAAACCAATTGGATGAGTGTATTTCGAAGAATTATCACCTTATCCTCGAATTATAGCAATGTGGGACATTTTGAATCCGAAACTCTATTTAAAATAAAGTAGCTTATCTTTACATTCCAAAAGTGCCCCTCCTCTCCTCTTATAAAAGGCCCCCACCTCTACCTGATTTCACAAACTCCTCAAGCCTTTGGCTCGGCCAAACCCTGCCCATTTACTCTCTCCACATCCCTCTCCTCATCCTAGAGGATTCCCACTGGGCATAATCCTTCCAAAGGAATCCTTTAGGATCAAATCAAAAGGAGTTACACTTTTAAAGGTAATTCATTCTCTCATGTTCATTTGTTTTATTTTGCTTCTCCAACCCCCTATACACTTTTTATTTACTTCTTTTGTAACAAAACCAGTAACGTAAATATACTAGTATGTTGTTATAAGATTTATTTGAGCTACACCCTCATACAACTACATCAAATGGTTAATGAACATACGGTTTCCATGGATGGCGAAATTCTACCTCCCGAAATGATGATTGTTCAATACTCATTTAACACCTTCAAAGGTGGCCATTATGATGTCACTATTTTTATATATGATATATAATATGTTTATGTTTTCCTTAAGCTTCTGTTTTCTTTTCATTTTGGGCATACCATTATTATTTCCATTATGGGTAAACACGATATCTTCATTTTAGGAAGTGCGGACTACCACCCCCTTAAAGTGATTTGATTCGTTAATACCATATGTGGGATGTGTAAAGGATAAATTTAATGATATTATATATTTTATTATACTAGAATTATAATATACTATTATATCATTATGATTCCATTCCAGAAAATATGAAATAGAAATGGAAGTAGCGTTCATGCGTACGTACGGCTTACCGTCTCCATGAACGGTGCATTTCATTTCGTACCTCTAAATGTGTTGTAATATTATAAATACATGTATATTATGAATATATATGATATATATTTTATCAAAATCATTAATATCATTCTGGATATAATGAACCTTTGACCAAATTAACAACATGTAAGTGTAAGAAGTCTATTTTTGACTTAAGAACCAAATACCGACAAAATGAACATTATTAACTTAAATGATTACATGATGTTCATAACATGGTATACAAGGAATAATGATCTTTAAAAAGGTTCATAAGAAAGTATAGATTAACTCAAGTTTATTATTCAGGAGATTAAAGAACGGTCGGGGCAAGTCGGATACGAGGTATGGGACTTCGTCTCAATCTCCTTTCATTGAGGCATATTTTATTTTATACACAACTTTCTTTTATACGGTGTATAAACCCCTTTGACTATTACGTTTATTCAAAAGGAGTATTTTTTATACGAAGCATATACTAAACGACAAAAGGTAATGTTTTTGTCGTACGTATGCGGCGACAACGAATTCTCCGCCGTCGTGACCGTTATTTGAGTTTCGGCTTCCTCTACATGTCATACCTTCTTTTTAAAAGAAAAATAAATACCGTGTTTTACTTTTCTTTTATTTTGGTATTGAAAATGGTTTTCACAATGTTTTTTTGTGTTGTATTGATATCTTGTGATTGAAATGTGGAAATGTTATGTTTCCATTATGCATATTTTATGTGATACAATTATGTTATGGTTCTTGGGCATTATTATGAAGACGGGTGGTTCCGTGATAAACTAAGGGCAGGTGAGACTGATATAAATCTCCAATGCATTAGGTAACGTGATGGAGAGAAACGTTAAGGTTTCTCCGAAGAGATTTTAGGGAATATACTGTGATGGGTATTCCAAACGTAACCAGGAGGGTTACTCCCTACGTAAGAATGTTATGAATGCCTCAAGTTACCTTTATGTCTTATTATTTCAATGATTTACTCATGATTTGATGAGGTATGTTAATGTGCTTATGTTTTATGGGTAAAGTATGATTTCACTCTTATGTATATATGTACCCATGTTTCCTTTCCATGTTTTTATAACCCATACTGAGCTTTTTATGCTCATCCCAAGTTTTGTTTGAAATGATTTTCACAGGTCAAGGGAAAGGTACATGATATGATGATAGTGTCAAGGAAGTGTCAAGAAAGAATCCATGTTTTATTTTAAATATGTTTCCATTGATGGGAATGAAGAATACTATCTTTCTGTAACCACATTGTTTATATGTGGAATGTAATGCATGTTTTATGATCTAATTCTCTAAAACTCTAAACCCGAAAAGATCCTCAATGTGTAATCTTGTAATAACTGGATATTATGTAAGGATTAAGGCTGGGGCCTTATAGTTGGTATCAAAGGTCAGTTTAGATAACTTTTGGAGTTAGAATTCTATTGAATGATTATCCAAAAATATTTTTTTATGGTCAAATTGAAGTGATATAGAATTTGAAGATTACCATGTTACTTCATCTAAGATATGTTTGTTCAGAATGGTTTTCCGCAGAGGAAACATGGAATCAGTGCTAGGAAGGCATACAGAAGGAAATAACCTTCCGAATCATCATCCTGAGATGGTCGGAATTGGAACTGAACAGTTTGTTGTAGTAATGGCTTAGTTGACTCAAGCGATAAATGGTGGTGGTATCCATGCACGAGATCAGCCAGATCAACCGCAGAGGAACATGTCAGTGGTGAAACATTTCATGAGGCAACATCCACCATCATTCAAAGGATCATCCGACCCTGTGCTAGCTGAAGGGTGAATTAAATCACTAGAGAAGATTTTTGATGTCATGGGGTGTTCAGACAATCAAAAGGTTAGTCTTGCTATTTGTCGTTTAGAGTGTGAAGCAGATCAGTGGTGGTCTATGGATAAAAATATCAGGGACGCCGATGAGATTGAAGCTCTTGACTGGGATGAATTCAAAGGTATGTTTCTTGAGAAGTATTTTCCCAAGGCTATTCGACTTAGGATGGAAAAACAATTCTTGGAATTGAGGCAAGAGGAAGACTTAGTGGATTTCTATGAAGAAAGGTTCACTCGATTGGCAAGGTATGATCCAAATTTTATCCGAGACCTTGATAGTAAAATCAATCGTTTTTACTCAGGATTAAAGCCAAAATATCGAAGGGAATTAGCTTCTCGTGAGTTTAAAATTTATGAAAAGCTTATTCGATGTGCTAAGAATGTGGAAATGGAGTTTTCCGGTGACCAAGTGTTCTATAACAACCAGCAGAAGAAGAGACCGAGGTGACAGGAGAAAGGTAAGAATTATTCAAAAAAGTCTGATGGTAAGAAAACTATGTTTCCAGTTTGTGATAAATGTGGCAAAAGGTATGCTGGGGAATGTCTTCTGAATTCTGGAAAGTGCTACCGATGTGGTAAGAATGGGACATAAGGCTCGTGATTGCACTGAAAAGGATCAAGGTGAAGGTAAGAACAAATTATATTTACAGTTAGTGAAATGTTATAAGTGCAATGAGATGGGTCACTATGAAAATGAGTGTCCGACAAAGAGCTTGAGTGATGGGAAGCAGTTAGACTACAAGCAGAAAGGGGTGGTGAAATCCTTTGCAACTACTTCAGCAGATGTCGGGCCGTCAAATGAAGTTGTATCAGGTACTTTGTTTATTTTTTCAGATTATGCCAGTGTGTTGTTTGATTCGGGGTCTACACATTCTTTCGTCTCTGAAACCTTTTCTTGTAAAATGGGAATACAATCTCAAGAAATGACTCCTGAACTTTTGGTAAAAACACCTGGGGGAAATGTTGAGGAAAAAATAATTTATAAGAATCTTCCAATACTTATATGTGGAAAGAACCTACTTGCAAACCTTATTTTTCTACCTCTAGTAGAGTTTGATGTTATCCTAGGTATGGATTGGATCTCTATTTACCATGCTAAGATTGCTGTAGAGCTAAAGAAGTTTCTTTTCAGAAAGACTTTCAGTTTGTGTACAAGAATGAACCCTTACTTTTGATAACATATCAAGAGGCCGAGAAACTTGTAAAAGATTGAAATGATTGTTACCTTGCACATGTCGTTGAAAATAAAGGAACTGTTCATATTAATGATGTGCCAGTGGTAAATGAGTATCCTGATGTTTTTCCTGATGAGTTTCCTGAAATAATACCAGATCGGGAAGTTTAGTTTACTGTTGACTTAGTTCCTGATGCTAAGCCAATTTCAAAAACCCCTTATCGAATGGCACAAATTGAACTTTTAGAGTTGAAGGAGAAATTGCAGGATTTATTAGAGAAAGGTTTCATTAGACCTAGCACATCACCATGGGGTGCTCCTGTTTTATTTGTTAAAAAGAAAGATGGCTCTATGAGACTTTGCATTGATTATAGATCCTTGAATAATATCACTATTAAGAACAAATATCCTTTGCCTCATATCGATGATTTGTTTTATCAGCTCCAGGGAGCTCAGTTTTTTTCAAAGATTGACCTGAGATCGGGGTACCATCAGCTGAAGTTAAAGGAGGCAGATATTCCGAAGACCGTGTTCCGTATGAGATATGGCCATTATGAATTTGTAGTAATGCCTTTTGGGCTAACCAATGCACCTTCTGTAGTCATGGACTTAATGAATTGAATTTTCCATGAGTTCTTGGATAAGTTTGTGATGGTTTTCATTGATGATATTTTGGTGTTTTCTAAAAGTAAAGAGGAGCATGAAAGACATTTAAGGGTTATCTTGGAAACCTTAAAAGAAAAGAAACTGTATGGGAAATTCAGCAAGTGTGAGTTTTGGTTGCAACAAATTTCATTCCTTGGTCACATTGTTTCTAAAGATGGAATAACTGTTGATCCTGCAAAAATAAAAGTTGTGGAAGAATGGACAAGACCCACAAATGGAACCGAGATTCGTAGCTTCCTTGGTTTGGCGGGCTATTACTGAAGGTTTGTTAGAAATTTTTCACTTTTATCTAGTCCAATGACTAAGCTAACTCGAAAGGGTGTTAAGTTTATCTGGACAAAAGAATGTGATGATTGTTTTCAAGAATTGAAAAGAAGATTGGTGAATGCTCCAGTTTTGGCACTACCTTCCAGGAATGGTGAGTTTGTTATATACAATGATGCTTCATTGAAAGGACTTGGTTGCGTCCTAATGAAGATTGATCAGGTAATTGCTTATGCTTCACGACAGTTGAAAACTCATGAGGTAAATTACCCTACACATGATTTGGAATTAGCTGCTGTTGTTTTTGCTTTAAAAATTTGGAGGCGTCATTTGTATGGAGTAAAGTGTGAAATATATACCGATCACAAAATTTAAAGTATATATTCACTCAGAAAGAGTTAAACATGAGAAAGAGGATATGGCTAGAATTAATCAAGGATTATTATTGTACAATTCATTACCATCCGGGAAAAGCAAATAAAGTGGCTGATGCTTTGAGTCAAAAAATTAATGCTTCATTAACAATGTTGCGTTTGAACGTGATCCTTTGGTTAAGGATTTGATGAACTTTGGCATAGAAGTTGTTGGTGTAGGAAGTACTTCTGTTTTGTTTCAGGTATCAGTGAGATCATCTCTATCAGATAGAATCAAGCAAGCACAGAAGCAAGACAGTGAGTTGCAGAAAAAGGTAGAGCTGGTTCCGAAAGGTAAGTTGCCTGAATTCAACATTGATAATGATTGTGTTTTGAGATTTGGGAAGAGATTGTGCATGCCTTGTGATTCACATTTGAAGAGAGAGTTGTTATGTGAAGCTCATAGTTCTCCATTTTCAGTTCATCCGGTCAGTACTAAGATGTATAGAGATCTGCGGGAGTATTACTGGTGGGACGGAATGAAATAAGATATTGCTGATTTTACTGTGAAGTGTTTGACATGTCAACAGGTTAAAGCAGAGTGGCAGTTACCGAAAGGGATGCTTCAGCCTTTACCAGTGCCAGAGTGGAAATGGGAGAATATATCCATGGACTTTGTTGTTGGATTACCGAAGAAATCTCGAGGTAATAATGCAATATGGGTTATTGTTGATCGCTTGACCAAATCTGCTCATTTCCTTGCTATACGAGATACTTTCTCTCTTGATCAACTTTCCCGTTTGTATCTTAAAGAAATAGTCAGGTTACATGGAGTTCCTCTCTCCATTGTATCGGATCGTGATCCCAGGTTTACTTCTAACTTTTGGAAAGGCCTTCAGAAGTCGTTGGGTACTGAATTAAATTTTAGTACAGCTTTTCATCCTCAATCAGATGGGCAGTCAGAATGAACAATTAATACATTGGAGGATATGCTACGAGCTTGTTCTATGGATTATCAGGGATGTTGGGACCAACATCATTCTTTGGTTGAATTTTCATATAATAACAGTTTTCATTCTAGTATACAGATGGAACCATTTCAGGCATTATATGGGAAGTGGTGTCGAACTCCAGCTTTCTGGGATGAAGTGTGTGAAAGAAAGTTGATGGGACCAAAATTGGTAGAAGAGATGGCAGAAAAAGTTCAGCTGATTCAGAAACACATGAGAACAGCTCAGAGTAGGCAGAACAGTTATGCGGATAACCGGAGGAAGGATCTATCTTTCGAGGTAGGTGATCATGTTTTTCTCAAGGTTTCTCCTTGGAAAAGTGTGATGAGATTTGGTAAGAAAGGAAAGTTGAGTCCAAGGTTCGTTGGACCATACGAAATTCTGGAGAGAGTTCGATCAGTTGCATACCGAGTGGCTTTACCTCCAAGTTTATCTCAGGTACACAATATTTTTCACGTTTCGATGTTGAGAAAGTATATGCCAGATCCATCTCATGTTTTGAGTCCAGAGGTAGTTCAGTTGGAAGAGAACATATCTTATGAGGAACAACCGGTCCAGATTCTTGACCACATGGAGAAAGTGTTACGGAATAAGGTGATTCACCAGGTAATGTTTTTGCGGAAAAACCACATGATTGAAGAGGCAACATGGGAATCTGAAAATGCAATGAGGGATAAGTACCCCCATTTATTCGATAAGTAAATAAATTGCGGGGACGCAATTTTCTAAAGGGGGGAAGGATGTAACATCCCAAGTAAGTAATGAATAATAGATATTTTTATCTATGTCTATTAATGATTAAGATAGTGTTTTAGAGGCTTAAATTGAAAATAAATACAATCTTATGCATGGAATACACTAATATTCTTAAAAGATTGTTTTACTGCCTTATGATGGAAAACCCTTTTTAAATCTATCTTTTGACAATTTTATAAACTATGTTTGTCAAAATAAACTTATTCTTTATGATTGGGACATAAAAATTTACTTTGTGTGAATTTTTGGTATTTTTCTGACAATGTTCATTTTTTAATGAATAGTGAAAAATACTGCATTTTACATCAAAACTGCTTTTTAATCTAATATATTTAAATGATTATAATATATTTTGAATTGGTTTTGAAGTGAAATTAGAATATATTTTTACCATTTAATCCAATGGTGGTCATTGGAATCAATTTCACTTTGAAATTGGACTTAAATTGGTGTCAATCTTTTGATACTTAATGTTTCATAAAAACACGCTATTTTCTCTGACAGCGGGAATTAATTATTAAATTAATTAATGTGACTTATATGTTTTGAATTTTGTAAAATATACTTCATTTTTCAATTCAAAATATCAAATATAGCTTAGGGTAGATTTTTGGTAATTTTCTGAAAAACATCAATTTTTGATGAATAGTGAAACCACTAAGTGGTACTTATAAAAATTGATTTTCCGTTTAAATGAAATTTTTCCATCATTGTTTTTTTAATTTAAAAAATCTGACATACATGGTTGTCATTAAGAAGTAAAATGTGGTTCAATGTGATTAAAATAATTTTTTGGTGAATAGTAACTTATTAAGTTTTTAATCGCGATTAGTGGTAATTTGTGTAGTTTAAGATAAAAATAATGCTTTAATAAAATAATATTAGCTTGAAACATGTCCTACACTCATTGGTTGTGTCATGGCCGACCAAGACAAGCCATGGGTCAACTTGGGGACCCCATGGAGCCACTTTGGTTGGGAAATGACATAAATTACTTTTTATTTAATGTAAAAGTAAAAATGAAACAAACATAATATGTTTTCCAAAAACAATTTTTAAATGGGGTTATAAAGATCGGATATTTGATTATAAATAGTCATTGGAAAGATAAAAGGATTTCATACATCATAGTATTATTTTTATAATTTTTAGACTTTAAATAAATTAAATTATTTATGACATCATAATGATGTAGTGATGACCTCATTATTTAACGATTTAAATAAAATGGAAAGATAATGAATCATATAAAACCTACACATGTCCAAAACCAATTGGATGATTGTATCTCGAAGACTTATCACTTTATCGTAGAATTATAGAAATGTGGGACCTTTTGAATCCGAAACTCTATTTAAAATAAAGTAGCTTATCTTTACTTTCCAAAAGTGCCCCTCCTCTCCTCTTATAAAAGGCCCCCACCTCTACCTCATTTCACACACTCCTCAAGACTTTGGCTCTGCTAAACCCTACCCATTTACTCTCTCCACATCCCTCTCCTCATCCTAGGGGATTCCCTTTGGGCATAATCTTTTCAATGGAAGCCTTTAGGCTCATATCAAAAGGAGTTACACTTTTAAAGGTAATTCATTCTCTCATGTTCATTTGTTTTATTTTTCTTCTCCAACCCCATAAACTCTTTTTATTTACTTCTTTTGTAACAACAACAGTATATTCAATATACTAGGATGTTGTTATAAGAATTATTTGAGCTACACCCTCATAAAACTACATCAAATGGTTAAAGAACATACGGTTTCCGTGGATGACGAAATTATGCCTCCCGAAACGATGATTGTTCAATACTCATTTAACAACTTCAAAGGTGGCCATTATGATGTAACTATTTTTATATATGATATATAATATGTTTATGTTTTCCTTAAGATTCTATTTTTTTTTCATTTTTGGCAAACCATTATTATTTCCATTATGGGTAAACACGATATCTTCATTTTAGGAAGTGCAGACTACCGCCCCCTGAAAGTGATTTGATTCGTTAATACCATATGTGGGATGTGTAAAGGATAAAGATAATGATATTATATATGTTATTATACTGGAATTATAATATAATCTTATATCATTATGATTCCATTCCAGAAAATACGAAACAAAAATGGAAGTAGCGTTCATGCGTACGTACAGCTTACCGTGTCTATGAACGGTGCATTTCATTTATTACCTCTAAATGTGATGTAATATTATAAATACATGTATATGATAAATATATATGATATATATGTTATCAAAATCATTAATATCATTCTGGATATAACGAACCTTTGACCAAATTAACAACATGTAAGTATAAGAAGTCTATTTTTGACATAGGAACCAAATACCGACAAAATGAACATTATTAACATAAATGATTAGATGATGTTCATAACATGGTATAAAAGGAATAATGAACTTGAAAAAGGTTCATAGGAAAGTAGATATTAACTCAATTTTATTATTCAAGAGATTAAAGAACGGTCGGGTCAAGTCGGATACGAGGTATGGGACTTCGTCTCAATCTCCTTTCATTGAGGCATATTTTATTTTATACACAACTTTCTTTTATACGGTGTATAAACCCCTTTGACTTTTACGTTTATTCAAAAGGAATCTTTTTTATACGAAGCATTTACTAAATGACAAAAGGGAATGTTTTTGTCGTACGTATGCGGCGACAACGACTTCTCCGCCGTCGTGACCGTTATTTGAGTTTCAGCTTCCTCTACA
Source organism: Viscum album (assembly GCA_963277665.1). NCBI lineage: Eukaryota > Viridiplantae > Streptophyta > Magnoliopsida > Santalales > Viscaceae > Viscum > Viscum album. The sequence continues at coordinate 2,129,955,457 of OY728123.1, read as the reverse complement.
AGCCATACCTTATTTTTAAAAGAAAAATAAATACCATGTTTTACTTTTCTTTTATTTTGGTATTGAAAATGGTTTTCACAATGTTTTTTTTGTGTTGTATTGATATCGTGTGATTGAAATGTGGAAATGTTATGTTTCCTTTATGCATGTTTTATGTGATACGATTATGTTATGGTTCTCGGGCATTATTATGAAGACGGGTGGTTCCGTGATAAACTAAGGGCGGGTGAGCCCGATATAGCTCTCCAATGCATTGGGTAATGTGAAGGAGTGAAAAGTTAAGGTTTCTTCGGAGAGATTTTAGGGAATATACTGTGATGGGTATTCCAAACGTAACCAAGAGGGTTACTCCCTACGTAAGAATGTTATGAATGCCTCAAGTTACCTTTATGTCTTATGATTTCAATGATTTACTCATGATTTGATGAGGTATGTTAATGTGCTTATGTTTTATGGGTAATGTATGATTTCACTCTTATGTATATATGTACCCATGTTTCCTTTCCATGTTTTTATAACCCATACTGAGCTTTTTATGCTCATCCCAAGTTTTTTTTGAAATGATTTTCACAGGTCAAGGGAAAGGTACATAATATGATGATAGTGTCAAGGAAGTGTCAAGAAGGAATCCATGTTTTATTTTAAATATATTTCCATTGATGGGAATGAAGAATACTATCTTTATGTAACCACATTGTTTATATGTGGAATGTGATGCAAGTTTTATGATCTAATTCTCTAAAACTCTAAACCCGAAAAGATCCTCAATGTGTAATCTTGTAATAACTCAAGATTAAGTAAAGTTTAAGGCTGGGGCCTTATACTATTAGTATAATTATTAAATAGCTTTATTATTTATTAATGGGGTAATTATTAAAATTAATTTTATATATTTATGGTGGGATATAGTATAGACATAATCTCTCATTTTCATTATTATTTTCATTTACAAGAAAATCATAGGGGGAAATCTATATCCCTTTCCACCTATTTAGAGAAATAATTCAATGGAAAATATATATCTCCATGTGTTGAAGTGAATCATTATTTGACATTCTTCACATGTAATATGGTGGTGGTGAAATAAATGGTATAGTAACACAATGTGATCACCAAGATAAAACATTCACCATCATGGTAGATATTGTATCTTTCTTGTTATACAGATTTTCTATTAATGCGATCTAACACTCTTTCTTTCATTATGAGATCACTTTGATTCTTATTATGATGTATTAGTTAAATTATTTGGATATTAAAATTACATGAATTTATAAAACATTTAATGAGACCTTGATCAATAATTATTTCAAATATTATTTCATGAAAATTTTAATAAAATAAAAAATTAAATTTCATTAGTTTATCTTGGAAATATTTTTAATAATTAATAAAAATATTTTTTATTTTCTCTCCAAATAATTTTCCCTAATTATGTGAATTATTAAAAAAATGAGAATGTTTGGTTTTTATATCTATTATAGATGAAACATTTTTGAGAATAAATTATTTTTCTTTAATTGAAATTTTATATTACATTAAAAAAATAATTTAATTTTTATAATTTATTTAAATTTATAGAATAATAAAAAATGTTGAAAAATAAATTAATGAAAACAAGGGACCTGTTTTATTGAAGAAGTATTTATTATTTATAATGACGAAATATTTAATCAAATCATTAATATAATTTATGTACCTTCGCATGAAGAATTTATTTTTTTCCTTAATTATTTAATTCCGATCATAAAATCAGAGGTCTTAGGAAAATAAAGAATTTTTCTTATGTTATTCACATGGTTATGGAGCTTCTATGTTTATCAAATAATTTACAAAGAAAAGTTTCAAAGTAATTTTTTATCAAATATTGTTCTTTTATATTATCAAATGGTTAATTTATGGAAGAATTGTTTATCAAATAATTGAATGGTTATAATTAATCACCCTTATATCAATATATATGTAATCAATGATCAATTTCTAAAACCAAAATATTCCTATATATTTATATTTGGGTGGTCTAATATATCAATGATGACCAATATCAACCATATTTTTATTATCCATAACATGATTATTGTATCCTGATTTTAGTTTTGTAAAATGGTTATTAGAATACATTTCATGTTTATTAAAGATAATGTGGGTATTGTGTTCAGCCATATGTGGGATAAAATATGGCATATAAGAATAAATTGTTCAAATAGACATGTTAGATTTAATTACATTATAGGATTTTTCTTACTACATAATATATATTTATTTTCACATGTCATATTTGTATCAAGATGAAATTTCTGACATTTGGATTAATGTAACACGACATGTAACCCCCAATAAAATTTATTCTGTTACTCATAATTTGTGACCCTAGTGTTATGTAAAAATTTATTAATTATACACATCATGTGACTCTGATCCTTATTAATTGATTTATGGGACCCATTTCTTCAATGTGTACACCATGTACATTCTATTTCATCAATATGTGATATAATATTGTTTATTTCTTTCATGTAAGCCATGTGTAGGGGTTTGAGTGGATCAATAGGTATAGGGTTTAAATTCCCATAACTAATGTGGGGCCAATACACCAATTATTCCTTAGGGACACGATGTACAACTAGCTCAGTTTATCATGACATCTACATCACTTAACATTCCATGTATATTGACTTAACAAGGATTTAGGTATGATTGTACATGACAATCATTTCTTAAGAAGCCTATATGATATGTAAATTATCAGACACATCATTTACTCATATATTTACTATATTCATCATGATTTATAACATGCATTTCAGTCTTGACATATGAGTTGTCCATTATATGTATTTCTCTACATATAACGTGATGTTTAGATCCTTTCTTTCCCCGACACAATGTAAATTATTTTTTTGGTGGTGTGACAATATTAACACAATATAGACTACAACATGGTTTCTATAAAATGTTCACAAAATATAGATAGTTTAGGTATGCCTCCATATGTTAGTGATTGAGCTTATATATATGATGTTCAAGTTCCCTTCTGGTGACATTATGATTACATGGTTAGGGTAGGTCATATGTATTTTAGAGTTTTCTTTCCTCTCATTGGATCATATAATTCAGTTCCCATCATCCTAGAATGATTAATTTATTTAGTAATCATTTTTTTCTCCCTTTATCATAATTTGGTGATTCCTCATTAATATGTTGAGATACAGTAATCTCCCTAATGACATACATGTTACAAGTTGGGGGTCTGTATCCTATAGTGTCTTATGTTTCTATAATATATTTATTTTAAAAAATTATTGTTACCTTTAGAGTCATATACATGGCTAGATGATGTACATTAATCTAACAAGTGTGGGTTACCTTAAATGAATAGTGATATAAAGAGAGAGTATGGAGGCATTGTAATTCATGAAATGAGTTTTTTTATTATGCATGTTTATTTATATATCAGGCATTTCTATTAGAACATATATCTTGCTTATTAACTATAATATTAAGATACATTGGTTTTACTAGCCACCAATAAATATAACTTTTGTTTTCATTTATTCATACTAGGTTTGTTTATGTAAACTCTAACAATGGTATTATACCCAAACATGTTTTACATATATATATATATGTTTCATAGTTTGGAGTTGTCATTGGTGAGTATATAATAGTGGAGTTTGTTAAACTACATCATAATTACTGGCAGTGGTTTATGGTAGGAATGGGTTGTTCATTGTTTTTCATTATAGGAGTCCATGTGGTGAGGAGGTGGGTTCCCATCCTGAAGCCAAATTCACTCCAGGAATGGTTCACTATATTCTTTATTTCCTATCTATGTCATTCCATTATTGTGTTGAACATATTTTTTTGATGTATCACAAGTACTACTAAAATATTAAGATTTCATATATAGATATGTGTGTGTGTGTGTGTGTGTGTTTGAGTTGTCATATATTAATATGCATTAGAGGTAAATTTATTTTAATGGTTATAATAAGATAAATCTGATTTTGTATGTTGGGACTTCCTGGTCTTCATATCTAGACTCTATCTTATTTAAGAGAGGCATGGTGTGGAAAAAATGTCTCAATAACATACCTGGTTAATTATCATTAGTGTGGGTCTTATCATTTTTCATGTGAATCTTTTCATTCAAATTACTGTGAATAATTATATTTTTCACATATCACTATTCTAAATACAAATAATATAAAATAAGAATGTAATGATGTATTATAATAGATTGATAATTTACAATATGTGGAAAAAAATCATAATAAAAAAATCACTAATTCTTCATTAATCCATTTCGAAAAAATGCAGATAAAAATATAATTTTAATATCTCTAATATTATCATTATTTGTTTTATAAATTTACTTACACCATATGTACTGAATCATTTATTTAATTTTAAAAATATACACCTTTTTGCATAATGATCCATTGAAGAACTCATTAACTTTCAAACAATCCAAAATGACCCAAAATGAGTGAAATTGTGTATTTTACCTAGAAAATTTAATATAAAGACCCTAATATTTTTTTAACATATACGATAAAATGAATAATTATTCTAACATTTGATATGACTCATATTATTGGGTTTATATTATAAATATTAATATTTTGTAATAATAAATGAGTATCTAATTATTAAAAAGATAATATATTATGGTTTTATTAAAATTTCTTGAATAAAAACATATGGTAATTAAAGAAATTTAGTAATAAACCATAATATCTTTTCAAGATATAGAAAAAATAGTTTTATAGTCATTTGTAAATTATAAGATTCTACCAAACAATATTCATGTTTCATTAGTGATCAACGTTTCTGAATGTAAAATTAAAGTATTCATATTATTTCCTAACTATCAAATTCATTTAAAATTATAATAATGGGGCTAACATGGTTTTTTATCTTTAAAATTCAGAAAAATAATTCAATATTCATTTAAGAATGTCAGGAGAAAAAAACACATGAAAATGAGTTCCAGGTTACTTAATATTGTAAAATGTATTTATTAAGAATTAATTTTTATTAGTAACTACAACACAAGTAAAAATCCCAAAAATTGTAATGCTACCAATTTTAGTGAAAAAATTGGTAAAATATTTTAATAATATTAATGATGTATAGAAAAAAATATATAGATGAACATACTTATAGTGGTCTACATTATGATAAAAAATGATTTCCTGAAATATGTTTAATTTATATAACTAAATATTTTAAGAATGTTTTGTTAATGTATATTAATTTTTAATTTTTTTTAAATTTATTATAATTTAAATAATATTATATTTTATATTAATTTATATACAATGGTATAACATTGAAAATATATTTGAGGTTTTTTCATTATTTAAAAAAATTTAATTATTATTTCATATTTTTCTAATTTATAAATATTCAAAAATTCCAAATTGACAAAAAATTTCTAAAGTGTATTTAAGTGAACTAATTTTATTTTTTTATTTTTATGCATGTCCATATCCAGTAAATTATTTATAACTAATTTTAGAAAAAATATTTAAAATAATATGAAATATTTTAATAAACTACTTGTATTTTTTATTTTTTCATAAAAATATTTTGTGGTCACCTATGGTGATCACTGAAATTTTTTTAATTTTCGAAAAAATGTATTTTAACTAGTAAATGATGTTTTTAATATTCATTATCAATAAGAAATTTCTACGTAATGAAATTACTGACTAAGACCACTATTAACTGTTTTCATTATATTTAAATTTATTTTTAAGGAAGTGATTAAATTTTCTATGTAGTCAGTCTTGTAAAATTTTATCAGGGTTGTTATTTATTTTCTGAAAATATTTTTTTCCATTAATATAAATACTAGAGTAGCTATTATGATGTAGATGAAAAAAATAGATAATGTATTGATGAAATTGTAATTTTTAGGGATCTAAATAATATTCTCTTTTTTATTTCTCATTAAATTCCTCGAAATTTCAAAATAGATGCCACAATGCATATTATCACTAATTATATTTAAATTAGAGAAAAAATTATTAAAGAAATATTTAGTTTTTTATGAGGAATGAGTGTTCTATTTTAATGTCAAAAATATAAACTCATGAGAAACTATGTGTGATGACCTATACATATTCTATTATAAAATACAATAATTTTATGATATAATGTAAAATTAAAAAACTTTTGGTAATCATTTTTATCAAAATTCGTAATAATAAAAAATTATAATTGATTAAAATATATATTTTATTTATTGAATATTTTTGAAATAAAAATTATTCAATGTTTTGTTGATTTTATTATTTTTATGATCAAATCTTTCATTTATTACTTTAAATGAATCTATCGCGGTGGGTAGGTTTTATATTCCCTGGATGAGATAAAAACATTTGACATTTTTTTTGGACATACTATAACTGTAGATAGGAATTTCTTACACCAAACCATGTAATAAATAAATATTTTTCAAATTTCATTTGATTTTTCACCTTGTGATGTGGAAATGAAATTAATTAATTTTTTTTTCACATGTAAATATATTGGATAAAAGAATGATGATAAAATAATTTAATCTTTTTTATTATAGTTAATCATTTTTATTGTTTCAAAGGGAACCATGAACATGAAAATATATAAAATCAATATGTATTCTAGATGTTACATATTATTATTAAACTGTGGTATTTGAATGAGAATTACCCTATTATATATCCTATATAAACATATTATTAGATGATATAAAACTAAAAAAATAATTTTAACATAATTCTTATGAAGTTTTAGTATTTCTATAGATAAAATATAAGGTCTTTACCCCTTATTATCCAATCTATTCCAATATATGTACTCATATGACCCAAATAAATCTCATAGATATCTATAATGTAGAAACTCATGTCTATGAATTGGATTGAATATTTAATGAATTATTTTACCATAAAATATAATAAGATAATATTTTACAGATATATAATAAATAGATATATACCAAAAAAGGAATCTATAGAGGAACCATAAATAATAAACTACATAACATTAATCAATAGAAACTTTTAATTCACAAAAACTACGATCAATTTTTATACAAATTCATGCATATATATTTTTACAAATCAACATAGGGTTTGATCATATGAGAAATATATTCTCAAGATAAAAATTCTAAATAAAAGGAATCTACGTTCCTGAAAATTTTAACACAAAATCACCAATGGTGAATTAATTCATCCATTATTCTACCATTCTAACAATTTTAGTCCACTAATCAAATTTTCCTTTCAAACAGAATTTTCAAAATAAATAATGTTTATGTAATTTTATTTTTTTAGTAAAAGGGTGTAATAATAAAATACTCATTATGATGTCAGTACCTGACTCTTAGACTATACCATGAGGCATGTGTATTTTTGTGATCCTTCCATGAGTAATAAATCATCCATTTTCCCAAAAAAATATAATATTAATCATATAATAATTCATATTTATAATACTATCACATTAATTAACCCAGTCTATCCCCTCTTGTCAGACACAATGTCTTGGGATCCACCCTGACCCGCTTGAAATAGGATAGAGGTTGGTGAAATTCACTGGGTAGGATTATCTCGTGAGATGGTTGGCCTCTACCTAATGATCATTTACTCCAAAATAGAATCAAATTATTACATAATAATGATGGAAATGAAAATACAACTATCCAAAATTTGAAGTATATAGTTATAAAAATCTATCCATCATAAAAATAAGCTTGTATATAACATGTATTGAAAAAATTAAAAGACACATTCCCCATATCTAAAATAAAAACATTCAAAAAGTTAAGATGAATTCCTCAAAAATAATATATATCCAGGAACAAGTTCCATCCTCTAGTATCAACATGAGATACCACAAAGATCCACCAAAAAATAAATCCACCAAGGTCTCCACAATGAACATCTAGGGTGTAGGAATCAAATATGTAGAGACACTACGTATGGAAAAAATATCAATTTGGGTTATGTATAAACTTACCCATTAGGAAATCTCGAAACCAAAAATGAAATATGAGTGAAAATCAATTGGGTCATAACTGCCTATATTTTAGGGTAACTGTGTGGAAATCCTAAAATGATCTATATATTCTCTAAATTTGGATTCATATGGAAAATGATATATTTTAGTGATTATAGCACAAATTTATGAAGGCCACCACATCATGAAAAATTATATGCTCTTTGAGTAATTTTTTTTTGGAAATTTTAAATCCAAAATCCTAGTTGTATGTCACATATGAATGGAAATGAAGGGTTTCTATAAGTTTTATAAATCCCAAAACATATATTTTTCAACTTATACTTATTTAACATTATTATTAGAAATATCAAATGAGAACTTGATCGAGAGAAAATTATACTTTTCATCCTAGTGGGATAGGATAACCTATCATCCACAACCACTAATATCCCAAGTTCATAGTAGAGACCCACTTGAATTCCACACCTCATCCAATAATATATTTTGGTCAATGTAGTATAGTATGATACTATAATAACCACTCTGATAGTTGCTGGGAAAAAACATGAAGATATAAGAATCAAAATTATTAAAATTACAAAAACCACATGATGAATCTAGAATAATATTAGAAGAATCAAGACCCACTAGCATACACAATAGTCATGGTAGTACTATCACCACTGATAATGTTTCCATGCATCAATGGAAAACACCACTGTTGAGTGAGTATCAAAACCTATCTATTGTACGTGTAGGATTTACACCACATCTACATTGAGTAAGTACCGAACCCTTACTGTTGTGGGAGATCTATTCCCCAATTATATTTTTGAGTGTGAAATAGAATATTGTGTAACCAAACCATATCAAATTATGCTTCCAGTGTAGTATCAGCCTTGAGTTTTCCCTAGTCTTCATTTATAAACAACAATAATATCCCAATAAAGATAAATATCATATCTACCTATCTAGCCTAATATATTGCATAATATTTCTATAAAGACTCTATCATTATGGTCTATTTGAAAAATATTATACATATTCTATTTAGTAGTCGAAATTTCACACCAGAATGAGGTACTCAAACAACTCCATAATGGGAAAAGGCTCAACACATGGTTCCCTCTCGTTCTCCATGTGGTATGCATTGGGTAGGGGGTGCATTCCCATAATGTGCATGTACCATGTTTATTCCTTGTTTATGTGGAAATTTCAAACAGAATTGTGTGGTCATGTAGTTCCCAACACTATATTGGGTTTATACCTAAGGTATGTCGAGAGGAATTAGCCAAGGTCTTTCTGGCCTTCCCTCAATGTGAAAATATCTATTATATTTGGGCCCACCTTAAGGTTTCTTGCATCAACCTAATTACTTGTCAGATACCATCAGATCAATGTACTAGTTGATTCCCTATATTTAAATCATTCATTATCCATTTTTCTAAAATGTTCATCATGAAGGCCATATCCATAAAATTCTAAATGGACTATGGCTAGATTCTAAGAAACTATTTTAACATCCACACAATATGAACCTCAATATCATACTTCTTTTAATGAATCCCCAATCCTGGAATAACAATTTGAAAACCCCATTATTCACCATGATAATGATTCCTCTAATACATATATGAGTCCACATGAGCATGTCATATTCAACATTGTCCTAGAATTACATCAGTATCAAGAAACTGTTCATAGTGGTAGGAACTGCAACACACTAAGAAATCATATGTCTTACACATGGGATAATAGAAAGAAATTATTTGACTAGAAAAATGAAAATATCATGAAAATATACATTAATATTATGGGGATAAATTTATACTTGTTAATCAATATCATAAAAAAATCTCCTAAAAATAAAATTAGGGAAATCCAAATTCTATTTATATAGAATTGGTTCCAAAATTAAACAACAATCACAATCTCATTTTTAATTTTTAATTTTTCAATATTTTTAATTGATTCAATTTAGAAACATCATATTACTCTCATTCCATCAGTATCCTCCACCCCTTTCCCTCCTTTTCTAGGCCATATGTAGCAAATCCTTTAATAACGAGGATATGAGTAATCTTTTAATACAAATTTGGGTTAGTTTATTATTAAAATTGATTAACTAATCATTTAGAAATACTCCCATTAAACCCTACCCATTAAAATCACAATTAAAATAACTTTTAATCATTTATAACTATAAATTATTCATTTCATATGAAACCAAAATATTATATTTCCCATCTAGAGCTCCAAATGGTATAAAAATAAAACTTTTCATGAATGAATGATTGCAGGCCAAAAAAATATTTTTTTAATTTATAATTTTTTTCAAGAAATAATTATTCTCAAAATTCAATGTATTTTTTTTATTATGGATCAACCCCATTCTATATAATTAGTAAAACCATAAAATAATATCTCTAAGATAATATTATTTTATAAATTTATCATTTTATTAGTGAAGGGTATCTGATAATCTAAAAAATCCAAATATTGGTGTATGGTCCTAGAAAATACTATAAAATAATCATCCCCTAGAAAATCCCCTTTTATATCCTTAAAAAAGGTAATTCATGTTGTTATAGAAAATTAATACAAAAACACAACCCACTATAACATAAACTTTCTATCTAGGAGGTATGAACTCAGAACAAATATGATGCACAACTATCTTGGAATGAAACATCCTCTTTTATGTGTAATAATAATAGATATTTACCGTATATTTGTATAAAATATATGGATAAATGCATATGATCTAGTTTATTATTTATCATCCTCTCAAAAAACATTTTAGATCCAAATGGACACCAAGTCACATTGGGGAAATAATTCAAAAAATGACTAATTTATGTATCGTATTTTTTCATTTTTGTTGTTACTTTAAGTTTGATCTTATTACATCCCACTATTAAAGATATTAAAATATTTCTTTCTCTAATTGCCTAGATCTATGAGGATCAACCCTTGGCATATTTTCAAAGATCAAAGCACTCAGTGGTGGCTAAGAAGATGTTTGAAGACGTCTAGTTATGTAAAAGGTGGGAAGGCAGATTAAACATCATATAAAAGCATTAAATGATGTAAAATCATATTTCATGGGTTGATTAATGGTATGAAATAAGGATTCACGACCTAAAATATTTCAGGATTTGAAAAAATAAATATATCATTGAGGTGACACATTTTTCAAAAAAAAACTCGACCTTGAGAAATTACACAACATACAAGAGTATTACATATCTTGTAATTCCCCGACAATATATGATTTCAGTGTTTTCCTATCACTTGGATCTTGTCCAAATATACTAATAAAATATATCTTCCTCGAACCCAAGTGACCCGATGACCCTCCCTTAAGTGTTTTGGGCATTCGTTTATTAGGGAATGATTACATGCTCCCCCATTCATTTTTCAGGGATCCATATTCAATATAAGGAATATTGTAACTATTTTCTTAAGGCTTAATTTAAATTTCTGCTATTGTTTCTCTATTCCATGTTATGGAACATGATAACCATGTTTCTAATGAATTTTTCAGGGTCATTAGTTGTTATAGTTGTTTCACGACGTCCTTGGGTGGATGTAGTTGTTGTAGGGTAAGAGATTGTGATCCATTTCATTGATCCATTCTCATTAAAAAAATATCAATGAGCTTTTGGGGTAGGGTATTTGATGCATATATTTTTATATATGTAAAAAGTTAGTGTTTTCATTATTAATTCCATTGTATCTCAATGAAATTTTCCTAATTAAATATATTAACATGATTTATGATTTTTTATCAATTTCATAATGATGTTGTTGCCTTGTACCATGATAACAGGTTGATTCTTGATTTTCTAGATGGTGTGATATCTAATATTTTTTTGATTATTCGTGATGGATATTATTAAATAACCTAAAAATTAAATTAATTTATAATTACCTAGCTACAAAATAAAAAATCATATTTAATCATATGGTTGTCGTTTTTATAATTTTATTTTAATAAATTTGATGTGAGCATGCATGATTAATGGAGTGGGTTGATGAAATTAAAGCATGTAAATGAATGTTTAAAATTTATTAATGGAATGTTAAATTAATTGTTAGTCTAATTTGGTGATAGCTTGTAATTTTTATGTTTCTATTAGTCAGAACCTGTGAATAATGAATCGGTTAATTCAGGATAGAATATGAAATGGTTCTGGGTTACAGATAATTCCTTGTAGGGCCTGAGTTACCCACATGCTTGTATAGGTTGAGTTCCTTGTTCATTGGAACCATGATAGATATTTGTTTTTGAAGGTTTGATTCTTTATTTAGGTTCAAGATTCAATTTCAATGTTATCTCTGTCTATTTGTGATGTGATATGAATATGAGACTTCTAGTTGTGTGGGTAGGGTGGCCTGAATGTGACATGATCATGGGATGGATGAGCCTAGAGGGTTGTTGTATTATCTGATAATATAATCCCAATTTTCTTAGTATTAGTTGATATCTAGAGTGGCGGGATGCATTGTTTTATTTATATGGGTGTCAGAGAGGACCCCAGAGATGATGGAACAAGTTGAAGCTTGGCTTGATCATTGAGATAAAAGTGGATGTTAGATGGCTCTTTTTTTGATTATCTAGTTTAATTTCCCCACTTCTATAGGAATGTTGTCTTTATTACTTGCCTTCCCAAATAGGTGAATATGCATAGGTTATTCCACATGATTTCCATGTTTATCTTCTCAAGGATGGATGGGTCTATGATCCTGCAATATTTGGAAAAGACTCGACAGGTAGTTCACCTAATCAACATGTGGATCCCATTGTGCTTGGTAGCATAGGATTTATTTATAATACCTTGAATTATATAAATATAGAACTTGGTAATTTTGTTAATAAATAAATGAATAATTATTTAATCCGTGGGGGTTAGAGGTTATTGGGATGAAAATTTGTGGTCCCATTTTTAAGAATCTGTGGAATCGGTTTGGTTTTTCCTAGAGGAATAGTTTTTTCCATGTAAATATAATGGAATGTATTCTAGAATTGATAAAGGGTAATTAATTTTTAAAAAATTAATTTATGTAAAGGGATATTTATGAAAAGGGATAAAGTAGTTAAATATAGATCTTTAAATGGTTGTGTTCTTATAAAATATCTAGTTTTGTAAGTGGAATCTCGGATTTTGAGATATGTTATCTATAGTTCAGTAAAAGACTATATTTTTACCATAGTGTGGTTGTGTGGTAACATATATTATATTCTTTTTGTGTTTCTATATGCTAATACACCACATCTATTTGGTAAACTGACACCTCGGTGATTCTGAGCTAAGGGGGAGGTTTACCCCAATTTCCCACTGGGTGGATGGATGGATGAAAATCTCATATGGCATCTGTCACATCTATTGGTAGATACTTGTGTTTGTATACATGATAGTTAGCATTCACTGTATATCGGTGTATTGGTATTTAATGGATTATGGTTATTTCAAAAACATATATTCTAGATACAGTTTCATATGGAATAATATAGATGTAATGTGTTTAGGATGTGATGGGTTGAGGATACTTACACACGTTTTGGGATATAATGGCGTGAGGTATAATACCTGAAGTATGATACATGCTATGTGAGCTGTTTTATCTCCAGGAAACTACTGGGATACTTTTTGGTTGTGTGTCTGTGCTGGTAAGTTGCATGAGGTGCATGTAGTGGCGTTTCTCCCAAGTGTCTGGAAGAAAGCATTTTTAGAGGGAGAATCTTAGGATGTGTGATATCATGGAAAATAGAAAAACCATTGGGGAAGTTGTTTTGGGGTACCCTTAATATTCATTATTATAATATTTACTCTTGTATATGATGATGGGGGAGAGTATCCATTGTGAGGTTAGAAACATGGTATAACTTTTTAGGTGATGATTTAGTTTCACCTGTTGTTCATTGGTCATTTCATGTTTTCATAAATTTTTCACGAGATACAGTGTTGATCCTACTTAGTATACAATTATACTCACCCTAGGTTATATAAACTAATTTTCAGGTCACTTGGAGTCACTTAGAGATCAAGATGGTTACTATTAGCTTGGGTGTTTTTCATGAGATATTTGGGCTTCATGGACCATGTCATTTTACCTTTTTTTGGTACTTGTAGAATTCATGTATAGTTTTAGTTATTTTTCAATAAATTACATATATATAGTTGGGATTTATTTTATATTTTATTCTGTGTAGGATTTGGTTGGTGTTTGTCTTGTCACTCTCTTCTGCATGGTTTCTCTTAGAGGGTAATGCCTCCCATCTGCATGTTAAATATACCTTAAATTCTAGTCTCCAACATGTATCCTACTAGAGGTAATAATCGTTTGGTCGTTTTATCTATTATCACAATGTTTTTCCAAGATGTGTACACTTTGTTGGTAGGGGGTCATGATAGATTGGTATCAAATCTCTAGTGGAAGAATAGAATGGATTTTGAGTTTTGCAGCAGAGTGGTTGCCTTGGTTGGTAGGGAAACAGGGTCATAAAACTCCACCAATAACTTTAAACAACATTGACTGGCTGAGACTCATCTATTTAAGGAACCCTATGATCTGTTTCATTAAAATTATGTTTATAATGACTACTAAATGATGTGATATTTTTTTCATGGTAGAGACTTAGGAATGGATCATGCATCATTATTTTTTTCTCCAATGTTTGTATCGGTAGAACTTTGTATAAAATTACCAAAAAAGAATTAAACAAAACCATTAATTAATGTCAAATTATTCAATGTTCAAGGTGTATGATCCATAACTATTTCTCCCATTGCAGGTATGGGTCCTTTACGATGTTCTCATGGGTTCATGTAAAAGATATCCAATAGGTTGAGACCGCAGATCACCTTAGAGTATGAATTGATGATGAAAACACATAGAGGAAGACACTCTATGAGTTTAATCACTAGAGGATACAAAATTATTAGGGATCCATTTTAGATGATGTCACAAAAGTCTGGTTAGAGGAGATAACCATTAGTTTTATTCAAGCATGGTAGGAGCACTAGGTATCATTGGTTGTGACAATGATAAGTGGGGAAGAGAAGAAATGGTTGTTCTTGTTTCTTAGGGTTAGGAAGAGTAATTAGTCTCATGGAAGAAGTTATGAGAGTAGTTCAGAGCCGATTCTCTTTCTTTGACCATGAAGGTGGAAGTTATCTAAGAGATTCTTACACTTCGATAAGGGAGATCTTGTGTGCGAGAGTTAGAGATCCATTTTAGGAACCTTAGGTTATATGCTTTGGATCTAATGCTAGATGATGAGGCCCAGGCGAGGCATTTTGATAAGGATTTGCATCTAGAGATCTAGAATGATGTTTATGTTGACTATAAATATTAAGCTAGCATAGAGTGAAATGGACATGGAGATGACGTTAGCCTGAACAAGATCATCATGAGAGGGGAGTCGTCAGGATTCCCCATGAAGTTAGCTAAAGTCCAGAGTTCCCATGTTTAATGCTAGAAATGTTTCCAATCAGCTTTTGGTAGTTTACATCCCTCTACTTCTCGTTTCTCTATGGGTGGTGGCTCTCACACCCATCCTAGGGGATCCAATATTTTTTCCTTATGAAGGTCAAGGCCATCAACAATGATAGTGCCTGACCATTCATAGCAGTTTGTGTGTGCCAAGTGTTCTGATTCATGATCATCTATTAAGTTAGTTCCATACATGTTAGCAGTTGTAGTTTTAACCATTTTTGGATCAACATTGAGTAGGTGGATCAGAAATAGTAAAACCCCATGATGCTCCTCGTACACATATAGTAGATTGTGGCCATGGAGGTGGTTTCCTGCAGGGTAAGAGTGGTCCTGGATTTTGTCAATTCCGGTTTAATTTGTTAGCATTTCCATGGATAGGTGTTCCAGGCATCTTTCAAAGTACCCATTTCATTTTTTATACATGGATTCATTTATTCATTAATTCAAGAGAAAAAAATCTTTTATATCACCTGATATTGTTCATATCTTATGAGTTTAGGTGGAGAGCCTTCCAATTCCCTTGGCGTTGACTACGAGAGTTGGAGGTTGAGTTGACTTGTTTGATGTATGTACATACTATGATCTACTTCCAGGTAATCACCTATATGGAGAATATTTCTTATGTTTATGAATACAACTATAGGATTTCATCCACATCATGGATTGGTTGTATTGGGAACATCTTATCATTGATTGATTGTGGAGGCATGTTGTGTTCGTTGAAGAAAAGAGAGAGAGAACAATTTTTGTGGGTGAGGAGAACCCATGGATGTGTCAGAGGCATTTTATGTCCTTTTCATTCATGATATCTAGGCTGATGTTGGTTTCTTCAGAGGTTCAATGGTTGAAGTTTCCTTGGGTCATAAAATAGTACCCAAATATTCTTCTAGAAGAGGTTGTAGTGTTACTGACTCAATAGAAGATAAAGTTCGGGATCAAGCTATATCCAAGTATTTACCTTATCTCAGTGTATCCATATAGGTTGGAACCATATGAGTTTCGATAGTTGATGATATAGTTTGATGGTTAGTTGTGGGGTGGTTTCATTTTTCCCAGCATGTCACCATAGGGTGCACCGGTTTTGTTCGTGATGAAGTGTGACTATAGTTTATGATTGTGTGCTGATTATCATTGTTTGAACTAAGTGAAATTTAAGAACATCTATATCATTACATGGATTGATGTTCAATTTGATCAACTGAAGGGTGAAACATGGTTCTCAACCGTCTCTTTGTGGGTAGGATATCGTAACATGTGGGTGAAGAATGATGATATCACAATGACTTCATTCCATTGTCTCTGTGGGAATTACGAGTTCATTGTGATGTCATTTATTGTGATGAATTATATAGTTGTGTTCATGGTGTTGATGAATGTAGTTTTCATGAGTTTCTAGATAATTTCATGGTACTTTGTGTACTCCACATCTGCGGAGGAGCACACAAATTATTTGCAAGCTATTTTTATAGTTATTCATCAATAATAGATATTTCGAAGGTTGTTGAAGGGTGATTTTAGGATCATGAATTATGTTTCATAGGGCATGTTGTATCCCATAAGGGATTAGTTTCGGATATATAACTGATAAAAGTAGTTCTTTCTTGGGATTCTCAAAAGATAGTGGCAGAGGAGTGAATATTCATTAGTCCTGCTTGCTATTATAGGAAATTCGTAGCCAATTTCTCTCAAGTTGTGACTCCTCTGACAAAAAATACTAGAAATTATGAGGCTTTAATGTGAACTAGTGTGTGTCATGAATCTCTTTAGTGTCTTAAGGGGAAGTTGGGCATTTCTCTGGTACATATTTTCCTCTATAAAGTGTTTAGATTCATGTTTTCTGTGATGAATTATGTTCAGTGATAGATATTATTTTTATGCATCATAAATAGATCATTTTGATTGGTATCAATAGTTGACCCCCAATAATAGAACGATGCCACCCACGATCTTGAGTTGGTGGTAGTGGTGTTTTCCTAGATGTTGGGGATACATTACCTCATTTTGGAGCATTTTTTGGTCTTCAATGGCCATTAGAGCATGAGGTATGTTTAATCCAAGCGTGACTTAATATTTCAAGATCATTGTTGGATGGTGTTAAAAAATTATTAAAACATTGAAATTTCATATGAACATGGAAAATGGAATGTTATAGCTGATGTGTTGATCAATAAGTAACGTAGTGATCCGGTGCATGAATCTGCTGATTCATCGTGGGTGATGGGAAAAATAATAGCATTACATTTCAACATGGTATAATTTGGGGGAAGATTTTATATTTTTCAAATGAAGGTGTAGTTATCTTTGGTGAAGTAAGTAGAAGATTAGTAGTTTGTGAATCATGAGTTAGAGCTCTTGAGAGACATAGTTCTTTATGGTGAGGCCCCTGATGGTTATTTTGAGGTTGAACAACACCAAGTGTTGTTTTAGGGGAGTCTTTTATTTTTTATTTAGCATTTCATGAGATAGTTCTTAGTAAGTTAATTAGTTTTACATTATTAGTATATCCTAGAATTAAAGATATTTACTTAGATTTTAGGAGTCAGTAATGGTTTCCTCGGTTGAAGCATATATTTTCAGAGTTTGTGTCTCAATATTTTGTCAACCATAGGGTGCAGGTTGAGCATCATGTTCCCCATGGTTTTCCCTAGCCATATTATTTTCCTTAGTAGATCTGAGAGGAAATATTGATAGAATTTGTTACCATTTTTCCTTATGATTAGGTAGGATATAATGTAATATGGGTAGTAGAGGATTTGTTGACAAAGTCTTCCCACTTAATAAAAATTAAAGAGTTGAGCTCACAAGATGTTTTTTCCAGAAAATATCTTGAGAAGGTGGGGAGAGTCCACAGATTCATGAGGAAGATCATTTTTGATTGAGATCCACGTTATACCTCCAGGATATGGAGTGGTATAAAACATGATTTTGGTTCTCAGATATTCATTAATGCTTCTTTCCATCTACAAATGGATGGGAAGATATATAGGACCATCCAGAATCATTAAGACAAGTTTTCCTCTAGTGTCCTGGATTTTGGAGGTTTGGGGATGAGGCACTTTACCTACGTATAGTCTTTTTAAAATAATATTTTTCACTGCACCATCGATATAGAACAAATAGGGGACTTGTATGGACCAACTTTCCATTATTCCTTGTGCTGGACTAGGTTTGGAGAGTCATCAATTTTTGGGCCCGAACCGTTACAAAATACAATAGTGATGGTTCAGATGATTCATGAGAGGATAATAGTAGCACATGATCATCATAAGTCATATTATTATCTTAAGAGAATACCTCTGGAGTTTGAGGTTGGGTATCATATGATTATGATGGTGACTCCTTATCATGGGCAGTGAATTTTTTGTCATGGGATAAAGCTTTCTCCCTAGTTTGTTTGTAATTTCAATGTGTTGTCTTGTGTTGGAGTCTTGTCTTACTTAATAGCACTTCACCCATAGATAATTCGGATACATGATGTTTTTTATGCATTGAAGCTCCTTCTTTATCTTCATGACAACTCTCACATCATCAATTGGGGTGAGATAGATGTTCACGATGATTAGACCTTTTAGGAATGACCTAAAGTTATCCAGGACCACTAGGATAAGGTTTTTCATGGTCAGAATATCTTATTGGTTTATGTATTTTGGTGGAAAGATGGTGTGGTTGAGAGTTCTTGTCAACATGATTCATAGATATGTGCTTAGTACCCTGATCTTTTTCATTTTTAGATCTTCTCTTGTAACATTGATCGTTTGGTGGTTCTAGGTCCCTTTTATTTATGAGATGTCCTTCTCTTATTGCTTGTTATTACGTACTCACTTTTGAGAGGTATCTCACCCAATAGAGTTTTTAGGGAATTATTTTGGTTGTTGTGTGATTATGTTCTTCTTCCCCCAATGAAGTGGTTGATCTCATGTGGTGGTGAGAGCCTTTAAAGGTTTCTTGAGTGGTGGCTATTCGGATGACCCCTTTATGTTTCCTCCCCAGGTCTGTTTTGGATTCTCGAGGATAATAATTTTTTTATAGGTATTTAATATAAGGTCCCTGATCTATGGGGATCAACACTTTGCATGTTTTTGAAGATTTAATTGCTCAGAGGTAGCTCAGAATATGTTTGGAGACGTTCATTTAAGTAAAAGATCGAATAGGGGGGATACACATCATGTAACGTCCTTAAACGATGTGAAATCCTATTTCATGTGATGTTTCTCCCACACAATTTATTTTAATTTTTTCCTATCCACTTGGTTTTCATTCAAATCATACAGCTACAACCAATCTCCCATGACTTCAGGAATCCCAAAGACCCTCTATTTAGTGTTTTTGGGAATCTATTATCAAGTAATGATAAATAGCTCCCTCGTTCGATTAGTAGCGAACCGACTTTGATATAATGTCTGATTTACCTCTTCTCTTGAGGATTCGTTGATTTATTTCATATGGTTTATCCTATCCACGTTGAGGTGTGGGATCTCCATGATTCTAATAGTGTTTTATTAGTTAATGCAGAGAGTCATTATGCTGCAACGTATTTGGGTGGATGAAATTCTTGTAGGAGAGGTGATCTTGATCCATTTCATTGATTCTTTATCCTATGCATAATTTTGACAACCTTTGAGGTAGGGGATTAAATAATTCTATATTTATTTATGTGAAATTTTAGAGTTAGCATGATTTATCCCATTGGATCAAAAATAAATTGAATAATTTAAATATATAATCTAGATTAAATAATTTTTATTCATCACATAGAGATTTTGTTTCTTTGTACTGTGATAACGGGTAACCTCCTGATTTTCAATATAGGGTGATATGTATGCCTTATTTTTTAGCCCATTGTTGATTGAAATTCGTAATGTTCATAAATCATGAAATAATTTACAATTAATTTTCTAGAAGATAATGATTAATTTTTAATAATATGGTTCTGTTTGTTATAATTTTATGTAAATTAATTTGATGTGAGTATACATTACTGATGTATTGGGTTGATGAACTTGAATCATGCTAGATCTTGTTGATAAAGGATTAATGGAATTTTAACATAATTTCTGAATTTATTTGGTGATATATTATGATAGCTCACTGTTTAGTTTAATCATAGTTAAAACCATAGAATAATGAATCTGTTAATTCAAGATGGAATAGGAACCAATTATTTGTTAAATATAATGCCTTGTTGGGTATGAGTTTCCTAATTCATGAAACAAAAAAAGTGAATAGTGGTTTGAAGCATTTAGATATTGTTTTGTGTGAAGGATGGATTCTATATTTAGGGATGAGAGTATGTTTCTATGTTTTTTCATACTCCTTGTGATGTGCTCAAGATATGAGACTTGTTGTTGTGGGGGAAGTGAGGCCCTGATGTGATGTGTGTCTGTGATGGCTAAGCCTAGAGGGCTGTTGCTATTTGTAGGGTTTGGGAGGCCCATGTTTTGTAGCAGTAGTTGATGTGTAGAGTGGTGAGATGCATTAGTTTATCATATTGGTTCCAGGGAGGACACCAGATATGATGGAACTGGATGAAACTAGCATTACACCTTAAGATGAATGTTGATGTTGGTTGAATATGTTGTTTTATTATCAGTGTTACTTTCCCTATTATATGAGGTTTATGGAATTTCTTACATATCTTCCAAAATAGTTTAATTCATGTGTGGTACGCCTTGGTATTTTTGTGTTATTCTTATTGAGGATGTATGGGTTTTTGATCCTACTATAGGATGGAAAGACTCGATGTGTAGTTCACCTACTCATCATGTTTAGGCCCTTGTGTTTGGTATCTTACAATGTATTCCTATAATACATGGAATTATGGAAATATGGAAAGTGGTAATTTTTTTAATAAATAAATGAATAATTGTTTAAACTATATGGGTTGAATATTTCTGTGATACAATGTTGAGGTTGTATTTTTAAGAAGTTGTGGACTTCATTTTTTTTCCTGGAGGGAATTGTTTTTTTGGTTAGAATATTATTGGAATATAAATTGGTATTAATAATATTTAATTAATTTTTAATAATTAATTAAAGTAATGTGAAATTGATGAAAAGAGATAAATTAACATAATAGATGTATTTAAATGGATGTGGGATTGTAGGATATATTGTCTTAGCAGAGCCAGTCTGGAATTTGAGAGACATTAGATACAGTTGAATTTATGACTAGGTTCTTCCAATAGTGTGTTAGCGAACTACATTATTTTTATAAAATTTGTGTTTCTATATGATACTCCACCCTATCAATTCGGTAATCTATCACCCGGTGGATGTTGAGCCCTGGGGGTGTTTTCCCCAACATCTCGGTGGAAGGATGGATGGCTAACTACCCCCTATGAACCTGCTTAATTCTCTTGGTAGTTACTTCAACAGGTATGAATGGTGGTTAGATTCCCCATATATGTCTGTAGGGGGAGGTAATGTATTGTGGTTATTTTACACATATATATTTTGGATATAGTTTCCTATGGACTACTATAGGGTTAATGTGTATAGGATGTGATGGCTTGGGGATCCTTTCTCGGTGTATGGGTTGTAATGGATTGCGTTATAATACCTGTTGCATTATACATGCTATACGTGAATTGGTTGCTCCGAGATACCACCTATCTACGTATTTTGTGTGGTATTGTTGGTGAGTTGAATGAGGATAATGTTTAGGTGCTTCACCTAGGGTACATCAGTAAAGCATATTTGGAGAGAAATTCTTTGGACATGTGATGTTGTGGGAAAATCTTAAAAATAGTTTGGAAGTGGCAGTAAGGTACACTTAATATTAATTGTTATGTTATAAAATCTTATAAGAGATTATTGGTGAGAGTATCCATATTGATAATAAGAAAATAGTATACATATTTACTTGATTATCATGTGAAAACCTATTTCCACTAAGATTTTACATGAATTATTTACTTTTGCACGAGATGCATTGGGTAAGATCCTTCTATGTATACTATTATACTATCCCTACCTTAAATAAAATATTTTTTAGTTCACTTGTAGCATGCTAAAGATCATGCTGGTTACAACTAGCTTGAGAGTTTCATAGGATCAGTTTGGGCTCAATGGTCGAGGCCATTCTAATTTTTTTAGTAATTTCTATTTTAATTTTTAGTTGTAGTATTTTTTCATGAAATTAGATATGTGTAATTGGGATATATTTTTTATTATTTTTTGATAAAGATTTTCTTGATATCTGTCTTATCTTTTTTTCAACATGTTTTTTCTTAGGGGATAATGCCTCTTTTCAGTGGGTTAGTTATTCCCTTAGTGCCAGTCGCCAACCCGAGGCCTACTAGAGGCAGGACTCGGGGTTCATTCCATCTCTTATCACATTACCATCATAGGAGTTGTACCCATTGTAGGAAGGGTTCCATGACATTTTCAACATAAGGTAATTCCAATTATCTCCCACATAACCATAATGAAACTCCGAATATTTCACACTAATACTAGTAGATTTTAAAATAATATTATTTCATTATACAAATATTTGTTCCTATTCAATATAAAAAGTCATACCTACACTTTTGGATTCAGTATAAAAGTCATAATCGTACAGTTATGGATTTTATACTAATAAATGTTACACTAGTTTAACCATCCATAGAGTAAAACAACATTTGGAAATATGGGATCACTTACAAACCCCTCATGTCAGTTGGTTTAGAGTTTTAGAGAATTTATAGAGTCTCAAATATAATGATACCCATGAATTTAAGATATAAATTATAAAATATTCCCATATTTATTTTTCTTATAATATTTAAAAATAATTATTCTGAGTTATCATAAAAAACTGTGAAAATCATTAAAAAATATTTAATCATCAAAAAAATCACTGTAAGGGACATTAAAAGAAATAAAAAATTTTCTTCATGAATAGGTATACAAGATTGGTCGTATTGAAAAAAAATTGGTCTAAAAATAAATTAATTATTACATAATAATTCAAATTTTTTTCAAAAATATTTTCATTAAAAAAATCTAAACAAATATTTAATAAAAAATAAAAATCATAAAAATTCATTTTCTGATATTAAAAACATATTAAAAGTTTTTCAAAAAACTATACACTTTACCCTTATTAAATATATATTATTTTCATTTAAATAAAGGCTCATTAGTAATAACATAGGAGAGTAATATAATGAACATGGTGTAGTACGAAAATGTAAATATAGGAAATGTGGAAGTAAAAAATCATTTCATAAGTATAAGTCAAGTGCAATTACGTTGAGAATATTAGATTGTGGAAAAATTCCCACTGTAGATTATTTTCACCCACCAATCCAATAAATAATGTCTTATGAGATAAAATAATTACACATTGAATTTATGTTCTATAGAGGATCAACCATTATAACATGTTCAAGATTATGTGTTCTAGATAATTCAATCTATTATAACGAATAATCCTAAGAATTTTCCATGGAAAAAATCTGTTTCATAGTCTTTCCATATATCATAATCAAAGTAAATTTCATAATGAAGGAATTGGAGAAATGAAAATAAGATATATATATTATGCCATCAATGATATTTGGAGTATTCTAGGTATAAATTTCGGAGAAATATATGAAACAATTATAATAACTACATAAATATAAATATGGATAAAATGTGGAGTGAGATAGAGAAAGGTAATGGCCTAAAAAAATGTGGTCTTTATAGATCCGTTACAACCATATGAAAAACTTTTCGATATATCAAAATATCAAATAAATTTTGCATAAATTTTTATAATAGATAGAGAAAAGGGAAATATAATTTTATTTATTTAAAAAACAATATTATACAAAATAATAGTTGTGGCTGTAAGAAAATAAATTTCCACAATATATATTAAAATGACATTATTTCTATTTTATAAATAAAGACAGAACATTTCGTAAAAATTATGTTAAAATAATTATTTGGTAAAAATAGACTAGAATGTAATATAAGTCATAAAAATCAATTATAATTCATTTATGGACATATAAATACACAAATACTTTCATAAATATCGAAATGGAATCTAAATATTTATAAAAAATAATATTGAAAACACATAAAACATGGTTTTAAAAGTTATATATCGTTCATGTTAAACATTAAATCAATTCATTTATCAATTTTTTTTAAAAAAAGTAAAATATGTATGAAAATTATAATTCTTATCCATTTAACCATAAGAAATAAATTTATTAAATCATTCAAATTCTCAATTAAATGGATGAAAATTAGTTGGAAGGGAAACACTGTGAGAATTATTTAAGAAAAATAGTCCCTTACCTCAAGTCTGAGTCTTTATGTATGTTATTTATCATCATGAATGATACACATATGTAAATTATTTACATTATTAATATTCATTTTTAATTTTACAATTTCCTATATTATATTTATTTTCATTTTATATTCCCCAACTTAATAATTTATGTTCACATCAGATGTATTGATGATATTATGCTCATATGTCCAAAATGACCATGTTAGGTTGACTTTGGTAAAATATTTCATTATTTAATCTTCACCAAACTAATGTAATAGAAATTATTTGTAATTTTATACATATATTATATTTTTAAAATAAAATATTATAATTTTTTTAAAATGACCAACATTACACTCATAAATATGATAGTTCGTATGTATGCATGAGTAATGTTTCCATTTATCAATAATAACGATGGAAAGTAGGTGACTGATATTTTAAATTTAAATAATTATAAATTTATCATGCGTAAGATATTATTTATTTAGAAACACGTATATATACCATCCATTTGATGTGTTAATGTTTATCAAATCACATCACTTCATTGAGGTGGTGAAGCACACATGCACAAGAATATCGTTATTGTCATTCAATGAGTATAAATGTTAGAAAATATTGTATATGTTAATTTTAATGAATGATATATATTTCATTAATATAATATATATAATTTATATTCATCATTACAAACAATCATTTGAGGGGATTAATTAAAATGAATTACATCGGTTCGCGATGCGATAGTCCGCCACACAAATTAATGATGGTTTCATTTCCTATTTGGTTGAAAGGATATGGATGTAGCTTGTTCTATTATTATAATAACATCTATATATACATTATATTTTGATTTTATTATATCATTATGCTTGAATATTATTTAAAGGAGTTGGAAGAAGAAATAAAACCAATGTGATCTGTTAACATTTGTACCTTATCTTCAGACAACATATTTTGATTTACGCCAAAATAATTCCAATGTAGGTTTAATAATAAAAATGGTATCTATTGACCATGTAGTAATATTAATATGGAAATTTGGTATGTATCTTCTAAACTAAAATACTTTTTATGTGCAAATAAAAGATGAGAGAAGGTTTCATTTTATAACTAAGGGGAACGACAATTTAGAATTTCCTAAAATATCAAATAAATTTAAAATAATTAGTACGGAATAAAGTATTCAAACTGTTATAATTTGAATATAATATGTTCAAGGGTCCAATTACAATCATATAATAAAACTTTGATAAGTCTAGATTATATTTTTACAATTATCACTTTGTTTTAACATGTATTAACCCATTTTTTAATTGCAATGATAATACTGTTTATATTATTTAATGGTCTAGATAATTACCATAAAAGAAATATTATCAAATAAATTAACCCTGATTTATATTTGAAATTATATACCAAAAAATATTCATATTATATAATTTTTATGAATTTTAAATCATGTAATAAAATGTTATTTTTTATATAATATCATTAATGTTATTTTCGGAAGTATTCTTTTAATTTGACATTAAAAACTTCGATATAGTAATTGAAATAGAATCTAATATTTTCCGAAATCAGTATTATGTAATATATTTTAAAAAAAAATTGGAACATATTAATTCATTCAATTTATTTTACTTCTAATATTTTTTTACTAATTTATTTTATAACTCAATTAATAGAATAAATACTTTTTCACCATTAATTATGAATTTATGTTTTTTATTTCAATAAAAAAATTAGAACTAAATTTTCACAAAAAAGAAGAATATTTATATTTTAAATAATTATTTATTATCAAAATGAATATTTTAATCCATGTCAAAATATATTATAATTATTTAAAGATAGAAAGTGACATTTTTTAAACCCTTTTACAGGAATAATATAATGGTCCAAAAAAGAAATAATACGCCATATTGACATATATTATAGGCAAGGATTATAATTTCATAACCAGAGTTATCCAATGGGATATATGTATTATTTGAGGTTAACGTGTAGTCCTAATCATATTATTTTTAAACTTAACAATACTTGTCACTTTTATTGTGTTGATAAAAACTTTGAATATTTACTACTCATAATGACTAAAAATAAAAGGTGCCTACTTACTAACTATAAAAATACTAAAAATATATTTTTAATTAATAATTCAAGATTCATTTAATTTAAGTGTAATAATTTAATTTAGAAATAAACCCATAAATTGCAATTAAATATAGTTTTTTATAAAAATTTATTTTTTTAGATAAATATTTTGATTATAAATTATAGTATAAACTTCATTAAAATAGATTTAATAAAACTATTTTTAGTAAACATTATCTAATTTATTGTTTAAAACTAATTCAAAAGTGAATATTACTTTTCTATACACATTAAAATAAAGTATAGTTGTCAAACAAAATTATGCATTTTCCCACACTCTTTGAAAAGTCAAACCTTTTAAACAATTACAAATTTTCAGCATATGAAAATTTAAATATTATGATTTCAACAATTATATCCTTTTTAAAATATTAAATTCCTAAATGTTAAATAAATTTATTATAATATTAATGCCGGAAAAGTTGTAAATGATATTTTTTAATAAAACGTATTTATGATGAATAAAATGAGTTTACTATAAAATTGGGTGATTATATAATATGATTTTCTCTGTAAATAAATATTTAGTTGAAAATTTGTATATATTTAGTAAATTTTCTAATTTGACTTAGTCATTATGATTCAAATATGAGGTTATGATGATTATATTTAAATAATAACATTTCTTATTTCATTTATGATTTGTGTTTCATTTTGTATATATTATTGAACGTAGTTTTAAATTTTTCCCGAATCCAATAGTGTTATATTCCTCCCTACATTAATAAATTTCATAATCACAATTTTTCCTTGGTACCATTAAATAAGAGGTTGGAATATAAAAAATCCATTGAAGGAATCCCACACTGTTTAAAGGGTTAATAAAATATTATATTGAAAAGATGGAGAAGAAATTTTGAATGTCATCACATAATTGAGTTTCCAAATTGGATTAAATTAACGAGAAGTTAAAATATAGAACAAAAAATATATAATATCTTTATAATTAAGATGAATTAAAGAGATCATTTAAGATAATAAATTGAATTATCAATATATATTTATTGACCACAAAATATTAAACAGATGTGATGTGAAAAATAACATTGATTCACCATAAATTAAGGTAATAGGATAATATTTTAGTTTCAAGAACCTTTTCAATTAGTTAAGTTATTATGATACCATATATAATGAGAAAAAACATAAACATAATTTATTTAAACGTATAGTTTCATCATTTATTCAATTTCCATAAAAACTCATTTTGTCCAAATAATGGGTATGTATTTTTCATGATTGAAGCACTAAAATAAAATTCTAATGGGTAAAATAATACCAAAAATAGATATCAGGATATTAAAACAATTATTATCAATTAAAAAATAATAATATTGTGTATCAAAAGTTAAGTTAATTTCAAAAATAAATAAACCATGATATAATGAAATACAACATTAATGTCGAAATACATAATAATAACAACACATGTGAAAAATTGATTATTTTATGAATAACTAAAAGTAAAATTCTTGAAAATAATCCCAAAACATTTTGAACCCAAAAATTATCATAATTTAGTAATAAAATATTTTGATAATCATTTATCATTTATATAAAATTATCATAAAAAATCAATGATATATATATCGAGAAATGTATATTCCCTAATTATATAATCTCAAAAATATTATATTCATTTCTATATATAATCTGAACCACCATAATGACAATTTAAAATGATATGTTCATCTAAAATATGAATCCTCATTAATTCCCCAAATAAAATCCCATAATAGCATTTAACTTTATTCAAAAACAATATAGTGACATAATTCCAAAAAACAACAGTCCCTTAATTACCAAAAATATATTTAATCTTGTGGTTTTCTACAATATAATTCATATGTTCTTGAATTTTAATAACCCATAATTACCTTATTATCAAAGATCATAAAACACCTAGTATTTATCAATAACAATAATCATGTACCCACAAAATGAACTGAAAATATAACACAAATAATAATTAATGTTATACCTGAGGGTTACATATTCTATAACCGAGTATAATGTCTCCCAAAATTCCATTAATCACATTGACATCCCATATAAACACCACAATGGAAGTCTAATATTTTGAACTTATGAACAACATTAAAAATCAAAAACCAATTATGGTATCCATTAAAAATAATATAAAAATCATGAAAACATTATATTTTCAATAGATGTCTATACCCTGCTCTGATACAATCTATAATAACCCCAAACTGGAACATCTAGATATGGTTCTAAAATAATCAATATTATATTTATTTCATAGATACCAGTCCTTATGAACCAATTTAAACTATCCAAAACCTATAAAATATAATGTAAATATGGAATCACATACATACCCACTGATCATTTATGTTTATAGTTTTGAATAATTTTGATAAACTATTACACAATAATACCCATCACTTTAAGTGAGAGTTTTTCGCACTATATATAGATATTATATAACAATATTATATCTATATAATTGATCCTACATATCCAGAAAACCTAATAAAACACCATTTTGTGGATTAATTGTTTTATAATAAAAGAATCAATATCTCACATTGTGATCAATTTTTGTATTTTAAAAATATATGCGATTAGATCATTCATTTGAACATTTAATGAAAATTCTAGTTTTACCCATTAAAATTTGACTCTAGTATTTCAAACATATATTATTTTATTTGAATTATTTGAACTTAATATTTTGTAACTATGTTTCTGACATAATTGGATACAAATATTAGTTTGGACATATAAGCAAAATTGTAAATTTGGCTGGATCAAATTGTCCATGTAGTCAATGATGGGATGGAATTTTCAGATTGAACAATAGTTTTGTATTTGGGCGATAACCGTTACTTTGGATTAGACCCAAATTATGATGGGCGCTTGAGGACCAAATTACTCACAAATCATTCATTATGAAGGACTGCTAATTCACGTGGTTTTTATGTCAAATATGTGGTGCATGTGGGATTAAAATATTTTTTTTATAAATTTAACTTTGACACAGAAAAATTATTTGTAACGCTATCCCTACCACCCTATATTTAAAAAAGAGTTTCACACTTTTAGATAATGGGTTTAGGGATTGGGAAGGGGTGGAAGAAGGGTTGTCTCCTTGAAGCATCTCAATCCCCTTGTAAGTAGTAAGGAATTGTTCAAATAACTCTTACAAGAAGGATCTCGTCTCCCAAATCCACTTTATGCTTCATTGTTTTCATTCTTGTCTCTTAATTTTTTCTTCAGATAATCTTTTATGTTCTTATCTTTTCATATTCATATTTGTCTTCTTAGGCTGTAATCTAAGAGTGTAGAGGAGATTTTGTGTTCCCCTTTTAATCCATTGCTTATGAAAAAATAGCTCAATGATGATATCTCCAATAAAGGAAGTTTTATTTAATTCATAGTGATTTTAATTCCAACTCCCTTAATTTATATACATTGAATCCATAAACGAACTGAAATTAATAAACTATGATTAATTAATTGAGTTTTAATTTGTATTTAACTTGGTCTACTTTCACGTTATCTCATGGTCAGTCTAGTTTAAATTGGGTATGTAAATCTTAAATCACAAAATCAAATCAAAATGAGAAATAATTTAGGGTCCATGTATTATTACCAATCATAATTAATTCTCAAATATATTGAGGATATGCTTCCCAAATTGGCCATTGGCTATAAGTTTGATGTTTGGATCGCAATAAAATTAGAGTGTGACGATTTTAAGTCACAAAGTTGATCAAAGTCTCGTTTTTTTGATATTTGTGGTCACATTAATTTTCGTAGGGTTTGGGTGCTGACAAGGATAGTTAATCACAATTTAATTAATTATATTATGATGGGATAATGATAAATGACTGGTAAAGGGGATAGATTAGATTTACTACATCTTCTTATACTGTTGTTTTTAATGAAATTGTGTCCTTAATTGTTAATTATTGTCCATTGGTTTTGTTAATTATTTGAAAGTTATTAACTAAAACCTCCCCATATTTTTTCATTTTTAACGAATTTATATGGTGTCTTCATGCCTATTAAGGGTTGTTTAATTTACTTACTACTCAAGAGAGTGACCTAGATCAGCTAATATGTTGCACTTAGTTAGATAAAAAATTAAATTGAATGTTCCCATGATAGTGCCATTAAAATTGGTTCCATTACTGGTAAAGAAAGTATTTAATTCAAATAATTATAGGTAATTGTTTTCATTTCTTTATCCTTTTGTTTTTTCTTCATTATTTCATTTTCTTTACCCTTTATAATATTTTTTGTTTTTTTATCTAATTCCTCTTCCACTAACTTTTCGTATCTATTAAACCATCAATTTAAGTTTATTATCATTTTATTATGGTTAAATTATATCACTTTCTATGATTTATTACATGATCCCATCTTGTGGATCTCTTTAATCTAGACACTGATATTGAATGCATCCTTAGAGATCGAATGAGACAATCTTGGTCTATGGGAAGTGTCCAAATTTACCCAGCTGGGGAATTCCAAAACTCTAAGAACTTTGAAATTGGAAAAAAATCAATATCTTACCTAAAAAACAACCAATGCCTAAAAACAATAATAATGAAATCAATAGAAATATTTGAGACTTGGTTGCACCTATCATTAAATTTCTGATAAATTATATTGCATATTTGAACCATGACTCATACATTGAATTGAAATTTAGGTTAACTCACCTACTTCCAATATTTAGAGGATTATCTAGTGAATATTCATAATAACATTTAAAATAATTTAATATGGTTTTATCAAACCTTAAACCAAGATATTTCTCTGAAGATCAAATAAAACTATGATCATTCACATTCTCATTTGATGGAGAAACAAAAGACTGGATATATTATTTACAACATGAAGACTTATAATGTTGGAATGATTTGAAACATCTTTTATTTTAGAGAGGTTTTCCCTCACCAAGGACCACTTCAATTAGAAAAGAGATATAAGGGATCAAGAAAGAACAAGGGGAGTCAACGTATGAGTACTAGGAGGGGTTCAACAAGTTTTGTGAAAGCTACACAAATCATCCATTTAGTGAAAAAAAACACATCTATTACTTCAATGATAGCCTCAGACATTTGTATAGAATAATGGATCATGACACAACTGGAAGAGCATTGGTAGATATAACAGCAGTACCCACACATGCATTGATAGAAAATATGGAAAAAAACTCCAAAAAATTTGGTGATCGTGGTACACTACATGTTAGGTGAGTACATAAGGTAATTCCATCTTCTATTGATATTAATTTAATTGATACCATGTTGGAATAATTGACCACTATAGTGAGTAATATTTCTTTGGCACAAGAGACATCCCAACACTCTCTAATGAGACATTGTAAAATTTTCACTAAAACACACTACCCAACTGATTATTATCCCCATTTACAAGAGACAGAGGATTGTGCAACATTATTTCCTAGGTGGACATATCAGCTGCAAGAACAACCACATCCCAAAAAGAATTATATTTCCTTTTAACCAACAAACAACCAAAGGTGGAAAGATCATTCAGACATGAGGTATATTTCTGGACAACAACAAAGGCCCCCTTTTCAAAATAATTTCCATCATCCTCCTCATTACCAATAGGGTTTCCAACAACCCCAAAGAATATTTTAAGCTCAATAATCATCAAGTCAACAACATGAGACTTATATACCAATGGTATATTCTAAATCTGATGATATTTTAAAACAAATTCTTCTGAATCAATAGAATGACTTGATGAATCATGATTTAGAGAAAAGGGAGTTCAAGACTCAAATGCAGAAGATTGCCACCGCCCTCCATGAACTAGTAAGTAATAACTCTGGATATCTTCCTTCCCAACCTACAACAAATTCTAGGTGAAATGTTAGTGCCATGACATTGAGAAACTGGACGTGAACAACTGACACATCTGAACCAATCATTCCTCTAAGATTTACCTAAACAATAGATAAGACCCATTCCATACCAACTGATGAGAATTCCATAGAGAAAGATAAAGGTAAGAAACGTTTTGACTATATTCCTCCTAAATCCCTTAATTTTCCAAATATACTTATTCAAACAGAAAACATGGATGATGTTCCTATGAAAAATTTGTTTTGGATACATTTATGTGTGTCAAGATCAAAATACCTTTACATTAATCCATTAAAAATTACCAAGGTAATCCAAATTCTTAAAATAACATTGTAACAATCGAAGAGGGATCAAGGGAAATGAGAGGATCACTCATGGAATGAGTCTTTCAATACTCATTACAAGAACTCTAGAAATGCCAACAATGTTCCAAGATCTCGATCCATTCATCATACCATGCACCATGAAGGAGTTGCACTTTTATTGTGCACTTTTTTATTTGGGATCTTCCATAAATGTGTTGTCTCACACTATATTATATTCTTTATAGATTACTTAGTTGATGATGATGAGAGTAGTTCTACAGTTGATGAATGGATCTGTAACATACCATATAGAAGTCCTAAAGATGTAATTGAATATTTAAGAGGAAATATCTTACCAGAAGATTTCTATGTTCTTAACATGGAGGATGATCTTTTATGCTTCCAGGCTTCCATTATCATAGGTAGTCCCTTCCATGAAAGTGAAAAAATGATCCTAAATGTCCATGAGGGTACACTTTCGATGGAGTTTAGGGATGATGTTGTGATATTTAATTTAATCTACACCATGAAGTACCCCTTATTATACCACTCTGTTATTGATATCATCTATTTGGAACCACTATATAAACACCCCCAAGTAATTTTATTGTTCTATACATAAGGAGATTGTGAGACTTGGTTCATGTTTGATTTATAAGATCACTTTCACACCATTTCCTAATTCACAAACCTCTCCGAGATTTGATTTTAAAATTGATTCATATTTTTATAAGGATCACGTGACATCTTTTTATGACATGACTTTTGAGTATTATGATGAATTAGAAGCGTTATTCTAAAATTTTGATGATGTATATTCTGATACTGATGTTCATTGTGCTCATATTTTAGTTCCTTCAATTTCTCCATATATTAAACCCCATCTACTCTAGAACTAATCCATTACTACCAAATCTAACATAAACATACTTGTTGAGTTGTGTCAAATTACCTATTATCATTGCTAAGTATTTCACATTTTAACACGAAGAAAATGTTTTAAATCTTTTGAGGGATAATATCAGGGAAATCGTTTGGATCTTGGGTAACATATTAGGTATTAGCCCCTCCATTTTCATTTATAAAATTCTTTTGGCGGAGGGGATATCCTTGTTAGAAAGACACCGAGGATACTCAATCCAACACTTCTAGATTTTTTTAATAAAGAGGATGAAAATTTTCTCTAGGTAGGTGTAATTTATCCAATTTCAAATTTATAGTGGGTCAGTCATATTCAAGTTGTGCCTAAGAAATGTGGTGTCACATTTGTTAAAAATGATAAAGAAGAGTTAGTTCTAAGGAGGGTTTAAAATCATTTTCTTGTGTATATTTATTATAGGAAACAAAATCAGCCCACTCACAAGGACCATTCCCCCCCCCCCATTTATTGATCATATAAATGAGAGACTAGCTAAAAAACACAATATTGTTTCATGGATAGATTTTATAAATATTTTTAGGTCTATATTGCTCCAAATTATTAGGAGAAGAAGACATTATCTTTTCCATTTAGCATATTTTCCAACTTGAGGATGCCATTTTGGTTTCTTTAATACCCCAAGTACCATCCAGAGATGCATGGTGAGTGACTTTTTAAATTTTATTTAGACATGCATGGAGGTATTTTCGGATGATTTTACAATATATGGGTCTTAATTTGGAGATTGTATCTCTATTTTGGGAATGGTTTTGAATGATTGTATTTATAAGAATCTGGTCTTAAACATTGAAAGGTGTCATTTCTTGGTAGAGCATGGAATTGCCTTAGGGAATTTTGTGTCAAAACATGGGATACAGGTTGATCGATCTAATGTATACATTATTTTATCCTTAACCTTTGAATCATGTGTGCATGATGTTCGATATTTACTAATGAATTTAGGATTTTAACAGGGTTTTATCAATGATATTAGTAATATTTCTCTTCCGATGTCATGATTACGTCAAAAGGATTTTGATTTGGTGTTTAATTATTCTTACAGGACTTCATTTGATGAGATAATGAAGTGTGTAACCACTCCACCCATCATAGAGCCCCAATGATGGGATATTAATTTTTATATTATGTGTAACATCTACCACTTATCAGATTGAGATGCCTTTTCTTTGAGGGTGGTGTGATGTTCAGATGTGATTTATTATGCATCAAGAACACTAGATTTAGAACAATAAAAAACCCACAAAAAAGAGTTTCTTTCCATCATATTTTATTTATATAAATTCCATTCCTATTTATCAAGTTCTAAATAGTTGTTTTTTCTGACCGTATAGCACTGAGGTACATCTTGAAAAATCTAGATGAAAATCCCAAACTTATATTTTGGGTGATCCATCTTTAGGAATTACATATTGAGATAAAGAATAACTATGGGTCAGAGAACATGGTGGTAGACCACATTAGTAGTCTTAATCACATATTAATGGATGCCACCTTGGACTAGGAACCACTTCGAGACACTTCTCCAAATGAGCGTCTTTATTTCATCTTTGGTACACATCCTTCGCATACTGATTTCATTAACAACCTT
Organism: Viscum album; assembly: GCA_963277665.1. Lineage (NCBI taxonomy): Eukaryota > Viridiplantae > Streptophyta > Magnoliopsida > Santalales > Viscaceae > Viscum > Viscum album. The sequence goes on along the minus strand of OY728123.1, from coordinate 2,129,919,834 downwards.
GTTTCCTCTAAAATTCCTATAAATTTAAAGAAAAATCATTTCCCAAAGATATAGAGTGGGTCATGTTTTTTATGTTTGGAACTATGCATTCCTCCAGCGCATGTGTAAGGTTCATGTTATTTAGAGGTGTTTCCCTGATAATAATTTTGAGTCTGTTCTGCATATCTTCAAAACACATTCATGTGGAGGAATATTTGGACCCGATGAAAATATAGGAAAGCCTTAGACTCTGCATTATATTTCCATAGATTATTCCATGATGCTCATGTGTTTTTTAAGTTGTTACCACATTTCCAACACATAGAGAACATTTTTAGAAGATACAAGATTCCCCAAAAAACCATATTATTCTATGAGATTTTTCTGTATGGGAATTTCATTTTTTGGTCCTTTTTCAAGTTTATTTAGTTTTTTATATATTTTGGTTACGGTAGACTTTGTGAGTAAATGGGTGGTGGCTGAAGTCACCAAGACAGATAAAACTCAAGTTATAGTGTACTTTTTCCTTAAACATATTTTTTTGTATGTTTGGAGTGGCAAATGCCATTATTAGTGACAAAGGGACACACTACTACAATTATAGTTTAGATTCCCCCATTCAAATGTATGGGGTGACACAGTAAACATTAACACCATAACACCCCCAATCAAATGGATAGGCTATGGATTCATATCATGATTTTTAAAACAATTTGGAGAAAATTGTGCTACTGAAAAAGAATGATTGGAGAATGTTATTGGATGATGAAATTTTGGATTATAGGAGTGAATAAAGGACACCCCTTGGTATGTTTCCATTTTGGACCACTTTTGGAAAATCATTTCATCTTCTAGTTGACGTCGAGCATCAGAAACATTAGGACATAATGTAATGAAACTTGGATTTTGACTATGATGGAATTCAACGGAATCTGAAAATTCAAGAGCTTGATAAGATTCAATTTTCATCATATGATAGCTCAAGTCTCTAAAATAAATGATAAAAAGAAGCTTTTGGTATAATGATTCTACAAAGGGAGTTTCATGCTATAGAGAATGTGCAACTCTATAATTCATAACTAATGCTGATGCCCGGTATGTTTGTGTTCTAGATAGTTAGGTCCTTCAATTGTATCTAGTGTTTTTCTTTATAGTGCAGTGTAGGGCACACAAGAAGACACTAGAAAGAGATTTATAGTCATTGGAAAAATGTTTATTAAATACATTGAGGGGATTCTTACCAATGTAGTTGATTTAATAACACTACATTACACCACTATCACTTGGTAATATCAGGTTGTTACTGGCCTTTTAAATTTTATATTCTATGTTCTATTTAAAATTATACATTTCTTATTTGTATATAATCTCATATGTTCACATTGAGGAAAATGAAATATTTTCTGTGTGGGGGAGGGTACAAAATTTTGGTTCATAAATTTACAATTTTTATTTGGGTATTTGGGGTGTGTTTTGAATTATATTTTCAGTTAAAATTTCATAAAAAATAATATGTAACATTCTCATTTAGATTTGGAATATATAGAGAATGAATAATATCAAAATTCAGCAGTGGAATGATTATAGTGAGTAATATTTCATCATAAAAGGTTTGTTTTCATAAAAATTGATTTTTCAATGATATGATTATTTGTGTCATTATAAAACCATTATCATTTTGACATCATTTTTTTAATATTTTTTCATGGTAAATTGTGTCATTGATTTCTCAACACGAAATTTCACTCAACCGTGACTTTTGAAATTCTTCCAACTCAATTTAAGGTATAGTAAGGTTAGGTAAAGAAATCTATTCATTGATGAATATGTTCATTTCTATTTCGACCAGTTTTATTACTATACTAAATTGACCTATACGATTTTAACTATTATCTTACTATTGTATACCGTAAAAAACAAACATAAATTTTATCTATTGTTTCTTGGGAAGTTCAAAAACCCACTCTTCCTTGACCATTTAACTTATTATAACTTTTACAACTAGTTTAATGAGGATATCAACACAGAATGAGATATGAGTGTGATATTTGTTCCATGTACATATTAAAAAATCAAGAAAAATATTTAATGAGGGGAGTGATGAAATGTTCTACATATGAGGATATCTAGGTCGGGAGCATATGGTTTGACTTTCCATAATGATTAAGCGAGTGGGTCTTGAAATCTATTTGAAAAGGAATATAGATCATTTTTAGTGAATTAAACTAGGTATGATGATTTTTTTTACTTGATTTGAATATACTATATAATGTTTGGAGATATGATCTTGAAATGGTTTTCACACACACACACACGGGGAATTAGTGTCATGGTAGAACTATTACTTATTTAAATATGATTAGTTTTATGAGTATCAATGGATTTTGCTTTCATAAAATTTATGACAAAACGACATAAAAAGTTATTGATATTGAGTCTTGATGTGATTCTTAATTTTCCTATATATCAAATATGGATTAGAAAATATAAACATCAATATATTGTTATAATTTTTTCAAATACATGATCCGATATTTTTTCCGAGAGTGAAAAAGGGTGAGTGCAGGGGAGTTGATAAAATACAATTTTTATGAAATATTTATTGATAATAAATTAAATATTTCCTCACATTTTGTAAAATATTATTATTTATAAAATATTTGGTATTTGATAATTTTTTTTTATTTTGATGAAAATTATAGTTTTACTCTTTTAACATTTTCTATTTTATTTTGAACATAAATAATTTTATTGGAAATATTCGAACATAATATTTTTTAACTATGTTCCTGAATTAATTATCTATATTTTATATTCTGGACATCTCAACAAAATCATAAATTTTTTTTGGAGAAAATGGTCCATGAAGTCAAAGTTGGGATGAAATCTCTAGATTGGACAATAGTTCTATATTTTATCCATAACATTTACATAAAAGCTTGGATTGGTCCGAAATTTTGAGGGGGTCTATAAGGCCCCGACCTTAAACATTACTTAATCATGAGTTATTACAAGATTACACATTGAAGATCTTTCCAGGGTTAGAGTTTTAGAGAATTAGATCATAAATCATGCATTACATTCCACATTTAAACAAAGTGGTTATATAAAAGATACTATTTATTTTTTCCCATCAACGAGAACATATTTAAAACAAAACATGGGATCCTTCATGAAATTTCCTTGACCCTATCATCACATCATGTACCGTTCCCTTGACCTGTGAAAAACATTTCCAAAAACATGGGATGAGCATAAAAAGCTCAGTAAGGGATATAAAAGTACGAAATATAAACATTAGTCCATGTACGAAATCATACTTTACACATAAAACATAATCATTTTAACATACCTCATTAAATCATGAATAAATCATATAAATCATAAGACATAAAGGTAACTTGAGGCATTTATAACATTCTTATGTAGGCAGTAACCCTCATGGTTACATTTGGAATACACATCACAGTATATTCCCTAAATCTCTTCGGAGAAACCTTAACGTTTAACCCCTTTTCATTACCCAATGAATTGCAGAGCAATATCGGGATCACACACCCTTAGATTATCATGGAACCACCCGTCTTCATAACAATGCCCAAGAACCATAACAGAATCGTATCATATAAAACTTGCATAAAGGAAACATAACATTTCCACTTATCAATTAAAAGATATAAATACAACACATTGATATAAAAACATTATGAAAACCATTTTCAATACAAAAATAAATGAAAATTAAAACATAGTATTTATTTTTTCATTTCTAAAAACTGTTATGGCTTGTAGAGGAAGCCGAAGCTCAAATAATGGTCACGGCGGTGGAGAAGTCGTTGTTGCCGCACACGTACGAAAAAAACCATTCCCTTTTGTCATTTAGTAAACAATTTGTATAAAAGGTATTCCTTTTGAATAAATGTAAAATTCAAATGAGTTTATATACTGTATAAAATAAAGTGGTGTGTAAAAGAAATTATGCCTCAATGAAAGAAGATTGAGACGAAGTCCCTTAACTCGGGTCCGACTTGACTCGATCGTTCTTTAACGTCTTGAATAATAAACATGAGTAAATTTCAACTTGTTTAAGAACCTTTTTAATGTTTATTATTCCTTTTATATAACTTATTACCATGTTGTGAACACTATGTAATTATTTAAGTTAATAATGGTCGTTTTGTCGATCATTGGTACATGAGTAAAAAATAAACACTTTATAATTACAAGTTGTTCATGTTATAAAATATCCATTATATCCAAAATTATATTAATGATTTATATTTAATATATGTGATATATATTCATTATATACATGAATTTACAATATTAAATAACATTTATAGGTAAGAAGTGAAATGCACCGTTCATGGAGACGGTAAGTCGTACGTACACATGAACGCTACTTTCATTTATATTTCGTATTTTATGGAATGGAATTATAATGATATAAAGGTATAGTATAATTATAGTATAATATCATATATAATATCATTAATTAAATCCTTTATACATCCCACATATGGCATTAACGAATCAAATCACTTTGAGGGGGCGGTAGTACGCACATCCTAAAATGCAGATATCGCGTATACCCATAATGGAAGCCATAACGGTATGCCATAAATTAAAAATACAGAACAGTAAGGAGAACATAAAAATATTATATATCATATAAAAAGATATTGACATCTTAATGGCCACCTTTTAAGGTGTTATAAGAATATTGAACCATCATTGTTTCGTGAGGCAGAAATTCGCCATCCACGGAAACAGTATGTTCTTTAAACATTAGACATAGGTGTGTGTAAGTGTAGATCGAATAATTCTTATAAAAACATCCGAGTATATTGAAAATACTGGTGTTTTTTCAAAATAAATGAATAAAAAAAGTTTAGGTGGTGGAGAAGAAAAATAAAAGAAAAGAACATTAGAGAAGTCATTACCTTTAAATCAGGTAACTCCTCTTGGTTAGAACCAAAAGGGTTCCTTGAAGATCTTTCTGCCTAAGGTAAGGATTCTAGGATCAAGAGAGGGATGTGGGGAGATAAAATTATCAGAGCCTGGCTGAGCCAATGTCTTTGTTTGTGTGGGTAAAGAGGTAGAGGTGGGGGCCTTTTATAAGAGGAGAGGAGGGGCACTCCTGGAAAGGTATAAAATGTTACTTTATTTTCAAAAGAGATTCAGATTTTAAAGGTCCCAAATTGATGTGTTTCTAGGATAAGGTGATAAGGGTTCAAAATATACTCATCAAATAGGTCTTTAACAAGTGTAAGTCTTAGATGTTACATTATCATTTCATTTTATTTAAATCGTTCATTAATGAGGTAATCGCTGCATCATCATGATGTCATAAATAATTTAATTTATTTAATGTCTAAAAATAATAAAAAAACTACTATGATGTTGGAAATATTTATATCTTTATAATAACTATTTATAGTAAAAAATATCATTTATGTAGACAAAATTTAAAATGGTTTACTAAGATGATACATTCTTTGTTATATATAACTTTCTTTAAAAATAAAAAGATAAAAAGTCATTATCACCCAAAAGTGATTCCATGGGGTCCCAGAGTTTGGCACAAGGCATACCATGTTCGGCCATGACACAACCAGTAGCATTAGGACACATGTTGGGGTCATTTGTTATTATTATGATATTATTTTATTATACTTAACTACCCGATTACGAATTAATCAAGATAATTAAAGATAATTACCGTCATTACTATTCATATTGTCCAAAAACAAAAGAGTCTTGATTAAATAATTTGGACCTTATGATTCCAAATATGTAATATATTTTACCAAATTCCAAAAATAGGAATTTGCAATAATTAATTTAAAAATAAATCACGTTGTCAAAACAAATACTGGGATTTTTTGAAACAATATCTATGAAACGTTTGGCACTTTTTTATGCCCAATTACCAAGTGAAATTAATCCCAATTACCACCATTGGATTACATGGTAAATATATATTGTATTTACACTTTAAAACCAATTAATATTATAATCTAACCTTATAATTAAATTAGATGAAAATGCATTTTTGATATAAAATGCAGTATTTTTTCACTATTCATTAAAAAATGAACATTGTCTGATATATACCTAAAATTAAGCCAAGGTAAATTTAAATGTCCCAATAATAAATAATATGTTTATTTTGACAAATAAAGTTTATAAAATTGTCAAAAGTTTGATTCAAAAATTGTTTTCCATCATAATGGGAGTAAAACAATCTTTTAAAAATATTAGTGTCTTCCATGCTTAAGATTGGATGTATTCTCATTTTAAGCCTCTATAACACTATCTAATTTATAAATATACATATATAAAAATATCTATTATTCATAACTTACTTGTGATATAACATCCTTCCCCCCATTATAAAATTGCATCCCCGCAATTTATTTTCTTATCGAATAAGTGGGGGTATTTATCCCTCATTGCATTTTCAGATTCCCATGTTGCCTCTTCAATCAAGTGGTTTTTCCACAAAACCTTTACATGATGAATCACTTTATTCCACAACACTTGAAACTTGTGGTCAAGAATCTGGACCGATTTTTCCTCATAAGATAGATTCTCTTCCAGCTGAACTACCTCTCAACTCCAAACATGAGATGGATCTGTCATATACTTCCTTAACATTGAAACATGAAAAAAATTGTGTACCTGAGATAAACTCCGAGGTAAAGCCACTCGGTATGAAACTGATCAAACTCTATTCTTATTTAATATGGTCCAATGAACCTAGTACTCATCTTTCCTTTCTTACCAAATCACATCATGCTTTTCCATGGTGAAACTTTGAGAAAAACATGATCACCTACCTCAAAAGAGAGATCCTTACTCATGTTGTCCGCATAACTCTTCTGCCTACACTGAGCTGTTCTCATGTGTTTCTGTATCAGCCGAATTTTTTTTGCCAACTCTTCAACCAATTCTGCTCCCATCAACTTCCATTCACCTACTTTATCCTAAAAAGATAGTGTTCGACACTGCTTCCCATATAATGCCTCAAATGGTGCCATCTATATACTGGAATGAAAGCTGTTATTATAAGAAAACTGAACCAAAGAAAGATGTTGGTCCAAACTTCCCGGATAATCTATCGAACAAGCACATAGCATATCCTCCAATGTCTGAATCGTTCATTCTGACTGCCCATCTGATTGAGGATTAAAAGTCATACTAAAATTTTATTCAGTACCCAATGACTTCTGAAGGCATTTCCAAATGTTAGAAGTGATCATGGGATCACAGTCAGATACAATGGAGAGAGGAACTCCATGTAACCTGAATATCTCTTTAAGATACAAATGATAAAGTTGATCTATGGAAAAATTATCTCGTATAGCAAGGAAATAAGCATATTTAGTCAAGCGATCAATAATAACCCAGATTGCATTATTACCTTGAGGTGTCTTCAGCAATCCCACAATGAAGTCCCTGGATATATTCTATCATTTCCACTCTGGAACTGGTAAAGGATGAAGAATCCCTTTCGGTAACTGCCACTCTGATTTAACCTGTTGACAAGTCAAACACTTCACAGTAAAATCAGCAATGTTTCTTTTCATTCCGTCCCACCTGTAATACTCATGAAGATCTCTCTACATCTTAGTACTGCTCAGATGATCTGAAAACGGAGAACTATGAGCTTCACATAATAACTCTCTCTTCAACTGTTAATCACACAGAACACACAATCTCTTCCAAATATCAAAACAAAATCATTATCAATGTTGAATTCATGTAACTTACCCTTTTGAACTAGTTCTACCCTTTTTTGCAACTCACTGTCTTGCTTCTGTGCTTGCTTAATTCTGTCTGATAGAGAAGATTTCACTGATACCTGAAACAAAATAGAAGATCATCCTGCAACAACAACTTCTATGCCAAAGTTCATCAAATCCTTACCCAAAGGATCATGTTCCAAATGCAACATTTTTAATGAAGCATTACTCTTTTGACTCAAAGCATCAGCCACTTTATTTGTTTTTCCCGGATGGTAATGAATTGTACAATAATAATCCTTGATTAATTCTAGCCATTTCCTCTGTCTCATTTTCAATTATTTTTGAGTGAATATATACTTAAAAAAAATTTATCGTTATATATTTCACACTTTACTCCATAAAAATGATGCCTCTAAATTTTTAAAGTGAAAACAACAGTAGCTAATTCCAAATCATGTGTAGTGTAATTTACCTCATGAGTTTTCAACGGTCGTGAAGAATAATAAATTACCTGATCATCCTACATTAGGATGCAACCAAGTCCTTTCAATGAAGCATCACTATAGATAAAAAACTCACCATTCCTGGAAGGTAGTGCCAAAACTGGAACATTCACCAATCATCTTTTTAGTTCCGGAAAACAATCATGAAATTATTTTGTCTAGATAAACCTAACACCCTTCCGAGTTAGCTTACTCATTGGACTAGATAACCGTGAGAAATTTCTAACATACATTCTGTAAAAGCATGGAAAACCAAGGAAGCTACGAATCTCATTTACATTCGTGGGTCTTGGCCATTCTTCAACAACCTTTGTTTTGGCAGGATCAATAGTTATCCCATCTTTAGAAACAATGTGACCAAGGAAAGAAATTTGTTGCAACCAAAACTCACACTTTCCGAATTTCCCATAAAATTTCGTTTCTTTTAAGGTTTTCAAAATAACCCTTAAATGTCTTTCATGATCCTCTTTACTTTCAGAAAACACCAAAATGTCATCAATGAAAAAAACCAAAAACTTATCCAAGAACACATGGAGAATTCTATTCATATTTCCTTGAATACAGTAGGTTCATTGGTTAGCCCAAAAGGAATTACTACAAATTCATAATGGCCATATCTTTTACAAAAAGCGGTCTTTAGACTATCTGCTTCCTTTACCATCAACTGATGGTACCCCGATCTCAGGTCAATATTTGAAAAAAACTGAGCTCCCTGGAGCTGATCAAACAAATCATCGATATGAGAAAAATGATATTTTTTCTTAAAAATGATGTTTTTAAAGGATCTATAATCAATGAAAAGTCTCATTGAACCATCTTTATTTTTAACAAATAAAACAGGAGCACCCCATGGTGATGTTCTAGCTCGAACGAAATCTTTCTGTAATAAATCTTGCCATTGCTCCTTCAACTCTAAAAGTTCAATTTGAGCCATTCGATAAGGGAGTTTTGAAATTAGCTTAGCATCATGAACTAAGTCAACAGTAATCTCAACTTCCCGATCAGGTATTATTCCAGGAAACTCATCAAGAAAAACATCATGATACTCATTTACCACTGGTAAATTATTAATCTGAATAGTTCCCTTATTTTCAACGATATGTTCAAGGTAACATTCATTTTCATCTTTTATAATTTTCTTGGCCTCTTGATATGTTATCATCGGTAAGGGTTCATTCATGTACACAAACGTAAAGACGTTCTGAAATGAAACTTCTTTAGCTCTACAGTCAATCTTAGCATGGTAAACAGAGTGCCAATCCATACCCAAGATAACATCAAACTCTACTAGAGGTAAAACAATAAGGTTTGCAAGTAGGTTCTTTCCACGGATATGGATAGGAAGATTCTTATAAATTCTTTTTTGCTTCAACATTTTCCCCAGGTGTTTTTACCACAATATTAGGAGTCATTTCTTGAGATGGTGTTCACATTTTACTAGAAAATCTTTCATAGATGAAAGAATGTGTAGACCCCGAATCAAACAACACACTGGCAGAATCTGAAAAAACAAACAATATACCTGATACCACTTCATTTGATGGCCCGATATCTGCTGAAGTAGTTACAAAGAATTTCACCACCCCTTTATGATTATAGTCTAACTACTTCCCATCACTCTAGCTCTTTTTCGGACACTTGTTTTCATAGTGACCCATCTCATTGCACTTAAAAAATTTCACTAACTGTAAATCAAATTTGGTATTACCATCACCCTGATCTTTTTCAGTTCAATCACGAGCCTTATGTTCCATCTTACCACATCGGTAGTGTAGAGACCCGAAGCCTGACGTACATGGACTTTACATTACTTTTGCGGAATACTTAGTACATTACAAAAACACGCACACAAGGACCGTAATAGTTTAGTGTCTTTGGAAACTCGGACTATAATCTTCTAATCATGGTGAAAGATCTTCAACATCTCCCATAAAGATCTTAATTTTTTTTTATACCTAAAACCTTTCTTTATATCCTGGGGAAAAGAAAACCTAAAAGGGTGAGATCAAATGCTCAGTAAGGGTAAACAAAAGAAATATCAATCACATCATATTCATAAGAACATAACATTTTGGAAATCATAACCTGCAAAAGAGAGCATAATTTCATAACATGGGATAAATCATGGCAGTGAAATGTAATCACAATAATCATAACATAAAACATGGAACTTTGTGGCATACACACATAATCATAGAGAATCATTTCTTGTTAGTCAAGACTCATTGCCAAGACTATCTTAGTGGACAAAGTCCCTTTCTGAATCGAGTAATCCTTGTTTCAGTCCTGTTTCACTGAACCGGTATAACCTACCATTCCAGCCATGTCTATCTCATGAGATATAAAATCTTTACCCAATGCATTGGAGGGAGATATAGGTCCCACCCATCTTATAATGAATCCTTTCTTATGTGTGCCACAAAATCATAAATCATACATCATTTCATATCCCATGTAATAAAAATGGGATTCTTAAACAACATGACATCATAAAACCATTCATATAAGATAAAGGAATTCATAAACATAATTCCATCACAACATAGTCAAATAAATGTAAAAATATGGATAGAAACAGAACCCTTTATTATCTTAGATGGAAAATAATTTTGATAAAACACTTGAAATGAATTCTTGAGGAAAATATCCTTTCTTCTTCAAAATCAAATTCTTTTCACGAAACGTCATGAAATTTTAAAAGAAAGAGATTTTATTGAAAATAGTCATGAAATCTTTTGAAGGAAGCTTCATGAAAATAAGGCTTTATAAAACCGTAAAAATCCGTTCGTGCCGTATAAGTTAAAAAAAACATTCTTTGTACTTTTGTCAAAAAAGTCAAAATGTACCTCGTACGATAAACCACAAAAGATTCCTTTCATATCTTTTACTAAAAACTAACCAAAGGGTAATATTGGATTTAAACCATTGTAGTTGGATGGAAATAATATTACATATTGAGGAAACATGGATGTGGATGATAAAATAAACCCCAGTAAATACTTACGAATAAATAATCTCGGATAAAAATGAGATTGTGATATTTCCCTTACCTTAGGTCCGACTTGCTTTGTAAGTGTCCGAACCTCCTCTTCTTTGAAGTGCCTCTTTGAGACCTCCTCTTAGGGCACTAAAATTGGTCTTTGAGGAAGACCAGAACCTCTAGGATGTTGCTAGGGAAGTGGAGAGGAGAAATTGGCAGGGGTTGTCTGAGCTTGAGTGCTCAAATTGGTGTGAGGAGGAGGGGGAGGAGGTGTCCTTTTATAGGGGAGGAGAGGGGCACCTTAGGAATATCTCAAAATATTATTTTATATTAAAGTCAAAATCGGTTTATAATGGTTCCAAAGGGTCTTATTTCGAAGCTAAAGTGGGGATGGGTAGAAATCCTATCAACCAATAGGATTTAGACAGGTTTAGGGTATTATTTTAACCTTATCAATTAGATTTAACTATAAGTTAAATAATTTAACTTTTACCGTGTCTTTTTGTTTTCTTACACTATATGGTTAATACACTTACTATAACATGCCAAACGAACCCCAAATTGTTTATTATTAATATATATATCCTTATCTAAGTCATTTGACCGAACCTTAGATTTTTAGGAATACAATAACAATTAATAATATAATATTTGATTTAAAAACTATTTTGTGTCAATTTTGACACTATTTGATATATGATTTTTGTGAAAGTCATAACAGAATTAAATGTTCGAACCAAGTTGATTAAATCAACATTAATATATCATAGTAACCTAGAAAATTAGTGGAATTCATAAAAAGTCTCAAATTACATTTATTTTGGTGTTTATAACATCAATTATGTCAATATTTCATTAATAAGATAATTACTGCATCATCGTTGTGTCATAAATAAATTAAATTATTTGATGTCTAAAAATTACAAATAAAATACCATAATGTAGGAAATCTTTTTAGCTTTCTAATGAATATTTATAGTCGAATTTATCTTATTTATAACCCCATATTAAAAATGATTTACTTATTAAACTTTGATTTTAACTATTTTAACCCTTCTTTAAATAAATTAATAATAAATGTCCTAATCTAATCCAAGTGGGCCTAAATGGTCATATTTTATTCCTAAGTTTGTTTTTGGTCGAATTACACTTTTCCAATAGAATTAGGACATGTGTTAGGGTAATATTAATATCATATTTACCCTTAGTTACCTTATTTACTATTAACCGTGGTAAAAAAGTAAAAAGTTACTATTCACCAAAAAATTATTTTCATCTCATTGAACCACATTTTAGTCCTTGATATTAACCGTGTCTCTCGGATTTTCGAAATTCCATTCACAGAAGCGGTAAAATTAAGTTTTATGCAAAATTCAGTTTTTAACCTACCACTTAGTAGTTTCACTATTCATCAAAAATTGATGTTTTTCAGAATAATGCCAAAATTTCATCCCAAGCTATATTTCATATTCTGAATTCAAAAATGAAGTCTATTTTACCAAATTCATAACATAAAAGTTGCATTAATTAATTTTATAATTAAATCCCGCTGTTAAAACAAATAGCGTGTTTTTAAGAAACAATATCTATCAAAAGATTGACACTTGTTTATGTCTAGTTTAAATGTGAAACTACATCCAATGACCAACATTGTATTAAATTGTAAAAATATATTCTAAATATACTTTAAAACCACTCAAATTAATGATTTATCACTATTAATTATTTCGATTAAAAAAGTTGTTTTTAATTATAATTTAGTAATTTTCACTATTCATCAGAATATGAAAGTTATCCGAAAAGTACCAAAATTTCACCTTAGGCTAAATTCGATACTCCGAATCCAAAAATGAAGTCCATTTTGAGAGTTAAAATTTCTAAAATTTAAAAAGTGGTTATTACTATTCATAACGGCTAGTTTTAATAATATTTTAATAGCATATCATTGTTTCGTGAAACTCAGGATTACGTACCACACACGCTATCGAGGAAGGTTGCGATTGCGTGTAATGCAAGGCAAGTCAAGGATGCGTGTTGTGCAAGCTCCTTTTGGTGTAGCGTATAACACAAGACATTAGTAAAATAAGAAAGAATATTTTTCATAAAATCTCGGGCTGTTACATTCTACCCCCCTTAAAATGAATTTCGCCCTCGAAATTCGTCGGGGTTATAAATGGTTTACTATTCGAAAGTTTCTTTAATAGAAACCCACATCGTAAAAGGGAATACCAAAACTTGGCTTTTAAAAACTAAAGTATGAAATGTAACGATTACCAAAATAAACTAATCACTGGGTTTCCACATAGGTGAAAATATGGATATGGAAGAGAAATCTAACCATCATGTTCTGATGGAGAGTGGTAGAGAACATGTCTATGGAAAAGCCAGTAATCACAAATCCATAAATTTGTGACGATCTAAGGTACCATCTGATTCATCAGGTATAAGAGAACTAGGACAACATTTTTGGTTTTCAAGATCATTTCCCTAAAGTTAAAGAATTTGAATTAGAATAAGTACTTACTTTATTTCAGTACAATCTCACTGTATTTCGTGCCTTTAACAATTTCCCCTTCATCTCTTAAATAAATGAAGTTGAATTTGTTATTCGTGAAGTGCTAGCAGATCATGTGATAGAATGACGGGTCATTCCATCTGTTTCAAACAAAAGGTTAGCAAAATTATATACATAAGTCGATCTATAGTGAGATTAATCACATATGGTTTCTAAAATGGACTTATACTTCATATATCATACTGCTTAATATAATAACACTAGTTTCTACTAAACAGGGACTTCCTGTAGGTCAGTGGTAGGCGATAAAGGCCAGTCGTACTTCGGTTGTGGGTTCGATTCCTATAGCCTTGTCCGAAGCGATGGGCTGTCGCCCGTCCTGCAGGTTGTCCTTTTTTCTAAAACTACGTTACTATAACATCCCATCAATAATATCGAAAATCTTATATCCTTAAACAATACTAAATTATGTCCAACATAATCCAGTCTAATCTTTAGGCTTATACATAATACTGCAGTCCACTCTCATAATATAGTGACATCGATTACCAGAGATTTAATACTGTCGTTGATCCCCACATATCATAAGATATGTCTTGTTGGTCACATTCCAAACATTCAAAGTCCTTAATCGTGTATTCTCTTGAATACCTTAGTGAAAACATGAGTGCAGTTAAAAGTTAACACTTTCTACATACCAAAATCCTCAAAATTCTATATACTCAAACCATGATATCACTTAGTCCTTATATCAATCATGAGCTCATGAATACTATTAAACATTTCATTTTCTCGTCTTCATTATGCGCATATCATCTTATTTCCAAAAAATATCTCAATCACTTTGAATACCACATCAATAAATATTCCAATACTCAATGATACAACATTATTTTGGAATCCGATTACATAAACACTTAATCATTCCACCACATCGTTGTCATATTCAACATTGCCAATAGTGATCGCATGTGATTTCCCTTTGTCCTTTGCCTTCAGTGGTTTCTCATGTTGATCATCACTAACCCTTGGATTAGGGCAATTATTAGCATAATGCCCCATTTCCTTGCACTTGAAGCATTGAAGTGTTGGCGGTGCGTTCTCTGCAGTGTTTGCTTTATTCACATCATTAGAAACCCTTTTTCCATTACTTCGACACTCAGCTGCTCGATGACCTTCTTTTCCACACTTAAAACATTTTCTAGTCCCTTTTAGACAATCTCCACCATGCTTCTTTCCACACTTTGTGCATAAGGAAACATTCATCTTCTTTTCACCATTATTCTGAGATTTCTCCTTGAACTCCATCTTTCATTTCTTGTCAAAACCATGAGATGGATATGTAACACCAACTTCCATTTCTACCTTGATAGCACAACGCACAATTTCTTCATAGCTACTGAAGTCTCTTATAGCTAATGCCCTTCGAAGACTTGGTTTTAAGCCACTGAAAAATCGATCAACTTTACTTTCAGGTTGGATGATAATTCCAGAAGCATACCTTGCATGTCTTGTAAAATTTGCTTCATAGGTACCAACAGATTCATCATCCCTTTGCTTTAGTTCAAGAAACTCTTTCTCCATCTTTGTTCGAAGAATACGAGGGAAGTACTTACTGAAAAACAAGTTCTTGAACTCGTCCCATTCCATGGACTCAATTTCATCTCTTGGCCTCGTATTCTTGATAAGATTCCACCATTGATCAGCTTCACCTTCCAAACGATATACTGCTAAGATGACTTTATCATGTTCAGAACATTGAAGAACTGAAAATATCTTTTCAGTAGTACTAATCCATTGTTCAGCAACTAATGGATCAGTAGACCCACTGAAAGAAGGTGGATGTTGCCTCATGAAGGACTCAATAGAATATTGTTCCCTTCTCTGCTCATTTGGAAGTCCAGAATGATTCATAGCTTGTGTAAGTATAGCAATAAGATTTTGCACTCCATCTCCCATAACATTTGTTTGTTCAGGAGGGCAATCATTGCATTGTCCATTGCATTGATCAACACGGTTCCTTCGGGTTCCAGCCATCGTCTAAAACCCATAAAGAATAGTGTGAGAGGCAAAAATCATGCTAGGGAAAACAACATAATAAAGGGGGAGTACCTTCAATATCCAACATCTTAGGTTTAATTCTATGATCGTTAGCGTAATTCTATTACTATAACCTATACGTATACTTAACCTTAGAGACATCCCTAGACATACCTTAGAAATATCTCTAGGGATCTCACTAACGTTTTCGCATCCTAGTTTCCAAAGGTTGACTAAACCTTTCCTCTGATACCAACTGTAGAGACCCGAAGCCTGACGTACATGGACTTTACATTACTTTTGCGGAATACTTAGTACATTACAAAAACACACACACAAGGACCGTAATAGTTTAGTGTCTTTGGAAACTCGGACTATAATCTTCTAATCGTGGTGAAAGATTTTCAACATCTCCCATAAAGATCTTCCTTTTTTTTAACCTAAAACCTTTCTTTATATCCTGGGGAAAAGAAAACATAAAAGGGTGAGCTCAAATGCTCAGTAAGGGTAAACAAAAGAAATATCAATCACATCATATTCATAAGAACATAACATTTTGGAAATCATAACCTGCAAAAGAGAGCATAATTTCATAACATGGGATAAATCATGGCAGTGAAATGTAATCACAATAATCATAACATAAAACATGGAACTTTGTGGCATACACACATAATCATAGAGAATCATTTCTTGTTAGTCAAGACTCATTGCCAAGACTATCTTAGTGGACAAAGTCCCTTTCTGAATCGAGTAATCCTCGTTTCAGTGCTGTTTCACTGAACCGGTATAACCTACCATTCCAGCCATGTCTATCTCATGAGATATAAAATCTTTACCCAATGCATTGGAGGGAGATATAGGTCCCACCCATCTTATAATGAATCCTTTCTTATGTGTGCCACAAAATCATAAATCATACATCATTTCATAACCCATGTAATAAAAATGGGATTCTTAAACAACATGACATCATAAAACCATTCATATAAGATAAAGGAATTCATAAACATAATTCCATCACAACATAGTCAAATCAATGTAAAAATATGGATAGAAACAGAACCCTTTATTATCTTAGATGGAAAATAATTTTGATAAAACACTTGAAATGAATTCTTGAGGAAAATATCCTTTCTTCTTCAAAATCAATTTCTTTTCACGAAACGTCATGATATTTTAAAAGAAAGAGATTTTATTGAAAATAGTCATGAAATCTTTTGAAGGAAGCTTCATGAAAATAAGGCTTTATAAAACCGTAAAAATCCATTCGTGCCGTATAAGTTAAAAAAAACATTCTTTGTACTTTTGTCGAAAAAGTCAAAATGTACCTCGTACGATAAACGACAAAAGATTCCTTTCATATCTTTTACTAAAAACTAACCAAAGGGTAAAATTGGATTTAAACCATTGTAGTTGGATGGAAATAATATTACATATTGAGGAAACATGGATGTGGATGATAAAATAAACCCCAGTAAATACTTACGAATAAACAATCTCGGATAAAAATGAGATTGTGATATTTCCCTTACCTTAGGTCCGACTTGCTTTGTAAGTGTCCGAACCTCCTCTTCTTTGAAGTGCCTCTTTGAGACCTCCTCTTAGGGCACTAAAATTGGTCTTTGAGGAAGAACAGAACATCTAGGATGTTGCTAGGGAAGTGGAGAGGAGAAATTGGCAGGGGTTGGCCGAGCTTGAGTGCTCAAATTGGTGTGAGGAGGAGGGGGAGGAGGTGTCCTTTTATAGGGGAGGAGAGGGGCACCTTAGGAATATCTCAAAATATTATTTTATATTAAAGTCAAAATCGGTTTATAATGGTTCCAAAGGGTCTTATTTCGAAGCTAAAGTGGGGATGGGTCGAAATCCTATCAACCAATAGGATTTAGACAAGTTTAGGGTATTATTTTAACCTTATCAATTAGATTTAACTATAAGTTAAATAATTTAACTTTTACCGTGTCTTTTTGTTTTCTTACACTATATGGTTAATACACTTACTATAACATGCCAAACGAACCCCAAATTGTTTATTATTAATATATATATCCTTATCTAAGTCATTTGGCCGAACCTTAGATTTTTAGGAATAAAATAACAATTAATAATATAATATTTTATTTAAAAACTATTTTGTGTCAATTTTGACACTATTTGATATATGATTTTTGTGAAAGTCATAACAGAATTAAATGTTCGAACCAAGTTGATTAAATCAACATTAATATATCATAGTAACCTAGAAAATTAGTGGAATTCATAAAAAGTCTCAAATTACATTTATTTTGGTGTTTATAACATCAATTATGTCAATATTTCATTAATAAGATAATTACTGCATCATCGTTGTGTCATAAATAAATTAAATTATATGATGTCTAAAAATTACAAATAAAATACCATAATGTAGGAAATCTTGTTAGCTTTCTAATGAATATTTATAGTCGAATTTATCTTATTTATAACCCCATATTAAAAATGATTTACTTATTAAACTTTGATTTTAACTATTTTAACCCTTCTTTAAATAAATTAATAATAAATGTCCTAATCTAATCCAAGTGGGCCTAAATGGTCATATTTTATTCCTATGTTTGTTTTTGGTCGAATTACACTTGTCCAATAGAATTAGGACATGTGTTAGGGTAATATTAATATCATATTTACCCTTAGTTACCTTATTTACTATTAACCGTGGTAAAAAAGTAAAAAGTTACTATTCACCAAAAAATTATTTTCATCTCATTGAACCACATTTTAGTCCTTGATATTAACCGTGTCTCTCGGATTTTCGAAATTCCATTCACAGAAGCGGTAAAATTAAGTTTTATGCAAAATTCAGTTTTTAACCTACCACTTAGTAGTTTCACTATTCATCAAAAATTGATGTTTTTCAGAATAATGCCAAAATTTCATCCCAAGCTATATTTCATATTCCGAATTCAAAAATGAAGTATATTTTACCAAATTCATAACATAAAAGTTTCATTAATTAATTTTATAATTAAATCCCGCTGTTAAAACAAATAGCGTGTTTTTAAGAAACAATATCTATCAAAAGATTGACACTTGTTTATGTCTAGTTTAAATGTGAAACTACATCCAATGACCAACATTGTATTAAATTGTAAAAATATATTCTAAATATACTTTAAAACCACTCAAATTAATGATTTATCACTATTAATTATTTCGATTAAAAAAGTTGTTTTTAATTATAATTTAGTAATTTTCACTATTCATCAGAATATGAAAGTTATCCGAAAAGTACCAAAATTTCACCTTAGGCTAAATTCGATACTCCGAATCCAAAAATGAAGTCCATTTTGAGAGTTAAAATTTCTAAAATTTAAAAAGTGGTTATTACTATTCATAACTGTTAGTTTTAATAATATTTTAATAGCATATCATTGTTTCGTGAAACTCAGGATTACGTACCACACACGCTATCGAGGAAGGTTGCGATTGCGTTTAATGCAAGGCAAGTCAAGGATGCGTGTTGTGCAAGCTCCTTTTGGTGTAGCGTATAACACAAGACATTAGTAAAATAAGAAAGAATATTTTTCATAAAATCTCGGGCTGTTACAGGTAGCACTTTCCAGAATTCGGAAGACATTCCCCAACATGCCTTTTACCACATTTATAACAAAATTAGAAACATAGTTTTCTTACCGTCTGACCTTTTTGAAGAATTATATCCTTTCTCCTGCCACCTCGGTCTCTTCTTCTACTGGTTGTTATAGAACAATTGATCATCGGAAAACTCCATTTCCAAATTCTCATCACATTGAAAAATCTTTTCATAACTCTTTAACTCAAGAGAATCTAAAGGACTTTGATATTTTGGCTTTAATCCAGAGTAAAAACAATTGATTTTACTATCACGGTATTCGATAAAATTTAGAGCATACCTTGCCAATTGAGTGAACCTTTCTTCATAGGAAGCCACTGAGTCTTCCTATTGCCTAAATTCCAGGAATTGTTTTACCATCCTAAGTCGAACAACCTTAGGAAAATACTTCTCAAGAAACATTCCTTTGAATTCATCCCAGTCAAGAGCATCAATCTCATCAACGTCCCTGATATTTTTACCCATCAACCACCACTGATCTGCTTCCCCCTCTAAATGGTAAATAGAAAGGCTAACCTTTTGATTGTCTGAACACCCCCTGACATCAAAAATCTTCTTCCAGTGCATTAATCCACCCTTCAACTAGCACAGGGTCAGATGATCATCTGAATTATGGGGGATGTTTCTTTATGTAATGTTCCACCACTGACATGTTCCTCTGTGGCTGATCTGGATGATCTCGTGCGTCGATACCACCACCATTTATCACTTGAATCAACTGCACCATCACTGCAACAAACTGTTCAGTTCCAATTCCAACCATCTCAGGATGCTGATTCAGAAGGTTATTTCCTTCAGTATTCCTTCCTAGCACAACTTCCCTGTTTCCTCTACGGAAAACCATTCTGAACAAACATGTCTTATATGAAGCAACATGGTAATCTTCAAATGCTATATTATTTCAATTTGACCATAGAAAAATATTTTTGGATAATCATTTAATAGAATTCTCACTCCTAAAGTTATCTAAACTGACCTCTGATACCAACTATAAGGACCCAACCTTAAACATTAATTAATCTGGAGTTATTAAAAGATTATACATTGAGGATCTTTTCAGGTTTATAGTTTTAGATAATTAGATCATAAATCATGCATTACATTCCACATTTAAACAATGTGGTTATATAAAAGATAGTATTCATTTTTCCCATCAATGGAAACATATTTAAAAAAACATGGGTTCTTTCATGACACATCCTTGACCCTATCATCACATCATCAACCATTCCCTTGACCAGTGAAAAAAATTTCAAAAAACATGGGATGAGCATAAAAAGCTCAGTAAGGGATATAAAAGTACGAAATGATAACATTAGTTCATGTATGAAATCATAAATTACTCTTGAAACATACGAATTTTAACATATCTCATCAAATCTTGAATAAATCATAGAAATCATAAGACATAAATGTATATTGAGGCATTCATAACATTCTTACGTAGGGAGTAACACTCATGGTTACATTTGGAATACCCATCACAGTATATTTCCTAAATCTGATCGTAGAAACCTTAACATTTAACCCCTTCGCGTTACCCAATGCACTAGAGAGCTATATCGGGCTCACCCGCCATAAGATTATCACGGAACCACCCATCTTTATAACAATTCCCAAGAACCATAACATAATCGTATCTCATAAAACATGTATAAAGGATACATAACAGTTCCACTTTTCAATCACAAGATATCAATACAACACATTGATATTAAAACATTATGAAAACCATTTTCAATAATAAAATAAAATAAAAGTAAAACATTGCTTTTATTATTTTCATTTTTAAAAAAATTTATGGCTTATAGAGGATGCCTAAGCTCAAATAATGGTCACAGCGGCGGAGAAGTCGTTGTCGCCGCATAGGTACGAAAAAAAACATTCTCTTTTTTTAATAAACACTTTGTATAAAAAAGATTTCTTTTGAATAAATGTAAATTTCAAAGGGGTTTATACACCATATATAATAAAGTGGTGTATAAAAAAAATATGCCTCAATGAAAGGAGATTGAGACGAAGTCCCTTACCTCGGGTCCGACTTAACTCGATCATTCTTTAACGTCATGAATAATAAACTTGAGTTAATTTATACTCAATTAAAACCTCTTCAAGCTCATTATTACTTTTATATCACTTACTACCATGTTAGAAACACTATTTAATTATTTATGTTAATAATGGTCATTTTGTCGATCATTGGTACTTGAGTCAAAAATAAACTCTTTATAATTACAAGTTGTTCTTGTGGTAAAATATCCCTTATATCCAGAATTATATTCATGATTTAGATATCATATATGTCATATATATCTAGTATATACATTCATTTACAATATTGCATAACATTTAGATGTAAGAAATGAAATGCACCGCTTATGGAGACGATTAGCCGTATGTACGCATGAATGCTACTTTCATTTCTATTTCATATTTTATGGAATGGAATAATAATGATATAAAGGTATATTATAATTCTAGTATAATATAATATATAATATCTTTAATTCCATCATTTATACATCCCACATATGGCATTAACTAATCAAATCACTTTGAGGGGGTGGTAGTCTGCAATTCCTAAAATGAAGATATCACATATACCCATAATGGAAGCCAAAAAGGTTTTACATAAATGAAAAATACAGAATCTTAAGGAAAACATTAATATATTATATATCATATATATATAGTGACATCATAATGGCCACCATTGAAGTTGTTATGAGAATATTGAACAATCATCGTTTCGTGAGGCAGAAATTCTCCATCCACGGGAACAATATGTTCTTTAACCATTAGATGTAGGTGAGTGTAAGTGTAGCTCTAATAATTCTTATAAAAACATCCTAGTATATTGAACATACTGGTTTTGTTACAAAAGAAACGAATAAAAAGATTTTAAGGGGTTGGAGAAGCAAAATAAAACAAAAGAACATTAGAAAAGTCTTTACCATTAAATCAGGTAACTCCTCTTGGTTAGAACCAAAAGGGCTTCTTGAAGAGCTTTCTGACTAAGGTAAGGCTTCTAGGATTTAGAGAGGGATGTGACGAGATAAAATGAGCAGATCTTGGCCGAGCCAATTTCTTGAGAAGTGTGGGTAAGGAGGTAGAGGTGGGGGCCTTTTATAGGAGGGGGGGAAGGGCACTCTTGGAAAGGTATAAAATGTTACTTTATTTTCAAAAGTGTTTCAGATTTTAAAGGTCCCACATTGATGTGTTTCGAGGATAAGGTGATAAGGGTTCGAAATATACTCTTATAATAGTTCTTTTACAAGTGTAAGTCTTATATTTTACATTATCTTTTCATTTTATTTAAATTTTTCATTAATGAGGTAATTGTTGAATCATCATGATATCATAAATAATTTCATTTATTTAAAGTCTAAAAATTATAAAAAAACTACTATGATGTAGGAAATAATTTTAGCTTTGTCATGACTATTTATAATCCAAAAGATCATTTATGTAGACAAAATTAAAAGTGTTTTACTCAGATGATAAATTCTTTGTTATATTTAACTTTCTTTATAATTAGTAGATAAAAAGTCATTATCACACAAAAGTGATTCCATGGGGTCCCCAAGTTTGGTAAAAAGCATCTCATGGTCGTCCACGACACAACTAGTAGCATTAGGACACATGTCGGGGTCATTTGTTATTATTATTATATTATTTTATAATCCTTAACTACCGACTACTAATTAATCAAGATATTTAATGATAATTACCGTCATTACTATTCATAATGTCCAAAAACAAAAAAGTCTTGATTACATAATTTGGACCTTGTAATTCCAAATATGTAATCCATTTTAACAAATTACAAAAATAGAAATTGAAATAATTAATTTAAAAATAATTCTTTTTGTCAAAGCAAATACGGGTTTTTTTGAAACAATATCTATTAAAAGTTTGGCACTTGTTTATGCCCAATTCCAAAGTGAAATTAATCCCAATGACCACAATTGGATTAAATGGTAAAAATATATTCTATTTACACTTTAAATCTAATTAAAAATATAATCTAACAATATAATTAAGTTATTTGAAAATGCAGTTTTGATGTAAAATGCTGTATTTTTTCACTATTCATTAAAAAAATGAACATTGTAAGAAAAATACCAAAAAATGACCCAATGTAAATTTCAATTTCCCGATTATAAATAATATGTTTATTTTGACAAATAGAGCCTATAAAATTGTCAAAATTTTGATTTAAAAATGGTTTTCTATCAAAAGGCACTAAAACAATCTTTTTAAAATATTAGTGTATTCCATGTTTAAGATTGGAATTGTTCTCATATTAAGCCTCTAAAAAAATATATAATTCATAAATAGACATAGATAAAAATATCTATTATTAATTTAATACTTGGGATTTTACAGGGTCTCAATTAACCAATTACACATAAATCATCACATTGTAAGGACAGATAATTCTTTCATTTTGGAGGTTAAAGATGTGGTTAAAGTGGGATTAAAATATTTGGTCAGTGTTTCCATTCAAACTATAAAAATATATGTTCCCTAGTCCTCCCAAACTATTTAAATTGGATTTTAATTATTTGGGAGGTCTTTTCATGGATTTGAGAAGGTGTGGACATATTTTTGCCTCTAAGGATCATCTCAACCCTCTTATAAGTAATAAGGACTTTTGCAATTAACTCTTCGAAGAAGGCCCTGCTACCCCATCCCCAATTTTTGTGTCTTTCTTTTCATGCTTTTTTTCTGAAATTTTATTATATTAATCTTCTTTGTTGTACTATTATGTCTTAATTTTTTGGGCTGGAATATAAGAGTGGATATGGGATTGGGTGTTTCCCTTTCAATACATTACTTATATAAAACATCTCCACCCAAGGAAGATTGATTTCATGCATAGTTGATTTACTATTTAATAGCACTATTTTATTACATTAAATCCATAAAAATACATCATTTAATATAGTATGATCAATTAATTGAGTTTTAATTTTTTACGTAACATGATCGACATTTAATTGAGCGTGTGGTCAGACTTGTGTAAATCATGTAAGTGAAACTTCAATCTGAAATTATAATCAACATGTGGTAGAATTGAATGGTTCACGTATCATCACTCTTAATGATTAATAAGAAAATCTAGGATGGATATGCTACCGAAATTGATTGATGACCATAAGTGGTATTTTGAATCACAATAAATGAAGGTTTCTACTATTGGAAGTCCCAAATATGACTGATGGTTCATTTTTTAAATATTTCTGTTTGTGTTAATTTCTATAGGTTTTAGGTGTTTACAATATTTGGGGTCACAATTGAATGAATTATAATCATATAAGATAATGTGAAATGAATAAATATTGGGATATATTAGATTGATTACATCTTCTCATATTAGTGTTTTAAAGAAATTGTGTCGTTGATTGTACTTTCTCATTAGTTTGTTTTGTTTATTTTCAAAAAGACATTAAACCACCCCCCATATTTTTTTCATTTTCTAAAACTAATTTCTATGGTTTCATCATGTATGTTAAGGGTTTTTTAATTCAATTCCTCCCCAAGATAATGTCCAAGGTCAGCCACTTTGCTGCACTAGTTAAATCAATAATTAATTTGAAAGCACCCATGAAATTTCCATTAAAATAGGAACCATTTCTGGCGAGGAAAGTATTTTATTCAAATAATTAGAGGTATTTGTTCAATCTTATTTTATACTTTTGTTTTAGCTTCATTATTTTGTCGTCTTTCCCATTTCTCAATTTTTGTTTGTATTTTACTATCTCTTTCTTCTTCCTCTCTCTCTTCTTCTCTATTAGACAATCAATTGGACAATATCTGTCTAAGGGAAGTGTCGATATTTACCCAACTAGGGAATTTATACACTCTATGAAGATCAAAATTGGAAACACTTTATAATCCAACATAAAACACAATCCAATGTATGAAGAAAATAATAATAAACTCAATAGAACCATTCGAGAGTTGGTTTCACCAGAAATTAACTACCAACAAATTTTATTTCATATTCAAACCTTGGATCAGACATTGAATTGAAATTTGGGAGCATTAACCTACATCCAAAATTTCATGGATTATTTAGTGAGGATCCAAAAAAACATTTAAAAGAATTTAATGTGGTTGATCAACCATTAAATTATGAAATGTAATTAAAGATAAAATAAAACTAGGAGAATTCACATTCTCCTTTGATATAGCTGAAAAAGACCGGGTGTATTATTTTCAACATAAATCATAACATGTTAGAAGAATTTGAAATGTCTATTTTTATAGAGTTTTTTCCAATAAAAAAGAACACATACATTCAAACGGAGATATTAGGGATCAATAAAGCATGGGGGAGTCAATGTATAAGTACTTTGAGCGATTGATGGAGTTGTTTGAAAGCTTCCTGCATCACCAAATCAGTGAGAAACTTCTCATATAGTACTTCTATGAATTCCTCATGCCTATGGAGTGAGTCATGGTCGATTCTAGGGCTAGAGGTGCATTAGTGTCCAAACACTAGCATTCTCACATGAATTGATCAACAAGATGGCACAAAAACTCCAATCAATTTGGAGATTGAGGTACACCATATGCTAGGGGAGTACATCAGGTAAGTCCATATATTCATGAAAGTAATTTAATTGATACCTTGTTGGAATAATTGAACACAATGGTGAGTAAGATTGTGTTGGCTCAAAAGACTTCCCAACCCACTCCTATGTGACCTTATGGAGTTTTCACTGAAACTGATCACCTGACTGATTGTTACACCCAATTACAATAGATGTTGGATTGTGCGGAAATATTTTCTAGGATACCATATCAGTAGAAAAAATATCCCCATATCAAATATAATTATGATTAATTTTCACCAACACATAACCAAGTGTATAAGGATCATCTATCCATGTAGTACGACTCTGGAAAACAAAAAGGATTATTTTTCTACAATATTTATGGAATATTCCTCCTAACCCAAAAGGTTTAAAATAACCCCAAAGGATAATTGAAGCTCAAAATTCATCATGTCAAAAAAACGGGACATCTCAACCAAAGGTAAATTATAATATTTATTACCTTTTGAAAAAAAAAATTTAATCAAAAGAATGAGATAAAGACTCAAGGTTCGTAGCTAAGGGAGTTGAAGACACAAATAATCCAAATTTCCACCTCCCTCCATGAATTGGTATGTTATAACATGAGAAATATTCCTTCCCAACCTACTCCAAATCCAAAGAGAACTATCGGTGTCATCACATTGAGAATTAGAAAGCAAATAGCTTAACCATCTTCACCTTTCATTCAACCAGGATTCACCTAAACCCTATAGAAGCCCCATTCCGTACAAACTAATGAGAAGAACAATGAGAAATATAAAGGTAAGAAAAATATTGATGATATTCCTCATAAACACATTTTATTTCCAAATATAGTGGTTTAAAAAAATATGGCTGAAGAGGTGATGCAAATAAAGGATTAGGATACATTTATGCGTGTTGAGATCAACATCACATTATAGAAATCCAATAATCAAATACCATGGTATTCTAAATTCTAATAAAACCATTGAACCAATCGATGGAGGCTTAAATGAGATATGAGGATCAATCATGGAAGGAATGTTTCGGCACTCATTACACCAACTCTAGCAGTTCCAACAAAGTAAAAGGATCCTATTACATTCACTATAGCATAAACCACAAGGGAGTTGTACATTTCTAATGGTAATCGTGATTTAAGAGCCTCCATTAAAGTGATGAATCACTTTATCATCTATTATTAAGAGATTGGGGAGTTTATTTAGATGAGAGTAGTGGTGTAGTTGGTGAATAGAGCTATGGAATACCCTGTAAGTGTCATTGAAGATGTACTTGATATTGTGAAAGACATGATCTTTCTAGTCAATTTTTATGTACTTAACTTGGAGGATGATTTGGTATGTTCCCATGCTCTAATTATCTTATGTAGTTCATTCCTCATAACAATAAAATGATTAAAAATTTCCATGAGGGTACACTTTCGATGGTGTTGAGAGATAACGTTATGATATTTAATGTTATGGAATTCATGAAGTATCCCTCAGAGGACAACATTGATTTTGTTATCTCCCATGTTGAGCAACAATATAAAAAAATGGAATTTTATTTTCCTATGATTAGGGAGATTATAGGCATTGGATCTATTTTGATGTCTAATATAAATTTCACACCATTTTCTAATGAATAAAGATCTTATATATTTTATTTTGAAATGGATTCGTATTCTTATTTTAATCATGTGAATAATGATTATGTCATGACTATTGAGTATACTGATGTATTTGAAGCTCTATTATTTGATTTTAATTATGTTTATTTTGATATTTTTGTTGATTGTTCACATATTTTAGTTTCTAAAATTTATCTATCCATACATCCCCCGTACACTAGAACAAAATACATTAGGACAAAATCTAAAATACTCATACATGTTTAGTGGTGAGAAATTACTTGTTATTGTTTCTGAAAATCTACCTTTCAAACATGAAGAAAAACTTTTAAATATTTTGGAGTATAACATCAGGTAAATAGAGTGGATCTTAGCTAACATATCAGGTATTAAACCCCTCCATTTAAATACAAAGGATTCTTCTCGAGGATGAGGCTAAACTAGTTATGCAGCCACAACGGAGACTAAATCCCACCCATTAGGAATTTGTTACAATAATATGATGAAAAATTTCTCAATGATTGTATAATGTATCCCATTTCATATTTATAGTGTATAATTTCTATTCATTTTATGCCTAATAAATGAGGTGTTACTGTAGTTAAAAATGATAAAGAGGAGTTAGTTCCAATGAGGGTATAAAATAGTTGGGGTGTGAGTATTGGTTATAAGAAAATAAATCAATCCACTTAGAAAGACCATTTTATTTTCAATTTATTGATCAAATACTCGAGAGAATATCTAAAAAACAATTTTTTGTTTCATGGATGTATTATATGGATATTTTCAGTTTTTCTATTTCCCTGGAGGATCTGTAACACTCCAAAATTTCATAGTATGTTATTTCTACAAAGTAATTCAATAACTTGCACTACATGCAACACTGAGTTCAAGTGCACCACGACTTACAAAACGAGCCGTTCAAAAGTTTTTATAAATAGAATTAAATAAATATTGAACTTTATATAATAATTATAATTTTAAAAATCCATTTTATTAGTTTCTAGGTATAATGAAAAAACAAATTTATTTATTTTAGATAATATAAGTATTTTTAAAAAAATGAAATTTTACCACCTTTTAGTGGAGAACACTTTTTAAATCCAATATTTGAAACATTATATATTCAATTTTACAAAATAAACATCTTCTATAGAATTGGGACCTAAGAATTTATTTTCAATAAATTTTTGGAGTTTTTCTGATAACTTTCATATTTGTGTGAATAGTGAAAAATACTATATTTTAAATGAAAATCACTTTTTTGTAAAAATAAGATATAGTGTTACAATATACATATGAATGGTTTGTAAAAATAATTAGATTATATTTTTACCACTTAATACAATGTTGGTCATTGGAAGTAAATTCACTTTGAAATTGGAAATAATGAAGTGTTAATTGGTAGTTATTATCTCTTAAAAATACTCTTTTTGGTTTTTTACGATGACAATTAATTTTAAATTAATAAATTAAATTTCTATGTTTTGAATTTGGTAAAATAGGATTCATTTTTTAATTTTTAATATCAAAATTATCTTAGGGTTAATGATTGGTATATTTCTGAAAACATTCAATTTTAGATGATTAGTGAAAAATAGCACTTTATTGGTTAAAACCGAAATTGCATTTAAATAAATATTTATTTTATTTAAATTTACTTTATGTCACAATAGATACATAATACCTATATAAGTTCAATATAATTAATTGGAGTCATTTTATAATAAGTATAGATATATAAAAAATTTATTGAACTTTTATCCTCTTTTACCCACCTCCTAGGAGAATTTGCAAATTTAAATAAATCATAATTTTACTGTTTCTTTGAGTGGAATTTCAAAAATCCAAGAGACATAGTTGATATCAGTATGAATAATTTGGTTCAATAAGATGAAAATAATATTTGTTGAATAGTAACTTTTTACTTTTATTTACAATGGTTAAAAGTAAATAGGGTAATTAAGGGTAAAAATGATATTATTCTTACACTAACACATGCAATAATTCTATTGGATATGTGTAATTATACCAAAAACAACCTTAGGAATAAAATAAGATCCTTTAGGTCCACTTGTATTAGATAAGGACATTTATTTTTATTTTATTTAAAGAAGAGTTAAAAGAGGTAAAATCAATGTTTAATAACTAAACCATTTTTAATATAGGGTTACACAAAATATAAATTCTACTATAAATATTCATTAGAAAATTTATAAATATTTAATAAATCTTTGTATTTTATTTATAATTTTTAGAAATTAAATAATTAAATTCATTTCTGACACAATGATGATTCAATAAATACCTTATTAATGAAATAATCAAATAAATGGTATTAAAAATATTAAATTAAATATAATTTCAACGTTTTTTTGACATCCAAAAATTTTCTGGGTGGATATAACATGTTAGGGTTGATTCAAGGTATATTTTCCAAAGCAATAAAGTTGTTATAACTTTCAAAAAAACCAAATAACAAATATTATCAAAATTGGCATAAATTAATTTTTAAATCAAATACTATATTATTGGTTGATATAATATTCCAAAAAATATAATGTTCAGTCTAAGGGATTAAATAATATTTTATATGTTATTAATGATACACTAGAAGTTTTTTTTGCATGTTTTTAGTATGTCTATTAACCATATAGTATAATAATACAAGAAGACATGGAAAAAGATAAACTATTTAACCAAGAGTTAAATCTAAAAGACAATGTTAAAATGGTAACCTAAACTTGCCTAAAACCTATTGGTTTATATTATCTAGACCCATACCAACCATACCCTCTAAATAAATTATTTTTAAGCCATTAGGAATCTAAATTTATTTTATTATAAAATAATATTTGAATATTTTCCTAATGTGCCCCTCACCCCTCTTATAAAAGGCCCTTCCCCTATCTCTAATTTACAACTCTGAAGACATTTGTCTTGGCCAAAAACTACCAAAATATCCTCCCAACAATCCTTCTTTAATCCTAGAGGCCTCAGTTTGAACATAAATCCAATCTATGGAGCCCTTGTGGTCAAATCAAAATAATGAACCAAAAAAATAGGTAATGATTTCACCACCCTCTTTCATGTTATTTTCTTCTTCCACTTACTCTTTCATGGTTATTACCATAACAAAATAATAACTCCAGTACGTTATATTTATTGTGATGTTATTATTAATATGGAACAACCATACTTCTTATTCTATCCATCCTATAAATGATAATGTGACCATACATGTGTACGTACGACTTACCGTCTCCACGTCATGGTGTAATTTGTTATTCAACACTATTTTCTTTGGATGGATATAATGATAACTAATATGTATATAAATAATGAAAATTACATTCTAATGTCTCTATAAAATTAACATACCAATAAATTCCACACCTTTAAGGATATGATATTGTCTCTTGTGGGTATCTACGGATTACCATCCCCATGACCTGATGATATTCATTTCCATGTTCACCATTCATCGACGATTATAAAAAAATATATTACTAATAAGTATATAATGTATGACATAATAATGCTACTGGATATATATATATATATACATATATATATGTATGTATGTATTTATGTACTTATATATATCTTATTCACTTACTTCCGTTCAATACGATATGAAAACAGAAACAACTTTTATGTGTACATACGGCCTAATGTCTCCATAAATGGTGTTTTCCATTTCATATATCTATCAATTATAAATATTTATATTATAAATAAGTATGATATATAAATCATGGATTATAATTTTGAAGTATTTAAATCATGATCTAAATGATACGATAAATAATAACAAGTTAAAATATATGTGTTAAAGAAAGCGATTATAAACCAAAATGTTAATTAAACATGAAAATCATTATTAAATATGTAGTATAATGTCTTAAAAGAATCATGTATGATATATTAAATATGAATATTGTTTTGGTATAATCTAATAAAATACAATGCTCATTATATAGAAGGATAAACATACCCTCTACCAAAGGAAAGTGCAAGGTAAGTGGTTTTCATCTCACAACATATTTCCATAAGATTCATGCTATATTGAAACTATTTCATTTTTTGTGGAGTATGTTCAACCCATAATTGTATTGTGTAATACAATTTAATTTATTTGTATTTACATCTTCATGGTATGATAGTTCTTTCATGGGGTGTATGTTTTGTAAGTTACCAAATTGGTAAGTGTTAATTTCACAATGTCTTTGTTATCCAAGGTTGTATTTACGTAAGCATCTACTAGGAAATATTTATTATACATTACCATGTTTCATGAAAGAGTTTTCACTGGGATTATTTTAAAGGACTCTTTTTATATTAAAACATCATTTTAAATGTTTTAAATATTTTTTCTTCTAAATCATTCTCGTTAATGTCTATGTTTTTAAAATGGGTTTTAAGGATTTATCAATATGTACATGAATGTTCTTAAAATTTTAATTTCATTAAAAAGTTTCAAATCGGTATGGGAATCATTGATTCAAAAATGTCTTTAAATGTCTTCCTTTATAAATTTTATGACTTTTAAATGTAATCATGAAAAAGGAATATTTATCTCAAATATATTTACATATCATTTTGATCTATGTAAACATCCTTTGATGGATTTAAAACTTGTTTGAAATTAATTTATTATGATACAAATATTCTATATAGTAATTATGGTTTTGTGATATGTTTGATAGTGGGTGATTTATTTTTATTCCATTCATGGTTTATGGTAAATGTATTGACATTTTGTATGCTATTTTTAATACGAATGTTTATGTAATATTTCAACCACTTCTTAAGATGATTGTGTTGGACTAGTATGTTCCTGGTTAGGGACCAGTAAATTTTAGCCCTTCGGGTTGGGTTCTGGTTACAGCAGTCTCTCCGGGTAAGAGTCTAGTTATAGACCTTCTTGGGGTTGGATTCTGGTTCCAGAGGCTCTCCAGATTGCAGTCCGGTTACAGAGGCTCTCCAGGTTGGAGTCCATTTACAGAGGTTCTCCGGGTTGGTGTCCGGTTACAGTTAGACCTTAAGTCCAGGCACCAGGACCTGACATAGAAATTAATGTCCTCTAATATACATTCCCTCTTTATGAATTTAGTTATTACATGTGATTATTCTACTAGTAGTATCTCCATGTGAATGTTTATATGGTAATGTTTGATTTATTTTTTCCATATTATGATCATGTTTATGTTTTAAAGGCTCTTTTTTTATTACATATATTCACTTAAAATATTATAGCTTTCGTTAAATTATTTACCCTTACTGAGCATTCGATCTCACCATTTTCTTATTTTTTATTTTTCCAGGATATGAAGAAGTTAGTTATGAGTGACTTTCAAGCATAATCTAGGAGTCTTTGACATTTCTAATGGAATAAATTACTGTTGTTTTTATTTTCATGTTGTAATGTTGAACTTCATGTATGTAACATATTTTCCAAGACTACTATATTGATCGGTCCTTTAGGACATGATTATTTGTAATCATTCCATGGAATTAAAATAATGCACCGACTCTGGGTAACTATGGTTGGGGTGTTATGATTGGTAACAGAGGAAGTTTAGTACAACCCATGTAAACTAGATTTAGATAAACACTAATTACATAACATTATCCTATGATATACTTTGAGAATTTGTATAGAAGAAATTAATAGAATTTTGGTTCTCTAGATATTTTGGGATTTTTCCAATCAATACATCCCTTTCTAGATATGAGAAGGTAGAGGTGGCTATGGCACAGATTTACATAGCTGTAAAACCTAAAAACACTGCTTTGATCTAGTCTTGAATGGGAACTAGTGAATGACAAAGGGTCTTATTGTACTCTTGGTGACGACACTCCCAAGGGATATGCATAGGATGATTCTAATTTTCATTACAAACCACTATGAAGGGTTTATGGGTTTATACTTATCAAAGAAAACATTTTTATGATTAAGGATTATATCCATGAACTGTTCAATTTTTGTTAACTGTTTTACATGTTTGGAATTATGCATTGTGAATTATAAACTAACTCAGTGTATGCTTTTTTTTAGAAATGGTGCCCAGTATATGGAATGAGTTTTCCTACAATATGCAAGATCCAATGAGTAAGAATGATCATATATTTCATGGTATTATGCCAAAATTTACAATGGAAATAGTCTCCCATATATTATTATCATATTAATAAATAGTATCATGTGTTAATAAGATAAGTAAATAATTTTTTTATTCCAATGGCTTTGAAGAAAATCAATAGAAGAAATGGATGGTAGAGAGAAATATGGATAAAGAGAAGAGGGGAGAGAAGGATTTTCCCATATGTGATAAATGTGGAAAGAATCACCTTAGTAAATGATTGAATAGAATGAGATTTTGTTATATGTGTGGAGAAAAAGGACACTATGTACATGATTAAATGTATAAGAAAAATGTATCAAATGTAAAATGCATCATCTATAAGGAATTGGTACACTACGCGAATCAATGTCCTAGACATCAGAGTATAACGGAAGTGATGCTATTGGACAATAATCAATTTATGATACTACCTCCAATGAAGAGGAATGACTAGTTTTATTATGTTGTTTTTATAGATTTTTTCCGTCTGATTGTTGTATCAACAATATACTGGTTATATGAATTATGGATATAAATAAGGATTGTACTGGAATATTATTTTATTGAGGATTTGATATTATATTGTTCTAGGAAAAGTGACTTATTAGTAAGCTACACTTTTTAGAAAATAATTGGTTGAAGGAAAGGTAATCCTTAATATGGTCCTGATAACGAGGTAGTGATTTTGGAATAAGAGATGGTTGATTTGGATAAATTATATTGGATATTATTGAATCCCTTGGAAGTGACTAATATTTTATTTATTTCATCATTGTTGGAATATTCAAAAAATTCGTACATAAGGGATATATTCAGTATTCTTTAAAGAATAAAGGATTATGAATCTAATTAATAAGGTTTTATGGTAATTCAGGGAGTTTCCATGTTATAAAAGAATACATGACGAAGGTGTTCACTAGTTATTACACGGAAAAAGGATCTTTATTGTGTTTAACTTCCTTATAAATTTTGGACTGTGACATTCGATAGAAGTGGTTTAGATAAGTCTAACGGTTGGAATGGATTATATTTGTAATTTGAAACAATTGTTAAGGTTATTTTTGGATTTTCATAAAAAGGACAACCTAGAGGTCGAGTGACAACTAGTCATGTCTTGTAAGGCCGTGAGACTTGAACCCACAACCAAAGGGTGACAATGGTGAATCACCTACCATTGGCCTACGTGTTGTCCTAGATTGTGTAATGTAGTTTTTATATATGGTATGATAGGTGAATTTTAAATTCATTATTATTGGATCCCTTTATGATTAGAATAAATCAAATAAAAATAGAAATCTTTTGGAGTGAAAGATGTGTTTGTAGTAGGAATTTGATAAATGATGTAACTTTACTTGTCAAGAATATATATATATATATATATATTCCTTCTTAATCTATTACTAAATTAATTCTTAAACAATAGTTAAGGGAATTCATCTCAATATACTTTCCTTGAGGCATCCTATGATTTCCAAATGACTTTATTTTATATGCTGTATAAACCCTTTGAATATTCATTTCAAGGGAAATCATTTAAAATGAAGCGTATTAATAAATGACAAAAAAATGAATGTTTTTTATGTAAGCGGTGACAACGAACTTTCTACCGCCGCTTGTTTTATTTGATCTTTGGATTCATAAACAAGCGAATTTTTTTAGGAAAAAAAATACCATATACACTTTTTATGTATTTTGGTATTGAAAGTGGTTTTGATAATGGATTTTTTATGTCAATATATTTAAATGATATATCGTGATTGATGACCTCAATAACTCCCTATAAATATTTACGTTTTCCCTCCAATTATGTGTCTCTAATTTCCACAACTGTTCTCCTAATTGAGATCATAATTTGGTGGTGACTTTTTCATTCCCCTTTTTCCTCTTATTAAGACTAAATTTTATTAACCCCATTTCTGATTTTGGTTTTCCCACAATGATATTTTCTCGTTTCAACCATTTCTTTCGAAGTTCAATTTCAAATTGCGGGGACACATTTTATTTAAGGAGGGAATAATGAAACACCCCATGATTTCATAGTACGTTATTTTTTCAAAGTAATTCAATAACTTTCACTACATGCTACACTAATTTCAAGCACACCATGACATACCAAACTAGCCATTGAAAAGTGGTTATGAATAGTTTTAACCAAATTCTGAACATTATATAATACTTATAATTTTAGAATCCATATTATGAGTTTCTTAGACATATTGAAAAAATACACTTTTTTTAGATAAAAGAAGTATTAAAAAAATGAAATTTTACCGCCTTTTAATGGCAGACCCTTTATAAATAAAATATTTGAAACTTTTATATATTCAATATGACAAAATAAACTTCCTATTTAGAACCAGGACATAATAATTTTGTTTCAATAAATTTTGGTTTTTATGATAACTTTCATATTTGGGTGATTGGTGAAAAGTACTTTATTTTAACTAAAAAGCAAATTTTTAATCACAATAATTTATAGTGTTCAATTATACATATGAATGGGTTGGAAGAATAATTAGATTATATTTTTACCATTTAATCCAATGTTATTCGTTGGATTTAATTTCACTTTGAAATTGGGCATAAAGAAGTGTCAATCTTTTGGTAGTTATTATTTCTTAAAAATAAGATTTTTGGTTTTGACTATGGGAATTAATTTTAAATTAGTAAATGAAATTTCTATGTTATTAATTTGGTAAAATAGAATTCATTTTTTAATTCAGAATATCAAAACTATCTTAGGGTGAAATTTTGGTATGTATCTGAAAACATTCAGATTTTAATGAATAGTGAAAAACATTACGTTATTGGTTAACACTGAGATTTCATTAAAATAATTATTTATTTTATTTAAAATTATATTAGGTAAAAATAGATAAATAATACTTATATATGTTCAATATAATTCATTGAATTCATTTTATAATATGTTTAGATATATAAAAACTTTATTGAACTTTTTACAGTTTTTACCCACCTCCAAGGAGAATTTTCAAATTTGCATAAAACTTAATTTTACCAATTCTGTGAGTGGAATATCAAAAATATGAGAGATACAGTTGATATCAGTATGACAAATGTGGGTCAATAAGATGAAATAATTTTTGGTGAATAATAGTTTTTTAATTTTATTTATCACGGTTAAAAGTAAATACAATAACTAAGGGTAAAAATGATATTATTCTTACACTAACACATTTCCTAATTCTATTCAATAAGTTTAATGCAACAAAAAACATCCTTATGAACAAAATATGATCCTTTCTTTACACTTGGATTTTATTAAGAAATTTATTATTATTTTATTTAAATAAGAGTAAAAGAGTTAAAATCCAGGTTTAATAATTAAACAATTTTTAATATAGGGTTACAAAAAATATAAATTCG
This sequence comes from Viscum album, assembly GCA_963277665.1. Classification (NCBI taxonomy): domain Eukaryota; kingdom Viridiplantae; phylum Streptophyta; class Magnoliopsida; order Santalales; family Viscaceae; genus Viscum; species Viscum album. The sequence goes on along the minus strand of OY728123.1, from coordinate 2,129,882,721 downwards.
ACTATAAATATTCATTACAAATATAAAACTATTTCCTATATAATGGTATTTTATTTATAATTTTCAAACATTAAATAATTAAATTTATTTATGAGATAATGATTATTCAGTAAATACCTTATTAATGACTGACTGAAAATTACTTTTTTATTAAAGATAATACACTTTTTAGGAGAAAGTGATAAACCACAATAGTTAATAAAACAACCAAAAACATCCATAGAAATCAACCAGTCCTGCCCCACCCAAGAAACTGTGTCATGATGAAAAGCCTCCAGCGATGCAGACCCTCAAAAGACATTCATGTGCAGATGCACAGGCACGGAACTGATGGAAACACCCTACCCTCTCAGCATCCCAATCCAATGTTTTCCCTCGATGAAGACTTCTTGATCTGATCCTCATCCGGAGCAGGTCCATCTGAATGCTTGGAATGAGAAAACCCATATATCAAATCCAAACAACAAGGGACCCCAAAAATGAAAAGCTCACAAAACCATTCCCCTCATGCCATCCACCGGAGGCCAATAAATTAAGTAGAAATTATAAAAATAAACATGATGTTACCTGAATAAATTTTCCTAAAAAGGTTTTATGCTAAGGATGCCAACTGTAAATCATCTCCCTTCAATATTAGCTTCTCAAACTCAATGACTAGCTGGTCCCAAGACTGAATGTACTCCTCTACACTGATCTTTCCTTGATTGAAGCCTCCAACCAAAATTGAATATTATTTGTCAATCCATGTATATTCCACCTCATTGAGAGACACCACAAAAGAACTACCCATCATTTTCGCTGCCTCCGAATCTGTTGAGTTGAGCTATAAAGGTTGTTCTATAACATGGTCTTCGGAGCCTAACACTAATACCATGGGATGATCATCATGAACCTCAAGCATCTGGTGTCTCAGAGCTTCCATGTCCATCTTCATCTTGCTCATTTTCTTTGAAGAGCGGGTCTCAAGAGGAGGGGTTAGAGAGGATTAGTCCTTCATCCCCTTCCTTCTCCTAGAGTCCCTAACACATCTTAGGCTTGAGTCCTCATCTTCTGAGTGAACAAGTTCATGAACGTTGGTATCCAGCCCATTGACCCTAACATCGTCACCTGGAGTAATAGAATCAGAACTAAAATTGGCCTCTGGGAGGCCATCGAACCTATTTCTGAATGGAACTGTCAACGGAAAAGTACCCAAATCCCCTATCTATTAACCTCTAGTTGTAATAGGCGCAACCCAATTAGACCCTTTCCTCCCCTTACTAACAACTGCACTGCACTTCCATTCTTTCTCTACATCCAATCTAGGCAACTCCACTTGCTCATTGCCAGATGAGAAGTCCAAGGACTGGCCCCCATCCGCCTAGTCTTCCACCTGGACCTCCACATGCTGGGATTTTCCTTCTCCATCATGCATCCTACCATTGGGATGCCCCGGGAGATCTGTCTTTAGCCGTTTGAAGGGGGAGTCCAGAGTGATCACCGAGTCTTTAAAATTCGGTTGATGATCACCTAAGGAGGCAAAAAACTTTCCATACTTTTTCCTTGCATTAAAATCCTCATTCATAGCATCCTTGAGGGATGAGAACCGGTTCCAAGACCATGGATCAACACTGACCATTTTCGTGCTTATTAGGAGGAACTTCTCAGCATCATCTGCACTTGATAAATATTCAGGACCACACCCCATGAATTGTTTTCCACCACTGTTAGAATTTTATTGGATCTCCAATGAGGGTTCCATTTCCTCCCTACCAACATTAGTATTGAAAGTTTTATCCCTGAGATCATCCTTGAGCCTGCCAAAAAAATTAGACACCGAGGGATTTTCATCCTGCTTTGTAGCAGGTGAGGAGTGTTCAGCAATACTGAACCCATTTCCTCTAGGCTCATGAAATCATCTATTGCTGACATTCAAAACATTTCTAGCCTTCACAGCATCTACTTTATGGTGACCATCGCGGTGGTAGCAGGACATAGTATGTCCCAGTCTATGGAAAATAGAACAAAAATCCATCCAATGATCAAAGATCTTCGGCTTCTTGCATCGAATCTACTTGGCAGCATCAATCGAAATCGTATCCACCGCTGCTCTCGAGGTATCAACCTCCATGCACATCCTTCGGTAAATAGGATGACTAACCGAGGCTGTACGGGAACCAAAACACAAAAATCACCCAACCATGTTCCCCAACAGACACATGAACGCAGGGTTTTCAAAGGAGAGGGGAAAAAGGAGAAGCTGATCTAGACCAGAATGAAAGGGGAATCACGATTCATATGAAAATCATAGGTACATCTGCATAAATGAAACTCATACCTTCCGCACTTCCTGGGAGAAAATGACAGCACACGAACCATGTTCTCTTATGAAGATGCAACAGACCATCAGAATCCACTTATCCACCAATCCAACAACCGGATGAGACTGAAGCCCCCAATATTATGAGACAAACCTGTCGAAATCATCCACCGAAGGCCGAAACTTCCTCAATCGAGAAATCAAGGTCAGATCAAGGAGGACCTCATCTTCTGAGATCTCCATAATAGAAAGAGGGACCACAGGGTCTCCGTTTTGAAAGCCATGAACCTTCGGACCGATCTGAATCTTAGGGAAAGGCAGGTACAAAGAGGGGTCCGAGAATCTCGTGAAGCGATTTGTCGTGAGACCTCCTTCTCTTCCACCGCCATCCAGCTTGCGGCGAAGGGGGAGAGCCTCCGACCCTATTAGGGTTAGATGACCATCATCTCAAGCTCATGCTCCGCCGATCCCCTCCGGCTTTAGTGTTGAATCGACCAATTACATTATTAATGAAAGAATCATAATAAATGGTATTATAAATACTAAAATAAATATAATATCAATGTTTCTATGGCATAAAAAAAATTTCTAGGTGAATATGACATGTTAGGGTTGATTGAATGTTTTTTTTTCAAAGCAATAAGGTTCTGGTGAATTTCAAAAAACAAAATACTAAATAGTGTCAAAATTGACATAAATTAATTTTTCAAACAAATACTTTATTATTGGTTGATATAATATTCCTAAAAATCCAAGGTTGGAAAAAGGGCAGAAATAATATTATATATGTCAATAATGAACCACTTTAGGTTAAATTGGATGTTTAGATTAAGTTTATTAACCATATAGAATAAGAATATAAGAAGACATGGTAAAAGTTAAACTATTTAACCAGGAGTAAAATCTAAAGGATAAGGTTAAAATGGTAACCTAAACATTTTTAAAACCTATTGGTTGAAATTATTTCGACCCATAACCAACTTATCCTAGATATAAATCATTTTTGAGCTATTAGGAACAGAAAATGATTTTATTATAAAATAATAATTCAATCTATTCCTAAGGTCCCCCTCATCCCTCTTATAAAAGGTAACTTCCCCTTCTCTCAAATTCACACACCCAATGCCATTTTGCTCGGCCCAAACCAACCCAAATATCCTCCCAATTGTCCTCCCTTAATCTTAAAAGCCTTATTTTGATCAGAAAGGCAATATATGGATCCCTTTTGATCAAATCAAAAGGAAGAACCCGAAGAATAGGTAATGAATTAACCACCCTCTTTCATGTTCATTTCTTTTTCCACTTAAATTTAATTGTTATTACCATCCCAAAATAATAACCCCATTAACATATATATAAAATGATGTTATTATAAATATTTCAAAAACATATTAATTATTCAATTAATCCAATGAATGATAATGTCACTATGCGTGCGTACGTACGTCTTACCGTCTCCACACCGTGGTGTAATTTGTTATTCACCACTATGTTATTTTGAAGGATATAATGTTGAGTAATATGTATATAAATAAATAAAATAAGATGATAATGTCTCTATAAAATTAATATACCATCCAATTAGACACTTCTACAGAAATGATAATGTCGATCGTGCGTACGTACGAATTACCGTCTCTACGATGCGATGAGATTCATTTCCACGTTCACCATTCGTCAACGATTATAAAAATATATATTTATAATAAGTATGTAATATATGAAATAATAATGAAACATGAGATATATATATATATATGTATGTATTTATGTACTTACATATATCTTATTCACTTAATTCCATTCAATACGAAATGAAAACAACAACATCATTTACGCTTACATATGACCTACCGTCTCCATAAATGGTGTATTCGATTTCACATATCTATCTATTATAAATATTTATATTATTAATATGTATGATATATAAATCAAGGATTATATTATGCAATTATTTAAATCTTGACCTAAATGATACGATCAATAATAACAAGTTCAAATATGTACGATAAAGAAAGCAATTATTACCTAAAATGTTAATTTAAATGAAAATAATTAATAAATAATTAGTGTAAAGTCATAAATGAATCATGTATGATATAATAAATATGAATATGGTTTTGGTATAATCTAATAACATACATGGGTCATTATATAGGATGTTAAACATATCCTCGACCAAAGGAATGTGCAAGGTAAGGGGTTTTCATCTCACCCCTTATTTCCGTGAGATTCATGCTATATTGCCACTATTTCCTTTTGTGTGGTTTATGTACTAACTATAATTGTATTAATTGGGAAATAAAATTTAATTTATGTGTATTTACATGATCATTGTATAATTATTCTTTCATGGGGTGTATGTTTCATAAGTTACCATAGTGGTAAGGGTTAATTTCACAATCGCTTTATTATCCGAGGTTGATTATATGTAAGCGCCTATTGGGACATATTTATTATCCATGTCCATGTTTGATGAAAGTGTTTTCAAATGGATTAATTTAAGGTAATAATTTTACTAAAACATCATTTTAAATGTTTTAAATATTTATTCTTCTAAAACATTCTCATTAATATCCATGTTTTCATACTGGTTTTTAAGGATTTATCTATATGGACATGAATGTTTTTAAAATGTTAATTATTTTCAAAAGTATCAAAGTCGTATGGAAACTTTGATTCAAAAATTTCTTGAAATGACTTCCTTTGAAAAATGTGTGACTATTAAATGTTTTCATGAAAAAGGGATATCTCTGTCAAAGAGTTTTAAGAATCAATTTCCTATATGTCAACATCCTTTGATGGATTTTATACTTTTTGGACGTTGATTTGTTATGATACAAATCTTCCATATTGTATTTAAGGTTTTGTGATATGTTTGACTATGGATGAGTGATTTTTTTTCAATTCATGGTTTATGGTTAAAGTATTCATATTTTTTATTCTAGTTTTAATACGAATGTTTATGTTATATTTCAACCTCTTCTTAAGATAAATATGTTGAACGAGTATGTTCCGGGTTAGGGACAAGTAAAAGTAAGCCCTCTGGGATGGGGTCCGGTTATTGTAGACCCTTTGGGCTGGATTCTAGTTCTAGAGGATCCCTGGGTTGGAGTCTGGTTAAATAGGCTCTCTGGGTTGGAGTCCAGTTACAATGGCTCTCCGGGGTGGAGTCCGGTTACAGAGGCTCTCCGGGTCGGGGTCCGGTTATAGTTAGCCCCTAGGTCCTGGTACGAGGCCTTGACATTGAAATTAATGTCTGGTATAATACATTCCCTCAATATGAAATTAGTTATTAAATGTGATTATTCGACTAGTAGAATATCCAGGTCCATGTTTATATGGTAATTTTTATTTATTATTTCCATATTATGTTCTAGTTTCTATTTAAAAGGTTATGGTTTTTATTACACATATTGTCTTAAATGTTTATAGATTCCACTAAATTATTTACCTTTTCCGAGCATCTAATATCACCCCTTTCTAATATTTTATTTTACCAGGATATGAAGAAGTTAGTTATGAGTGACTTTCAAAAATAATATTTGAGGCTTGGACATTTTTCATGGAATAAATTACTGTTTTTTTGCGTTTAATGTTGTAATGTTGAACTTAATGTATGTAATCAATTTTCCAAGACTACTAAACTGATCGATCCTTTAGGACTTGATTCCTTTTAATCATGAAAAAGTATTCAGATAATGCACAAACTCCGGGTATCTGGGGGTCGGGTGTTACAGTATCAGGACAAAACAATATTCACTTATCCATTAGATACATTTTACTACCAGAGGATACCATTTAGACTTTTCAATCCCCCAAGTACCATCCTGAGATGCATGGTGATTATTTTTTAAAGTATTTTTTGAGATCTACTTGGAGGTATTTATGGAATATTTTAATGTGTATTAGTCTTCATTTAATGACTGTATTTCAAGGTTTTAAAAGGTTCTATATCTTTATATTGTGAAGAATCAGGTCTTAAACATTGAAATGTGTCATTTTATGGTAGATAATGGCATTTTCTTAGGTCATGTAGTGTCAAATCATGTAATAGAGGTTTATTGATCTTTTTTAAATTGTATTTTATCCATACCATATCCTTCACGTGTGTGGTATGTTAGATATTTCCTAGAGAATGCATAAATTTATCAGTGCATCATCAATGATTTTAAAATGATTGTTCTTCAAATGTTGTGATTACATCAAAGGATTCAGATTTTGTGTTTGAGGATTCTTTCAGGGCTTCCATTTATTAGTTATATAAGATTCTTACCACTCCACCTATTATATAACCCCCATGGTGGGAGCTTCTTTTGGAACTTATGTGTGAAACATCTAGCTTTGTTGTTGGAGTTTTCTTATCTTAGAGGGTGGAGGGATGTTCACATGTGATTACCTATGCATAGATGATGTTGGATTTAACCAAATAAAACTACACAACCATAAAAAATAGTTTCTCTATCCCATATTTTCATTAGATAAATTTATTTCTTAGTTACTGGGATCTGAATTGGATGTTCTTCTTGACCATGCAGCTCTAAGGTACCTCTTGAAAAATATAGATGAAAATCTCATAATTATCTTTTTGATGATTCTTCTTCAAGATTTTTATATTGAGATAAAGGATTATAAGGGTTTATATAACGTAATAGCAGACCACATAAATAGTCCTACTCAAACATTAGAGGTTGACACCTTGGACCAGGTACCACATTAGGACAATTCTCTCACTGAGCATATTTATTCCATCATAGGCACACAACCCTAGTATTCCAATTTATTTATCTACCCTGTTTCCTCCAAAATTCCTGAAAACATAATGAAACATCAATTGAAAAAGGTTAAATTTTGAGTCGAGATTTTCTGTTTGGGATGATTCATAACTCTGTAACATGTGTAGTGATTAATTTATTTGGAGGTGTCTTCCTAATCATGTGTTTGAGTCTGTTCTTTATTTCTTCCATACACATTTATATGAATGAACCTTTGGACCCCAAATAATAGCTAAGAATTTCTGTGACTCTGGATTATATTTTCCAAGCTTATTCAATGTTTCTCATGTGGTTTTTAATTCATGCACATGTTTCTAATAAACTAGCCAAATTTCTAGGACAAACCAGATGCCCCAAGAACCCATATTATTTGATAATATTTTTTATGTATGGGGAATCAATTTTATGAGTCCTTTTTCTAGTTCTTATAGTTTTATGAATATTTTGGTTCCTGTTGATTATGTGAGTAAATAGTTAGAGGATAAGGCCACCAAGACAGTTGATTCATATTTTTAGTGGACTTTGTCCAGACCCAGATTTTTTGTAGGACTGGATAACCAAAGGACATCATTAGTAACCAATGGACACTCTTCTGCAATAAGAATTTGGCTTCTCTCCTTCAGAAGTATGGGGTGTCACACTAAACCTCAACACTATAACACCCCCAAAAAATATCCAAGTTGAGGATTTAAATTGTGAGTTGAAATAAATTTTTAAGAAAATCATGTTTCAGAATATGAAGTCTAGGATAAAATACTTGAATGGTGTTGTTTGGTCTCATAACACAAAATACAAGACAAAGATTAGTATTCCCCCATTTTAGATTGTTTTTTAGAAACCATTTCATCTCATAATGGAACTCTATTATCAGACATATTGAGTTATTATGAAATGCAACATTTATGTAGCCCAAGATAGAATTCAACGGAAGTTTCAATTAAAGAGCTTGAGGAGATTTGATTTTCATTATATGATAAATCAAGGCTCTACAAATAAATATAAAAATTATCCCATGATATACTGATCTAAAAATTATATTTTCATATTGGAAATAATTTCTTACTCGATAATTCAGGACTGAAGCTAATGCCTAGTATATTGCATTATATATGGTCAGGTCCTTATATTTTATCTCTTATTTTCCTTGTGGTGAAGTGGAGATCACACAAGAGGAAACTCGAAGAATATTTACAGTCAATGGGAAATGGTTGAAGAAATAAATTTGGGGACTTCCTACCGAGGTAGTTAACTTCAACACACTACATAACCTCATGATCACTTGAGAATATCTAGATATTCATAACCCTCTAATATTTATATTCCTTAACCTATTTAAAATTATAAATTTCATGTGCATATATAATCTCATATGTCCACATTTAGGACAATGGAATATTCAATGTGTGGGGTAAGGGACAAGTTTTTGGGGTGTATATTTAGGATTTTCATTTGTGTCTTTTGTGTTTGTTTTATATTATGGTTTTGGTTAATATTTCCAAAAAAAAACTATATCGTGTAATATGCCCATTTAGATATGGAATATATAGAAAATGAATAATTTCAAAATTCATTATTTTCATGATAAACATGAGTAATATTTCATCATCAAGGGTGGATTTTTATAAAAAATTATGTTATGTATGATATGATTGTTTTTTTCATTATAAAACCTTTGGGATTTGGACATCATTATATGTGATATTTGTTCATGGTAAATTGTGTCATTGATTTATGCACACAAATATTAACTCAACCATGAATTGTGAAATTGTTTCTACTGAATTTAAGGTATATTAATGTTAGGTAAAAAAATCATTAGTTTATCCATATGTTTGTTTCTCTTTTGATTGGTTTCATTATAGTATCAAATTAACTTAATCATTTATAACTATTAATGGGATATTTTACTCCCTAAAAAATATATGGGTTTTTTTCTTAGGAGGGAAAAAACCAACTATTCTTCTATGTAAGAGATATTCTATCATAAAAGATGGTTTTTAAAGGATTTGAATATTTGTGTCTAATGTTTTTCATCAATTACATATTTTTTATTGAATTTAATTTCATGAAATTTATAAATATAAAATAATTTATTACCCCTTCAATTTCATACAAATTTATTTTGAAGAAATACTTTTCTATATCATATGGAATGTTTTAATTTCTTTAAAAAGAACAAATTGTATGATTACATAACATCTGTGATGTCCACAGATTTTTTGAAAACCAAGATATTTATATGAAATTTTGATTCTATTACAATATTCTATGGTTTATTCAAATAAAAACCCTTCAACTCTTGGTTGTTGGTAATTATGTTTTGAAAATTTTTTTTTAATAGAAATTGATTTATCATAATCCAAAAATGATTTTCTTAAGGGTTTAAAAGTATATTTTTATGAGTTTGATGATATAAATACATTTATTTATATGTTTTATTTATATTACATTCTTTATAATTTTATTATAATGACGGGTGATCAAGATATATATCTATGATGAACTGGTTGATTATTTTGTTCTGTAGGGAATGGTGTTGGTGTTATCCATGTAAGTTATTCGTTTTATTAGGGTTCTTTTAGGTGTTTAGTGAAGATTATGTACCAAGAAACCTATATTAATCTTATATTTCCACCTATTAATATCCATTAATTTTGTAAATATCATCTCTCACATTTATTATCTTTTGAATAACAAAACCATTAATCAATTTAATGTAAAATGACATATATTTAAAAGATGTTTCTTTTGGTTCCATATTTTACAGGAAACCCTCTCGATTATGATGTTTCCAATATTATTTTTCATATGGTTTTTCGTGAAAGTAAATGGGTAGTATGGTTGATTTCATTAGTTTGTAAATTATTAGTTTTGATCAATGTGGAATGTGATAAAGGAAACTCATTAATATGATCTAATTTTTTGAAATCGACCCATTAACATCTCTAAATATTTTTGTATATGTATGATATTGAACATATCGTGATAATCCCAAATTTTACAACCTTTTACAAATGTTTAATGATTTATTCGGATTAATAATCATGTTATGATTAAAATAATGAAAAATTTTCAATAAAAGAAATCATTTTTCATTTTAAATTCATTTTATTGTGAAAAAAATGGAAAATGAGGTAAACTCTCTTTTTTAAAATACATGGGTTCATTAGGTCAGTATTTTGGCCTAACTATCTAATAATATAAATATATAATAGTTGTAAAAAATATAAGTAAATTATTCCTTCATTTTAAATTAATTTTTTTTGTATTAGGATTGATTATTAAAAGTTGGAAATAGATCAATGCTTATAATATTTTAGAGTTTGGGACAATATAAGAAATTACCTTGAATAGATTCTAATTTAATGTCATAATGAGAAACAATTGGGATATTCCAATATCACGTAATACAATATATCCCTATTTATAATGGGTTTCCAATTATTTTATAGGGAAACTGATATTGGAATGGACCATGAGGAAAATATATATCCAAATAAGAAACCATGAATGATTGGAATTTTAATTTAGTGTTTTTCTGTTTTGATGGATTAGTTAATTAATTATATTAATGGAGGTGGACTCCCGGTTAGAGAGAAACTAAATTTACTTCAGTAGAACATGTATACATAATATAATATTATAAAATTAAACCCTCTAAAATTTTGGGATCATATGACTCTATAATAACTAAATAATGGATTAAAACATTGGGAATGCTGATTTAATTCATGGGTTTCTCAAACTATCAAAAGGAAGCTATATAAAATTTTAAAGGAAAAGTCAATAAGTAATGGTATTTTAAAAATAGGAATGGGGAAATAAAAGATATTGACGCCTTGATATAAGATTAATTCAAAAATATTATCCATGATAAATATTTTTCTAAGGATGTGTATCCTAGGACGAGAAAAGAAATTCATTTAATTCTGGAAGAAGGATTATTTAATGCACGTGTACATAAAACATTTCAGAAAAAGGCCTTGGTATGAAACCAATTCCATATGATAAATAATATTGAATGGAATAGTATTTTATTTTATTTAATGGTTATGAGATTCATTTTTAAAGTCCTAAGATGGTAGAAATTGGGTATTATAAGGATCGTGTGTAAAAGGGAAAATGTCTAAAAATATGACCATGTTCTAGGAAATGGGGAATAATATATCTAGGAAATACAAAGATAATGAAATCATGTTCCAATATTTTGATATGTTTTATAAAAATCGCCTCTAGAATGTAATATAAAATATGGAAAGTGTTTATTACATGTTTAGTTTGGTTATATGGCTCATTTATTAAATTAAACTTATCATATTAATGATCAAATGAAGAAAATCAAGAATTAATACATTTTAATAGTAATGAAATAGGTCAATGTAGAGACCGAAGTTTTGACGTACATGTACATTAAATTAATTTTGAGGAACACTTAATACATATCAAAAACAGACACACAAGGACCGTAATAGTTTAGTGTCTTTGGAAACTCGGAAAAATAATCCTCTAATCGTGGTGAAAGATCTTCAATATCTCCCATAATGATCTTCCTCTTTTGGTTTCTTACCTAAAACCATTCTTTATATCCAAGGGAAAAGAAAACATATAAAGGATGAGATCAAATTCTCATTAAGGGTAAGCATGGATAAAATAAAACAAATCATATACATTTGAACTTAAAAACATGAACCTAATGTTTAAACATCAAAACCTTGAGCAATACCATAAAACATGGCAGTAAATAAAGAATATATCATAAAAAACATTAATCATGATAAAATAGAATGGGAATAAAACATGTGATTTTGGAAACCATTGAGATCATGATATGATTTCCATAGTAGGAAAGGAATTGCTGCCAAGACCATCTTAGTGGACAAAGTCCCTTACTGAACCAGGGTTACTTGCCGTTCCAGCCGTGTATTATTAAACCATATTTACTTTCTGTTTCATCCATGTCTATTTCATGATATATAAATCTTTACCCAATGAATTTGAGGGATATATAGGTCCCACCCATCTCATAATGAAAGCATTCTTACTTGTTCCACAACATAAACAAAAATCATTCATCATAACCCAATGAATAAAAATGGGTCTCATAAACATCATCCCATCATAACATAATCCATATAAAACAAATGGATATCATTTCATAATAAGAAAATTGAAACCATGTAAATCATAGAGACAGTATAGTAATAACATACACATATGAAATAATGTCATCTTAGATGGAAAAATGGTATTGATAAAACACTTGAAATGAATTATTGAGGAAAATATCCTTTCTTCTTCAAAATCAATTTCTTTTCACAAAACGTCATGTAATTTTAAAAGAAAGAGATTTTTTAGAAAATATTCATGAAATATTTTGGAGGAAGATTCCTGAAAATAATGCTTTATAAAGCCGTAAAAATCCTTTTTTTCCGTATAAGTTAAAAAAACATTCTCCTCATACTTTTGTCGGAAAAGTCAAAAAGTACCCCGTAACGTAAACAAAATAAATATTACTTACATACCATATAGTAAAAGACAAAATGGGTAAAAGGGACATTAATAATACATAAAAACACTTTTAGAAAACACGGACTTGGATGATAACAATAAGCCCAGCAAATACTTATGAATAAACAATCTCGGATAAGAATGAGATTGGAAAGGTTATCCCTTACCTTAGGTCTGATATGCTTCATACGTATCCGAACCTCTAGTATAATAATTTAAATAATGTCATTGACTTATTAATGAATCATATTAATTGTTATGATATCCTATATGGTTCACTTATAACTTTATATTACCCATTATTTTGTAAATACCATGTTAAAGCAATGTTTTGGGTAAAATCATCTTATTTATCGAACGTGTTTGGACTTGTTGTTATTGATGTTATTATTACTTATATCATGGTTTTCATACTTCCATAATGTAAAAGATGATTTATATATCATAAATATTCATTATATATCCAGCATATACTTGTATTTATAATAGTATATAACATATGGCGGTAAGAAATGAAATGCACCGTTCATGGAGACGGTAAACCATACATACGCATGAATGCTACTTTCATTTCAATTTATTATTTAAATTGAATTAAAACAAAATTATACCTAGGAATACTATAATTACAGTATAATATAATATATATAATATCATTAACTCCATCCTTTATACATTCCACATAAGGCATTAACGAATCACATCACTATGAGGGGGCGGTAGTCTGCACTTCCTCAAATGAGATTATCGTATTTACCAACTATGGAAACCCTAAATGCTTGATATAATTGGGAAGTAAAGAAGAATTTGGAAATCATAAACATAATATATATCATATATAAATATAGTTCTATCATAATGGTCACCATGAGAGGTTGTAGTAGAAAGTCAAACAATCATCGTTTCGTGAGGCATTAGTTTTCCATCATAGAAACATTATTTTCTTAATCCATTAGATGGAGGTGTGTGTAAGTTTATTTCTAATAATTCTCATAAAAACATCCAAGTATTTTTAGGATATTGGTGTTTTCACAAAATAAATGATTAAAAAGAGTTTAGGGGTTGGATAAGTAGAATAAAATAAAACAACTTAAGAGAAACTATTACCTTTAATTTGGGTAACTTCCTTTGGATTGAACCAAAAGGACATCTTGGAGTGTCTTCGGCCAAATGTAAGGCTTCAAGGGGGAGGATAGGGATGTAGGGAGATTATTTGGTCATATTTTGGATGAGCCAAAATGATATAGGGGTGTGAATAATGGCATAGAAGTGGTCTCCTATTATAAGGGAGAGGGGGGGCTCTTTAGGAAAGTGTGAAAATATTATTTTATTATAAACTTATCTTCAGTTTCAAGAGGTCAAAAAAACATTAATGTAGAAACTATGATGACTAATATTCGAAATAAAATCATCCAATAGGAATTTTATAGGTTTTGGATAATATTTTAATCATTATAATCTTATTTATTTAAATCATTTTTTAATGAGGTAAATACTGCATCATTATTGTGCCATAAATAATTTAATTTATTTGATGTCTAAAAATTATAAAAAAATACAGACATTTAGAAAATTGGTTTAGCTTTCCAATAAATATTTATAGTAGAATAGATAATTTATATATCCCCTTATAAAAATTAATTAGTAAATGATTTTTTGTTAATGCCAATTTTGTCGTTACATTAAATTAATTAATCTAATGTGTCATTGTATTTCATAAGTGGCTCCATGGGGTCCCCAAATCGTCTGAAGGATGACCATGGTCGTTCATTACTCATCTAATAAGGTTTTTACCATTGTTAAGGTAATTTTTAATTATTATAATTTTCTTTTAACCTTGAATTACCCAATTTACTTTTAACCGTGGTAAATAAAAGTAAAAAGTTACTATTCACCAAAAATTATTTTTATCCAATTGAACAAAATTTTACTCCTTGATATTAGATGTGTCTCTTGGATTTTAGAAATTCAAATCACAGAAGCGGTAAAATTAGGTTTTATGATCAATTGCAAAAGCTCCTAGGAGGTGGGTAAAAGACGATCAAAAGTTCAATACAATTTTTATAAATTTAAAATTATTATAAATTGACCCAATTAATTTCATTGAACTTATATAAGTATTATGTACCAATTTTGACCTAAAATAAATTTAAATCAAATAAATGATTATTTAAATAAAAAGTCGGTTTTAACCAAAAACTCAGTGTTCTCACTATTCATCAAAAATTGAAGTTTTTCAGAAAAATACCAAAATTTCAGCCAAAGCTATATTTGATATTTCGAATTAAAAAATGATGTATATTTTTACAAATTACGAACATAGAATTGGAATTAATAAATTTTAGAAGTAATTTCCGTTATCAAAACAAATAGGGTGTTTTTAAGAAAAAATAACTATCAAAAGATCATCACTTGTTTATGTCCAATTTCAATGTGAAATTAATTCCAATGACCAGAATTGGATTACGTGGTAAAAATATATTATAATTACACTTTAAAACCAATTAAAAAGATAATCTATCCAAATAAGTAATTATGATGAAAAAAGTTGTGTTTAATTAAAATATATCGTGTTTTTTACTATTCATCAAAATATGAATGTTACGAGAATAATATGAAAAATTTATCCAAAGTAAATTTATATTTCCTGACACTAAATAAGAATTTTATTTTGTCAAATTGAACTTATAAACATGTCAGAAACTCTATTTAATGTGGGTGCGCCATCAAAAGGGGGTAAAACTGCATTTTTTTAAAAATACTTCTTTTATTAGAAAAACTTATTTTGTTTTCATACCTCATTATAGAAAATGTGTAAGATGAATTATAATGTTATAAAATTAAAAATTCAGTTAATACTATTCATAACGGCTAGTTTATAATATTATAATAATATATCATTGTTTAGTGAAACCCAGTATTGCGTACTATGCATGCTATCGTGGAAGGTTGCGATTGCGTGTAATGCAATACATGTTAGGGTTGGGTGTTGTGCTAGACTCTTTTGTTGTTTCGTTATAACAGAATCCAACCTTTTTTCATTAATAAATTGATTATATATATATTCAATGTTTTTTAGAATAACTACTATCAAAATTGTGTGTAACATGATCCAAGAATAGTGTTGCGTATACTGCAAGCTAATACGGTGTTGCGTATAGTACAAGCTAATCCTGGTGTAGTGTATAATAGAACACATCAAAGAAATTAAAATAATATATCTCATAAAATCTCGTGTTGTTACAATCACATTGAGGGTAATTTTCAAAACATGGGATGAAAGGATGGAACTAAATAAAATCACAAGAAAAAATGTTTTTTATGTAGTTTGTGACTACATTAGCAGATATTGAACCATCAAACCATGTGGTGTTTGGTATATTATAGGTTTGTTTATATTTTTCAATGATATCAGTGTTTAAGATCTATATATTATACACTATTTTTGAAATTTCATGGTAAATTAGAAATTTATCCTCAAGATATTAAGCTATAAGATTTTGCAATAGCATTTGGGGGTAATATAAATGTAATCAGAAATTATAAGAAATTTTTAGGTGTTATCAGTGTAAAGGATTTACTAAAAATGGTTTTTATTTTTCCCATTGTAGTGTATGTTGTTATTTTAGGTATATATTACATTATATTAATCATGATGATATAGACGGTAGAGATATGCATGTTTTTTTGGAATGAGTTTCAGTTTGAAAATAATAATGAATTCAAACATCTGATAACATTAGTTGAAACTATGGAAATTAAATAGGATGTAAATGAAACTTATCTTTCATATTTTATTAATAATAAAGAAACAGATAAAATAGTGTTGTAATTATAGTAAAAAATATCAAGATGCATTTTCTAATGAATATATGGGTGTTATATATAATCATGAGATTGAGTTATCTTTTCACATAGTTAATATCGTTATCAAAATATCAAACCTCGTCAGAAAATGGATCAATTATAAAGTTAAGAACTGAAAATAGTTATAATAGTTTATTGATAAAAGATTCATTCATCATATAACATTTACATGGGATGAAAATATTTTTCTAGTTAAAAATAATTATGATTGCTTGAGAATTTTCATTTTTTATAGACCATTGAATAACATAACTATTTGGAATAAGTATGTGTTTCCTCATATAGAATCATTTTTATGATATATATGGTTAAAATTATTTTTAAAAGGTTTATATCATTTTTATGTATCAATAGTTGAAGGTGATGTTGGATGAAATTCCAATTAAATACATTCAGACTAGTTGTGTTCATTATGAGTTTTTAGTTATTCCCTTTCAGTTTACAAATTTTATAGCTATATTTATAGACCTTATGAATATATATTTCAATTTGTTCATCAAATAATTTATTTTTTTTTGTTATTAAGGACATTATGATATATTCTAAACATTATGATGAAATGATAAACATTTTAGGCTGGTCATATAAACCCTAAATGAAAATAAGTAAATAGAAATTTTTGAAATTTTAAATTTCAGGTTTGAAATATTTCATTATATAGATATATTGTAAATAGTGATGGAATAAATATTTATCCATAAAAAATTATTTCAAGAGTGGATAAGTCATATAAAAGTCAAAAATATTAATATTATTATTGGACTAAATTGTTATTATAGACAATCCGTTTTAAATATTTCTTGATTTTTTATCCAACTAAATAAGTGAACACAAAAAAAATTAAATTCAACTATTTGAATGAATATGATGAGGGTTTCTTGAAATTCAAATCATGATTTAGTGATTCTAATGTTTTGGATCTTCCATCTAGAAATGAAGTTATTTTTACCTATAATAATACGTTATTAAATGTACGTGGTTATATATTTATACAAAATTTTTGGTTAATTAATTACTCATCATAATAGTTAAATACTCGTGAGTTAAATTATCATATACATTAATATGAAGGGGTTACTATATTTTATTCTTAAAAAATATGAATACATTATTAAAATAGAGTAAAATTTAAAATATATACGAGTCATCAAACTTTGGTGTTAGTTTTCACTAAAAAGAATTGAAAATGTGATAAAGAAGATGGATAGAAAATATTGAGTATTAAAAAATAATGAGTCATTATTATATATCAAAGGAAATTATATTAGATAATTCATTATTTAAGATTGATAATGAATCACTAATTAATATTTTAATAAAACTAGATAATTTTTTCAATGATTTAATGAATACTTATATTTGAAATGTTACATTAAGGAACTTACTATAATTTTTATGGAGTCATTAATATCATAATTGTTTGACAGAATTATGAGATCTAATAAAATCGATCCTGATTGACTGGAAATGAAAAAATTAGAGATGAATGATTTGTTTACAGAACATACCACTAATATAGATGGTGATTTGAGGTTCAAAAAAAAATTTATGGGTTCTTTGTAATTCATTATTGAACAATGAGTTGTTATTTGAAGGTCATAGATGTAGGTTTTCTATTCATCCAAGTAATATTAATTTGTAGAGATAGCACTGGTAAGATTATGGCTCGAGTGGAATAAAAAGAGGAATTATTGGATTTATAATGAATTGTATGAATTGTCAGAATGTTAATGGGGAATAAAACAAACCAAAGGTAATGCTTAAAACATTTCAACATAGCAATTAAAAATGGTATTATATCCATCTATTTCATGTTTGGATAACCATATACATGTAAATGTAATAATACATTATGGTTTGGTGTTTATTATTTGAATAAATATTTGTATTTTTATCAAATTTGCGATAATATTCCATTGGGCCATATTTCTTTTATTTATGTCAAGTAGATAATTAGATTTTGTAAAATATTTATGTTAGTGGTATTTGTTCATGATGAAATATTTACTACTAATTTCTAGAAAATACTACAGAAGTAATTTGGTTGTGAAATATATTTTCGTACAATTGTTCTTCTACAATCTGATAGACAGTAAGAGTAAATGTTCTCGACGTTAGAAAATAGTTTTTCAACTTGTTTATTATATTTTCAAGGAATTTGGAATCATTATTTTTCAGTATTTTTTTTTCTTATAATAAAATGCTTTCATTCCAACATAATTTAGAAAAATTTCGAGGAATTATATGGAAAATGATGCTAGACTCTAGATTATTGTCACAGTATTGGTCAAAAATAATTTTTTTGAAAACTAATTGAAAATGATATGGTCGATCTAGGGAAGGAGATTAAAAAATATATGAGGGTAGCATATTATATGTAGAAAATTTATTCATATTACCAAGGGAGATATATTTCAGTTTAGGTAAGCAATACTATTTTTCTTATAGTATATTCATGGAAAAGTGTTATTCATTTTAGTAAAAATATAACGTTACGATCATGGTTCTTCATACTGTATGATATTAAAAATAATAATGGATCCCCTATATAGTGAGTGTATTTCACTCTAATATTATCATATGTATATGATGTGTTTCATTTTTTATAGTTAAAACAGTATTTGTGATAAACAAATCTATATTCCAGTCATTCATTAGTTTAGTTAGAAGAGAAAACTTTTATTTGGATACAATTTCAAAATTGGGGATGAATTTTACATCCATGAAAGTATGAAGAATAGTTAAATTTCAGTCATTATTAATATTCAAGAATTATATTTCATTGAAATATATTAATTTTGAGAATAAATAGTAAATTTCTTTGTATGAAATAAATTAATATCAATCTAAATAAATTGAGTTTCATGCATTACATAATTTTATTCATAATATTAATTTATAAATTTTATAATTTATATATTAAAATGTGAAATATATATTTATATAATATGGCGATATTTTCTTTATAGTCCATTGTTCGAAATTATATATTAACTTTTATTTTAAGAAAAATTGTATAAACTAACTATTATTTTAATAAAACTAAACTTTTATTAAAGTATTTACAAATTAAAATTGAATTTATTTACTTGTTTTAAAATTTAATTAGTTCAATTTGATTTAGAAATATTGAATAATTATCATTAATATCAACATGAATGTTGATTTTTTTGTAAAAAATATTTGTGAACAAAAAAAAAATTTATTGAAAAATTGGTATTGTCATGTCAAACAGGTTTGGATTTAATTTATTTTATTCAACTTATATTGATTCAATTTGATTAAATTCAATCCATATTTAAAATTAGAAATTATAGATTTAGAAATGAGGCTGCATTCATTTTTTCCATTTAGTATCGTAACATTTCTAAACAAATGTGTCAGAGTTAGAGTTTAAACAGGATAACAAATATAAACTAAAATGATAAAGGTTATAATGTCATAAAACATATATAAATCCTATTTAATGGTTAAATTCAATCATATAGAATCCACTCTTCTAATATGTTTCATTTTCGAATCATTTGGCATTAGTAAAGCATTAATTATCTTTTAATCTTTTGTAAACTTCCTTGTGTTTCCTCTTGAAAACCTATAAATGTATACCACCACCATCACTTCTCAAAAATTCAGAATATATTTAGCCCAGTCAATCCCTAAAAAAATTATTTACTAACATCCCTTATCATGTCTTAGATTTTATAGTTTGATAGTAATACTATCATAATAATTATTTATTTATAAACATAAAGAGGTTGTCTCTAGAAGATGTATAGTTCCTTACTGAGTATTTTCATTTTAATTTGTAATTTTAAATCCTTAATAAATATTCTAACCATTTTTATACAATATCATTAGTATATTAAGGATACTGAATTTTATTATATTCTTGTTATAACTAATTTTCAATTACATATCATTTTAATTGTAATTAAAAACATCTTTGATGATTACTTACAAACTATATCCTTTCAAAACTATGTATTTTATTTTTTTCAACACCTATGATCAGTGGTATATAATTTTCTTGTAAATAAATAATATGAAATTAGTGTTATAATTAAAATTTTGTAATGATAAAATAATTTTTAATTTCATTCTATCTTGTTTATTGTGAAATACATATGTTACTTTTTCCTATATACGGACTACCATCTCAATATTATAACATATCTCAATTTTCCCTACCCCCATACATAGTTTTTTTGAATGTATAATTAATGTGTAAAAATAATAATTATGTCATTAATAGAACTTTAAAAATTATATAATCATTATTCATATGATGATTTTTAACCTATTGATGTAATTGTATACTGATACACCAAACATCTTCAAGACACATGATGTGAACATAATCAGTTATACAATTATGTATGGAATAGTTATAAGTTAAACAAATGGAATAACAAAAACACAATTAAATATAAAAATATTCTTATTCATGTTAATAATTACCTCTTTATTATTCTAGAAGATAAATAATTTACTTTTCATGTTCATATAAGGTAAGAGATATTCTATCTTAAAATATAGTTTTGAAATGTTATGAAGATTGATTTTTAATATATTTCATTGAAATATATAATATTTTATCGATGTTCAAACCATATAATAAAATGAAAAAAATTTCAATTTATCTCTCTATTAATGTTATTATATGGTCCACCAAATGAATATATTTGGGTATTTTATAGGAAATTATTGACATTATTTACAAAGTAAAAAAAATTAACATATGGGACCATAAAAAAATTATTACCACCATAACCATTATTTGATACCTAGATTTCATTACATGTATAGATTCATTCTTCATTAAATAACACTCTTCCATTTGATCTCTGAAATTTAGTTTCTAAAAAGAGGTTTTAAAGGAAATTAATATACCAGTATATGAGTGTTTTTGTGGGTTCAAATGTAAATTTTTTTTTGTGTTTTATGGTGGAATAAATTCAATATTTTCTATGATAAATGTATTATATGTTCATTTCATGTTGTTTATGAAGACAAGTAATCCCAATATATACCTACAATGCATTTGGTAATTGTTATTTTCTCTGTATAATTATGTTGGAATTACCCAATAAGATGATTTATTTTTAGAGGTTCTCATAAGGGTTCTGTGAACCTTTTTTCAAATAGAACCTAATGACTTTTTCCATTATTGAAAACAAATATATAAGGAAATATATTAACTTATTAATGCAATATAATTATATTTTTTTAAGGTAATGAATATTCCCATTAATGGAAAAGTGTTTTTTGAGTTAAATAATTTTTATGGTATCTCTTACTTTATAATATGAAATTACTATTAGGAGGGTTCCTTTATGGTTTCTTGTAATGTTTTTTTTATAAAAAAATATTGGCAATAGAGATGATTTCATATTTATTTTAATAACTACTGTATCTCAATGTTTATTATTTTAAAGGAAAACTCTCTTATATGATCTCATGGATTAAAATAGACAGAGGACATGATTTTATTCTTTTTTGTATGTACCTTAATGTGTTTTTATTTTCTTATCCAAAATATTCAAATGGTTGTGATATGATTTATGGATGATTAAGAGGAATGAATATTTCATGTTGAAATTGATGAATATTTTTCCTGAAATGTAAAAAAGATTCATTTTAAAATTGATAATGTTTTCAAATAAATGGAAACTGAGTTAAAGTGTATACTTTGTAACACATGTATTCTCATATAAGAAAAATTTCTATTACTCTAAAAATATATAGTTATTTAGTAATGAATAAAAATTAAATCATGATTAAAAATAAAAGTTTGTGTCTATAAGTATTGAGTCTTTGTAATCGAACAAATTTGGTGCATCACAATTAAGAATTATCAATTTTATAAATCACATGTAGGACCCTTAGAGATATCTTGAATCATATGAAATAACAATGGATTCTCAAAAACGAATTTCTTAGTATTTTCTCCATTAATATTGAGATAAAATAAGTACAACAAAAAGCTTTTCTCAGGACAACTCATGAGGCCTTTGGGGATCGATGCATAATACTAAATTTACAAGTCGGCCTCTAGAAGGCCCATTGAAATATCTTTATATTGTATGAAACCATAAGGGGATGAGTGAAATATTGGATACAGTTCTAAAAAAATTCTTCCACATTATTAGAAATTTTTTCCCTCACATTGAGGAACATTTTGATTTCCATCTATAATTTTTCTCTATAAACGTGGAAAGTAATAAATTGTACATGGAATGTTATCTTATTTAGATACAATATGATATATCCAAAAATAATTAATAATATATTTCATATGAACCAATTTAATAAATATCACTATATTAAACCTCAGAGAAGGGCCACAACCCATCCTAGTTCATGACCACAAATAATAGGAAAACTCACTACATTCTCTAAACAAGGAACTCACTTCCTTACTTGTTGAAACTTCTTTCTTAATAAAAAGATAATATTAAACCAGTATTTTTATCTTTAATTGGGGATAAGACAATTTTAATAACCTCTTTTTCAACCTTCATTATTTCATATAGGATTTTAGAAACCAACTCAACTACCTCTAAATGATAAATACCTCTATTTGTATCTCTATTATTTTTAGATGTACATTTTTTCTCTTTTATACAAATCCAATGGCTTTTATTGATTACCATGTATAGAAGATTTTTCCAAGCCTCCCCCTGATTATTGGGTTCATTATCCACAATAAAATATTAATTAAAGAATATGTGATTCATCCCATAAATCTACATGACTGAAGATAGTCAGTAGACTAAAATGTTTGGGCTTTAGCCTGGCTATGTATTTCACAGTGTATTATCCCAAAATAAAAATTTTCTACTACATAGAACCTTATCACAGTGGTGAAACAATCATTTTATTTATGTTTCCTTTGTTATGGAAAAATATGTTACAGTGTAGAGTCTCATAGCCCATCAAATATTCTTCTCCAAACAAAATAACACCACTTTAACACATCGACATAACCTATTTTACAATGTTTATTATATGGTGTGGGAAGTAGTTCTATAGTGTGGAAAAACATTTTGGTTTGAACTCGAAAAATATTTTTATATATGAATACTTTTCTTCTACTAATTTTAGTCCCACTACATCATATTGTGTAGCTGTGGTATAAATTCCTTAATAGTCAATGGGTATATAACATAGTCATCTTTTGTATGGTGTGGGTACATTAAAATTTATAAAGGTACTGAAATTCCATATCCATGTCACAATCATGTGGTCCCTCTAACAGTGATATGGCCTCATATTGAAAACATCCATTGTAGAATATGCATGGATCATACAACACACTCCCACAAGATGATGTTCTTAATGATATAGAGTACGGGACCCAACATAAACTCCCATTTCTTGTACTTCATAACCTTGTCAACCGACATATGTCATGGAAATTCCCTGATATGTTGGAAAACTATATCCCCATTTTTGGTTATTGAATATTCTCAGAAAACTATAACAACTTTGAAAAATCATATCAATGATCCACTAATGATAAATTCTAAGCCTATGTAAATAATGATTGATGTGAGAAAAAAGAGTATAATGATCACTTTTCTTAAAAACCTTTGGATCATTTCCAAAGCCACAATGCTCTCCCATATTTGTCAAGGACTTAATCCATATTGAATTTACTTATACCCATTTCAAATTAACATGTATTTCACTAAACATTTCGAAATGAACCCAAAGAAATCAGTAATTTTAAATGTTATGAATATAATATTATAAATACAATAAATTTAGGAGAGAAAAAATACATTTCTTATCAATGTATCTATAGGGAGTGGGTTCTACACTATAATAAATTATTTTGAAGGGGGTGGTTAGACACAAAGGATAAATAATGATTCTCAAACACTACATTGATAAATTCCTTTTTCAGGAGCTCAACATCTTGATCTTTTGATAGAACATACTTAATAATCAAGAGACCATGATCCACCTTTTACTTTCTGATGGGACATTTGAATTTGTTGTTCATGATACATGAATGTTGGATATGTTTTTTTTTGATATTTATTAGATAAGTTTTATCATACATAATACAAATGAGTGAAAACGATTTAACACTCACATCAATAATTGTTGTGTAATCCATAATACCTTTATGGAATATTGTGTTAATGAAGATTAATCATCAGTTACTATTGTCAATGATATGAAATCATACATCATTATTATCCTTGGTATAAATAAACTTCTAAGGTAAAAATAACAACATGATGTTATTTTTCTAATTTTAACCAAACAAAACCAAATCTGACGAAATAAATACCAAAATATTAACTATGAATAATTATTATTTATCAACCCATAGTCCATCAAATATAGATATTTCATAGGTTTTTATTCATAACCCTTTTATGTATTTCCTTAAGATCTCACAGAAAATGAGAGATGTGATAAATTGAATATATAATTTCATTTTCTGTGGCATCAAAATAGATAAAACATCTAATTATTTTTTGATATGTTATTTCATTGACCTTATTTAAATACTAATATTTACTACTTTTAATTTGTCCTCTTTTTTAGTTTTTATTGGGATCAAGTCTCCCATATTGATTCTTCTTAACACATATTTTAAATATTTTTTGTCTGAGATAACTATTTCATCCAATATTTGTGTAACCTATATTATAAGGGAGGATGATATTTCACTAATTTGATATATCTTGAATTTTTATATAATTAGTTCTATAAACTACATGAATTGTATATATTTTTATCTTCTATAATTATATCATTGTAATATATAATCCTCATGAACCACAATTTATTTTCCTTCGTGATGTAGTGGTTCTGACCAACTCCTCCACTATCAAAACCATTTTTCTAAAGGAATTGGATTAATTTGGAATTTCATGCCCTTATTTATTTAGTGAGGATATTAAAATAAATATTTAGTCAAAAAATTGTATAAATATTCATTATTAGGAAGCCCATATGATTTATCAATATAAAATACCTCTCAAAGGAAACCATTGAAGAATTAACATTTGTTATATATTTGTTATTTTTTGAACACCTTCCAAAATTCCATTGCTAAGAAAAATGGAATAGTTTCAAGACATAAAATTATAGTAAACACATCATCAAAATAATTTCAATAAATTTTATAAAAACTTTTTTTATATAGTATATTCATTGTATAGAATCACCAATCCATCATTATATAGTTATTTTCGAAGGACCCGCTTTGTTACAATGAAATTATTGTAACATAGCAATGGAAAAAATTAATTTGCTTTATTTGGTAAAAATTTTCATTCATTTCTATAATATATATATTATTAGTTTGGATTCTATAAATGTTTTTTTTCCAAAAATTATAGTAACTACTCATGGTATTAATAATTTATTTTTATGTTTTGAAGAAGGGGTTTTCAGTTCCCCCCAATGTCTTTGTTTGGTTATTTCAGTTCATTTTATTTTTCTCCAAGACTCTACTTGAATTTTTTCACAATATTCAAAATTTGAGTCCTCATAAAAATTAAATTTATTCTATTTAACTTCCCATGAAACTTTTACATTTTCCACAATTTTATGTTACTTTTTTTTGGTTTTAAGTGAAATATTCTTTTTTGTAGATATTATTTTCCCACACTCATCCAAAAAAAGAAAAATTCTTTCAATCTTATTTTCATGTATCTTATTAGAACATCTATTATATTCAATAATTTAATAGTATCATAGAAATTATATTTCATTACCCTAATAATAAAATATTTTATCTTCTCATTACACAGAATAAATTATGCACAATGAAATTTCTAGATGTACATGAGTTTTGGTTTCTATCCATAATAAAAATTATATAGAGTTATCTATTCATTTATAAAAAGAAATTCTTTATTAGAGATATACAAAGTATTAACAATTGATTTTTTATAATATTTTACGAGATGTGACTTTTTAATAAATGTTTTTTGGTCCATGATGTTGATTATGTTGGTTCTTCTTTTAACTACTAATTTTTACTATGTTGTTTTTGTAGTAAAAACATGATGTTTAATTCCATTCATTTTTATATGTTTCTTTGGAGTATTTTAAAATTTTCCTCATTATGAATTCATAGTTTCTAAATTTCAACACAAATTTTCTTTTAATCTATCCTCTAATATAGAGTTATCAATTTTAGAAGCTCGATCTGTTATTTTCTATAAATATCTGATTATGTTTTATAGAAATCATAAAAAATAAAATATTTTTCCTATTTCAATCTATCACATTAGGTGAGATTACCCTACAAACGTCCATGGGAATATCATCAAGAAATGTTAATTCTTCAATCTGTAATATCTTAAAGGTTTTTTAGATAATCTCAATATATTGACATGAATCACATTTTTCTATGTGATCATAGATGATAAAATGAATATAACATGTTCCATTATTCTTAACAACATCTAAAGAGATGATTGGATGAAATGTGTAGGTCAGCAATGAAATACTTATTCACCTCCACTTTAAAAGGGATATATAATTCTTCTACAACAAGGATATATTTCCAATGGTTATTATTACCATTATAATTTTTTAATCATCACTGTATTTCATTTTGAATTCATCATAATTGAACTAATCCACATGTACATGGTCATATAATTTTTTTACATCGAGAAAGTTATGACTAATCCTATAGGCTAAGTGAAAAAAATATTTAATTAGTATTTTCCACCGATATATTATCTTTTTAAACCAAAAATTGTGTACCCCTTATCATTACTGGGATAAATGAAACCTTCTCTATTGTGATTAAAACTCACAATGATTTTTTTGTAGTATGTGATCTGAATATGATTGTTGATATCAATGATCGAAACATGGCTATCACTCTCAATGGAAATCCCATAAATCATAGACTCATATAAATTCCCCATGATCATAAATTTTGGTAAAGAGTTTGCATTATCAATAGATGAATGCATGATTACCTCTTCTTCTTAATAAATTGATAATTTTTTTTATGGTTAATTTCATTTAGAGAATGGTTATGTTTATAATTTCATACACATAGAAGATTTAGTAAGGACATAGTTAGACATCATCATTTTGAATTAATTTACATTCCTATGATGCCTTTATAAGAAAACAATTAACTATTAAAAGGAAAGTATGTTACAAATATTTAGTGCCAATTGGATTTGTGTTTCACCTATAGGGACCTCTTATAAATAGAGAACACATAATACATATGTCCAAGATATCTATAAAACAACATATAACATTTAGGTCATTGGTAGTTTTCATTTCTATGAGGTTTGATTTATTTATGGAGTTACCAAGATAAACTATGATTTAGGGTGTTGGTCCTTGCGGTTTGTGATAATTGTAAAATTTCATTTATTATTGAACCACTATACCTGAGAAAGAAGAATCTGTTATTCATTAGAAAATCATTTATCTTTACATAGTGATGTTGTGTCTATCTTTTTCATCATTCATGGTGATGAAAATAGTTCCTGATTATTATACATTATAAATAGGTTTAAAACTCTCTCTCCCATCTCCATAATTCTATTAACTCTATTTTTGATAGTCCTACCCAAATAATAAATAATTTTTTTTTGTTCATTATCATTATGAATAAATTGATATAATTTCCATGATTCTCTTAAATTACAAGATCTTTGTGTTTTAATTTTTTTAATTTTCATTAAAATTTTCTTCTTCTGATTTTTTATGTAGATACTAGAATAATGAACCACTAATTTGTGATTCATAGTCTATATTCTCCATAAATTATATTATTTAGAGTACGTCCTAAACATTTATTGTAAATCAACCATTATATCAACATCTTCTTATCACCAACACTATAATAATTTATTATCCAATTTATCATATCCATGAACACAACTTCACCTTTATAATTTTAAACATCCTCTGCTATTCTTTCTGAATGACCATCTTCATCATTAAAAATAATAATCTTAGTTTTTAAAGACCCCCATTGAGAATTCATTGAACATTTTTTTTATATTCAATATTAATTTTTATTTACTGTACTATTATTGAATTGTTTAATGATATTAAACCCCAAGGTGTATGACTTTATCCCAATTAAATAATGTCAGATGGATCATACCCTTAAGTCAAGATCGTTGTCTTTAATGATTCTAGGAATGATATGGAATAAACACATCAACTTAATTATATTATATATTCTCTTTGATTTCAATTATCACTAATTAATTAAATGTCACTTCATGAGTAATTTCCTTTATTTTGAACTTAATTTATTTATTTACAATCTCATAATCCATGAGTTTTAAATAAAAATATCATTGTGAATTTTATTCTGGTAATATTATTTTAGAACCAATACATTTATATTGAAATGATAGGGGATTTGTTTTCATGATAGTCTTTAAAATCTTCTCATATTTATGTTAATCATTCAGGGATAATATATCTTCAATAATATTTAGAAAATTAAAAATTGAATCAACCACATAATTTCATTTAATTATCAAATAATCATGTTTTCCCATAGAATAAGTATCACTTCTTCCTCACCCTTCAAATATCATTCATAAATATATAGAATCATTTCCAATATTATATGTGATGTTTTACTTGAAATTACCATTGTGAACATTTTATTCGAATGATCTATTACAAAATCAATTATGTATTTAGAATCTCTATATAATTATGAATGATATATCTTTATTAAATATATACATTAAATGTTGTCATGAATCTATAAATGGATACTGTTTTTACTTTTTCCCCAAGTATTCAAAATAATGTTTCATTTGGGATTTCCAAAACTGGAAATTTCTACCATCAGAGATGGGGATGCCTTAATTATTGAAAACATATTCCATGCATCCTAGAGAGAAAAAAACAAACCAATGACACAACTAGTTAGGTCATTATAGAAAATTATAAATGATGTGTTTGTGTGTCAATTGATTTATGGATGATTGAATAAATCCTTCCCTATTATGAGGATAATCTTCTCGTTCCTTGAGAAATATTTTTATATCTAACAAAATTTTCTCACAATGAGTAGTAAAAATAGTAAATGGAAAAAGGTATTTTACTTGGTTCACCCACACTAGGTTAAATTCAATGATAATGAATTAAAAAGTTTCTATGTTCGAAATTACAAAATACAACTTCATTATACATTGAACTAGTCTCACTTACCATCATTTTTAAAAACCGTGAAACATTGGAGAAGTCATTGCATTCCCTTCATAGAGAACACAAAAATAGACTTATTAAATCATCTTTATTTACATGAAGATAAAAAAATCACCCAATTTTCAAATTACAATGAGTATAAGTCTAATTTATTAACAACTTGTACAAAAATAAAACCTTAATATAAGACATAGAAAAATCCCCTTAACTCTAGCTCTGGGAGAAATCCCTCTATTTTTTCTTTTTTCCCCATCATAAATTTATGCATTTTTGTATCAATACAATGGTGGGGAATGATTATATTATCTCTAGGACTATTTCATGCTATCATATGTTTATTTTGGTTATCATACAATCTAAAATAGAATATAAACCCTTGTTTTGTCAACCGTTTACTCTGACCATTAGAAAACAATCAGTACTCCATAATAGAGTTGCTAAAACATGGAATAATGTTCAAGATTTTAGTGTCACCCAATTCACCAATACAATGACATTAAAAACACTTTATATGTTACATCCATCACATCTATTAACATAAAACAACATAGAAAATTGTAATGTGGTTTTTATACTTGTAGTTTCCCATATATACATCTCTTGAAGTAATAAATCCTCTTTATATCATTATTTTAATATCTTGTAACTTTGTTTCATGTGAATCATATGTGGGGATTCATGGGAATGGTAAAATATAGTTTCATGGACACTAGTATGAGTGAAAAAGTCAAATTATTTTATTTTTTCAATATTTTTCCCTCCATGTTGCAACTAGTAGCTGTAACCAAATCTCCATCACAGTGAAAGGGGATTTAGTATAGCCATATCTATTGAGAAATAGGTAACTAAAACATCCCTGGAAACTACGATGTATCACTTATTGTTATCTTTTATATACTCTTTGTATAATTTATATCCTCTTTATATGGAAATATTTATAATATAGTTATGGTTACTATGATGTGGTCTAGTGTGGCATGTCCACCACTATGTGGAAAATGAGATGCATCATAAGATCCCATTTTAATACCTTCTAATTATTTTTCACAAACATAACTCATTAAACATCGAATGGGATGTTGGAAAATAACGAATATCCTTATTATAATCCCCATCTAGAATAAGGGATCAAATTCTAACAATGTCATAGTAGTTCTTTCTTTGAGTTTGAGAAAATTATCATGCTCTAACAGATTACCTCATAAACTTTTAAGGACTCTAATCTCCAAAAACATTAAAAATAAATATACCATAGGTCTTCTAATATAACATATTTTAAATTACCATCTTTTTAAATAATAACGGCCAATAATTATAACAAAATGGATATACAATTCCTAAGATAATGGGGTAAGTATATCTCTCCAATGATTCTTAGAAAGAAAGTTATATCACCCCTTTGGAATTACAAAAGTGAAAATGTACCTAATCGAATAACATATTTAATAAAATTTTGGAATACATAAATCAGTTACACCATATAGTAGATGAGATAATTTAGTTAGTGATAGATGGAATCTAACTTGACAAATAAAGGATACACACACTTTAGTGTCTCACTTAAAGAACATGTCAGATGTGGGTAGCACAATTTTTTCGTACATAAAACAATATACATAGATGAAAAAATACATGACCACCATCAAATTTAAAAATATACAGATTAACCATTAACTTTTAGGGAATAAGTAGATGAAATAAAATATTAAATACATGAATGATCTTAACTGAGCAGTATATGTTGCATACAGAATGTTCCATGAACCCATATAAGATTTCTCGTAGTCTCAGTTTAACTTAAAAATAATTAGTGTATTGGAAGAAGGATATGTCATTATAGATATGCATGTCTCCCTTATATGTTAATCATTCAAAAAAATAGTTAACATAATTTTCTGTAATCCCCAATACAATACTCACATGAATACTACTTATAAATTGTTTCCTGAAAAAACCATTTTTATTCCATTTTTACATGATAAGAAAAATTATTAAGCAAATGTAATATTTCAATCAAATTGGGATGCTCCCAAAATCACCATTAATAAGCCTAGGATGGATAACTAGCAATGAAAATGAATATCACACATGTTGTTAGTCCAAATCTTAATATACCCACACACAAGACACACCTATATATATAATATAATAATGTATAAAAGGTAAATAAAATTAATTTTATTTTAAATTAGTAATATTAAAAACATTGAGATTCATAATGCTAGACTAGTACATGAAAAATAATTTAAAATGTGAATGTGATGTTCCCAGTATCGAAAAAAATGAAAATTGACATATATAGTTGGGATGAATTCCACGAAGTCTGTTTTCTCTAAACAGGATTCCCAGAAAATATTATAATCACCTTATACAACCAATCTCAATTAATGACACATCCAATAAAGAGACCCCAAGATTTCAGAACCAAAAAAATCCATACTAACTCTATGTAATCCAATAATATCTCTCAAATTCTTTTCAACTACACAAACAAAAAATATCAGTTCATAAATACAATGGATGTGTGATTATAAACATGCTCTCTAGGATACCCAAATACTAATAGTGGAAGAAATATAACTATTATCTCAAAACCCCATGTACTTAAGAGTAACTATGTAGAAGAATCAAACTAATATAAACACACACACATAGAGAGAGATATATATATATATATATTCTCTAGAAACTATGATTCAAAGGTAAAAAGATATTTCCCTACTATATCAATATATACTTGTTAATATTTGCGAAGAAAAAGAAGATTATTAGAGTACCAAAAGACTGTGAAGATAGAAGTTAATAACCTTGTTATATGTCACATCTCAATGGAAACCAATGGGTTATTAAAGAGTCAGAATGCTCAAAACACTGATCAAATCAACCACCTCACCATTAACATTACTTCTAAAAATTATAAGGCATGACTTGATCCTTATTGAAGTATGTGTGCCATATAATCTAGATCCATGCCCTATCATTTGAAACCCCTGATATTTCACTACAACATTAGAGTTCCATAATGAACCACACCATCCCTAAGAATGTATTTTAGAGCATATAGTAATGACAAAAAATTTTGTAAACAGTCATGTATATTTTAAAAGAGGGAACTTATTTCATGAATTGAAACCATTAACTATTATCCAAAATATATAAGAAAATTTCATGATTCTAAAAGAATATAAACTAAAAAAATTAATAAACACACAAAAATACTCTAGAATCGTAGTGGAGGATAGAAACCCCATTGGAAGACACCTCTGTCTAGGGAGTATGATCCCTATGGTTAGTGGATACACACCTTTCTATAATACTCTTTTTTAAAGGGATTACTGAAACCTATTTGTAATATGTGGGTGTCCAACCGTCATCAGCATCAAAAGAGTAGAGATAAGATGCTGATGTGGATGACACAAAAAACATGTTTATTTTGTAGTCTTGAACCCTAGGTTGAATAGAATATGGGGTACCTACACCATAACACAAAAATGTTTTTATGTTTTATTGACCAAAAGAATGATTTTATTGTCATGCCAAATCCCTTTTATTGGCCCATTGGTGCTAAGTCCAAGACCATCCAATCTATCCAAAAAATGGATTTTAAGGCTAAAAAATAAGAAATTTTTAGTCTATATAGAACAATAATAATGATATGATGTTTATATAAAAGTATTGAACACTTGGTAATTATATCTCTAAAGTACAACACAATTACCAAGGATTGGGCTACATACTGGAACTTGGGAGCACTAATTTTAATTTGTTGTAGGGGTTTGTGAGGTCACCCAATGAATGATCCATTATCATAAGTACATTAAACCAAGGCATACATCACATTCCAAATAGGGTAGGTCCCGATAGACCCACCAAGGGATATACTTCTTATATCAATCCTTGAACGTACAAGAGAATTTAGTCTCTTAGCTGTGTTGGTAATTATAGATAATACTGTCCAGCCAACTTTTTATACATATTGGTCTCATGTATGTCCTACCATCCACATGTTGTTTTGGGAATAATTGGATCCCATATGACTAAATAGGCTTGGTAAACACTATGTTTCACCCTTCACATCCTAACAATTTCATGATATCCTATATGAACAATTCTACTTAACCACCAAATATTAAGCATGTAATTCTTCCAACTACTACTGTCGACCATCTCCATGGTCAGTCCTCATCAACTCCATTATAATCAAGAACTAACACTACATAAACCATCACTACCTAGGCATGAATCACCACTTTAGCTCAATTCGACCACTAGTGAATCAAAACCATTGTATCCCAACCCTTTTCAACATCTTTATAAACTCCCATATGGATAATATCACTGAAAACATCCATTTCTGTTGATAAAATCCACCACTCGACCCTGGGTAGTGAAATAACAATGGTGATCAGAAGAATCACAATTTCATGAAAAAATAATAATAATAACAATAAGGGGATATATTTTTACCTGAACAACATGACCATGGGAAAAATCAACAATAAAAAATATTTTTAATTTTAAACATTAAAAAAATAATATCCAAAATGATATAAGTAATCATAACTCAATTAGATATCATTATTTCATTA
This sequence comes from Viscum album, assembly GCA_963277665.1. Taxonomy (NCBI): domain Eukaryota; kingdom Viridiplantae; phylum Streptophyta; class Magnoliopsida; order Santalales; family Viscaceae; genus Viscum; species Viscum album. Next base: position 2,129,848,495 of record OY728123.1, on the reverse strand, counting down.
ATATATTCCCTTAATATAATGTATAATTCTTTTCAAAATATAGTCCCATCATTATATTCCCTATATATCTCCCCAAATATTGTCTTATATTAATCCATTTAATAAAGGGTATATATATTAATTAATAAGGGGAGAGTATATTTTTCTAAAAACCTAAATAATTAATTAAAATTTTAACTATGAAATCAAACCTCTAGGAATATCAATTTGAATGAAGTTTAAACCCTTCCTACTATAAAAACCTCATTCAGAACCCCACATCAAGCCCATGTTCCCTATACGAAGGTTCGTTCAGGAAAACAATCTTGAGAATGGTTGTGGATGGAAAATAAAATATATTTTTTTTAATTTTTATATTTTAATTTATTCCCTACAATAATAGGAATTTCAACTTAGATTATACTAGGTGTAAATTCCACTCAATGGATTCATCATAACAATAATTTTACTTTTTATTGAGTATTTATAGGGAAAATTTCCCATATTAAACATGATGAGGCCCTAATAGTCATAAAAATAAAAACTATTCTTTTAGTTTGGGTAATATCCTCAGATAATAGAAATATCATGTACATTTATATAATAATTAATAATTAATAAAAAATATATTTTGATACTAAGACAACATGAAATATTCACCTTTTTGTTTGAGCCTTCTATTAAAGAATAATATATGGAGGATCATCATCCCTTGTGTATATAGAAGATGTAAATCCATGAAAGAATCATAAAAAATTTAAAATATAATTTTATCATCATTATATAAATAAAAGAAAAAGTTTAAGAACCATATAATATTCAAAAAAATAAAAATCCTCTCAGTTTATAACTAAAGTGCTAATAAAAAAATTTCATTTGATGTATAATCCAACTGTTGTATCTAGAGATTTGGTTAAGGATAAAATTTTATTCCATGTGTCACATGATAAAAGGTAGTCACGTCTTTCCCACAATTTTCATAAAACCATACTGTATTAATATAATATAAAAATTAATATGAATATACCCCCCTAAAAGTTAAATAAATTTATACATAAAATGAAATATTAACATTATATAATAAGAACATCAATCATCTATTAGTATTATCTAGAAAAAATGTAAATACTTTAGAAATAAATTAATTAAATAATACATGAAAATTTTTATAATCAAATTATTAATTATTATTCTATATTTCATAAGGAAATAAACATTAATTTGATAATTTTACTACTTTTTTATAAATATTTTCAGAATTTAATATTTTAAAACATGTAAAACAAATTTTATCATGTTTAGAATATTATTGAACCATGTTTTGTAATTTTTAATGATATTAAAAAATTTATTATCATGAGCCTCCATTTTGGGTCTCTTACACCTGTATTCTCAAGGGTTACTCAAATAAAGAAAATGTACCTAGTTAAGGAATCACAAGGAAGTTCAAAATTCAACTTCCATGATTATATAAATATATTAAATAACTAGACCACCTATTTAATAATTGTAACATCAATTTATCAAATAATTATACATAATGGTTTTACAAAAAATAATATTTAGATGGGAGGTTTACCAAAATAATAATTATCCAAAATAAATTATAGTATTACCTTTTAATTTCTAACTGCATCAAAATTACATTGAAATATAAGAAATAATGTGATAGAAATTTTTAATAAATATGTATGATGATTTTTATAAATTATAGAGGTTTGGAATGAATTGAAGTATAGATAATTTTTGGAAAATATAATAGGGATACATCTTATATTATTTTCATAATAAATCGAAACAAATTAACATTAATTAAGAAATATCCTTCTGTATAAAACATGGATTATATTAGGCCTCACCAAAACTCTAATGTGAAACAATAACTATATATAATTTCCTTTAAAACTATAGTTTTTGATGATATAACGAATCTATATTAATTTCATAATCAACTTCCCAACAAAACCCACCTTAATATCCTTAGTCCTATTTCAAAATTAATGGACCTTCTCAATTAATAAAAACAATAATAATGTATTAAATTGTGATTCATGTTTTAATACTGATATAATTATATTATTCATCCAATAAAAAATCATGTTACATCCACCATAACAATCTTTAGCTACGAAATTTTCATTTTTTTTATTTTTTTATCTTTTTCCCATGATCCTAACTATATTTCCCTAATACTCATACTTTAGGTGTTTTCATACATTGATTTTTTCCTTTTATGACCCAAAATATATATTATCCTCTTTATAAATAA